>CM044441.1:37230970-37310399 GCA_024363595.1 Xenopus borealis
GAGCATTGAGCCAGAAACCCAAAGGTCCCTGGCTTGAATCCCAGCAGAGCCTGACACTATTTATGAAAGTGGTCAGTTAGTGGAAACCTGAATGCAGGGAGTTTTTTTTTTTATTTGTAAGGGCTCTATTAAACACTGTACTTGCTGGCATGATGCAATAGGATGCATATGGGCTGATGAAGGATTATAGTATGCTTAACACAATATATTAAGAACCCGTCTTCAGGCCATACCTTTGTATTGCAACCAGGAATGCCTTTAACAAGACAAGTTAATGAAAGAGTCAATAGAGTAGCATTATCAAAAACAAGTCTTTCTTTGTGGTGTATAATTTCATTTATACTATTAAGTACACGTAGCATAACATGTTATTAGAAACTGTAGGGTTCATTATATATTGCTGCTTTGTTGTTTTCTCCTTCAGAATAATAACCTTTCTAGGAAATAATATATCACTGATTTAAAGGCATGCACTGCACCAGACCCATCTGTCTGCATAAAATATTACCTTTATTCCTGATGGGCATATGCCCTGAGTTCTTGACATGCATTAGTAATAGTGGAGACAACAGTCAAAATATGCTCAGGATCACAGATTGGGTGCTGCTTATCTGCCAATGATAAGTAATGCTAAAGAGCTCTGTGCTGTTTTTCATTGTGTCAGCGACCTCGCTGTTAAACATGGTAATGGGCTTTCCTAAGTTTCTTTAACTGTCATACTGATATCCTCCCTCTTGCAATAATCTGCCAACTTATGTGACAGCTAAGGACCCATTTATTCTGAACCTCTTCAACTTCATAATTATGCAGAAGATTTACACTATGCCGTTCATAAACAGACAATGGCCATCCATCCAGCGAATGTGTAGCTTTGAGAATTATCTGCTCTCCTACTGTTCAGGGATCAATAATGAAACCACACGATGCCAAAGTTTACCCTGGACTATAAATTTGCTTGTATTCGCATTCATGCAATTAGATTTGAAGGGGTTTTCAATGCAAACACTTGAAAAATGAGCTTCTGTAAATGTGAAATACATCAGCCCTTCCCCTGAGCACCACACACATCATTTTTACGCTACATAGATTGCTAGGAAAACATGATAACATGAATTAGAGCTGAAAAGCAAAGCTATACACTTCAGACTAAAAGTGGCCATAAACGCAAAGATCCAAGGTCACCAAACTAGTGGATCTCTCCTCGATATGCCCACTTTGAGGTGGGTGATATCGAGTTGATCCGATCATGGGTCCAGTCAGCATGCAAGCAGTCTGGGCTAGGACTGGATACACAAACTGATGCGGTCCTCCATCTGATGGGATTTTTAAACCTGTTGGGAGCTCGTCAGAGGGCAACATACATTGGTCATTAAGCTGCTGACTTGGTCTGTCAGCAGCTTTTATCAGCCCGTGCATGGCCACCTTTAGCTACACTCCCCAAACCTGTCGAGGAGCTTGCTGTTTATTTAAATGGAAATAACCTGTCACCAGCAATGATCAGTAGATTTTGACAACTAAATGAGCATTTGAGTGATTATAGTGACAGTTGGCTTGTAGTAAAACTAGAAGTAAGCTTGCATGCAGAATTTGGGTACGTGCTCTCTTCTTTATCCTTTTACTTTTTTATGCTGTAACTGAGACCCCCCTCTTGTTTGATAACATTAGAACTGATAACATTGCCACCTTCAGTCAACTAAAACTGAAAGCTGACATTTCTGGTGTTTTTTTTTTTTCTTGTTAAAGGTGACTCGCCATTTAGCCAAACTTTTTGACAATATTGCTGACCTTCAGTTTCAAGACAGTGAGGAAAATGAGGCACTGGGGATGCACAGCAAAGAAAATGAATTTGTTCCATTCAGCATCAATTGCAAATGTATTGGGCAGGTACTGTATCATCTGACGATATGCATTTACATACACAGTTATGGAATATATAATCTGGGACCTGGGGGTTTCCAGAAAACACATCCTTCCATAATTTGGATTGCCATACCTTAAAACTACTAAAAACACATTGCATTAAATAAAACATTAATGTTACTGTAAGCCATTGGTTACTATATTCCCATGTTAATATTAATATTTTCCCGTAATCTATGTTTTACACAAGCATTTTATTCATAGTTAACTTATGACTAACAGTTGTGTCAGATATATTACTGACAAGTTCAAGACACTGTCCCGCAGCCATTTGTATTTCTTTTTTTATGCATAGAGAAATTCTTCACAACTTGCCCTAACTGTAAATTAATTTTTGCAAGCATAATTTCTACTGAAAACCGTATCTGTCTTTTCCGTTTCCTCTACTGTTTGTTCTGACTACTTATTTAACTCTTAAAGTGTCATGAAGAAGAGAAAGCAATTCTTAAGATGCAAAGTAAAATGCTTAGACTTAATTTATAATCCTGGCAGATTCTATTCTCATTAAACAAATGTTCTGTCCTGGCATTGCACCTGACTGTTGGAATTTTTGCATTTCATAAGGTGGAGCACTGGCTGAAGAAAGTGGAGGATACAATGTGTGAAACCATACGCTATCATATCACAGAATCTGTGGCTGCATATGAAGACAAACCTAGAGATCAGTGGCTTTTTGACTATCCAGCTCAAGTGGCACTAACCAGTTCTCAGATCTGGTGGACCATTGATGTGGGAATTGCTTTTGAAAGGTTAGAAGAAGGATTTGAAACTGCACTAAAGGATTACAACAAAAAGCAGGTATGTCTAAGGAGTTGTTTTAGTATAAGGGGAGTGTTCAATCGTTTGAATTGTGCGAATTTTTCAGACGCTCGAAGGAAATTTCACAATTTCTTTGTGAACTGGAACAATCGTTATGCAATCGTACGAATACATAGAGAAATCGTATTCTGAGCAAAATGATAGCCTGAAACAATTCGATAATCATTCGATGGTCAAATGTTTATCGAATTGCGAATTTGGTCGAGCTAATTATGGGGAATAATAGTAAATTTGCCCCTAAGTGTATGCTGACCTGATAATAATGTGATTTTATCATTCTGTATTTAATTCTGTTTTAAATTGAACAACATTGAGCCTATGACTAAGTACTAGATGTGTCTAAAACGTGCCAGGCAGTGATGTGAGTACCTGTCATCATCTTGTTTTCTAACAGTCATAAATAAAGTTGGAATTTTTAACTATTTTTACTGAGGCACAGTCCATTTTTTTGGTTTTGTTGTGTTTGAATTCACTGTGACCAGCACTCCTATACAAGCAGAAGCACCTAATGCGGGAAGGGGACTGGAATGATACTGCAGAGCTTGAGTGGTCTTGTTACTCAAAATCTTGAATTAGAATTATAGAATATAGATGTACATTTTCTTCCATTACGCATCAAAACATTTTGGACTTTAATTAAAAATCTGATATTTCTTAAGAACCAACTATGTCTGGTATATATATAATAGCAGAAGAAGAGAAAAACACAGTTGTTCAGTGATGTATTTTTTTCTTTACTTTTGTTTTACTTCTATGATAGGTGCGTGAGTCAGTGTGATAAAATATACTGCTTTTTTACAGATCACGCAGCTAAATGCCCTCATTAACATGTTACTGGGAGAACTCTCCGCAGGAGATAGACAGAAAATCATGACAATGTGTACAATTGACGTTCATGCAAGAGACGTGGTTGCTAAGCTCATAGCTCATAAGGTATGAAAGGCACAGTATTATGTGCACTGAGACCTAGGTGCTTGAGAATATAGGAAATTATAATTATTACTAATAAAAAGGAAAATGTATTTACCTACAGAATGCTGGTACAATATACATTTATTTAATTTGCACAAGTGTAAAAAGTACATGTGTTTGCAGTGCTGAGACAGGAGCTATGGAAAGAGCACAAGTAGGCCCTATCTTCCACAAATTAAAAAGCTGTGTTTAGGGTTAGGTCACATGAATAATTTTCATGTGAGCTCTAGTATGAAGGCAAACATAATTGTCAGAGCTCTGGTGACATAGGGGGAGGGGCAGTGATGTTTGGAGGCGGACTGGTGGCATGAGGGTGGATGAAATGAGGGGCGGGCTAATGATGTGGTGATCAGTGATTGGCTGGAAAAATTTTTTTTTAAAAAACTCCTATCTATTGTATTGAACTTTGCCTGGTCTGACCAGGCGAAGTAAAGTCTAACTTAAGTGGTAATGTTCAGTAAAATTTTGATCTTAGTGAATTTGCGTAATTAGGATCCTTCGTCAGTGCGCAACTTCTCCTGGCGTAAGGGTGCGAAGTTGCGCAAGTCTATCTACTTCGCTAGCGAAAATTCGCCAGAGTCGGTATTAGTGAATTTGCGTAGTTGTGAAATGACGTCACGCTGGCGAATTAGCACTAGCGTTAGACGCTTCACGCTTTAGTGAATTTGGGCCTAAGCCTCTGTTAAGCTGACCATGGATGCAAAGATCCGATCAAGGATTTGTACAATTTTTGGACCGTGTGGGGAGTGTCCTGAAATTTGTCTTGCCATGCTGATCAGTTGTTCAGTCGACCAGACAGGTTAGAAGATTTGTGTCGGCTGCCGATATCTCTGCATGTATTGCCGATCTGGCGATTTTCAGTGGGAGACTGTCACCAGCTTTGTCGGACATAAATTTTCATCCGATTGCTTTTAGGGGCAGAACATCAACTGATCTGTTCTTTTACTACTTTATTTAAACTGAAGGTTGGTGGCAGGTCGGGAGATGGGGGACATCTGATCGTTCGTCCAATAATGCTGGTAGATCTTTGCCTTTATGGCCAGTTTAACTTTTCCCTCTAGGGATACTCATTCACCAGCTTCTGTCCTGGCCAGCCTTGGCAACACCACACCTCCCTCCATCACAAGGAGGTGTCCACAGGCCTGTCACCCTCCTCCAGCAGAAGATGGTCTCCAGGGGGCTCACACCCTCCTCCAACACAAGGACACTGAGGTGTAATTCCTCACCTCTTTTATTTGCTGCACATCTGCAGTCTAAGCAGACACCTACCTGTAGCTGGGCAGCTCTAAAAAAAGCTCAATGGAATGAAGGGTCCACCCTGCTCTCCACCATTCACTCCAGGGACCTATTTATCCAGCTTTTCCTGAGCCAGTACACAAACACAGCCATGCTTTCCTACAACACTTTACATTTTCCCTGGAGTTCACTGTTTACCAGATTCAACACTGGTGAAAAATACTCATAATCATGATTTTCTCAAACACATCTTTTACACCACATTTATGGGGTGTTTTAAATATTGGTCAACTACTAGAACAATTCCTTGTGGCCTGGGGCATCTTGAACAGCTAAGATGGGGGTGGAATTCAACATAATGGATTCATTATGTCAACAGATTAGTGATAGATGTGACATTGCCTGGATGTTAGAATGAATTCTGGCCTCTCCTACTGTAAACTGGCAGTCATAGGGGGAACAGCCTCTGTAACTTATTATTATCTAACCTGCGCACCTTCTCCCCAATACCCCCCACTTCCACGGATACCCGGCAAGGTAGAAACAGCACTCACTTTCATTTACAGACATTTTTATAAAGCCACATACTAACTTGTGAAGATAATCCAATGTTTTGGGCAGAAACACTAAGCACTACACAAAGGGACCTATTTATCATGCTGTGTAAAACGTATAGTGAAGAATTACCAGTGATGTTGCCCAGAGCAACCAATCAGCAATTACATTTCAACTGTTAGGAAACAAAAGGAAACATATGATTGCGTCTTTTTACTCCTTATTTTTATTGTAGGTCATAAATGCCCAAGATTTTGCCTGGTTGTCTCAGCTTCGTCACCGCTGGGATGAGAAACTGAAACACTGCTTTGTGAACATTTGCGATGCCCAGTTCCAGTATTCCTACGAGTATCTAGGCAACACTCCCCGACTGGTCATCACCCCCCTGACTGATCGGTAGGAAGAAATAGTGACCGGATTATGGTTTTAGTGTTGACACAAATTGTAGCTTTTGCTCTACGTTATTGGATTAAAATGGGTAGCACCCAGCACCCCTGCCTGCATAGTGCAACTGGAATAAAATGTATAAAAACACTCAATGCCAGAGCACTTGATATGTTCTAGATCATAAGCTCTGTTGAGCAGGGCCCTCTTTATCTCTTGTATTGGTTTTTTGTGCAATCTGTATGTTTGATTTATACACCCTTTTTAATATACAACGTAGTGGAATAATAATCTGTGTATAATTTCTATGGTGTTTCTTTTTTTCTGCTTTCCGTAAGGTGTTACATTACTCTCACCCAGTCCCTTCACTTAACCATGAGTGGAGCCCCAGCAGGCCCTGCTGGAACAGGCAAAACGGAAACCACAAAGGATTTAGGGCGTGCACTTGGGGTGATGGTTTATGTTTTTAACTGCTCTGAACAGATGGATTATAAAGTAAGTTCAGTGGGAAGTGGAAAATATCTGCATTGTAATTGATGTGCCACTGTGCAGTCCCTGCTGCATTACACTGTTTTCTCTAGTCGGTAGGAAATATCTATAAGGGCTTGGCACAGACAGGAGCCTGGGGATGCTTTGATGAGTTTAACAGAATCTCAGTGGAAGTTCTGTCCGTGGTGGCTGTGCAAGTCAAAAGCATTCAAGATGCCATCCGGAACAAGAAAGAACGGCAAGTTAAAGATCTGTCTAGTAATAATAGCTAACATTAAATGAAAATGTAATCTTTAGCAAGGAGCACATTTCATAGTTTGTCCTTTCTTGCTGACAGATTCCTATTCCTGGGAGAAAACATCACACTCAAGCATTCAGTGGGAATATTTATCACAATGAACCCTGGGTATGCTGGACGCACAGAACTGCCTGAGAATCTCAAAGCACTTTTCAGGCAAGTAATTGAAGCACTTGTGCCACCTATTGTTACAGTTGGGAAGTGCACAATTTTGTATTTTTATTATTCGAAGAAGTTTAAAGTACAGGTATGGAATCTTTTATCTGGACTATTTTGGTAGTAGAGTTAGAAATAAGGGGACCAATCAACAGAACACTTGTGCTCCAAAGCTCTATGCGGAGACCAACGTAACGTAAGTTAGGTTGAAAAAAGCCACAAGTTCATCAAGTTCAACTTTTTAACTCTATTTGAACCTGCCTAACTGCTAGTTGATCCAGTGGAAGGCAAAACAAAATTTGAAGCCTCTCCAATCTGCCTCAGGGGGAAAAAATTCCTTCTTGACTCCAAAATGGCAGCCGGACCTGTCCCTGGATCATCTTGTACTATGAGCTATCTCCCATAACCATGTATTCCCTACCTGCTAAACAGCGATCCAGCCCCTTCTTAATATCTAATGTATCAGTCAGTACAGCTGATTCAGGGAGTGAATACCACATCTGCATAGCTCTCACTGTATAAAAACCCACTTCCGAATATTTAAGCGGAACCTCCTTTCCTCTAACTTGAATGGGTGACTGCATCAGCTGGAAAGACCTAATGGTAAATAAAGCATTAGAGAGATTACTATATGATCCCCTCATATATTTATACATAGTTACCCCTTAAGCGCCTCTTCTCCAGTGTGAACAACCCAAACTTGTCTAGTTGTGCTAGTTAAAGGGGAATGAAACCCCCCGACGCTAACCCAAAAATCCCCCCCCCCGTATGCCCCCCTCCCTCCTCCCCCCCAACCTACCTCTCCCCTCGGGTTATTGCCCCTAAGTCCCTACTTACCCCTTAATGCAGGTCCCCTCCAGCGATGTTCACAGGGGCCATCTTCTCTTCAAACTGCTTCTTCCGGGACCTGACGGCGATGGGCGCGCATGCCCAGTAGGACGGCGGTACTACTGCGCATGCGCCAAAAGTTCACGGAGTTTGCCGATTGAAGTTCGTGAGCTTTCGGCGCATGCGCAGTAGTACCGGCGTCCTACTGCGCATGCACTCCCATCGTCTTCAGTTCCTGGAAGAAGAAGAAGAGAAGAAGAATCGGTTAGAAGAGAGAGAAGAGAGAAGATGGCCCCTGTGAACATCGCTGGAGGGGATGCATTAAGGGGTAAGTAGGGACTTAGGGCCAATAGCCTGGGGGGAGAGGTAGGCGGGGGAGTTGGAGGAGGGAGGGGGGCCTACGGGGGAGTGGGGGGTTTGGGTTAGCGCGGGGGGGTTCATTCCCCTTTAATGCTCCCTTGGTTTAGGGATCCCCAGCCCTTTGAACATTCAGAAATAAAAGGAGTTGGGGAGCAATGCTAGCATTCTTTGGGTGTCAAATAAGTGCTGTGACTGGCCATATGGTAGCCTCTATGTGGATTGTCAACCTACAATGAAACTCTGTTTGGCAGTACACCTGGTATTTATGCAACTAAAACTTGCCTCCAAGTTTGGAATTCAAAAATAAGCACTTCCTTCGAGGCCACTGGGAGCAACATCCAAGGAGTTGGAGAGCAACATGTTGCTCACGGGCTACTGGTTAGGCATTACTGAGTAATGTGATTGATGTATGTCTGAAAAGTGCTGTAGAACAAGTTGGCACTATATAAATAAAGAAAAATAAACAATAACATGGATTTATGCTAGCCTTGTTCTTTTCAGAGTATAGTATCCCTAAAGGTTTGAATAATAATAGAAAATGCCATATATATATTTATGGATGCTAATATTGGATAGGCATGCCTGCAACCAAGAACTACAAATCCCATCCAGCAATTGTGTTGGAATAGGAATGATCTAGGTTACAGTTCTGCATTCCCTGCAGTAGTGAGGGTTGCCTATGGCTGTTATACTGTCCTTTCTACTAAAGATTAATGGCTTCACGGACGTCATTTTCCAGAAAGTTCAATACTGTTTTGCATAGTGTAAACTGCATCATATCTTAGATTTGTTTTCCTTTTTTAAATGGATAAAACGTGCAATTCTGATGACATTTATTATACTAAACTGATTTTTATTTCAGACCGTGCGCTATGGTTGTTCCAGACATTGAGTTGATTTGTGAGATAATGCTTGTGGCTGAAGGGTTCATTAATGCTCGGCCCTTAGCCAGGAAATTTATTACCCTGTACACATTATGCAAGGAGCTGCTTTCCAAACAGGTTAGTCTTCAAGGGGCTAGTTAGTAGATATAGCTGCTGCTCTGTACTAACTACAAGAGATGCTATTCATGCAGGTATGAGTTTTGCTGGTTTCTTCCCTGAATTGCTTTTGGCCTGATTTTTTGTTTATATTATATTAAGAGTATATGTGTTACAGAAATTATTTTTATTTAATGTATTTTAAGGAATGGAGATTTTTATTTTCTTTAGTTTTATGGTGATATCACCTAAGATTTGATTAGATCAGGGTGGAGAGAAAGACAAAACTTGATCAGCCATTTTCTCTCTAACAATTGATTTTCTACCACATAACTTGAGGCATAGGATCTCTCACTGTAACTTTTACTGTACGCCATGTTTACATACTATCTCAACGCATATATGTCCAGTGCAGTGAGCAAAGTGCAATTTGTTCCTCACAATGCAGCATCCCCTCCCCCCAAGAATTCTGGCATCATTGCAGTTCCAAAAAGACAATGCTATTAAAACAAATGCACTGTGTCTACCACAATTTCATCAGTTTCACTAGAATATCTGCAACTGTGCTTTGCACCAAATATTTTTTAACTTTGCCTAGTGCCATTTCAGGTGTTCAGTGTGCTAGTTAGGTGTGTATCCTATTCTTTTGTCGTAACTGAGCTGTACTCAGGGCCGAGGGAACCCTGGAGCTACCACCACATCAGGACCTGGGCCGGATTTACATAGCGGGTGCCCCTAGGCCCACTGCCGTTCGTCACCCCCAAATTATTTGCAAATTTTCATCATCAGGTCCGGAGCAATGGGGATTGGTACATGGGAAATTTTTAAAAAATATTGTATCTCCTGCCTATCCCAAATGTTTCTGAACCAATGTGGGTGTGGCCTAGGCCTAGGTGGCCTTTCCACAAATCCGGGCCTGATCAGGACAAGGGTTCCCCTGCATCAATAGACATAGCAGTTATCAATGACAGTCTGGAAGGGATGTGCCCAGGCCCGGACTGGCAATCTGTAGGTTAGGGCAAATACCAGATGGGCTGCTATAAGTTGCCATAGAAAGTCACAATTTAGTGGGCTGGTGGAGGCTGTTTGGGCCTCTAAGTGGGATGATTGGGCCTCTGTGTACCTGAAATGCCAGGGCCTATTTTGATTCTCAGTCCAGCACTGGATGTGCCTTACTATACATAAATGCAAGGAGCACATTTTGATGCAAATACTCTTAATGAAAGCAGTGTTATGTTCAACTGACTGCAGGGAAAGTGTGGATTCAACAGCTGTACTTGCCAGTGTAATATCTTTTCAGTAACCCTGTACTTTACTAAAAGACATGCACTTACTGGAAATGAAACAAAGAGAATCAGATATATCTAGACCACAACCACTGACCAGTCTAGTGTCATATTGTCTTCTCCTGCAGAATTTCCTCAGAAGGGTACGGATAATGACTGTTGCTTCGTGGAGAAGCCACAGAGGTAATAATGCTGGCATAGTGAGGTTGCACCCTAAAGTAGGGTTATGAGGTTCCACATTGTGATAGCAAACTGAGTTTATAAACCTGTGATGACAAACTATATTAGCTTCTGACTTACAAAGGAGAGTAAGCACACTTAGCTGGCACACTGAGGTAGCTTAAAGGGATACTGTCAAAATGCATCAGTTAATACTGGGACTGCAGCAGAATTTTGCACTGAAATCTATTTTTGTCAGTTTCCCAACTGCCCCCTGTCATGTGACTTGTGCTCTGATAAACTTCAGTCACTCTTTACTGCTTTACTGCAAGTTGGAGTGACATCACTCCCCTCCCTTTCCCCCTCAGCAGCCTAACAAAAGAGCAGTGGGACGGTAACCAGATAACAGCTCCCTGACACATGATGACAGCTCCCTGGTAGATCTAAGAACAACACTCAATAGTAAAAGCCAAGTCCCACTGAGACTGATTCAGTTACATTAAGTAAGAGAAATAACAGCCTGCCAGAAAGTAGTTCCATCCTAAAGTGCAGGCACAAGTCACATTACTGGGGCAGCTGGGAAACTGACAATTTGTCTAGCCCCATGTCAGATTTCAAAACTGAATGTAAAAAATCTGTTTGCTCTTTTGAGAACTGGATTTCAGTGCAGAAGTCTACTGGAGCAGCACTATTAACTGATGCGTTTTGGGGAAAAAACATGTTTTCCCATGACAGTATTCCTTTAATAAGTTAGCTCTCTGAATGGCACATTGAGTTAGCATCCTGTTGAGTTATCCCAAGGAGTTAGAGCATTCAGACAGAACACTAAGTTATCACCCTGAGGTAGCATTAGCGCTCTAGATTAACAAAGGGAGTAAGCACCCGGAGGTAGTCCTTTGAGTTAGCTTGTTGAGTAAACACACTGAAATATAGTTGGCATAAGCAACCAATTAGCAATAAGCTTTGATCAGTCTACAGCAGGGATCCCCAACCTTTTGAACCCATGAGCAACATTCAGAAGTAAAACGAGTTGGGGAGCAACACTAGCATGGAAAATGTTCTTGGGGTGCCAAATAAGTGCTGTGATTGGCCATTTGGTAGCACCTATATGGATTGTCAACCTACATTCAGGCTCTGTTTGGCAGTACACCTGTTTTTTATACAATTAAAACTTGCCTCCAAGCCTGGAATTAAAAAATAAGCACCTACTTTGGGGCCACTGGGAGCAACATCCAAGGGGTTGGAGAGCAACATGTTGCTCACGAGCTACTTGTTGGGGATCACTGGTCTACAGTAAGTAGGATATGAAAGTAAATCTTTGATTGGGTGTTATGAGCTACTGAACTGGAGTTATGTTGCAATTGAAGCACACTGAGTTGGCACATCGAGGGAGCACATTGAGTTCTGAGGCAGTGAATTGAGTTAGCTTTCTTGGTTAGCAAACTTATCACATTGAATTAGCACCCTAAGGTAGCACCGGACAAGGTAGTTAGGACAAGCTGGTAGAGCACTAAAGTAACACATTTTGGTCACACACTGAGATAAACCCATACAACAGACTCAAGATAAAGATTTATGTAACAAAATGGTTTCCAAAAATGTTCATTGAACAGAACCTTTTCCCAACGGTTCCCAGAACAAAACCCTGTACCCTGCTGAGACATCTGTTTAAACGACACTAATCCAATGACAGGTACAATCCCCACAAGGAAATGAAAAGATTATAGTCAATAGCCTAGGCCAAAAAATGAAAATTATATTTCTTACATAGCATAATAATGTAATGTGTATTGAACATTATTTCATCTGTGCATTCATAACTTTCTAATGCCTGGAGTATAAATGACTCTAGGGCAATTAATAGCAGAGCATGTTAAAAAATAGTTTCTTTGAATAGGTATAGCTGCAATTAATTTTTGTGTGATACTATTATTCACACACTTTGCCTGCAGTCATTTTTGGAGGAGATAATTGTACAGCGCCATTAGGTTCTAGTCAGGACATGTTACACTTGGAATTAGTACGCGCATTGTATTTCCGCCATAAGTAATAACTACTAGATAATACATGTAAATGCAAAAGTCCTGGCCAGTGACAGGTAATTTATTATACAATATGCAGTGCTGTGTTACAATAAGTGTTTTAAGCCGTAAATGACATTACTTCATTGTGCTTCCAGCTAACCTAGTATATTATCACTTTAAATCCTGAGCAATTATAGTGTGATTAAAGGTTCAGCCAAATCCTCATGCTTTAAAAAAGGTAGAAATATAACAGAGGTGTCAGCTGGAATATTTATTTATCAATTACTTTTTAGCTTACAACTTTTTTTACATTCGGCTGATACTTTTAATGAGCTTGTTGGGTAGGAACTACAGCCAGGGCGAAAACTAATTGAGATCAAAGAAAAAATAATGACGTCAGCATGTGAGAAAACCGGAGTCAATATGTACTGTATAATTAACTTATTGTATTAATGCCCGTACCAGTTTGAGGGATTATTTCTGAAACTTAGCTACTTACACAATACATAGAAGTAGATATTACAGAGATGTAAACCTTAAAATGGACTTTTAGTCTTGGTAGCAATTTATGTGTAGTATTTTTATCGTTTTGAAAAATGTTTTTATAAAACGCATGAACAGAGTGGTGGAAGTATGGGACATTTTAGTCAGAATGCTCAGGGCCTGGCGTTTTCCTGATAATGGATCTTTCCATAATTTGGATCTTAAGTCCAATTGAAATTAATTTAAAAATTATATAAACACAATAGGATTGTTTTGCCTTCATTAAGGATGAATTATATCTTCGTTTGGATCAAGTGCAAAGGTACTGTTCTATTATTACGGACAAAGAAGAAATAATTTTTAAGCATTTGGATAAAATGAGTCTATGAGAGATGGCTTTCCCATAATTCTGAGTTTTCTGTATGATGGGTTTCTGGATAATAGATCCCATACTTGTTTTTAAAAATTGACTGCTTTTTAGAGCCACAGATTCTAAATAGAAAAATGCGATGAAAGTCTGACTGAAGGGAATCATGATACAATGGTAAATTAAAAAAAAAACTAAATCTTCATTAATAAAGGCAAGTGCAAGTGCAAAAGCATTAGTTTAGACACAGAACCGATTGTGTATTGAGGCTCAGATAAATTATGCACATGTGCATGTATGCTGGAAGCTATTTTACCTCAAATACAAAAAAGTTTGCAGTGCAACTTTCTTGCCGTTTACCAAAAATGGACACTATTTTGCATACATTTTTAGGCACAGTTTTGTGGATAGAAAACTGCACTTCGTAACTGAGCATTCAATTGCTGAGTTACATACATAGATGACAGATGCACCAGACAATATTGGGGGTCATTTACTGACACAATAGATGCAAGTAAAACAGTACAAAGGGGTGCACTTAGTGCTCAGATAAAAAGCACCTGAAACCCAGGGTCTGGTTGGGCTCTGCACCCCGTGTTAGGTACAGAGACTAGCTTCAATGGGCACAAGGCAACACTGTCCTTACTGTCTGCAATAAGACAGATGATGAGTACAGAGTTCTCTTGCGGTCTGCACTGCCAGCGCTCCCTAACTTTTGCTCCTGCGTGATTTGTGAGTTGGAAGGGATGCATACTGAATGCTGAGCGTAGTCAGTGGGGTATCCACAGGATGAACACAAGTTTCTGTAATATGTTTATTGAGCACAGAGACCTTCAGCATTTTTTTTTGTGCGGGGCTTGGCACTAAGTGGATTGCTTCCATTTTTTGGAACTTTGCATTTTTTGCAAAGTGATGACATATGTGACAACACAGCAATATAGCAATATAACTTTAATCTAAACTGTTATTGTACTCCAGACCGGTCCATACAGAACAACAGCAGTAGGTAGGAAGAACTGGGGAGTTAAGCTGGCCATAGACGCAAAGATCCGATCGTAAGATGATTCCACGATCGGATCTTTGCATCTCCCGACCTGCTCCCGACCTGTCACTAACCTTCAGATAACTATAAGTAATAAAAAGCACAGACAGCTGACGTTCTGCCCCTGACAAGGATCGTACGAAAGTTGTACGATTAAAAACCTAGTGACGGTCTCCCACTGAAAATCGTACGATCTGCAATAGACGCTAAGATATTATCGCCAGCCGACAAAAATTTTCTAACCTGGCCGATCGACCAAACGACCGATCGGCATGGCACGACAAATGTCGGAGCACTCCACACACGATCCGAAAGTCGTACGATAGTCGTACGAATCGAGGATTCGTACGACCAAGTCGTTGCGTCTATGGCCAGCTTTAGGCATTGTATGGCAAGCTGACAACAGTGAGAGAGCAGTGGCGTAACTACCAGGGGGTGCAATTGCACCAGGGCCCACTCCCTCTCAGGGCCCGTCAGAGAGTCTAGGAGAACTCCAATGTGCAATTTGTAGGGGGAAAGCCTGATAGGGGGGCCCCGGGTGCCAATCCTGCACCAGGGCCCACCAGCGAGTAGTTACGCCACTGTGAGAGAGGATGGCAACAGGGTCACCCAAAGCTCTACAAATATAATCCCAGCAGCCAAATGTTATTTTTCAAGCTCATACACACAGACAGTCTTGTTGCAGTTGTTGAACCAGGGGGAGATTTAATTCTTGTAAGTAGACCCTAGAGTTACTAGGCTTTACTGCACATGTACATATGTATATATGTAACCATCACTCACACTTTTAATTTACTGCTTTAGTAGATTAGACCTACCTCAAGCATTAGGAAGATTATTTATTAAACAGAAAATTGCTGAACAATCATGACCTCACTGGGCCATTTAGACTCCAGGCAACCACAGGGTCTGCTGCTTTTTCTTAAGTTTGAAGCATTACATATAAGGTGTCCTACTCATCTGTTTTGTGGAATCATTACATTATTATCAGTGTTGCATATAAGGAGCCAAAACACAAATGTATTCTTGCAGTCTACCCTAATTTGTACATTTATGTTATAATGAAGTTATTCGCTGATATGAACGCATCCTGCAGGAACTGGCAAGTTACTTAAGTGTTTAATGGACATTGTTTATGCTCCAGTGCATTATAAAAGCAAATGGTTAAATTGTACAGATCATTACTCCTAGTGCCCCCCTCCATGTTAGCTTGATCACAGCTAAAAATATTGTTCCCATGACTTAAGCAATACTGTCATGTAGACAATTAGTTAGCTGAGAAGAATGTGATGTAAAAGCCATCAAAGGTTTCGCTGCAGTGAGGAGCTTAATTTGCAGATAATAGCTTTAGTTTTACCGATGAGGATTGACCGCCCATTTATTACATTATAAAATGGGCAATAAAAAGAGTCATATCACTACGTGACTTAACACCTGCTCCATAAAATAAGTAAGACAACATCATGCTGCTGGCAGTAACCGCGTAGTTAGAAACTTAATGGGACAAGACCATTTCAAGAAGTTTTTCCTATTTACATAGTACTAGCTGTGAGAATATAGTGTTGTACTGGGGCTGAAGCCCTAAGAACATTTCTATAATAAGTGCAGTTTAAATTAATTAAAGGAAAACTTTACCACCAGAATACTTATACAACAGATATAGATATATACTTCCCTTTTACCTGGGGCCACCATTTTGTGATATTCTCCATGCTGCCTCAGAGATCATCTGACCAGAAATACTGCAGCTATAACAGTAACAGGAAGAAGTGTGGAAGTAAAAGACAGAACTTTGTCATGTATGTGTGCCCTTAGTTCTTAAAATGGCAATTCTCTATTTAGGATAACGCAGTGGCACATACTATTAAAAAAGTATACTTTCATAAAAAAATTGTTTATTTCGATAAGGCAGAGTTTTACATATGAGCTGTTTTATGCAATATATTTTTATATAAACCAATTAAACCTCATTTTGAGGCCAGCACACACAACAAATGTTGGTGTATACAAAGAATTTTGCGTCTAAACACATAAGGGCAGTTGTGGTAATTTGAAAAATGTATGCGGTCCTTGTGCAAATTGACATCATTCATTAAAGGCACCAGCGTCCATAGCTGTTCTTTGCACTTTCACATAGATGCACACTGTGCTCATGCATCAGTCCCTCCTGTTATTATTGTCCACAAGTGTGACTTTTGACAATATGGGACTTTGGCGCTACCTCCCGTGGCACTAACTCCAGGGTTTCCACAGCGGTCAACACCAGTAGATGCAGCTTGCACTTGACACCAAGAGGCACATTTATCATGGGTTGAATTTCCCATAAACTCCCACAAATTGGAAAGTAGACCGATGGAAATTTATCAATTAAATTGAATTTTCTCAGCTTGGACTAATTGAAACGACCCGAAAACTAAAATCGAATTCGATTGGAATTAGAAAACTGTCTCTAAAAAAACTCAAATTATAGGAAGGCTGCAAACAACAACAAATTGATCCCTGGACCTCTATCATTGAGAAAAATCCATGAAAGTCGTGGGAAAAAAGTGCAACTTTTTCGGGCCTTATTATACAATTCCCAATATGAAAATACTCCAGCTAAAACCTGTCAAAAGCATGTTGAAATCAAGGACAGATGTCCTTTTGCAACTGAAAGATTTTTATTTGATTCCTGGTTTTAGAGGTACTGACTTTTGTGCGACAACTCAACTTGAGTCTTTGGACTTTTCTGCAACTTTTCCCATTCTTACTTTTTTTATCTGAATTTTTAAATAAATTTCATGACATTTGTAGTTTTAAAGAAAGTGAGTTGAATCATAGTTTCAAAAACCTCTAAAACCACTAAAATCCAGCCTTTGATAAAAAATAGGCCTCTGTATATGTTAAAAATTAAAATTTTCTAAGATTACAGTTATCCATTGAACCTTGTTTATGTTTTCCATCAAAAACATAAATTCTAGGGAAATGACAATGCATACACTTTTTGTGGTTTGACCTATATTTCTATGGGTTTCCGGGAACATTAATGTCATCCGTGCTGTTATAGGTATGTGTTTACAAATTGATTTATTTGGTTTTGTATACAGGATCATTATGACTGGGGACTGCGAGCAGTAAAATCTGTCCTGGTGGTGGCAGGCTCTCTAAAACGAGGGGACAGCAGCAGGCCTGAAGATCAGGTATTGACAGACTTCATTAGTCTTGTTACATTTTTGCATTGATTCTACCACTTTTTTTATTAGAAGCTTCAGTATTTTAAATGTTTCCTCTGATATAGTCAGACTGCTTCCATCCTGTATCTGCTCTACTGCACTACCACTTCATACATAAGTCTTGTTTATGTTTTGTAAGGTCTTTTTTCCCCTTCTATGACAGTTTAATGAATGTTCCCTGTATGACATATCTAGGTGCTCATGCGAGCTTTAAGAGACTTCAATTTACCGAAGATTGTGACTGATGATGTACCAATTTTCATGGGTTTGATCAGTGACCTGTTTCCAGCTTTGGATGTGCCCAGGAAGAGAGACTCTAGCTTTGAGCAGATGGTTAAACAGTCCACCCTGGAGCTTCACTTGCAGCCTGAGGAGAGCTTTATTCTCAAAGTAAAAACAAAAATCAATTTATTTTTAATTACTTGCCATTAAAATAACCGCAGTAAAGTCGCAATAAACCTGAAGGTTAACTTTTATTGCAGGCTTGATAGAGTGTTTAAGTGGCTCTATGAGATGGCAGTTTTTCATTTTCATAATTTGTCCTAAATGTAAAGAAAGCATAACAATGGTTTGACTTTCATGTATCTAGTATTTCTGCTACCTGACAGTTTATAATTTAGCATCTTGCCTTATGGGTTCTTAGTGACTTGCTGGGCTCAAGTTCCTGTGCAGCTAACATTTAGGAGGTTATTTACTAGTTAATATGTTTTTATCTAATTTTTTTTTAATAAAGAAAGCCCAACCAGGCTGCCATCCACAATCCTACCTTATTTATCATTAAAATAACTTAAAAAATCAGATTTTGGAAAGACTTTGATAAAATTGAGTGAAAACACAAATCGTATCCTTTGCAGCATCAGGGTATAATAAATCTTATTTAAATGTAGGGGTTTTTTTCCAAGCAAAATTTTTTGTCACAAAAAGCCCAACCTTAAGAAATCAATGTTTATTAAATAACCCCCTTACTCTAACAACCTTGTTAGCATATATGTATTTTAAAACATTGTCTTAAGGCCTGTGATACAAAAAGAGATTTGTTGCTGCAAGCTCATTATGACCCTACAGGAAACAATGAAACCCATCTTAATAAAAATGTGAGTGAGGGAGCAAATAGGTAACAATAGTATAGTAACAAGAAGAGTAGAAAACTGGTAGCAAATGAATAAATATATTTATGTATCAGGTTGTCCAGCTGGAGGAGCTTCTTGCGGTTCGCCATTCTGTCTTTGTCATTGGAAATGCTGGTACTGGGAAAAGCAAGGTAAGCCATCTGTCACTTTAATTAATTTGGTGGAATTAAGGCTATCTCACTGGGCCATGCTAGCCACCGGGTTGCCTGAGAAGCACCCTTTTTAATGTAGTTGTATCCACTGATATAACAATACTGTATATATTTACAACCAGAACAGTGATGTGTTCTTGATAAGTTAAAGAAAAAGAAACTGAAGGCAAACTCTTTATTTATGCAAAGAAATTAATATAAACTGCCATGTGCTTTTGCATATTTGTACCATGCCACACACTTTGCACCACAGTCGCAGGTCTTTGCCTCCAGAATATCACACAAACATCTGCTTTCATGAATATAGCACTGCTGGCAGTGTTGTATACATAAGGGGAAGACTGTAGACAATCCCCAATCCTTCCCCTTAATCTTCCTATGTCAGATGAGCAAATTAAGGAGCACCGGTCGATACAGAGTGCTAAGGAGTGCTGTCCTTACAGCCTGTCCTATGGCAGATGGTAATAATAGGGCTGTCTTGTGTCCATCGGCACTTCATTCTGCAGATCCCTACTCTCTTCATTTTATAATTTCCATTTTTATTTGTCTACTAAACGTGTCATAAACAAAAAAATATACATTTTATTTTGCTGTATTTCACCTGTCTTATATAGAGGTGTTACTGGCGTTTTTACTGCAGCTGTTCTCCACTGGAGGGTAGCGGGGTCCAAATACCTTGTGTCCCATTGACATATGGCAGTGTCACTGAGGCCGTGGCTACCTGAATGCTAAAAGGCTAAGGAACAAATCCCTGATTTTCTCATAGCCTGAACAGACAATTATATAAAAAATAAGCATCATTATGCCTCCCCTGTACCTTAAAATTAAAATCTGAGGTTATTGTCATCATTTAAATATACGTTGTATTTTGTCACTTAAATTTAATAGATATAACATATTTGCTACTCAAGTTAAATATCAATCAACAAGCTAAATATCAGTAAATAGAAAAAAATTTAAACTCATGGGAAGGACAAGTGTTATATAAAGTATGCACTCACCTTAATTACTAAGTGATGCAATAAGTTGCGTACAGGGTTTAACTCTTGTTCGGTATTCTATTTTTAATCTTCATAACTTTGCACTTTCATTTGACAGTAAACATTGGTCAGCATGCAAACAGTTAAACAGCATTATTATTGGAGTTGGTAAAAATAGATTTTATCAAGGTTGCACAGATTTTCTGCATAAGTGGTCAATTACAGTTTTATTTTTGAAGCTATTTTAATTTCAGATAAATTGACCTTGTAAGTTATAAAAGAACCTAACCTACAATTTGTGAGTTCATTTTAGATTTGGCTTTGTGACAGTTATTTGTATAATTCCCTTTCTTGCACACATACAATACTTCTGCACTTAATCTCTTTCATCACAACTAATTACACTACATTCTGTAAACTTAATTGCTTCCATTTTACTCAGAACATCTTGGTAATTACTGATGGTTTAGATCAGGAAACGACACGTAAATGAATGTACTCCAGGGGGAAAAATATTTTATTTGAAATTTTACTGAATAAAATGCATTAATAAATTCTGGGTATTTTACAAGGTTTTGAGGACTCTGAACAAGACCTACTTAAACAGAAAGCAGAAGCCGGTATGGAATGATCTGAACCCCAAAGCCGTTAGCACTGATGAACTCTTTGGATTCATTCACCCAGCCACAAGAGAATGGAAAGACGGTAGGTAGCCTGGAATGCGACCAAGCACTAATAATTTGATCGCTATAGTTTATAGGAATTGTCACACTTATAATGCAAATCTCGCTGTCATAAGAAAGATCAGTCGTATTGTAGAGCATCCTAAAAATATATCATAGGAGTTTGTTAGATCTCTATAGATCTGTAGTTTTTTTTAGATTGTACTGATATAGTGTGCCAAATTATCATTTCTCATTTTATTTACAAATCTACATTACACTCAGCATTATTGTTTTGACTATGTTTTATGAATCATCCAATCCTTAGACTAAAGGCACAAGCCTCAGGGAGTTTACAGTATGTTAGAGGGCCATGATGCCCTCAAATGTTCCTGCAGATTTGTAATTAGTACAGGAACATAGTTTTATGGTATTTCTCTCTACGGTCTATGAGAATATCTGGGGAATTCTGGGGAATACAGGGCTTTATGGCTGGGCTTGCTCATATATTTTTAGTCCCCACACACTGAGCTAGTAAGACATACCTGTGTGGTCAAGTTATCCTAATCACATATATCAAATAACAATGTAATATCTAACAATAAATGTTATGTTTGAAAATTCCCATTGCAAATAAACCATGTAGCTCAACTGTTTACATGTGGGACTACTACCTATTATTCAGATTTTGACAAAGTTGACGTTTTTAATTAAGCAATAAGACAAAAACCTTTTATTTGACCAGTTGCAAAAGAAAGGCAAAGGACATCTGTGTATGTAGGTGACATGTGTTTAGGTTTTTTTCAGAAAGGGTATATGACATAGTTATGTAGTTAATGATTTCAGAAACACTGACAGTGTCAGCTAAACAGCCTTTTGCTTTGTTCTTCCAAATGTAATTGTGTCACTGCTGTAGTGTTTAGGAAATGCTGAGCTAGCAGCTTGCAGACATTGTCCATCCATAACCTTGTCACTGTCCAACAGTCAAGCTTGCAGGCCTTTTGAGTTACAATCCAATCTATATTATGCTTCACATGACATGTAAATGGGTGTTTGTATTGTGCACCTTATATGCTGTGAATGACACAAATTAGGGTAACAAGCAAAACAAGTGTCTTTGGTATTGATAAAACCAATTTGTCAAAATAAAAATTGGTAAATTACTTTTGCAAACTAACCCCCATATGTAATGAAAGGTATTAAGTTTGCCCAGGTGCAGTAACCCATAGCAACCAATAAGATGTTTTCTATTGAACAGGAGACCAGTAAATGCTTCCTGCTGATTGATTGATATGGGTTACTGCTTCTGGGCAAATGTAATGCCTTTATTACATAAACCCCAAAGTAGGTAATGGTAAAGAAAATGTCACTGCTGCCCCTTCCTCAAAAAAATCATGTGCATTTCCCACAAAAATGTAACTTTATAGAAGCAATATTTTGGTCAAGTTCTTATAAATTTCTTACTTGTGACCCTGTGTTTGGTTTTCCTAACTGTAATGTAGAAATTGCATGAATTAGAACAGTGTGTTAATTGATTAATAAAGTGAAACCTAACTCCAAAGAAAGCTATTAAATACTCGAACGCACATAATGCTTTTTTCAGGACTCTTATCATCTCTAATGCGGGAGCAGGCAAATATTACTCATGAGGGTCCAAAATGGATTGTGCTTGATGGGGACATAGATCCCATGTGGATTGAATCACTTAATACTGTCATGGATGATAATAAGGTAAGTGAATCATCCACTACATCCAGGCTTTTGCATATTGCTTTGTGTAAGCACTCCCTTTACATTTGTTTTCTGATTTACTTCTCTGTGACTTTGTTTTGAGCTGGTGAAATCATTGCATCATTGATCCAGTTGTGATTAATATATAATTATTATTTATCAAAGAGTAAATGGGTCAAAGATTTAAAAGTGTATTGCACATTGCTGAAAGAATTACATGTACCCCATTTTCATGTTTCCTCTTCCTTAGCTGGCCTTTACTATTTTCTTGCTATGATTCAAACCTTTTGGTATAACTAGTGTGGGGGGCCGCAGCTATGACCGTAACATGTTCTCAGTTCTCATGTTCTCAGTTTTCTTATGTATAATTTACTGTATTTAACCATATTGTGCTTTTAAAAAGCAGTAGTGACAAAACTGAATGACATAACCACATGCAAAACAAAATATGATTTAAGAAAAAACAATAGCTGTACAGAACACTATTTTGTGTTGTTTCTATTTATAAAGGAGAGACCGAAACCATATTGTTTTATTAAGTTTGAAACATAGGCAACAATAGTAACAACATACTGACCATGGCTCCCTCCTTTAGCAGAGTTGTGAGCTAATGGAAACTAAGCTAAGGCAACTATACACCTGAAAATTTAGATTTTAATAAAAAAACACATAAAAGAGACCTCCATGGCAGATCCTAAGGATGATAGGGGTACATTATTTCAACAAAACACATTTTCTTCTAATTATTTGAAATATATGAGTATTTTATATTTTCTATGTGTGAATTAAGGTCCTGACCCTTGCCAGTAATGAAAGAATTCCTCTTACTCCTACTATGCGTTTGGTCTTTGAGATTCACCATTTAAAGACAGCCACTCCTGCCACTGTTTCAAGAGCAGGAATTCTCTATATGAATCCCCAGGATCTTGGCTGGAGCCCGTAAGTATTTTCAATGGTCCGTATGTAACATAAAGATAAAAAGCTAGAGAGAGAGGTACTTTGCATTTTGTGTGCATAATTAAACAATGTATTTTTTGGGCAGACCGTTATTTTTTTGTTTTATACCAGAATATGATTATGGGATATTAGCTACACATCCATATATTGTATATTAAAAATTCATGCAGGAAAAAATGCAAAAAAGAAACCCTGGGCACCTTTTCTTGCACCATAGGGCAAGCAAATTGAATCTGGCTCAATTATTTGAGCAATTAATAGAGGGAGGTTTGTGTGTAGACCAATACTAACAAACTTGTTAAATGTAGTGTGCTGATTAATTCTCACACAGAGTGCTCAAGGGCCAGACTATATTAAAATGATTATGTCATACAAAGAAGTCTGTGTAGATCTAGTGTAAACTGGGGCCCATGAAAGCCTTTTTGAGGGCCACATGGGCCCACAGGCCTCCAGTTGGACAGCTTTGATGCAGAAAATTGCACATCTGGACAGTTCCTTACAAGTAAGGCAGGACTGTAAAAGCAACAGGGCTCTAAGTGTTACTGAAATTCTGTATTCCTTTAGAACAGGCGGTGAGATATGTGTATACAAATACAGGACCCAACAGAGACCTATTTAATCAGGGAGCAACGATACACTGGAAATTATGCAATTCAAACCCACCACAGATGCATTGAACATGCAGCTTACCTTGAATAAAAAGCAGGGCAGAATCAAGTGCCAATATTGCATTCTGCACTTGCTTGAATGATTTATCATATTTTTATTGCCTCCATGAGCACTGGAATGAAGTCAGACTCCTTCTATTCTCACTATACTAGTCACTATACTAGTCAATATTACTGAGCCTTAGTGGGGGCCTAAAGGAAGCAGCGGGTAGCATAGGTAGCATAGTCAACCTTCCATATTTCTCAGAGAACCGGAGCCATCCTGATCATAAATGTTTCTAACAATGATTCTGTATTAATCTATATATTTAAAAAATGTATATTCCATTAAATCTATTATAGCTTTAAAACATGTTCATTCACTAAGGGGCAGATGGACTAAATTCACGTGAAGGATTTGAAGTTCGATCGAAGTTCGAACGTAGGATTTCTTCTTTTGGTCGAATATGTGAATTTTGGCATATTCGATCATCGAATAGGGAATGGTCGAACAATCGAATACATTCGAATAGAGTCGAATGGACAAATATTCAATCATTCAAACATTCGATCAACGAAGGATTTTATTTTTTAAGTTTCTTCGATTGCCTACTTTGGCAGTTTGGACCTACCGAATTGCAATAGAAGCCTATGGGAGCACTCCCATAGGCTTCTGAGACTAAGTCCTGATTGAATAGGATTCCTACGATCGAAGTGTTCGATCGTTTGAATTGTAGGAATCATTTGAACGATCGAATGATTTCTTTGTTCAGTCGAATAAATTATTCGACTGATCGAATAGGTTTTTATTCGATCGTCGAATGATCGAATGTCGAATAAAAGGTAGCCTAGAATTATTCGATTAACATTCGAAAATCGAATGCTAATTGAATATCGAATAGAAACGAATTATTTTTGGGGAATAATAGTAAATTTGCCCCTTACAATACCAAGAAATAATTTCACTTATTCTACACTATTTTCTTTCTTTCAGATATGTGACAAGCTGGATAGAAACAAGAAGTAACCAAACTGAAAAGGCTAATTTGACGATTCTTTTTGACAAATATGTGCCTCCATGCTTGGATCAGTTTAGAACTGGCTTTCTTAAAACCACCACCCCTATATTAGAGAATAGCATGGTACAGGTAAGGAATTTGATATGTTTTCATGTCCAGCTTTGTAAAGGATTTATAGGGACAGATATCCACCATACTTTATTTTTTATTTGTCTTAATCACAGAGACACTTAGGGGCAGATTTATCAAATTCACATGAAGGATTCGAAATTCGATCGAATTTACAAAAAGATTCGAATTCAAATTTCGAATATGCAAATGAGGCAACTTCGACCATCGAATTTCCAATATTCGACCAATTCGAATAATTCGAATATTCAAATTTAATTGTATTCGAATATGCGAATATTCGATAGTCAAAGTACTTCCCCTTTAAAAAAAATTGATAGGTCAGTTCACCAGATTGAACCTACTGAATTGTGTTAAAACCCTAATGGAAACTCCCATAGGTGTTTTAAAGTTGTTTGTGATTGAATAGGAAAAATTCGATCAAAGGGTTAAAATTGTTCGAATTTTCCGATTTGAACATTTTAATCGATCAGTTGAATTTTTAATCGAACTATCAAATTTTTCCTATTCGATCGTTATCGAATATTCGAATAGCAGTAAAATACTTGCAATTCGATATTCGAAGGATTTTACTTCCCTCACATGGTTGAATTTCAAATTTTTTTTCAATTCGAAATTCGACCAATAGTAAATCTGCCTCTCAGACCAGACACTGATATTTCATGTTCTTTGTGTCTACATTTTCATATTACCTTCCTGCTGGTCATCCCTCAGCCCAGCTATTAGTGTACAATGGATGGATGAAGTCTGTCATAATGTTATCGCTTTCAATTTTTTGTATACTGGAGACCCCTTTATTTTGAATGACTTTCCATTGTTCTTCTTTGTTCCTGTGTTACCATAGACTCTGTGCTCTCTGCTGGACTGCCTCCTTATCCCTGACAATGTGCCACCAGATTCAGCCAGAGAACTGTATGAGCTGTATTTTGTGTTTGCGTGTATTTGGGCATTTGGAGGGTCACTACATAGAGACCAGGTTTGTTATACTTAATTAAAATGTTGTAGAAAATGACATACTGACTAGCCAAACCTGGATGTAAAGTGCTCTCAATTATTACAATTACTGCAGGATAATAAATTGAATTTACTTCCAGTATTTTCAAGCTCTGCGCCATAGTTTGGTTCTGTTATAGGTTTTGATTATGTCATGGACAATGCTTAGGTTGCTTCAAAAATGAAAAGTAAGACATTTTAACTTTACCCCACAGAAAATTAAATTGTGTTCTTAAAGGGCAAGGAAAGTCTAAAATAGAATAAGGCTATAAATACTGTATTTTGTATACTAAACATAAACATGAACTTACTGCACCACAAGCCTAATCAAACAAATGATTTATGCTTTCAAAGTTGGCCACAGGGGGCTGTCATCTTGTAACTTTGTTATACATCTTTGCAAGACTAGACTACATACACATGCTCAGTGTGGTCTGGGCTTCTTAGGGATCATCATAAATGTTGAAAAATAAAGCTGTTTGAGTTCTGCATGGCTGGTAAGTAAGGCAGGGGCTCCCCTGCTGTTTATAAGTATGATTGTTTCCCTGCCAGAAGTGAGGGAGAATCTCTCTGCTTAATGTCAGGTTTCTTATAAAAAGTATATTGGAGATAGATTACTTTTTCATTAAAGAAAGTAAAAATGGGATTTTATTTATTTGCCTTTCCTTGCCCCTTAAGTATGAGGACAACACGTATGGTTAGTTTCTTGTTGCTTTTTTTTTTTTTTTGCTCTATGGTGGCAATTTTATTGATGTTCCTGGAGAATGACTCAATATTTCAAAGTTGCAACTTCAAATAATATCTCGGAACCAAAATGTTTAGAGAAGGGATGTTCAATGCATTCATGAGTGATGCCCTTTTTAAATTGTAATTTATTCTCGTTTTAAATTGGAATAGGTAAAATAAGACAAACAAGCTCAAAAGATGTTTCTAAAGGTTTTTAATACTCTGGGCTACTATTATTAAATGTTATATTAAAACATGAAGTTAAGTTCTCTAAAATGGTCATGATTAACAATGTGAAATAGATGCATTATAGAGCTGATAAAGTTAAAATGTTCCCTTCAGCTCACTGATTATAGAGTTGAATTCAGTCGATGGTGGATCAAGGAAATGAAAAGTGTTAAGTTTCCAGCACAAGGAACTATATTTGATTATTACCTGGACACCAAAGCCAGAAGGTTCATCTCATGGGCTGAAAGAGTCCCCAGTTTTGAAATGGACATTGATTCCTCATTGCAGGTATAGTATGTAGTTTTACTAGAGTCAAATTCACTTTTTTTAAATGAGATTAAATTCACTTTTAATATAAATTGGCTGAATTTGAATGACAAATATGAAATAAGTATGTCAGTATGGACAGACGTGTTTCAGAATAATCACCACTATGAGAACATTTGCATGATTGATGTGCAGGAGAAACTAACATTTGAGGCTCCTGTAATAAATACTTTGCAATTTATAGCATTGCTTAACACTAATAATGCAGAGTATTGATGTCAAAAAATTAGCTCTGCATTATGTAGAGTATCTGTAGGGTACTTGCAAGTGAAATCCATTAAATTTGCAGATATAGACATGCAACCGTCTCCAAACATATTGAAAAATAACAAATGACAGCATACTTAACCAAAAACAAATAGGTTTTTAGCTCACCAATTAGGAATTGTGGCTTATCCCACGGGGGATCATCCAAAGATTAAATATAAGTCATAGAACTAGTCCAAGGTGTTATTGAGGAAGTGTGGGTCACACAAACTACATGTTACAAGCTAGGCCCTTTAAAAATATGGCCTTGGATTTGCCCTACACTTTTCTTACCAACCATGTACTCTAAGAGGTAACTGCAATGCAATTGTTTCACCCTGAATCACCATGAACATAATTTTATCTTGTGCAACCAACTTAGGCCAACTATTTAATGTTTATGATTAGAAAAAATATTGAGTTGAGGGGTGAGAGAAATTATTTATCCTTTTAAATTATACAAACAGCAACTCTTATATATATATACAAACTCCAAGATTCCATCGCACTCCGTTCACAGACATCACAGACCCAGGTGCTACCAATTAGGGCTCAAATCCAAAATCCAAAAGTAAAGGTGCACACTGGGATTTAAAGTAGAATTAAAACATAATATTTTATTGTTCACATTTAAAAGAAACTGGTCGACGTTTCAGTCTCTATCTAAGACCTGTTAACAGCACTTGTGTTTGAAACAGGGTCTTGAGAAAGGTCTTAGATAGAGACCGAAACGTCGACCAGTTTCTTTTGAATGTGAACTATAAAATATTATGTTTTAATTCTACTTTAAATCCCAGTGTGCACCTTTACTTTTGGATTTTATAAATATATATATATTATCCCACAGTACCGTCACTCAGAACGATGCCAAAGCCAGCGGTGCCAGGTCAAAATTAGATACAGTTAAAGAGAAGGACCAGCACTCACTGTGTTTCCAAAAAAGGTGATTGTTTTATTTTCAGTGCAAACGTCGGGCTGAGATGCACTGAAAATAAAACAATCACCTTTTTTGGAAACACAGTGAGTGCTGGTCCTTCTCTTTAACTATATATATATATATATATATATATATATATATCTTTAATATGTATACTTTTATGTTTGTTTTTTCCCTGCATGCTTTCCTGCAAATGTTAATTACTCAGACTTTTATGTTATAATGGTAGTTCAGGTATGGGATTTGTTATCAGGAAATCTGTTACCAGGCAGCTCAGAAGGACATCTCCCATAGACTCCATTTTAATCAAATAATTCCAATTTTTTAAATGAATTGCCTTTTTCTCTGTAATAATGAAAAATACATTGTACGTGATGCTGAACTAAGATATAATTAACCATTATCAGAGTCAAAACAATACTATTTGGTTTATTATATGTTTAAATTATTTTTTAGTAGACAATGTATGGTGATCCATACCTTATCCAGAAAACCCCAGGTGCTGAGCATTCTGGACAATAGGTCCCATAATACACCTATACCATCTAATAATCTAGATACAATTTTGTTTTCAAACATATACTTTATGGAATTAAACAAACATCGATAACCTGCAAATTAAACGGTCTAATAGTCCAACTGCTTTCTCAGATACCTACACTGAATTATGCTTAGTACAGGGATGGGATCTGTTATCCAGAAACCTGAATTATGGAAAGGCCATCTCCCATAGACTCCATTATAATCAAATAATCCAGATTTTTTAAAATTATTCCCTTTTCTCTGTAATAATTAAACAGTACCTTGTACTTGATCCCAACTAAGATATAATAAATCCTTACTGGAGGCAAAACCAGCCTATTGGCTTTATGTATGGTTTACATAATTTTCTAGTAGACTTAAGGTCCAAATCCAAATTAGATCCAGATCCAAATTAACAGGTCCCATACCTGTGTAACAAAATACTTGCATTGCGTGGTATCTCTCCATGCAGACCATAAGAAAACAGATCATCCTTGAAAGGAAGAGTTCAATTTATAACCCCAAGTAGCTGGCTATGTCATTAAGAAATGTGAGACCATGCCACCATATGAGCTCTTGGAAAGACAAGTAATCAGTATTTAGGTTATTATATATATTATATATTATTCAGTATGGTACTCGGTAGGCTGTTCTCATGAATGGAAAATATACTCTATAAGTGGTGCCTGTTTTTCTCTATAATTTTCTTATAGAAGACAGAAATATGCATTAAACGTCTGAGCTAATTGGGTGCACATTTGTGCACACCCACTGCCTTCATGCCAGTAAATTTACTTACTTGCATATGTTTTCAGGTTTTGCAATGTGCTTTGCTTTTAGCTTGTTTTCTGATGTGGCTGATCATACAAAGCAATGTGTTATATCTGTAACTGCAGTTCATCTTCTGTTTTCCTTCAGGCTGTCTTTGTTCATACGGCAGAAACCTCATGCCTTGGGTATTTTACTGACCTACTGATACAAAAGTCCAATCCAGTTATGTTGGTGGGCAATGCTGGAGTAGGGAAGACTGTATTTCTCAGTGACAGACTGGCCTCACTTCCCGATCACTATATGATTGCAAAAGTACCTTTTAACTATTATACTACATCATCTGCTCTGCAGAGTAAGTGCAATAACTAATCTGTTATATAAATGCTTTCAGGCTATATAGTTATCCTGTCAAGGTTTCTGGATGGCTAACCATTTCCATCACCCTCTGCTTGTTAGGGGTACAATTTTCCAGCAATAATTTAAGTGGGGGAACAAACAGCATCTCTTGTGAAAATTAACTGAGGTCACATAGTCACCTACTAGGGCATCACTGCTTATATTATAGGTGGACTCTTTGGGAAAGTTCTTGGTCACTGGATTCAAAGGAATAAATATGATATCCTTCACTCTCATCATATTTGGCCTGTGCTAATTTTACCTTCTGGCAAGAAGTCTGCAAATAAGACCACATAGTTTCTGAAATAAAACAAAAGTAATGCATTTATCCAATATTCCAGACTTCAGAGTTTCAGAGAAAATACTTGTCAAATATTATAGCTTCAAATTAGCGCAAAATGTTTTCTGCTGCAATTCTTTTGTATTATGTACTGTAGGCTTATGAATAAATAATTAGTACATTAGAATGAGACACAGAATTACATTCCATAGGTGTTTATGTGTTTTCTAATTAAATAAAAAGAAGTAACAAAAAAACCTCCAATCTCATGCTCTAATACAAAAATAGTGAATAAATTACTACTTATTACCCTGATTGGCTAAAAACTACAGTTTTTGCCTTGAGAAAGCCCTGGCGAAACGCGCGTTGGCAAAAATCCTTTGGATTGAGACTCCTGCACCTGATTTTATCTGATTTACCTTCTAATTAATTTGTAACTTTACAATTATTCACAACCGCATTTTCCCCCTGAATTCTCCTTTTACTACATAATTTTGTGAGATTTGTGGTTTTTTAGATAAGCTCAGCTCTCCACTCAGATAGCAAGATTAAAAATCGAGACCACAGTCCACATTGCTTGCCGTACTCCCACTTGTGGGGTCCCAGGGCCTAGAAAATTTACAGGCAGCAGTTTCCTTTGTGACTTCTCCACCCTCTTTCTATTTTCCTTTTCCTTACTTTGTGATTTTTTTCAAATGCTGGTTGATGAATTATTTGAATTGCACCTGAGCTAATAGCTTTTTTAACAGTAATTTATCTACTTATTTCATAATAATGAATCTATTTAATTAATTTATCCACAATCTACCTCACATTTCTAACAATACACTATTAACTTAGCCACTATTAATTTATAGATATAATTATAATTGAGATGAATTTTGATTCATGAACTTGGTTCATGCTTAAATATTTGGGCATTTAATTATTGGTAGTGGCCTTGGAATCAAACTTAGTAACAATATTTTTAACAATCGATTTTATACGATTCTTGTGAGTCAAGCACTTAGCACTTTATCACCTTATATTATATTAATCATGAAGTGTGTTGGATTTTTTAATAATTGATTCTCTGTATTTATATTGATTGAATTGGCTAATGAATTTCCTTTAGTTTTTAGCCAATCAGGGTAATAAGTAGTAATTTATTCACTATTTTTGTATTAGAGCATGAGATTGGAGGTTTTTTTGTTACTTCTTTTTATTTAATTAACTTACTGGTTAAGTAAACTATACCTCCATTCCCAGAGGGTGCATTTCTGTTTAATTATATAAGATTAGATTCATCTCCTTTTTTACTTGTTTATGTGTTTTCATTATAAAGAATTAACCTTGAGTTTACCCTAAATAGCAGACGGAGTGATCCATTTAGTGAACCATTATCACGTTGGCTTCAGCTGTGAACTCATGAAAAATATAATCTTTACTGTTTCAGGGGTTCTTGAGAAGCCTTTAGAGAAGAAAGCAGGACGGAACTATGGACCAGTAGGAAACAAAAAACTTGTCTATTTCATAGATGATATGAATATGCCAGAGGTAGACAAGTTTGGAACAGTCCAGCCCCATACCCTGATTCGCCAACATATAGACTATAGACACTGGTAAGAAATTAACAACCTGCTTTAGCAAATAGCCAAAGTGATGGCGTTAAAACACTTTTTATACTGGTGGCAAATATCAGTACATTGTGTTCTCTTTTTACAATACTTTGTTACCATAGACACAGGTTTATATAGTACTACTTTGTACCATTAAATTAAAATTAATATTCCTGCCTACATGTTCTGCTAACGCTATAGATCAGATATATATATTTCATAATATGTTTTGTTAGGTACGAAAGGCAAAAGATGTCTTTAAAGGAAATTCATAATTGCCAATATGTTGCTTGTATGAATCCAACTGCTGGAAGCTTTACCATTAACCAACGACTGCAAGTATGTTATGAAAATCATAAAATAGAGCACTTTGAAATCACTTTGATGGGTGAGTAATTTAATGAGATTGATGTAATGATTGTCTTTGTTTTTGATTAGAGACATTTTACAGTATTTGCTGTTAATTTCCCCTCAAATGATGCGGTTGAAGTGATTTTTAGCAAGATTCTCAGTTTTCACTTCCAGCGGCACTCATTTAGTCCTTCAGTATTCAAGACTGGTGCTTCAATTATCCAGGCTGCTATATGGCTCAGCCATAAGATGGTTCAGAATTTCCTTCCCACGGCAATTAAATTCCATTACATATTCAACATAAGAGATATCACCAACATCTTTCAGGTAGGTGGATAAATGTTGTATAGGTAGCTATTCAACATTGAGCTATTAGATAGTTAGCTATTCAGTACACTGACTTAAACTATATTATGGGGCAGATTTACTAAGGGTCGAATTTTGAATGCAAAAAAAGTTTGAAATTCAACCAGGGAATAGTGGGGGAATAGTGGGGAATTTAAAAAATTTGAATTCGAAGTTGAATTTTTTTAGCACAATTCGATCGATCGAACAATCGAATAGGGAAAATTCCATCGAATTGGAATCAAATTCGAATCGAATATTCAAACGATTTTAAAGCAATCGATCAAATTTTTCTTATTCGATCTTAGGGAATGATCCCCATTTCGGTAGGTTTCATCCGGCGAAGTAGGTGATCTAATTTAAATTTAAAGGGGAAGTATTCGACCATCAAATTTTCGAACATTCGAATAAAATTGAATTTGAATATTCGAATCATTCGAATTTGAATATTCGATGGTCGAATTTGCCTAATTTGCATATTCGAAATTCGAATCTTTTTAAAAATTTGATTGAATATTCAAATCCCTCATGTGAATTAATGTGAATTTAGTAAATCTGCCCCTATGTGTTATTGTATGAGCACTGACTAAATAAATAGTTATATAATACGTATAAAACATTTCATCAGATATGCAGATATTCAGCATTCTCAAAGTTAACAGTAAACCCTCCCCCCCCCAGGGACCACATGGGTCCAACCAAAGAAGAAAAATGGCAGGCACTCACAGATCCCACAAACAGGCTTGTAAAAGAAATGAGAACTTTATTTAGGCAACGAAATAGAATTAAATAAAATACATAGCCTTACATGTTTAATACCAGTGGGCATTTAATCATAGCCTGTAATGAAATTTCTTTGTGGATTTGTTTTGCAGCACCCATACAACATCGAGCAGTGGAGGGTAATAGAGAGGTTATTGTTATTAGTCATTAGATATTGAGTAGGTGAGCAGTAGACTGCAACATTAATGTCTAGAAAAAGCTTCATGGCAACACTCAGATTTACAGAAAAATTATAGGAAAGTCTAGGAACCTGTAGGCAGGTTATTCAGTACTGCTTATACCCATGTGTGCATGTAATCTCCATTGCCTATATTTCATTTTAGGGAATTCTGTTTGCTACAACTGAATGTCTGAAACATCCGAGTGACCTTATCCACTTGTGGTTTCATGAGTCTTCACGCGTCTATGGAGACAAACTGGTGGAAACCAAAGATTCTGATTTGTTTAAAAGAATCCTTCAGGACACAGCTCGAAGATATTTTGAGGTAAGGAAATGCTGGAAATTCTATTAAAATACAAACATGATAAAATTAATATTTAAGCAGTGTTATAAGTGCCATAGATTTAGTATGGTTAATATGTCGAAAAGTTCTTATTCACTCTAAATAACAATTGCTGTTATAGGTTTACAAAATACACTTATCCGGGAAAGCTTTCATTGAGGTTGTTTGTAGCCTTGGGTTTCTATGTGGTCATGGATCTCCTCTGTAACTTATAGTACTGTATTCACTATATATCCTGACATAGACCAGTGTGTTATTGCAGTTTCTTCCTGTTTTCATACTGTAGGGTGTTGAAGAACAAGTTGTTTCTCAGCAGCCTTTGATATTTTGTCACTTTGCCAATGGCCTTGATAACCAGGCCTACATGCCAGTAAAAGGATGGAATGTGCTCAAGAAAACACTTCAAGAGGCTCTAGACAGTTACAATGAGCTCAGTGCAGCAATGAATCTTGTTCTGTTTGAAGATGCAATGCAGCATGTGTAAGTATAAACAGTCTTTAGGCAACCTCTATGCATAGGAAATTGTTTTGTTTTTTAGTTACTGGTATTTACCAAGTTTTGCTTCTCAATGTTTGAAGGTGAAACCTTAAACATAAATGGAATAGTTGAATGATTGTCACAGACAGGTTTTTAGGTGACAGTTGTGCAAATATAAACAGTTTCTTGTGGATTGTTGAAAGAGCTTTTTTAAAGAAAAGTCACAAGACCTTTCAAATAGAAAGTGCCAATATCCCTTAAGAATAATAAAATCTCAAGTTTTTTTTTATTTAAAAAGAGATTTACTCAACCTCTAAGTACAAGAAACATAACACTTCAGAATCCATGATTGTAGGACACCACCTACAAGTCTTTATTTTTGTTAAGGCGTAGTGGCTCTTGTAAGGTTGAAGTCAGGACCAAGGAAGAAAGCTGTATACAGAAAGTCTGATTCACAGTATATGAAGGGATAAGAAAGTTCACAGTAGTATTCTAACAAAAGATAAGGACAGGCAGTAAATAACGAAGTTAGAAGTCAGAGCAAGAAGGTCATGATCCAGCAATAAATCAACAAAGAATTATAGTGTGCCCATGAATACTCAGGAGTAGAAACTATATTCAGACATTGAACCCAGGTATCTGGCTTCTCTTAATTTTAAATTTGGCAACATATATCATACGCCGATGCCACCAGTTCAGCATTGCAACCAATGTGGACACCATGGGTGCCACCATCTTGAATTTGCCACCTAAGGGAAGAGGAGTGCCAGCCAACACTCTTGCTATGACTTCCATATGGACTCTAGACACTGCTTGATGCTATGATCCATCCTATATCCTGATCTAAACCATATACCTAATATGGTCTGTTCAGAATGTAAATCTATACAACTTTATTTCGGGTTCACTTATGATAATAATAAAGAGAAAGCTCTTTATAATGCTGGTATCAACAATCTAAGGCATTATCAGATATTATGGAAGGTCTTTTCCAAATTCCCAAATGATGAGATTGTGCCTTGTATTAGGCAGCATTCAGGAGAGGCAAAAAGCCTCCTAAAGCACAAGACAAAAGTGTTTTAATGAAGAGCTTGTAATATTGCTAGCCAAATTTCCCATTCATTGTAATAGGTGCTTATCAAAGAGAAAGGTGGTGTCCAGGTAGGGGTTGTGAGATAGGCCAAACTCCACATGGCAAAACAGCAAAAGACAGAGCACCAGAGGCAAGACCAAACGATGACCCAGACTGTTGCATAAATGGTTTTTGTGCTGATTAATCTAGAAAACTGACCACATGTAGCCTGTATGTTTCCAGCATTAAGCTTTAAGCAAAATCCATATGGTTCTGTTACTCTCTTTGTGCCAAAACAGTCTGTATTAAATTCTTTGCAAAAAAAAAACAAAATATTTTTTTATTTTTTATCAAGACTGAAAAAAAAGGCAATGGCTTACCAAAAACTTGCTGAATCTTTTTTTGGTATGCTTAAAAAGTGACCCTTAAAAGTGAGCACTGTTAATGCTTTAGATAAAAATTAAAGACTTTAATTTGCCAGTTTAGGGAAACCGAAGGTGGAGGCCCTGCATTTATGAATATGAAAAAAGGACTTGTAATATCATTTTCTATTATAATTAGATGTCGCATTAGCCGGATTTTGGAGATGCCTCGTGGTTATGCCCTTTTAATTGGAGTAGGAGGCAGTGGCAAACAAAGTTTGTCTAAGCTAGCGGCATATATTGGTTCCCTTGAAGTATTTCAAATCACCCTGAAAAATGCATATTCAGTCCAAGATTTGAAGGTAAGAAATGTATTGTTACATTTTTCACACACTGTGCTATATCCACTATGCACCACATTTATTAACTAGCTAAATGCATTTTAATGGTGTTTGCCAAAATAGTGGTCTGGTTATAGAGTGATAAGGTTGGAATAGAAATATTTTTACTGAAATTTCACTGTAACAACAATTAAAAGGTATAAGGCCTGTTACGTAATGTCCTCTAAACTGTATCATAGAAACAGTAAAAAAATTACATTCAATAGAACCACCAACCTCCTCCTTAAATTAACAAATTCCTTTCTCTGTCCTTCGCTTCCAACACAAATCCAAATGAAGCAGGAGTAAGAGGAGGGTCACAGATATGGCGGTATATAGCACTGACAAATTATTTTGTCAGTGCTATAGCAGAGTGTTTAAATTATTTTGTCAGTGCTATAGCAGAGTGTTCAGAATTCCAGAGGAAACTCTTGACTGGCAAGCTCTTAAAGAATCTGCACAATCATCAAGTGACTCATTATATTTTCATGTTTGTTATATTTTTTTAGCACTCCATACATAAAAATGATCAAAAAAGGCTACGCCAGTCTCTAGACCAGGAATCCCCAACCTTTTGAACCCGTGAGCAACATTTAGAAGTAAAAGGAGTTGGGGAGCAACACTAGCATGAAAAATGTTCTTGGGGTGCCAAATAATGGCTGTGATTGGCCATTTGGTAGTCCCTACAATGAGGCTCTATTTGGCAGTACAACTGGTTTTTATACAACGAAAACTTACTTTCATGCCAGGAATTCAAAAATAACCTCTGATTTGAGGCCACTGGGAGAGACATCCAAGGGGTTGGAGAGCAACAAGTTGCTCACGAGCTACTGGTTGGGGATCACTGCTCTAGACTAACATTAGGATTACCACTGATCATGATAAAAATAAATTGTGCTGAAGCTGCAGGAGTAAAGTAGGCCATGACACCTGAAATTAAACTCTTTTTTACATCTATTATAATATTGGCTTTGAAAGATACTTCTAACTTTGCCATAAAATATTAGCATGATGCTTTTACATTACCTGTCTGATTCCCCATGTTCCTGTATGAGGGGGCTGCCATATTTGTGCAGCAGGAGTCTGTTAGTATTAGAAACTAACCGTCTGAGATGGGGCAGCCAGGTTGGCAAAGTCAGAGTGTCAGGCTTAGGAACTGCAACTAACAATTATATACAAAAGCAAACCTCTCAGCAAATAATGATCAACATGACCTATAGGTAACATTTAATGTACATTCATATGTTAAAATTCATTTTTTAATGTCAGTATCACTTTAAGGTTCTGAATGATATGATTTGGAAACAGCCTTTCCCAAGGATACCGAAAATAGATGGACCTTAATTCTTATTCTGTGGAGCCAGGGGCACATTCATAGATCCATTTACCGTTAAAACTTGGATAGAAATCTAACTAGCATGGTATTCATGGGCCTCATTACAGCAATTATTATTGTGTAATAAATACAAAACAATCACAAGGGTTTATGACGAATTTCAGTGTTTCCCTACTTACTAGGATATGCAGTGCTCAACTGGTCTGGCATAATCTCATCATTGAGCTATATACAATCTTACATTATATGACATGAGCTGCCCTAAATCTATTCATAGCCATGTCTTTGTGCTAAAGACTAAGCTAAGCTAAACCAGGAATGTTTTCATGTTTCCCATGGGCTGTTTGTTGTTTGTGTGATTATGGGTGTTGGTTTCCCACTTTTGACGCTGCTTTGCTGCACACTACCAGATCAGTTTACTTGGCACATGTGCAGTAGTGTTGAGAATGTTTTTCTATTGATTACTGGCCAAATACTGTGGGCCAGGGAAGCTTTGCTTCTAAAATTCCTCTCTTGGAACCTAACCAAGTATTCTGTATGTTTCTAGAGCTTGTGCCTTAACTTGGCCTTGTAAATAATGGCACCTGGCACCTTCAGTGTTTAGACCAAGTCCCTGTTTTGCAGTCAGAATCCCCCCTCCCACCAATCACTGTATCATTTGTAAAAAAAAAAACAATGCACAGTACCTGCATTCACATTCCACCCAAACCTAAACAGTTTTTTATTCTCCTACAGGTAGACCTTGCCAATTTGTACATCAGGACCGGAGCCAAGAACATGCCCACAGTGTTTCTGCTGACAGATGCCCAGGTTCCAGATGAACACTTTCTTGTTCTGATTAATGACTTGCTGGCATCAGGTGATTACACTAACACATTTTTCTTTAAAGATTTTCCCTACTGACAAATTATATGTGGTTACAATGAAATTTCAAGGCAGAAGAAGTGCATCAACTGTTTAGCTTTACCTTACTTCATCTTTTACTCAGGCTTTTACTTCTTCTTCAGCACTGGTTTCTTCAGAGACACACAAGCATACATTTGTGTATTAGTAGTAAAAACTTTTATCCATGTTAGATTAGAATTTCAAAATTGGATTTCAGAAATTCATTTTGCCTTTTTATGGTGCTTGAACTCCTTGGTGACTAATAATCTTTATATTTTACAATAACAGGTACATTAGTTGCTATATAATACACAAGTGCCAAGAATATATCCTTATTAACAGTGTTTAGTGATGTCATTGGTTATAATTGGTGCATAGTGTGTCACAAGACTCACTGAATTTTGTGTATTGTAAAAAGTAATTAAAATAGGAAGATATTAGAAGTCACCTCAGCGTTCCATGAACTGTATAAAATAATATCACTCTTCTGCAAGAAATCCCTGTGCAGCATTATTACCATACCCTGCTAAATTCACATTTACCTGGGACTTGATTGGGCAATGCTAATATTTTACCTGTATTATATTCTAGGAGAAATCCCTGATCTATTCACAGAAGAGGAAACTGATGGCATCATATCTGGGATCCGAAGTGAAGTGCGGGGTCTCGGATTAAATGACTCCAAAGAGAATTGCTGGAATTTCTTTCTGGAACGAGTTCGCCATCAACTCAAAGTAATAAGCAATATATGTTGAGAACGTTTTTAATATAAATTTGTATCCTAAGCCTTTAAATGATCAGGTGTAGTTATTACTATTATTACACACAATATAAGCATTGCCATATATAAATGTTTGATGCCATGAACCTGCACTCTTGTATGCAATCTGGTCACTTTCCTACTACTGTATGGAGGATAGCAAATGAAATTGAAAGGATTTAGTTGGCCTTTAAAGGGAATACTGTAAAAGGAAAACATGTTTTTTTTTTCAAAACATATCAGTTAATAGTGTTGCTCCTGTAGAATTCTGCCCCCAGTCATGTGACCTGTACTCTGATTTCACTCCCCCCCCCCCAGTAGCCTAACAAAAGAACAATGGGAAGGTACCCAGATAGCAGCTGCCTAACACAAGATAACAGCTCCCTGGTAGGTCTAGGAACAGCACTAAATAGTAAAAGCCAAGTCTCACTGAGACACATTCAGTTACATTAAGTAGGAGAAATAACAGGCTGCCAGAAAGCAGTTCCATCCTAAAGCGCTGGTACAAATCAAATGACTGGGGGCACCTGGAAACTGACAATATGTTTAGCCCCATGTCAGATTTCAAAATTAAATATAAAAAAATCAGTTTGCTCTTTTGAGGAATGGATTTCAGTGCAGAAGTCTGCTGGAGTAGCACTTTAACTGATGTGTTTTGAAAAAAACATGTTTTCCAACGTATCCCTTTAAATTAATAAATGACAGTTATTTTTAGCAGCCAAGAAGTTGTCACCAGACTCTGGGGCCAATTTATTATCTGTAAGTGCACTTATGGTGGCCATAGACGGTACAGTTACGAATCGTCCGATAAACAGGTAGAAACAATAGAATTCTACCTGTATCTGACAATTTAGCACTAAACAGTGGCCAATGTTCAGGTGCCTTCAAAGGCACCAGTTCAAAATTCTCTGTACAGCTGACTGATATTGGTCGGCTCCTTTCCCACCAAAATTTGTTTTGTACTATATTATCTTTGCACCTGTACCCATACCAACCAATCAGATTGGTTCTTTAAATTATTAGAAAAGCTGACTAGTTTCTACTGATTTAAATGTATTGCATTCTGTATGAAATAGTCCTCTGTGACTCTTAAAGGAACAGTAACACCAAAAAATGAAAGTGTTTTAAAGTAAAGAAAATATCATGTATTGTTGCCCTGCACTGTTAAAAGTGATCAGTTTGCTTCACAGACACCACTATAGTTCATATAAACAAGCTGCTAAGTAGCATTGGTGGAAATTGAAAAACAGCTATATGGCACAGGATAAGTAATGGATAACAGATAACATTATGTTCTACAGAGCTTATCTGCTATCTGCTGTGTAACTTGAGCCTTTTCTCCTTTGAATGGCTGCCCCCATGGCTACACAGTAGCGTATTTATATAAACAATAATAGTGTTTCTGAAGCTAACACACCAGTTTTACAAGTACAGACAACACTGTATTATATTTTTATTACTTTAAAACAATTACATTTTTTTATGTTACTGGTCCTTTAACACATACTATCTGTGTGGGTATTGATTCACTTTATTCAAACTCACTCATACTGTGAAAACCACATTGCCCAGAATATTATTCTATAAAAGTACAGAGAATTAAAAAAACAATTGTTGTACCATGTTTGTTAACAGTGTCAAATGCAGTATTTGCATGCGTTTTATAAAAACAAAAATATACAAATACGTCAGGAATGTTGAGGGATCTCTGGCATTACTTCTAATCTTCCTACCTGAAAGCTTCAGTGCCTGTCAACTTGTTCTGTTTGAAGAAAAATAGAAATAGGGTTGAACTAGAAAGGCTGGTGGATATACAGTCTATATTAGAATTTAGCAGTGGTATTGATTTCCCACCAGGACACCCAGGCAAAATATTTCTTTAAACAGTTCTAATGAAGAAACAATTCTAAGCCTGCTGTCAGCCACTGAAACCTGAATAAATCATTAAAACCTATTAGATGTTTAACCCTCGCTGTTGCAGTAAGTGTACAGTAAGTATACAAACAGCTGCGCAGTTATGAGATTTAGATCCGTATTTTCATTGCTTCCTTTCTTCACTTATCAGTTATACATACCATGCTTCTTACTCCTACTTCTCTTCTGTATCCTCCAGGTTATTCTCTGCTTCTCTCCAGTTGGTTGCACTCTGCGTGTCCGAGCTAGGAAGTTCCCAGCCATAGTTAACTGCACATCTATTGACTGGTTCCATGAGTGGCCACAGGAGGCCTTGCAGTCTGTCAGCAGGAGGTTCATCCAAGACATAGAAGAGATTGAAGTAAGACATCTCTGATTTAATCAAACAAAGGGAATGCCATTCAACTGATGCATCAGGAAGATGTTGATTTTATGCTTTCTGATTAAAGTCTAAATTCCAGCATTTGCGGTACATTCAGGTTGTGATTTAAAGCCCAGCTCAAGCATGCATACATATTTATTATGGGGAGAAGTAGAATATGGACAAAAAACCCTCAAAAAAATCTAACAGTTATTTTGGGAGTTATTTCTCAAAGGTCAGATGTTAGAGTTTGTTATACCTCAAATTAAATCACAAAGGTTTCTTCATTTATAAGAAAAAACTTGAATGGGAAAAACTAAATTCTGCGATTTCAAGTTGAAAACTTGGATAGAGTTTTCAGGGAGAAAAAACTCCAATCGTTCGAGTTTTTGGGGAAATCCTCAAATGGTTTAAGGGACCTCTGCCATTGACTCCTACATGACCTTGCCTGGTTTTAGATGGTGTATTTTTAGGATTTAAACTATATACAGGGTCGGGATGTAATAAATCTCTAGTTTTTTGTTTTTTTTTTAATGTGAGTTTTGACAAAAAACATGAATTTTATAAATTTATAAATAAATAACCCCCTTAGTCCTTGGAATAATTTACTGAAGTGTGTGGATCATTTCTCTACTGTACATATACATACATACAATATACGTACGCAGGGTTATATACTTGTATGGCGCTTTAGAGAGACACCATTAGAAACATTATATTTCAGTTGAGTTCCTGAATGATGTAACATTTAATGGCAGATTTATCAAAGGGCGAGTTATGTTTTCCTGGAAAATTTGGGTTTTTCAAGGGTAGTTTTCAGTCAAAAACTCAAATTTTCAGGTTAAAATGTTTATGGGTATTTTAAAAATATTTTTTTCAATATTTATTATACCCTGAAGCTGGAAATTGCTCAAATACAAAAATACTCCAGCTAAAACCTGTCGAGCTCATGTAGAAGTCAATGACAGAGGTCCCTTGAACCATTTGAAGATTGTAGCCTTCATAATATTTGGGGTTTTTTTTTTTAACTCAATTCATTCGAGCAATTTGAGTTTGCTTCCTACAGAAAAACTTTTTTTAAGCCCAAATTCACAGATTCGAGTTTTTTCCATTCAAGTTTTTCTTTAAATTAGAAAAAAATTTAAGTTTTCATTTCTTCAAGGTATTAAAAAACCCACAAACTTATAAAAGGCAAAGAAAAAAAATTACATTTTTACTTTCTTTAATGAAAAAGAAATCTATCTCCAATATACTTCAATTAAAAAATGTGAACCGTTTTTATAAGAAACCTGACTGTATGCAGTGAAATTCCCCCTTCATTTACTGCTGTGGATAGGAATTGTCAGACAGTCCCTAACTTCTGGCAGGGAAACAATCATACTTATGAACAGCAGGGGAAGCCCCTGCCTTAATTACCAGCCATGCAGAACTCAAGCAGCTTTGTTTTTTGATCATTTATGACGATCCCTAAGCAGCCCAGATCACACTGAGCATGTGCACAGTCTTGGTCTTGCAAAGATGTATAACAAAGTTACAAGATGACAGCCCCCTGTGGCCAACTTTGAAAGCATAAATCATTTGTTTGATTAGGCTTGTGGTGCAGTAAGTTCATGTTTCTGTTTAGTATACAAAATACAGCATTTCTAGCCTTATTCTATTTTACACTTTCCTTGCCCTTTAATAATGCTTTAGCAAAAAAACCTTAAACTTAATATTTTGCATGTATTCTTATAACGTGTATAAAGAGCACATAATGGGCTAGATTCAGTTCAGTGAGAAAAAGGTTCATCTCATGAAAACTGATAGACAAGATTCAACTTGAGATGCAATCCAGTTCAGAAAAACTTCATGAGATAAAGCATATGGGGAAAAAATGGAACTGAATTAAGAGAAAGGTTTTTCATCCATGAGTTTTCATGTGATAAACCCTAAGATAACGTTTTCTCATTGAGCTGAATATGGCCCAAAGTGTCAAGAGCAAGTACAGGTATTGGATCCATCATTGAGAAACCCGTTATCCAGAAAGTTCTGAATAACAGAAAGGCCGTCTCCCATAGACTCCATTATAATAAAATAATCCAAATGTTTTAAAATGATTTCCTTTTTCTCTGTAATAATAAAATAGTAGCATGCACTTGATACTAGCTAAGAAATAATTAAACCGTATTGGAAGCAAAACCAGCCGATTGGGTTTATTTAATGTTTACATGATTTTCTAGTAGTCTTAAGGTGGGACATTCCAGATTACGGAAAGACCCGTTATTCGGAAAGCCCCAGGTCCAGAGCATTCTGGATAATAGGTCCCATAACTGCATGTCCATTGCACACAGAAGGAATTTGCCTTGAAAAGTAGTCTTTATAGAATCTTTTACTAAGAATCCCATTATCCAGAGAGGTTCAATAAGATGCCTGCATTTAAACAGACGACCAGTAAATGCTACCTACTGATAGCTACCTTGCTATGAGTTATTGACCCTGGGCTAATTTAGTGCCTTTTATTACATAACCCCCTAAGTCTGTAACAATAAACACCTTGCACTTTATGGTAAATAAGGGGGTCATTTGCAACATACAGGGCAGGGTGTAACAATGAAACACCAATACCATGGCTTGTAGTTGAATACTTTCCTATCCTCAGAGCCATAATTCTGAGCAGCGCAACTACTAGCACCAAAACAGATATAAGATAATGAAATCAACAGTTCTATTATCTTAATACAGTTAGTTAAACAGCACATAAGAAATATTTTTTTTTTTGCTGTTCATTGTTGAGTAAAGTAAAACTCTTATATGGCCATGCACGAAAATCCATAACTTTTGATTTCTATGATTCTGTCGTAATCTTTTCAGCTTTAAATATAGGTATTGAGCTTTTGTATTGTTCCTCAAGCTGGGACTCATTTACTCAGGAGGCACAGTGCCAAAACCTGTTAAAAAATAATAGACTGTTACAGGTATATTCAGTGGGTCCCACCATGGTGCTATCTGCATTGTCTCACTGCAAACTTTTTTTCCCGGCACCTTATTAAAATAAAAACACCTTCGGGAAAAAAGAAGCAGCGGAATAATTTACATTTCTCATTTTCATTGTCATACTAATTAAACATTTTCACTTTCACCCAACAATTGCATATGATTCTATTTAAAACAGTAAGTGTTTTGCGGTTGCTGGAGCCTAACACAAAGCTTTTTTTTTGTACACCTGCAATTTAGGCCCCAACTAATGCAGAATTTTATGCGAAGTAACTATTATATTCTATCTTTACCAAGATTATTGTAATTCAGTGTAGGCAGGCTTTGCCAGCAAAACAAATATATGATAATTAAGTCAACAGTGCTGTTTTTTGGCACAGTCCGTTGCGCTTCAGCATAGAAATAAGTTCTTAACCTTCCAGTAAAGTACTAGCAAAATCTTATGTTATATCCTTAAAGTGCTAAGCGATAGATAGAAATAAACAAAAAGCCATAATAACTTATAGGACTGACAATATTTTTCAGACATCCATTTTATGGCTGTGTTGCATTCTTTTGGCTGTTTTTAGGTGTGAGCATGTAAATGGATATCCTTAAAGGAGAACAAACCATTAGTAATAGTTAGTTACCCTCCAGGAGATGGTACATGCAAACCCTGCTGAGCTACTCTGTCTCACAGAACAAGGTAGAGTAAGAAATTGCATTCAAGGGGGTCCTTACTGCTGCAGTTTGGAAGGGGGAAGACTTTGGAGGGGGGTAGAACTTTTATCAAGGGTTTCCATCTCCTTAAGGGCCTTTAGGGCATCATATTGCCTGATTGTATGCTCCAATGGGGAGAGGACTGAAGAGAACAATAAACAATCTCTGTACAGTACTGTGCAACATGCTGATGATTTATAAAGTATAAAACATTGCAATTCAAATACCTTTTATCACATTGTAATAAACCCAAACAATAGAAATTCCCCCTGGGGTTCTGATGGATATCTGGATCTGCAACATACAAGGGGAATGCTGTTTTACAGGGGGTTTCACCTTCCAAACACTTTTTTGCAGTTCAGTTGTTTGAGGTTGAATGTTCGTGCCTCTGGTGTTTGAGTCTGGCAGCTCAGTAATTCAGGCGCAGACTCATTCAGGCACAACATTTAGTTGATACATTTCTCAGCAGTATCTCTGGTGTATTAGGAACTTCTGTATCAGTTCTAACAGCTGCCTGTAATGAAATCCAAGGATTCTGTTTAGCAGGGACAAAGATAAGAAATGTATCCATTAAGTGCTGGACCACACGGGAAGATTCAGGGAGATTAGTTCCCTGGCGACTAATCGCCGCTTCTTTGGGGCAACTAATCTCCCTGAATGGCTTGCCCAGCACCTATTTCACACGCGGCGCTGCGTTTTTCTAAGTCGCTCGAAATAGCCTCACAAGGCAATGCGCCACGTGTGAAATAGGAGCAGGCGACTTACAATTTAGCGGGCGAGAGACATGGGCAAGCCATTCAGGGAGGTTAGTCTCCCCAAAGAAGAAGCAATTAGTCACCAGGCAACTAATCTCCCTGAAATCTTCCCATGTGGTCTAACCCTAAATGTATCAATTTAGAACAGTTTAGGGCAGGAGTGCCCATACTTTACTAATTTGAGGTCTACTTTTACTGATGTTGTCCCATTGTGATCTACAATCATAAAATCATTGTTAGCATTCTGTTCCATGGAAAATATTACTTAAAAAGTATATTGATTTATGAGAAAATGTATATTGCTATGTTTAACAAACAACTCTTCCTTTTTTAACCTTAACATAAATATCTAAATAAAAAACATGAAATAGGAGGGTGATATAGACAAGCTGTTTGTTGACAGGGTCTTGAGATCTACCGATCACCAGCTAAAGGTCTCCTGGTAGATCCCGATCTACCTTTTGGGCACCCCTGGTTTAGGGGGTCGGCGACCCCCCCGGAGCTGCTTTAGAAGGTGAAAAATGACACTTTGCACTTCAATATTAGAAAAATGTTCACACATTGAAAGTAATTGGTTTAATTAGTTATTTCTGAAAACAAATAGTTGTTTGACGGTGAACAACCCTTTTAAGACCAAGCAAATCTTGCAGAGAATAATTTCATGTGGGTTCTTGTTTAAAAAAAACCAAACTATTATGTAGTAGAAAAAAAACTGTGTGAGTGGGTGCTTGAGAGTTTCCACAGCAAGCATTGATACATGAACGAAATGCAAAATATATCTGGTATTCACTCAGTCAGATAATTCTTTGATTTATATAAATTGCATCAGGTTAATATTCTATTTAACTATTAATGTCACTCCTTATACGTGGGAGCACAGCATATGTATAAACAGGCTGACATTAAAAAAAAAAGAAGTGAAGAAAAAAGGGCATAATGTGCAAAACTAAAGATTAATGATTGGCAGAATAAATAATTTATGCTAATGAAATTACTGCAATTAGTAGTCCCACAATGACCCCTTTTGAAGCGCAGCTGTTTAAGTCAGGAAGTGCTGTCACTGCTGACCTTATCATAACGCAAAGTGACAAATTGGGAATGCGATGAAAGCGAATCATTAGAAAAGCCTGTTCTGTAACAATTAGTGTCTTCTGAAACAGCAGAGTGAAAAGCAACTAGCAGTTCTTTAGCTCAGCTTGTCCCCCATGCTGTGCTACTTGTCTAATCTTCACAACATAAGCCAGGCCACCTCAATGGGACAGCGCCATAATACCCATTCACCCATATATAGGGACTATACAGCTAAGCAAAGCCACAGATCATAACAATATTTACTCTTAAAGCACACTGTTCTGTTGACACCAAGTCTCCCATCCACAAATTTGGCTAATTTACTAATAATTAAACACCAAAAAAATCATATCTGAAAAAACAAAAAAAATTTGAGCTTTTGTGAAAACCTTGAATTATTTCACATTTATTGGCTTAAAAACCTCAAATTTATTTTTGAATAAAAATCAGCGTCAGCAAACTAAAAACACCCAAAATCGTGATGGCACAAAAAAAATCTTCAGATGGTTAATGGGTTCACTGCCATTGAATTTTACATGAAGTCAACAGGTTTTAGCTGTTTAGTATTTTCAGGTTCAGATTTTTGCTCATTTGAGGCATTATAAATCTCAAAAATTCAAGGTTTTTTTAATCTAAAAACTTTAGTTTTTTTTTGTGAAAAAAACTCAAATTTTTAGAGAAAACAAAACTCAACCTTCAATAAATAGACACCTAGGGGCAGATTTATCAAATTCACATGAAGGATTTGAAATTCGATCGAATTTTCAAAAAGATTAGAATTCAAATTTTCGAATGTTTTTGAAGACCACTTAGACCATCGCATTGTGAAAATTCGAGCAAATCGAATGATTAGAATAATTTGAATAAAAATCTATTTGAATATTCAACAATCTAATAACTTGCCCTTTAAATTTTTATTCGACTGCCTAGTTCGCCAGTTTCAACCTACCAAATTGGTTTTAAGAATTTTTTTTTTCGAATAAAAAAATTTGATGGAATGGTTAAAATCGTTGGAATCGTTCGATTGAACGATTTTATCGATCAATAGAATTATTTCTGTTCAATCGATCGAATTCCGGTAAAATTGAATTTTAAGGATTTCAATTCAAATTTTCAATTTGATTGGTCGAATTCGAGGGTAAATTCACCCTCGAAAAATAATTAAAAACTATTTGATCAATAGTAAATCTGCACCTTAAATGTCTCTGTCTGTATGTGGTGAAGCATCAGTGCCTCATACTGGAGGGGCATTACCATGTCCAGACTTGATTGGGTCCTGGAACATCCCTACTTTGTGCATCATTTGGGACACAAAGGGTGCAGGAAGGGACACAAGGTTCAAGGAACGCCTGCTCAGTACAGATTTTAAGTATAGGGCTCCTTTGCTCTTAACAGTGTAGCAACATCAACTGTGGGAAGGGCCAAATGGAATTTCAGACTTATGCACTTGCACACGCTCTTCAAGAGTCCAAGATTCCAGACAATACCCTACTCATGACAACTGTCATTTTTAAATTTCATTTGCTTTTTCCTGGTGCGTGCGAGTCTTCCAAGTCATGTGCAGGGCAATTCCCACCTGACCCAAACCAGGCTGGCACCTCCTTTTATAGACCCACATTTGACCTGCCCATCTCTGATGTCATGAAAGGAGACGCGGCAAGGTAGGCATACACCTATAAAGTGAGGCTGCTGGAGCAGTGCCAAACCTGCCTAATCTGAGGGTGTCGGGCCAGCCCACACATTACTACCCGGTAATCCGATACAGGCAGGTTAATTGGCTCCTGATAAAATCCCAAAAAGAAGAATAGGATGCCACAAAACGCGTGTTTCGTTTCAGTATGTAGCTCAATCACAGTGATCTGGGTTTGCCAAGTCCAGAGATGCAGTATCATGTACTAAAAAAGATTTCACTGGAGAGCTGATTCTTTGCAGTGATTAAATTTATTCATGATGCATAAGCACTACATGTTTCGGACCACTAGGGTCCTTCTTCTGGTGCATTCAACAACAAACTGAGTGAACAAGGCTATTTAAAGCCTACAAACCCTTCCCCCAACAGTCATGTGATCAAACAATAGTGTACCAGCTCCATCATTAGGCCAGGTATAAGTGTTACAATAGAGATAAACACTTTAGAGATAAATACTTTCAAGTATTATAAATCATTGGATACTACTGTACATTCAAGTCTATCCTTCTATTAGCATCAGTATACATATAGTTATGCATATATGAACAATGTAACAATGTTATCTCCTACCATCTGGTTGTAGGCAGTCCAATGTAACCAGATGGTGCTATCTGTATGGAAAGATTGTTGCAATTAATAACAATAATTTCAAAGTCAAGGTAACTAATATTATAGGAAGCATTTTAGACTCCAAGCTTCATTCTGATAAAATCACCCCTAGTGTGTGTTAATGACCTTATGAAGTCCTGTGAGTGCGATTCTTTTGATACGTTTACTATATATATATATATATATATATATATATATGTCTTGAGAAAGGTCCAGACTGGACCGAAGCATTGACAAATAAACGTCACCTTTGTTGATTTGATTATATGTATGTTATAGGAAAGGGAAGAATGAATAGAGTGCGGACACCTGGCATAAAGACTATATATATATATATATATATATATATATATATTTGTATACATGTATATGTAAGTGCTTTCTCTACCAGATTATTCCAGTGTATTTTCCCGGTCCAGTCATCTGTAGCTACTCCACTGGGATTGAGTTTACATCTTTGTGTTTAATCATCTAAAAAATATTTGCACTTTTATTAGCTTTCTCTATTAGCATTCTTGTCACTTTAGCTGGTAGCAAAAGCCTATGTTTTATTGTAAAAGAAATACATCTCCTTGATGCCTCGTTTTGTAAGGATCCTGAATACTGCAAATAAAATAACTCACTCTGAACAAATTGCACAAAATGAATAATCCTACCAGATGTAATTATTTAACTGCATCATTAAACACTCAAACAGAATTTTCCAACATATTGTGAATTGTGACGCATATTGACAATGCTTTGGTAAATTATGTGTAACTTTCCTGAGACTTAGGTGTACCTCATTTAATTCATATTAATTGATTTTCAGGCTTCCAGTGATTAATTAAAGCGGGTTAATCATGTAGAGGAGGCAATAAATAATTGTTACGGCGACATGGTGTGAGTTCACAGAAGTTAACTCATTTAGAAGTCAATGAGGACAATGAGAAACAAAATAACATTATCCCACATACTCAGAAAGTTCACTGTGCACATCATCTAGATTGTTTCTAATTATTATTTTATATTATTATATATCTTGCCATTGGATATAGAAGCGCTCATGCACTCAGCACTGTACCAATAAAACTCCCAGTGGGTGCAGGTATCAGTGGGCCCTCCTGTTTCTAACCATTTGGCCTATTTTATCATCATACCCTATTACCTTATGGAAACAATGAGGCTGAATAGATGACAGAATAGCGTATAGTATTTTAGAAAAAGAGACTTTCCCCCATATGTAATAAAAGCACTAAGTTTGCCCAGGAGCAGTATGCCATAGCAACCAATAAGATGCATGCTTTCAAACAGAAGGCCTGTAAATGTTACCAGCTGATTGGTTGCCATGGGTTACAGCTCCTGGACAAACTTAGGGGTTATTTATCAATGGTTGAGTTTTCTTTAAAAAAATATGTATGAGTCTTTTAAAAAAAAAAAACTACAATTTTTTTGAGTCTTTAAAAAAACACGTAAATTTTTTTTGAGATTTATGATATCCCAAACCTGGAAATAGCTTGAATCCAAAAATACACCATCTAAAACCTGTGAGGTCATGTAAAAGTCAATGGCAGAGGTCCGTTGAATCATATAAAGATGTTTGTAGCCTTCACGATGTTCAAATGTTTTTCAGCGGGTTTTGCTTTAAAAACGCAATCAATTCAAGCCATTCAGGTGTTCTGGGAAGTAAGGTGAGGGGCCTCCCCCTGCCGTTTAAAAGTATGATCGTTTCTCTGCAGAGCAGTTAGGGACCGTCTTAAAGGGGTTGTTCACCTTTGAGTTAACTTTTAGTATAATGTAGAGAGTGATATTCTGAGACAATTTGCATTTGGTTTTCATTTTTTATTGTTTGTGGTTTTATAGTTATTTAGCTTTTTATTCAGCTGCTCTCTAGTTTCCAGTGTCAGCAATTTGGTTTCTTGGGTACAAATTAGCCTAGCAACCCTGCATTGATTTGAATAAGAGACTGGAATATGAATAGGAGAGGGACTGAATAGAATGATAAGTAATAAAAAGTGACAATAACAATACATTTGTAGCCTTACAGAGCATTTGTTTTTAGATGGTGTCAGTGACCCCCATTTGAAAGCTGCAAAGAAACAGAAGAAAATTGCAAATAATTAAAAAAACTATGAAAAATAAATAATGAAGAGCAATTGCAAAGTTTCTTAGAATTGGCCCTTTTACAATATACTAAAAGTTAACTTGAAGGTGAACCACCCCTTTAAGTTCTGCAGCAGTTAGGGTAAGTTAAGCAAAGGGGGAATTTCACTGCATACAGTCAGGTTTCTTATAAAAAAAAAAGGTACACATTTTTTAATTAAATTACATTGGAGATTTCTTTTTCATTAAAGAAAGGAAAGTGGGGTTTTATTTTTTGGCCTTTGCGTTCCCTTTAATGCTTTTTTATTACATAACCCTCTAGCAGAATAAAGAATAATGAGGAGAGGAGGAAAATTAGTTTGGAGAGTGGGCTCCTGGTATTCCAGTCAAATATTATTGATGTATAGCCTAATTTCTCTATGATCCCTTCTAGAAAATTCTAACAAAATCCAGACCAGCCATTCAAGATAAGAGGAACGAAAAAGGTAGTGGGGAAGCAGACTGTGGCAGAAGAAGTGTAAGGGGAGGAGAGGGATTTGTAATCACTGATGAAAGAGAGACTGGCTGAGTTTAGGGACACTAAATATGTCCAATTACTTGGTAGGTACCCAAAGGGATACCTCATTTACTCCACTTTTCTGTTATGCACAGGCTCTTTTAAATGCAAAGTGAAATTCCTAGGTTCAGTGGACAAACTAAGAAGCAGTGAATGCCAGAATGATGCACAATTAGGCCTTTATCCCCTTACCCACTTATGTTCTAAAAGTTTCCCATCCGGCCATCTTCCCCTTTGTGTCAGCATTTCCTTGCATAGACCAGACACTGAAATAGGTTATTGCACATGTGCAGAATTGGTTAATTAGTTAAAGGAAAACTATACCCCCAAAATAAATATTTGAGCAACAGATAGTTTATATCAAATTAAGTGGCATATTAAAGAATCTTACCAAACTGGAATATATATTAAAGTAAATATTAAAGTAAATATTGCCCCTTTACATCTCTTGCCTTGAACCACCATTTTGTGATGGTCTGTGTGCTGCCTCAGAGATCACCTGACCAGAAATATTTCAACTCTAACTGTAACAGGAAGAAATGTTGAAGCAAAAGACACAACTCTGTCTGTTATGTGGTTTGCGTGACCTAACTTTATAGTTTGTTTGGTATGTTTGTGTGCACCATTGAATCCTACTATCCCAGGAGGCTGTCCTTATTTTTTAAAATGGCTATTTTCTATTTATGATTACCCAATAGCACATGCTACTAAAAAAGTGTATCAATATGAAAATGGTTTATTTACATGAAGCAGTGTTTTAGTTGAGTTGTTTTATGCAATATCTTTTTATAGAGACCAACATTGTCCGGAGGGTATAGTTTTCCTTTAATGTACATGTATGATGTCACTTAAGTGAGAAGGACCCCAGATTGGACCACATGCTTAGTTGCCTATACTTGCTGTCCATGCAAAATCTTGCTACCAAGGGTCTTTTTGGGAGCTTTTCTTGCCCTTTAAATTGTGCATTTGCTTTACAAATTAGAGTGTAGCACACAGATGCCTTTCAAATAGCATTTTAGCTTTTGTGTGAAATCATTAATTTAAGTGTAATTAGGGTTGGCACCTACTTGTTGTATTTCACAGTCTAAATAAGGGGACAAGGTAAAGGCACTGGCCTAGCCACACGCCAGCAATAATTCAATAGAAGAAATGGACACCAATACCTTGTTTGCTCCAAACAGGGTGTTCACAAAATTGATTCCATGGTGCTCTGGACACTTTACTAGGATCAAACGTGGCCCTTCCTCAGTGATGAGGAAACAAGGCATCACAACCATTTCTTCTATTGACCTTCTTGTTATATTACTGAACAAGCAGGAAAAACATGCTTAGAGCCAATGTTATGAATAGCAAAATAAGATAAAAAATGTTGGTAGGTTGATATTTATTCCAGAAAATACCCTTCTTGTATTTAAGTGCAAGAGGTGAGAAACACAAACAGCAGGAAGTTAGTTAACAAGGAACTCTCTCACACACGTGTCATTCGATGAAATTGCAATGAAGTTGTTGAAACGTTACAGTATAGATGGTGTGAAGTTTCTCAGTGACTTAGAAGTAATGGGTTTACATCAATAAATAATAAGTAATTCTATTTCCTAGTTGTAAATGTAACCATTAGTGAGGGGTGAATTTATTTGACAGGTGGCGAATTTGTGTAGAATTTCTGTGTTTCGCCACCGGTGAATAAATTCATGAATCACCCATGAAACTTTTGACACTGGCGTCTAAAATTGATGCTGCCGTTTCATGGCAGAAATTCGCCCATCACTAGTAACCATCTCTATTAAAGACTCATAAGGAGCTGTAGAGTGGGTTTTAAATATATTTTAATATACTCTGTTATGAATGTTTGTAATACAGCTCTGTTGAAAGCTTAAAAAAAAAAAAAGACTATATTATCTCTGCGATATTTTGTTGTCCTGTACATATTATTGTTCCGCATTTCCTAACTGCAGCCAAGAGTCAAGGATTCCATCAGTCAGTTTATGGCATATGTGCACACCAGTGTCAATGGCATGAGTGTGAAATATCTTCAGAATGAAAAGCGCTACAACTACACCACTCCCAAAAGTTTTCTGGAACAAATTACATTATACAAGAATCTGCTGAAGAGAAAAAGGAGGGAACTTTCACAAAGGATGGAGCATCTAATGAACGGATTGCAAAAACTGACAACAACAGCTTCTCAGGTAGATGCTATTGTGTATATATTGAAGTATTATTTTTCAAGAACTCATAAAGACTCATAAATATTCTCTGGGCAGCACACAATATAATATTGAAATGTACTACATGTTTGTTCTACACTTTTCTGTCCTCTGTTACCCACCCTCCTATAATTTATTTAGAGCTCCCTAATGTCTAAAGGGGCCTGGCACTTCTTGATATGTCGTCAACAAGGGCATTACAGATCGTTCACCTTGGTTTGTGTTTCATGCATTATTTCTGTTTCCCTCATTGCGTTGTTCTATAGTATGTAACATTGTTTAGATTAAGAATGATCAATTATTATCTTCATATTAACATGTTACATTTAATAATACATTTTAATAGTATTTAATATGAACAATATTACAAAATAATATAATATTAACATGTTATTCAATTTTTTAATTCATAGGTTTAGCAGTAAAGGGGTGGCAAGGTTCTCTTTGTTGTGTTTCACAGTTTTGTTAGCTTAACCATTATAAGTGTTCTCTATAACAGGGGTCCCCGACATTTTTTACTTGTGGGCCACAATCAGTTGTAAAGAGTTGGGTAGCAACACAGGAGGCTCTGTTTGGCAGTAGAACTGGTTTTTACACAACCTAAAATTGCCTCTAAACCAGAAACCCAAAAATAAGCTCCTTCTTTGAGGTCACTGGGAGCAACATCCAAGGGTTTGGAGAGTAACATGTTGCTCACAAGCCACTGTTTGAGGATTACTGCTCTATAACATAAAGGGCCAGATTCAATTCAGTAAGAAAAAGGTTTATCACATGAAAACTCATGGATGAGTTTCAATTTGAGATGCAATACAAATCAGAAAAAACTTATCTCCTGCTTTATCAGGTGGAAAATTCTATTGAAGTCTATGGGAAAAAACTGGAACTGAATTTGGAGAAATGTTTTTTCTCCTCGAATTGAATCTCATCCATGAGTTTTCACATGATAAACCATGAGATAAGTTTGTTTCACTGAATTGAATCTGACCCAATATTGGGTTTAAAACAAAAACCTCTGCCTGTGTGGTAAATGTAGTAGAAGACACATAATTTGTGCAGGGAGCTGGAAATGGTAATCCAGTTACACGTGGGAAATAACATATATCAGTATATCCCTGTTGTAGAAAGATGAACGAACTATACAGCTGAATTGCTTGTTGTGCCCTATTTAGGTAGAAGATCTAAAAGTGAAGCTTGCATCTCAAGAAGAAGAATTGCAGCTGAAAAATCAAGACGCGGAGGCCCTCATTACTAAAATAGGACGTCAAACTGAGAAAGTGAGCCAAGAAAAGGCCACTGCAGATGCAGAGGAGCAAAAGGTCAGTCTAATTTGGAGTTGGCACATTGTGTTCAGTGCAAACCTTTTGTAGGACAAGTTCCTTAAATTAAGTCACAAAGGTACCTGTGCTCGTAACAACTTCAGGAACAGGTCCCAAAAGGATTTAAATTAATAACTCATTCAGGTAGTAACAGATTGAGACCCTTTTGTATGATTAATGAAACCTAATGGGACAGCAATACAATGCAATAGCAATTGGGGCAGCAATACAATGAAGTCATCTTTAGATTCAGATCCTTATACCTTGGCACAGAAGAGGCAGATAACAGTTTGTGATATGATATGAGTGTATGTTTTAGGTTGCATTCATACAAGGAGAAGTATCTACGAAACAAAAAGACTGTGAAGAGGATCTTAGCAAAGCAGAGCCAGCACTGATTGCAGCCACAGCAGCACTTGATACCCTCAACAAGGTAAAGAACGACATGGTTACATAGGTAGTATTCAACTAGCTATCTTTTGCTTGTGTTGCATTCATCCTGTTGTTTCTCATTATTTATTTTCATATGATCTGTTAGATCAGCTAGATTATTACATTCAGCTGTTCTTAGTTCTGAGTTTTGTTGCAGTTTGATGTGTGCATTTTCTGTTTCTTCATCCCATACAGACTAACCTCACTGAGCTAAAAACATTTCCAAACCCACCAGTGGCAGTCACTAATGTAACTGCAGCCGTGATGGTACTTCTGGCACCCAAGGGCAGGGTTGCCAAGGATAGGAGCTGGAAAGCTGCAAAGGTTTTCATGGGAAAGGTATTGCCTGAGTGGAATAGACATGCTTTACATTAATCACATTGATTTAACTTAGATGTGTTTGTCTTTAAAGGAACAGTTCAGTGAAAAAATTAAAAACTGGTTAAATAGACAGGCTGTGCAAAATAAAAATGTTTCTAATATAGTTAGTTAGCCAGAAATGTAATGTATAAAGGCTGGAGTGACTGGATGTATAAAAGAACAGAACACTACTTACTGCTTTTCAGCTCTCTTAAAGGAAAACTATACCCCCAAACAATGTAGGTCTCTATAAAAAAAAATCACTTGTAAAACCCTGCTTCATGTAAATAAACCATTTTCATAATAATATACTTTTTTAGTAGCATGTGCCATTGGGTAATCATAAATATAAAATTGCCATTTTAAATAATAAGGGACATCCCCTGGAATCGTACAATTCACGGCGCATACAAACAAACCATACGTTAGGTCACATGAGCCAATTAACAGACAGAGTTGTGTTTTTTGCTTCCACACTTCTTCCTGTTACAGTTAGAGTTGAAATATTTCTGGTCAGGTGATCTCTGAATCAGCACACAGACCATCATGAAATGGTGGTTCAAGACAAGATTTACTTGAATATATTCCAGTTTGGCAAGATTCTTTAATATGTCACTTAATTTGATATAAACTATTTGTTGCTCAAGCATTCATTTTCGGGGTATTGTTTTCCTTTAACTCAGAGTTAGTCAGTGACTTGAAGGGGGGCCACATATATAAATATATAACACATTTCGTTCGTGCATGCTGACGAATCAGAGATTAAAGACTATTGTTTCAATAGGAAAGTGCTGCAAATTTCACCTCTATATCCTCTCTCTTGATTCATACTCCTATAATCTGTACTATACCCTTCGAGGTGTACTCATGTTAAAATATTACTTTATAAACTGCTGCAAATACAGTCATTTTCCCTTTGGTCTTACAGGTTGATGACTTTTTGCAAGCCTTAATAAAGTATGACAAAGAACATATCCATGAAAACTGTCTGAAGGTGGTTAAGGAGCAGTACCTTAATGATCCTGGATTCAGTCCTGACTTGGTCCTCACAAAGTCTTTTGCAGCATCAGGGCTCTGTGCTTGGGTTATCAACATTGTCAGATACTATGAGGTAATATTGCTCCTCATTCCTCCCTCTTTCTTAATAATCCATTATATCTTGTGTATTGTAGTCTATTAAAATCATATTCTAACACTGGGTGCACTGGCTTGCCTGGCATACATAGCATTCTGTTTAAAGTCAAGCATCAGTGACTAATTTTGCCAGAGGTTTAGCTAATATTTTACCTCTGTCTCATGGATGTGCACAGCAAAATATTCTATAGCTTATTTTTCCATGGATTACCATGGCAGTTTTAAAATTTATATCAGGAATATTTGTGCCTTACTTTAAACTTGTTACGTTTGCCATTATTTCAATTTCACTTTACTTAAATGAAAGGTTTACACAATATTTCTTTCTTTCACTTTTTGTGGTCTAAAAAACTCATAAGCAAGGTTACAAAGTCTAGTGAGTACCCTTGCATTCACCATATTCACAAATTTGCCATATTACCTGCAGAACATCACTTTTGCCTTCTTTAAGGTGAAGAACATAATCTTTAAGGAAGACGGTTCTTTCTAGGTGGCCTTACTTACAGAGATTCTCATTCCCTTTGATTTTTGCATTATATACTGTACATTTATAACTGGTTAGGCACAAGTTGCTCATTATTACTGTTCTCCATTTGGATCATGAACGTCAGCAGTGTTTCTCCAGCAGCAATAACTGGAGATGTTCATGTTGGAAACCCCAGATGACCAGAATACTATTTCAGCAGTTAACTGCTGGACACTCCCAATGTGTCTCTTCATCAGGCCATTCATTTATTTTTAGAAGTAGGGAAAATGATCCTCTAGCTTTATAACACAGAGCATTTTTCAGGTGTACTGTGAAGTGGAGCCCAAACGAAAAGCCCTTGGCGAAGCAAATGAAGATCTTAAAGGAGCAACAGAAAAACTTACAGCAATAAGGAAAAAGCTTCATGTAAGTCCAGCCTAGACGTCAGACTTTCAACACTTAACATCTGTTATTTGCACTGGCCATTGTCTACAGTTTAATGTATGATCCATTTGCACTGACATTGGTGTAAGTCATTTTGTAGAATAATCAAAAGTGTTTAGTTCCTTGTATTTTTAGCATTCTTACCTTAACCACACGACTAGGAAGGGCTGCATAGGCCAGAGAGTGTTTAAAGTAGAACTTAGACTGCTCTGTTATGGACATATAGAACCATAGGAGTCTTCAGGGGACAGTGGAAATACTGTAAGCTAAGCTATTCAAGCAGTAACTTCACTTTTATCTAAACTAAATTAATCATTTTGTTATACTACACACACGGTTTTCAGTCATAAATATAAGGATTATATTTGGTTAAAGGATCCATTTAACATTGACTCAACAGTATACTGTATTTGTTTTCTCTTTAATGCTAGGACTTGGATAACAATTTGAAAAAACTTACACATTCCTTTGAAAAAGCCACAGCTGAGAAGGTCCGATGTCAAGAAGAAGTACATCGAACGAATGCAACAATTGAAATGGCTAACAGACTGGTGAAAGGACTAGAAGTTAGTAGTTCTATGTTAATCCTATTTTGTTTAGTTCTGTTACAAATCATGTCTTTGTGCCGTGATATAATTGGATTTCCATTCCTTTGCCTTTATCCACGGCTAGACAAAGAGGTAACTGGTATCCTGCATTGGGAGAGTACCCATTATACATATATATTTGGCCAAAATGTATTTCCTCTCTCCAGGCCATATAACTTCTAAATCATATTATCAGCATGTCTTGCCTTGAACTTTCTTTGGCACAATAGTAAATAAATATTGTGGGGAATATTGCTCCTCCTGAACTGAAGCTAAGAATATCTTACAAAACATGCCAGTTTGTATAGAGAAAAGCTATTACAGCAGTTGATGCAGCTGGAAAGCTGGAAGTTCCAGTTCACATTAGTATAAACATTGAATAACTGAGACAGTAAAGCCTATATCTGATCAGAATTAATACTGCTGGACTAGACGACAAGAAGAAAAATAAGTCAGTGCTGGTCTAGAAGACAAGAAGAAAAATAAGTGAACTGATGATTTTCCCCATGTAGTGACCCGGGCTCTGAATCATGAGGGCTAATGAATCAGGCAGTTTATATTTAATCATTAACTCCCGAGCAGAGCAGCTGTTAAAAATTAGAAATGGGTCATCCCGGCCAAGATGACATTACAAGCAATCTATAATGCATTAGAATAAAATGATAGTGATTTTTAACTCTCAGAATTTATTACACTGCTTGTTCCAACTCTTAAACTCTTGTTATCCACCGCCACTTGTGATTTATGATATATGAATGTTATATGAAATTATTGGAGATTTAAATAGATGATCATTCCATGTTCAGAAAATCTTCTCATTTTAACATTCTCCTGTAGATTAAAAAAAAAAAAAAAAAGATTTGCTTTGTTGTTTATAACTTATTCACAAGAGACTTCAACAAAACAGATAAATCACAGGTTCCCTCTAAATGAATAAAAGTTCTGTGTACTGTGAATAATTAAAGGGGAAAGTCTCACATTGTATATTGGTTACTTCTTCTGTAGACAGATATTTATATTGTTGCTTATTTGAATATAATGCCTGCTTAATACAGTTGTGGGATCCGTTATTGGGAAACCCATTATCCAGAAAGCTCAGAGTTATGGGAAGGCCATCTTCCACTGACTGCATTTTAATCTAGTAATTACATTTTTTATAAATCATTTCCGTTTTCTCTGTAATACTGAAACAGAACCTTTTACTTGATCCAAACTAAGTTATGATTAATCCACAGTGGAAGCAAAACAATCCTATAGGATATAACTCAATTATTTCTGGTTGGGCTTTTGGGTTAAAAACCAAGTTTTATTATACCCAGATGCTGCAAAAAGCCTGAATCTGAAAATTCGACATCTTGGACCTGTCGGTGTCAGGTATAAGTCAACGAGATATGTCCCTATCTCATTTTAAGATATTGTGGTTTGCACTGGGTTTAGCCCAATAATCTGATAAATTTGGGGTTTTCAGGCAAACAAATTATTTAGGTTTTCTCTCGATTTTATCAGGATTTTTTCTGATCTGATTTATTATAGTAATTTTATAAATAAATAAGGCAAAATCGGTCATGGGAATTTGGTCGAGCATTTTTTATTTAATTATAAGATGAATTTGGATTTTAGTAAATAACCCCCTAAATAGTTAAATTATTTTAGTAGATTTTAGTTATGGAGATCCAAATTACAGAAACATCTGTTATTTGGAAAACCCCAGGTCCTGAGCATTCATAATAGCAGGTCCCATACCTATACACCATAATGCGCTAGTCTGCAGGTTTTTGCTTGTCCTCCATGAGCTTTCCTGGGGCATTGACTATGTGAGAGGTGATGGACTCATGTGCTGCCATGTGTTTTTCCCAGAATTCCTGGGTGATTGTAAATCAATCCATTAAATGATAAGAGTAAGTATAAGTACCGACAATAGCTACGGTCATTGTCTAATTACCAAAGCTGCCTAGTAGTGCAAGGTGCAGAAACACTGCAAACATTATTCCACCAAAGACAGCATTTTTGTTGCTTAGTAATGTCATTTTACTTTGCATGACTCAATAAATGCAAAATTACATTTAGTAAGAAGTACTGTTTTCTTTAATGGTATTAACCAATAACCAACTGAAAATATTCACTAAGGGGTAGTTCATTTTCAAATGAGTTATTAGTATTTTGTAGATTGTGATACCCTGAGAAAATAGTCAATTCATCTTAATATTTACGTTTTTGTGGGTTTTTTATATTTTAATTATTTTTGCGTAGCCATTCTCCAGTTTGTAATTTCAGCAGCTGTCTGGTTGCTAGGAACCACTGTACTCTAGAAACCAGGCACTGGGTTAATGAGAGACTGGTAGTCAATAGGACAGGGTCTGCATGGAAAAATACATTTTATGGCAGCCAGGATAAGAAACCCCCATTTTTAAAGCTGGAAAGAGGTAGAAATGGAATGCAAACAATTAAAATACTATTTAAAAAAATGAATCTCAAATAAAAACTTGAAAAGTACAGGGCATTCTATATCAAAAACCTTCCTTATCATTTACCATAGCCCTCCTGAAATGTTACCATCCCCTTACAAAAACTGTTTTAACATATGCAATAATGTTTTGTATCCATACAATACCTGAAGTACATACTGTGACCCGGTAATGATAGCCAGCTTCTTCGACTTTTCCTTATTGTTTTTTCCAATCTCAGTCAGAAAACATACGCTGGAGTGAATCCATCAAAAGCTTTGAAGCCCAAGAAAAGACGTTGTGTGGTGATGTCCTTCTGACAGCTGCCTTTGTATCATATGTTGGCTCCTTTTCCAAACGTTATCGCCAGGAATTGATGGAATATATTTGGATCCCTTTCCTCAAATCTCAAAAGGTGATGTTAAAAAGTTATTGAGAAGGACAAATTCTCCATTCATTCTGTTCTTTTAGATTTGCTAAATAGGATTGATGTTTCCATACAAATTATATGTGTAGGACAGTGGAAAGAGTCATAGAATAGAGATATCCAGGGTCAGACTCACCTGCCCCGATCCTGGGAGAAAACCTGGCGGGGCCCTTGCTTTATTTAAAGAGATACTAACACCAGAAATTTAAACTCTTTTTTACATCTATCATAATAATGCCTTTGAAAGCAACTTATAACTTTGCCATAAAGTATTTGTATAATGCTTTTACATTACCTGTCTGATGCCCGTGTTCCTGTATGAGGGGGCAGTGCTGGACTGAGAATCAAAATAGGCCCTGGCATTTCAGGTACACAGAGGCCCAATCATCCCACTTAGAGGCCCAAACAGTATCCACCAGCCCACTAAATTGTGACTTTCTATGGAAACTTATAGCAGCCCATCTGGCATTTGCCCTAACCTACAGATTGCCAGTCTGGGCCTGTGAGGGGGCCAACACATTTGTGCAGCAGGAGTCTGCTTACAAAAATAAACCTTTAAAAAAACGATCAACATGACCTATAGGTAACTTTTACATGTACATTCATAGTTTAAAAAGTAGTTTTTTTAGTGTCAGTATCACTTTAACTTGCTGTGTCTTAGTAAAATCATTTATAATGCTGCCAGTAAATCTCTGGTTGGAGCAGAAGGTGGTGGGTCTGAGGCTGTTACCGCTTCCTTCCACGAGGCCCTGCGCCTGCATGGAACATAAATCATATATTACAGGCAAGGTGGAAGTAGCACAGCCATTGGCCTTGCGACCGCAACCAACATCCCCGCACCGCATGCACAGCGTTTAACTGAGTCTGACTGTGAAGCTGTGGTGGAGCTATGGCCTGTTGAGAGCATTGTGGTCAGGTCGAACTGGCATGGTGGGATTCTACAAAAAAACCAACTGCGCATGCACGCTGCGCGTCAGCAGTCCTGGTGGGCCCCAGGCCCCCCAGTCTGACCCTGGAGATATCTCACCTGCAACCAACCACAATAAAACTGACAATCCTGCCCCCATCCTTCCTCTGCCAAGATGATACTAAGATTACCAGTCTGAGAACCACAGTCCTGCATTTTCTTGGCCTGGCTGGTGGAAAAAAACCTTGAGTCCCATGTTGTTAATAGGTGGAAGATAACAGACAAAAACGCACTCAGTCTTTGGTTATTTCTCTTTTGTTAATAATAGTTTTTTGGGGAGCGTATTAGAGTAAACTGATAATTCCAACACTGGATTTATACAAATAATTCTTCTGTTCACTTGCACTTTCTTTCCCATTGCTCACTTACGTTTTTTTATTTCTGCTCTGCTAGATGCAGTATGTATGTGTGGAACTGCTAATTTATTGTGCTGCATAATACATTTTCCTCTTAAGGTTGTTATTCCAGTATCAGAAGGTTTGGACCCGATTGCCATGCTGACTGATGATGCTACGGTGGCAGGGTGGAATAATGAAGGTCTGCCCAGTGACAGAATGTCAACTGAAAATGCCACAATTTTAATAAACGCCGAACGATGGCCTCTTATGATAGATCCGCAGCAACAGGGCATTAAATGGATCAAGAATAAATACAGAAATGCCTTAAAGGTTGTCAATCTAGGACAGAAAGGGTAAGAGTAATCAGTAATTTTAAAACGTTTTCTGCAAAAAAATGCTTTACAGGGAAATGCACTTTCATGTTGCTATTTGCTTGTAATACAGGTATGGGACTTGTTATCCAGAAGATAATATTAGTACCTGGGTTATTCTGGATAACAGATCTTTCTGTAATTTGGGTTTTCATTCGTTAAAGGGATACTGTCATGGAAAAACACATCAAAACACATCAGTTAAAGGGGTTGTTCACCTTGAAACTAACTTTGTGTATGGTGTAGAGAGAGATATTCTGAGACAATTGGTTTTCATGTTTTTATTATTTGTAGTTTTTGCGCTATTTAGCTTTTTATTCAGCAGCTCTCCAGTTTGGTATTTCAGCATTCTGGTTGCTAGAGTCAAAATTACCCTAGCAACAATGCAATGATTTGAATAAGAGACTGGAATATTAAAAAGAGAGGCCTGAATAGAAAGACAAGTAATAAAAATTAGTAATAACAATACATTTGTAGCTTTACATAACATTTATTTTTAGATGGGTTCAGCGTCAGAAGAAGAAGGCAAATAATTCAAAAACTATAAAAGAAAATCAATAAGGAAGACCAATTAAAAAGTTGCTTAGAATCAGCCATTCTATAACATCCTAAAAGTAAGTTGAACCAGCCCTTTAATAGTGCTGCTCCAGCAGAATTCTGCACTGAAATTCATTTCTCAAAAGAGCAAACAGATTTTTTTTATATAAAATTTTGAAATCTGACATAGGGCTAGACATATTGTCAATTTCCCAGCTGCCCCAAGCCATGTGACTTGTGCTCTGATAAACTCCAGTCACTCTTTACTGCTGTACTGCAAGTTGGAATTATATCACCCCCCCCCAACCAGCAGCCTAACAACAGTACAATGGGATGGTAACCAGATAACAGCTCCCTAACACAAGATAACAGCTGCCTGGTAGATCTAATAACAGCACTCAATAGTAAAAACCCATGTCCCACTGAGACTGATTCAGTTACCTTAAAGAACAAGTAAACCTTTTTTTTCTATCTGTAAATTTGCTCTAAACAGCCCCCCAGATTAATGTACCTTAGTCCCTGCTGCAAGTCTGCTCTGGTTTCTGTGTTATCAGCAGCTTGTTTCCTCTTCTTCCTGGTGCAGAGTGAAGCCCCGCCCCATAGCTTACTGAGCTGACCTTATCTCTGTGACTAGTCCTGGAGATCATTTGCATACTATGACATAGCAGAGACCAGTGTGTTTAGCACCTTTTGCTTGGGGAAACTAGCTTACTAATGCACACACTGGCTCCCTCTTCCGCTCTATTGTGTAACAGCAGCAAATGGACTGCTCAGTAAACTAAGGGGCGGGGCTTCACTCTGCACCAGGAAGAAGGGGAAACAAGCTGCTGATAACACAGAAACCAGAGCAGACTTGCAGCAGGGACTAAGGTACATTAATCTGGGGGGCTGTTTAGAGCAAATTTACAGAAAGAAAAAGAAAAACATTTACTTTTCCTTTAAGTAGGAGAAATATATGCCCCAGTATCCCTTTAAGTCTACTATTAAATCAATTAAACATTAAATAAACCCAATAGGCTGGTTTTGCTTCCAATAAGGATTAATTATATCTTAGTTGGCTCAAGTATAAGGTACTGTTTTAATATTACAGAGAAAAAAAGGAAATCATTTTTCAAATTTTGAATTATTTGGATAAAATGTAGTCTATTAGAGAGGGCTATCCTGTAATTCAGAGCTTTCTGGATACCAGGTTTCACTATTGCTGCATTTCAACCTGTGTAATGATGGAAATGACAACTTTGAAGGATTAATATGAGCTAAGGTGGTTAGGTCACAAGAAAAATAACTGATAGAATAGGTGGAAATATTTTTTGTACAGGTAGTAACGATTAAAACTTGCTGTCACACTTTTTATGCATAAGTAATATAGAGATTTATAGAAAGATGTAAAGTAACAATAAGCACCCATTAGAAAGCTGGAAAGAGTCAGAAGAAGAAGATAAATAATTAAAAAGCAATAAAAAAAAATACCCCAAATATGACCAATTGAAAAGTTGCTTTAAATTAGACATTCTATAACATACTACAAGTTAACGTAAAGGTTAAGCACCCCTTTAACATGAGTACCTCCAGAATACTAGAGGCCTGAGATACATTTAATATGTCAAAAACAGGAAACTATAGAGTACTGTTCCACCTTGAGGAATTATGAAAAACAGGGAGACTATGGGCAGTCAGGGGTTAAGGCAGATTTTATTCCTCTCTCTATTACGAACCTTACATCACATTATTCTTCTGTTTAACTACTCAATACACAAAGTAGAATCATTTTCTGCTGATGAATGAAGGTATCTTGCCCTTTTACTTTATGGATCATAATGTGTTTTTAATGGAGCATTCACTCTTTTACACAAATTCAAATTATTTTCTATCCTACCCAATTATTACTTGGCATTATTAATAGGATATATTCGGAGTTGCAGTAAAATCTAAGGCTGTATCCTGTACAATAGGGGTGTCCTGTCTGGGCCCCGAGCTGCTGTCGAACATTCATAATGTGCAGCTTTATCTAGCAGATCCTAGTTACTATGCAATTTAATTGCTGTGTTTACCCAAAGTATTAAATGAAATGATGCAATGAAAATTACTTCTATGACTTTATGTTGCAGCAAAAGATTATCTGAAAGGGGAATGGCTCAAACCCTTGGTGGAAAGTAAAAATGTTGTTAAAGGACCAAAAACATCAATTTTTAACCCACAAAGACAAATGAAACTTTGATTTTGCTAAGTTAAATAACTTACTGAAACTCTGCTTCCACTCCTCTTCAGAAAAGGCAATCCATTGTGTGGCGCTCGATTTGTCCACCCTGCCTTCCTTATAGGAGATAGCCAGGGAGGAGAAATCGAGCACCCTCCTCCTTTTATAGACCCACCCCTTTTGTGACATCATTGCAGTTGGTCTATAAAACCAGAAGTTTGGAAGCTGGAAGTCTAAGGTCTCAGGCGGGTTGAGCAGGCAAAAGAGCTCAACCCAAACTCTCCTATGACCTGCAAACGGCGCAGCTAGTTTGGACCAAACCATGGGTATTGGGCTGGCCCGCTCATCACTACTGTTTACCCTACTTCTGTAACTCATACCATAAACTAATGCATATATCATACTACCCAACATTCCCTATATATCCGGGTCAGACGAGTTCATGAACCCAATATTGACGGGACTTATGGCAACATGAATAATGAGCGTTTATGTATATAACCTAGTGTGACGTTTCGACAATTTGCATTTTCACTATGAAACAACAGACAGACATTCCAGGGAATAATTACCTATCTTTATTCTTGTTCAATGCACACAGTTATTTACAAACCATTGAAACAGCACTGGCCTCTGGTGATACTGTATTAATTGAAAATTTGGATGAAACTGTTGATCCGGTTCTTGACCCCCTGCTTGGAAGGAACACTATTAAAAGGGGAAGGTGAGTGATGATTAACTGCAGCTATTACAATTCTATATAAGGTACTAACTGCAGTCTTAAAATGCTAAGTGACAAAACAATACTCAAGTGAGAATTAAATAGTCAACACTTTACTCCCCTTTCCCCTAAATTTCTGATGAGAGATTCCATATAGTCTTATTATTTTCTTAACCACTCTGTTGTTGTGAAGGTATTCAGTATGTTGCCTATAAGAATGGAAGGCTGCTAGGCCTTGTGACATGAACCCTTATGACCAGTGCTTGAATTGGAGTGAAAGGATGCTCTGTGTGGTGAGCGTAGCACAACATGCTAAAACAAGCCCCTCCCACAACCATAAGCCACACCCATTGTTATATTACACCTCACACCAATACTTTCTGGTTTCACTCACTTTAAAGCAAAACCATTTTGCTATTTCCATTTTGGTGTTTCCTACTAATGCACAGTTTAATAGGGATGGCGCGAACTGTTCGCCGGCGAACTTGTTCGCGCGAACATCCGCTGTTCGCGCTCGCAGAATATTCGCGAACGTCACGCGACGTTCGCCATTTTGGGTTCGCGTATAGTTGGTGCTTTTTTTTGCCCTCTCACCCCAGACCAGCAGATACATGGCAGCCAATCAGGAAGATCTCCCTCCTGGACCACCCCCACACCCCTGCCTGGACCACTCCCCTTCCCTATAAAAACCAAAGCCCTGCAGCGTTTTTTCATTCTGTCTGTGTGTGCTTGGAAGAGCTAGTGTAGGGAGAGAGCTGTTAGTGATTTCAGGGACAGTTGAAAGTAAGTTTACTGGCTAGTAATCTACTGTTCTTCAAACAACTGCCATCTAGCTGTGTGAGCTTGTTCACATTCTGTCTAAATATCCATAATATTACCCTCTCCAGAAAAAACACCTGAGTGACTTTTTTCAAGCAGCCATAATATATTTTAAGTAATCCGTATCCACCGCTGTAGTAGTGTATACGTTGACCTTGTAGGCATTATTTGCCCTGTAGGCATTTTTTGCCCAGTGTGTTCTTCAAACAACTGCCATCTAGCTGTGTGAGCTTGTTCACATTCTGTCTAAATATCAATAATATTACAGTGTCCACAACCACCTGAGTGACTTTTTTCCCTTTACAGCACAAAACGCAGCGCTGTGTCAACAATGGATTTTTCAGATACATTTTTGCCCTTGATCCCCCTCTGGCATGCCACTGTCCAGGTCGTTGCTCCCTTTAAAAAACTTTAAAATCATTTTTCTGGCCAGAAATGTCTTTTTTAGCTTTTAAAGTTCGCCTTCCCATTGAAGTCTATGGGGTTCGCGACGTTCGCGAACCGTTCGCATATTTTGTCGCAAGTTCGCGAATATGTTCGCGAACTTTTTTTCCGCGGTTCGCGCCATCCCTACAGTTTAATGGCCAGTATGCATAGATTTACCTAAGTATGTGATCTGTAGGGACCCCAAAACGAAAATTGTGCATGTATGACTTTTCTTGGCTGTCAATCCAACTTCTGACTGTGTATTTTTTCCTAACATAGAACAACCCCATCATATTCTATATTACCTAAGATTATTTCATATATATTATTCTCTCACTATTCCATAACCTGCTGCTGTTTAATACCTTCATTTTCTCTTTTTGCTTTCCCAGTTTTCTTCTTCTTCTCTATAACCCTCTCTGATGCCACCACCTTCTTTATCTTTTTAACACTTCTCTATCTCTTCTTTATTTCTCTCCCAGTAATCTTTTCTCTTCTATCATTTAAAGGACAAGGAAAGTGTAAAATAGAATAAGGCTAGAAATGCTGTATTTTGTATACTAAACATAAACATGAACTTACTGCACCAAACGCCTAATCAAACAAATGATTTATGCTTTCAAAGTTGGCCACAGGGGGCTGTCATCTTGTAACTTTGTTATACATCTTTGCAAGACTAGACTACATACACATGCTCAGTGGGATCTGGGCTTCTTAGGTATCGTCATAAATTATCAAAAAATAAAGCTTCTTGAGTTCTGCATGGCTTGGAATAAGGTGGGGGCTCCCCCTGCTGTTCATAAGTATGATTGTTTCCCTGCCAAAAGTTAGGGACCGTCTGACAATTCCTATCCAAAGCACTAAATGAAGGGAGAATTTCACTGCATACAGTCAGGTTTCTCATAAAAACATTACACATTTTTTTAATTAAAGTATATTGGAGATAGTCCTTTCTTTTGGGATATCTCCACCATTTTGTCAATTTTCATTTTCACTCATTTTTAATTGAATTTCATTAAGACTTGTGACATTCAATTTAATTTATTTTTAATTCTGGTATTTATTGATCCAGTGATCAGATGACGAAAGTTCAGAAAATTATCAGTCATTAACATCCCATAAAAGCGCAAGTCCCTTATTTAGGAAGATATCCAGTGAATTATATTGTAATACCAAGTTTAACAATTAGCATTTGCACTTTAAAGCTAATGAATTGACTGATGTAGTGGTAAATATTACTACTATAAATCTTATTCAGATTAGTTTTTAGAGGAAATGAACCGCTTACGAAAATTACTACAGGGGAAATGTTTTATTGAGGGTCATAATCAGTAATTCCATCAGGAAAATTTTTCTTTAAGTGCCACAACAAGAGTTGTGTGTCTCCGTTAAAAATATTGCTTCGGTGTAGCACCTTATGCAATCCAGGATTCAATAAGGAAAGAGAGGGAAACACATAGAAATACACTCTTATCCAGAATGCTTGGGACCTGGGACTTTCTAGATAACAGATCTTTCCATAATTTGGATCTTCACACCTGAAGTCTATTAGAAAATCATGTAAATAAACCCAATAGACTGGTTTTGCTTCCAATAAAATTAATTATATCTTAGTTGGGATCAAGTACAAGGTACTGTTTTATTATTACAGAGAAAATGGAAATACTTTTTAAAAAATTTGGATAAAATGGAGTCAATGGGAGACATCCTTTCTCGATAACAGGTTTCTGAATAATGGATCCCATGCCTGTACTGGAAAATTTTTAAACACTGAACACAAAGTAAAGGCCATTTATATCTCTGTGACCGTGCCTAAAGTCTAAAAATTAAACTGCTAAGGGCTAAAATAACATTCCCCTTTACTATTTACCTTCACCAAAAAATACAGTTTTTCTACCTGTAAAATACGCAAATGAAAACATAATGGCTGGCACATCTACATCTTCCACATGTCTCATGGTGTAGAATTGCATGGGCAGAAGACTTTGTTGTATAAATGTGTTATTGCTTTTTTTTTTCCTAGGGGACATTCTTGTATTTATACAGCAATTCTATTTATAAGCAGCACATTGTTGTTCCGGTACGCCATGTCCCAGCACATAGAGACAAAATGATATATATTGTTAAAGGCAGATCTCACAGTCACTGATGCTTTAGTAATGTGAAAATATGGAGTAAATTGATTCCCAGTTCTGCCAGACACATGATTTACCTAACAACCTTTAAAGGGTATAATGAGCTACGACTTGTGTAACAGTCTTACAGACAAGCTTAAATGATATAAAAACTCATGGCAGAGCATAATGATAAGCCTTTGGGCAGAGACATCTGGCAGAAATATGTAGATGTAAGGGCTTAGCACTCCAAAGGTTGATTTATCCACAACTACAAATAAGGGTTTTCTTTGACGTTTTCTCTCAATTACATGATTCAAATTCAAAAACACCTTGTGTGCCATCACCATTGATAATTAAATGGAGTGACCATGTAATTGCAATGAAAGTGTAATGCCCATACCCCATCTGCAAACAGGAAAATAAGGTATCAGCATGGCACAACACATCTCAAACAGGGTAACTAACTAATACATTTAACAAAGGACATGAATGAGAAATAACTTCAAGGGAGCAACTGAACAGTCACATTAATATTACTTCAAGTGTTCTTTGTTAAAGGAAAAACTATACCCCCAAAATGAATACTTGAGCAACAGATAGTTTAAATCAAATTAAGTGGCATATTAAAGAATCTTACCAAACGGGTATATATATTTAAGTAAATATTGCCCTTTTACATCTCTTGCCTTGAACCACCATTTGTGATGGTCTGTGTGCTGCCTCAGAGATCACCTGACCAGAAATATTTCAACTCTAACTGTAACAGGAAGAAGGGTGGAAGCAAAAGACACAACTCTGTCTGTTAATTGGCTCATGTGACCTAACTTTATAGTTTGTTTGGTATGTTTGTGTGCACCGTTGAATCATAGGATCCCAGGAGGCTGTCCTTATTTTTGAAAATGGCTATTTTCTATTTATGATTACCCAATGGCACATGCTACTGAAAAAGTGTATTATTATGAAAATGGTTTATTTACATGAAGCAGGGGTTTACATATGAGTTGTTTTATGCAATATCTTTTTATTGCAAGGGCTTGTCCCTGCCAGCATTACCCAAGTTGTGCCGGTGAATTACTTTTCGTCTACATTGTAAAGTAGGTCGCAGATTCCTCTTTCACCAGCCACCAGGGATTCATATTGTTTGGAAGGCCTGGGTGTGTAAGGGTAATTCCTTTTTTCCATATAATATACAGTATAAGGATATTATAGCCCAAAACATATAAAGGCAAAAGGCATAGTGCTTTTATACAGGTAATGGAAATGCTGTAATGAGTAAGTAACACCAATTATAACTGATGAAATCACTGAGCAGTATTTGTGGGGATATAATTTACAGCATATTCATGGGCATTGTATGCATTCACAGACTTTTCAGTTGTTATGATAACAATGTTATGATTACATGTCACATCACATGTCTCATGTTTGCAAATGCCTTTTTTGTTACATTTCTGTTTGCTACAGAGTGAGGTTGGGCAGTGATGTTGGGTGGATCAGACCTGGCTCACAATTAGGTTTCAATTCATTCCAAAGGTGTTCAGTTGGTGAGGTTGAGGTGAAAACCTTCCTCAAATTGTTGCCACAAATAGGCAGTGTAAAATTGTCATGAATGACATTGTGCGCTATAGCCTTAAGATTAAAACCTTATATCTAACCAGGAGCACTGCTTCAAAGAATGGAATACAGACCAAGAAAATTATTCCTTTTCCAATAAACTTTACCATGCAGGCAGGCAGGTAGTGTAGTCATAAATGTAATACTCCAAGGGCTTTCCATCTCTTAAATCATTTACAGTATCTATCGATCTCTAGCTATCATCTATCTATCTAACATAGATATGCATAGTTAGAACAAATATATATAATGTATGGGTGCAAGTAATGGATACAGACTCTGCAAAAGTACAGACATACACAAAAAGGGGGTTGGGGGGTACATCCTTTGTACTGAATGCTGGTAAATATAATTTGCAAGCAGTAAAGTAAACCATTAAAAAAAAGACAAATAATGGGGTTGCCTTTGTTGTCTGTAGAAGACTGGTCAGTTTGCTATTAGTAAAAGTGGAGGGTGCATAGAAACTCTTCTACAGAAATTCTTCACTTCGGAACACACAGAGACCCCAAGTCCTAATCAAGTCCGATGAACAATATCACACTTCGAGATTTTTTAATGACTTGGCAAGATAGAAATTCTTGCTTTGAAATAATGGCTAAATAGATGGTTGTGATATATTTGGAGCAGTCCAACAGTTGAAGTTCATTAATAATTGGAATGTTGTGGAGTATGAAGTAATGAATACTAATTACTCCTTTCATGTCTGACAGCTCCCCGTGGAGCAATCCATCAGCACAGACTTTAATTTGCTCCCAGTAATGGTTCTATCAATAGTACATTAATTCTGTGTTGAAAAGATATACCGTTGAACCTGACCCACACTGTAGACTCTACTGTCATAAAATGGCCACATACTGACAACAACTAGGTAATTACAAATAATTAAATCTACTGAGCTTTAGACACCACTAATTTCAAATAAAATATGTCTTATGATATCAGTTGACGAGTGGAAAGCATAGCGGGAAATATTTATCGAACTGTATCCCTTCCAAATCAAATATACCAGCTTGCATTTGAAGAAGCAGCTGATTTGAAAAGCATTAGTCTAATGGAGTCTCATTCTGGGATGCTGCTTCCAGCTTTCTTCTATTTGATAATGAATAGGGATGGGGCTCACGGAAGGGCAGAAATTTAAAATATTTTCAATTGTTTAATTAGCATTTTGTATTAGAGAAAAAGAGCTGAAGTAGGCTGCAACTATTTACATAATCGTGCATATTTGTCAGCATTATTTGCATGACAATATCTATCAGTATTAGTCCAAGCACTGACTGCCAACCAATGATTTGGCAGAGTATAAAATAATAGGCTTCTGCTTACCATAAATGCCAGAAAATTGTGCTGCAACGTTTTTCTTTATATTAAAAAACTCATGTTTTAATATATGAACCTATTCAGGGTCAGCCACATTTTTATTAATTTCTTTTCCCATTCAGTTTTTTTTAACTGTATGAGCTCTCTGTATTCAGAGTCTTTGTACTACAAATTAATAAAGCAAAGTGTCAGGTACAGTCACAGATGTGTATCAGGCAGGTAGGTGCTTATGTGTTTAGTAACCCAGAGAAAACGTTACTTGCATGATGAAGAGACAAGTAACATGTGAGACAAATTTATAAACAAGTCAGTAGCCAGGGCAGGTGGAAAGATGAAACCAATTTGAGAAAACAGGCAAAGGGTCTAGGCAGGCAATAAAATTCAGTGTAAACAGGCTAGAGGTCAAAACCAGGTGATCCACAGGAATCAGGCAAGGAACAGAAGACTAAAGAACACGGACTTCATGAGCAAGAATCTAGAACAAGGAAATTATCCAACGATTTAGACATGGGAGGTAAGAAGAGGCTGGCTTAAATAGGCCCATATAGAGTTGCCACCTTTTCAGTTTTGACCTGGACAGCTAAAGGGCTCTCCGGTTCTGGCTTGTCAGTTTTTCTAAATAAGAAAATCAGACCCTTGATTGATGCGGTAATCAGCCAGTTGTCGATCTCCAAGTGATAGTTCCACCTCTGACATCCAACCATCCCATGACATCACCCATCCCATGATATCATCACCCTGCCCTCATGATGTCATTGAATCCCCCCTGACAAGCTGAAAGGTTGCAAGCCAATTAAAAGGATTACAGACACTGTAGAACTGGAGACTGTGAGAACAGCAAAGCAGGCCCAAATCTGTGGATTTTCAGAGGCTGCTGTAAGATGCCATAGACAGTCAATACTTAATGGGCTGGTGGGGTCTATTTTTGTTATAACCTGTGAAGAGAATAAGCCAATTCTTATGAGAATTTCCAACACCAGTGCACGCCAAAGGCCTCCAGTGGTTTAGCAGCATAGTGCACATGCATAACTCCACACACCCCAAGGTGACAAGTCCTGATAAAGTTGGTGGTTTTATTGATTCTGAGATTCTAAAAAAAAAAGTAAATTTACCTCATTCTAACCACCATGTGTCTACAATTTGATACCCAATATGCTTAGGGTTATTGGGCATTAAACAATGTTTTCAATTTGTAAAATAATTTTAATTATTATTAATATTATTATAATTATATACATATATTAATATAGTGCCAACCTACAGTATCCCACATCGCTGTACAATAATGGATATTTTACGTACAGATTTAAATACAAAACACAACTGATAACCGATACAAAATGTAAAGAGAGCCCTGCTCAAAAGAGCTTACAATTTAATTGAAGAAAGAGTTTGAGCCACAAGTTGTGGGGATGGACAAGATTAAGAATTGGTATGTGAGAAATGTGGCATTGAGCATTGCATTTAGCAGCCTATAGTGTATTTTGAAGCCGTTAGGCTACATGAGGGTAATCTTCTCTAAAGAAATGTGCATTTAAGATATGATTTAAAGGTAGAGAGATTGGGATGAAATATGGGAGGGAATTCCAAGGAAGGGTTGTAGCTCTAGTGAAGTTTTGAATGCATGTCTATGAAGAGTTAGAGTGGGGTGTTGAGGAGTAGATGATAAAGAAGTATTGCAAGTGATTTGGTGAGTACCTGGAAATTGCAAGAGTATATATTTGGGCTAAAACAACATAAATGTTAGTTATTTATTAAACAGAATTTAATTGAGGGTTATTGTGGATAACAGACTTTGCAGCTGTAGGCAAGTCAGTCAGTGTCTGCTAAAGCGAATAAAGTATGCCTATAAAAAGGGCACAGTATAATTCTGCCTCATTACAGATCCTTGGTAAAGCCTTGCCATTTGAAGAAAGTCCTGCACAAGTTTCTTGTGGTTACACTAACAAAATATACAAACTGAGACTAAAAATATGAATCATTCTAGGTACATCAAGATTGGGGACAAAGAGTGTGAATATAGCCAGCACTTCCGGCTTATTCTCCATACAAAACTTGCAAATCCTCACTACAAGCCAGAATTACAGGCTCAAACAACACTTATCAACTTCACAGTCACTACAGATGGACTTGAAGACCAACTACTGGCTGATGTTGTTAGCATCGAGAGACCAGATCTGGAAGAATTTAAGGTAGAGCACTACATTAGCACAATGACATTTTCTCAACTACCAGCAATCCATTGCTTTAAGTGATGCAAATTATGTCTGTTCTAGATATTTATTTTTTCTGTATTTCCTTTATATTGAGCTAATGTGCTGTTCTGCTGTAATGTCTGATCAAAGAAAAGAAATAGCAGGCATCATACATAAACAATATTTTGATGCATACAGTTGTGCTCATAAGTTTACATACCCTGGCAGAATTTATGATTTCTTAACCATTTTCAGAGAATATGAATGATAACACAAAAACTTTTCTTTCACTCATGGTTAGTGGTTGGCTGAAGCCATTTATTGTCAAACATCTGTGTTTACTCTGTTTAAATCATAAACACTACACAAACTACCCAAATGACCCTGCTCAAAAGTTTACATGTAGCTCCTCATTGCATAGAAAAGATTATCACAGTTTATTGTTATTCTCTCTGACATCAGTCAATGCTGACCAAGCAGCAGAATGACTTCAAGATAGAACTCAAACACCTGGAAGATGAACTCTTGATCCGACTTTCTGCTGCTGAGGGCAGCTTCCTGGGAGACATGGAACTGGTAGAGAAGTTGGAGTCTACTAAGATCACAGCTGCTGAGATAGAGCTTAAGGTACAGTGACAGTCATTTCCTAATCCTCTCTCTGTGCTCCTGATCTCTTTCCCTTCTGTTTTGCTCAATCTTTCCCCTGCTTCATCTTCTTCCCTACCCTTGCTGTGTACTCTCATTTTTTATATACTTCTCCTCCCATTCCAAATAGCCTTGTGTCTGCTCTCTTCTTTGCTTTTCCCATTCATTCTTGTACACCCTGCATGTAAACTATTACTAACACTTACACACACTGTATGAGTGCAGGAGACATCCTCCAATCAAAATGATGTTAGCAGTGATGTTGTACAGAAAGACAAAACACCAGGCACACATACATCTGCTAATGTAGTGAGCAAAGTGCAATTTTGAGCAAAACTATCATGCTTTTTTTCCCACAATGCAGCATTATTTCCTAGGATTAGCAAATCATGGGTTATTGCACACCCAAAGGGATAGGGTAGGAAAAACGTGGGGACTGCAGCCTCACTTGAGGGTGCACATGAGTCCTTAGGACTCTCCTTCTTGGAATAGTCATAAGATCATATTACTTTAAAGCAAGCAATCATTCGAAAAAGCAAACTACATTGTATACAGAACAAAATATACAATGATTTAATAGCATTTTGAACAGTTATAAGATGATTATTTAGAAAGACAAGTGCACATTCAAACACCCCAATTGAAAATGTGCTCTTAAGCAACTCAAAGGACTACTCCACATGATACCATGATACAGGTATGGAAGCCTTTATCCAGAACCCCATTATCTAGAAGGCTCTAAATAACGGGAAAGCAGTCGCCCATAGATTCAATTTTAATCAAATAATTCAAATGTTAATACTTTATTTCCTTTTTCTGTGTGATCTAAATTATGGAAAACCCCAGGTTCTGAGCATTCTTAATAATAGATCCCATACCTGTACAAGTTAATCTTAGAATAATGCCTTCCGAGGTCATAAAACATGCATACTGTAAGGAGGAACTAGATTGTTTCTGCCATCCTTTTTTCTATTTTTGATCACATTTATAAATGGTCTGTGACTGTGTTGTCAAATATTACAACTGTCTGTCTCTTACTCCAGTTATGTTTTAACTGATTTGTCACACATTTCCCTTTATTGTGTAACAGGTGGTTGAAGCAAAAGAAAATGAAATAAAAATTAATGAGGCCAGAGAGCATTACAGAGCTGCAGCTGCGCGAGCTTCTCTCCTTTATTTCATCATGAGCGATCTCAGTAAAATTAATCCAATTTATCAGTTCTCTCTAAAGGTAATTCTGCACATTAATTCAAAGGGGATACTCTAATCACACAATTATCCCGGTATTTATCTTTATGTTTTATTTTTTACACTATTTACGCATTAAAGGGGTGGTTCACCTTTAAGGTAACTTTTATTATGTTATACAACGGCCAATTCTAAGCAACTTTTCAATTGGTTTTCATTATTTATTATTTATAGTTTTATAATTATTTGTCTTTTTCTTCTGGTTCTTTGCAGCTTTCAAATGTGTGTTTCCGTCCCCTTCTAAAAAAACAAATGCTCTGTAAGGCTACAAATGTATTGTTATTGCTACTTTTTATTGCTGATCCTTCTATTTAGACTCTCTCCTATTCATATTCCAGTTTCTTATTCAAATGAATGCATGGTAGCTAGGGTAATTTGGGCCCTAGTTACCAGATTGCTTAAAGTTCAAATTGAAGAGCTGCTGAATGAAAAGCTGAATAACTCAAAAACCAAGAATAATAAAAAATGAAAACCAATTGCAAATGGTCTCAGAATATCTCTCTCTACATCATTCTAAAAGTTATCTCAAAGGTGAACAACCCCTTTAAGGCTATGGCGTTTAGACTTTAATTGGGTTCAAGCTCACCTTTGGTATCTATGATTTGGCCAGGGATTCCTTGACTTACAATAAGATACAAGAAAACATAGTTATTTCAGCCATTTACCCATAGTTCCAAATATATTTAGGATTACAAATAAAGTGTGTACCCCGAAACTGAAAAGGAAAGTGCTGAGCTTTCAGGAGTTTGTAGGAGAGCACCCCAACTGGCTTTCAGTCTGGGCCGCTCCATCCAGTTCTCTACTACAGTACAACACACAGCTTGGGAACTACTGAATTTGAGTTTCCAATTGTATTTATTTAGGTATTTGAATGTTCACTGGCTTACTGAGGGGCGAGCGACAGCGGGGGTAGGCGAGAGCTGCAGAGGGGAGTGAATTCAGGCTAGGGGTAGGCTGAAGAATCTTGAACAGGCACTTGCCCAGCACCCCCACATCATTTCACCCTAGGCAAGTGCCTTTTCTGCCTACCCCTAGCACGGCTAATTTATTCTCTCTGGAGCAACAGTTTTCTTTAAGAAAGTTGCTGTGGGCCACCCAATGGAATCCATATGAGTGCCCCATGCATGACCCTAGTTGTGTGTAATTAATGCTCAGACCCTTAAGGGCAGATTTACTATTGGTCAAATTTTGAATTTAAAAAAATTCTTTAATTCTTTGAATTCGAATATCGAATTAGAAGAATTTTACTGTAATTCGATCGAATGAACGATCGAACAGAAAAAATTTGATCGATTGAATTTTTTTTTATTTGATCAAAAATAATGGTCCCCAATTCGGCAGCTTGGATCTGGCGAACTAGGTGGTCGAATAGGGGAAGTACTTCGACCATCGAATAGTTTAATAAAATTTTATTCTAATTCTTCGAATTTGAACTTCGAATTCTTCACAACAATTTTGTAAATCTGCCCCTTAGTGTATATATAGAATTCCTTTAGAAAAGAACTCCTTGTGTGCTAGTGTATTTTGTTCTTTTCTAAGTGGATTGGGAGGTTGCCGTATCATCCAGACACCAGCCACCAAGGTTATCTGTAAATGTTCAAGGAACGGGTGTGCGAATGCTAACTTTCTATTATATAGAATTCCTGCCATAAAGCAAGATGGGACTGCTGTTCTTTTGCTAGTAAGGAAGTAAATCAAATTCTCCCCATTGTTTGTCATTGTTATGTTAACACTGATTCTTTAATCTAAAATACAAACTTATTATTTTATAGGCTTTCAATGTAGTTTTTCATAAAGCCATAGGGCGTGCAGACCAGTCGGAAGATGTCACTGAGAGAGTGGCCAACCTAACAGAATGCATCACCTATTCTGCTTTCCTATACACCAGCCAGGGACTCTTTGAAAAGGACAAGCTTACATTTCTCTCACAAACAGCGTTTCAGGTAAGAAACATATATATGATATTCCCTGTACAAATGTAAAAGAAGCCATTCCTTGATCTGTTTCTCATTGTACTGTATATGGTTCCGAACATATGGAGTAAAACTGTGTGTTCTCTGAAGGTGGATCACAGGTTATACATAGTAACATAGTAACATAGTAACATAGTAAGTTAGGCTGAAAAAAGACTCACG
>CM044441.1:37323301-37358455 GCA_024363595.1 Xenopus borealis
GGGGGGGGGGGGTGCTGTATGTTTATTCCAGATCTTGGCTGGAAATCTGGGGATTCTGGCAAATGTCAGAGGGGCTGCTGTAAGTTGCAACTGTTTGTCACTATTTACTGGGGGCAGTTTGAGAAAATGCCAGGGTCTATTTCTGTGTACTGTCTCAGTCCAACCCTGGTTTATTCTTCAATGCTTCAGCTATAGATAATGTGATATTCTTCCATCTCAATGTACATTGTAATGGCAATACAAATAAAGGTGGACCTATGTTATGTATTTTTCAGGATACTCTTGAAATGTGCGCCAGAGAACAGGAGTTCAAATGCATTCTCTTCTCCTTGTGCTACTTCCATGCTTGTGTTGCTGGTAGACTCAAATTTGGTCCCCAGGGCTGGAACCGAAGATACCCTTTCAATGCTGGAGATCTCACCATATGCGTCAATGTTCTATATAACTATTTAGAGGCCAACAACAAGGTAAAAAAAAGACATGCAGTCCTATGCACAGATTTGGGGAACTGGGCTGCGCATGGGTAAGGCTGGGATGTTTATCAATCAATACATTATATAATGACATTTGTGACAGTTCTATTCTACCTACTGTGTGGCAACAGTTTGGGGAAGCTATTACAGCAATTAATAGCCGTATGCCCAAAGTAAGGTCCATACCATGGGCCTCAGGAAATCATTGCATGGGGGGTAGTGGTAGGAACACTAACGCAAAAACTTGTCAGTGTTGGATGGAGTTTGTGGATCCACCACTATCGTCACCCAAAGGGCCCCCCACTCCTGCTGCTGAGGCTCCCCAATATGATGTCAACTTGCTTCTGAGGCCCATAAAATTAGTTGCCTTTGTGGCCTCCCAACCCATGTTGTAAACCTGACCCCCCTTCCTGCACATGTACCTTCTTCCTCCATGTTGGCATAAAGGGAACTATTTAGGGGTCTATTTATCATGCTGTGTAAAAAGTGGAGTAAAACTTTACTGGTGATGATCTCTGCTTCTGTTTTCTAACTTCGAATTACTGATTGGTTGCTCTGGGCAACATCACCGGTAATCCTTCACTCCACTTTTTACACAGCACGATAAATAGGCCCCAAATATCTGCCATTAAAGCCCATAGAGGACCTGGCCCACTGGGATTTCTAACGTGTGGTCCAGTCTGACCCTGGTCCCACCAGTATAAAAATTACAAACAAGGGGTATAAACTGTGTGTGTGTGTGTGTGTGGGAGGGGGTGGTCCATGCAACAGTGATTACTATATCATCCATTTTGCTTGAAGGGCCACAACTTTACTTCAAACTTTAAAGAGATAGTGACACCTCTAGTTTTGTGCTTAGATCTCTACTTTGATGGCAGTAATAACTATTAATCATAACATTACTGATGTAAACCCTAAAATTTATAAAATATATTGTTTTAAAAAACCCTCCACTTCCTTATATGGAGAAGAATACTACTTCCTGTAGGGGGAGAGTACTACTGCTTTCAGCCTCTCTTATCTTACACCCACTCCCGCAAAAAATAATAGCCTCCTCTGTCTGAAAATCTCATCTCCCGCACTGCTCAGGTTTGGGGGATTTTTCAGATGGAGTTTTCAGCTCATTCCCTCTTTTTAGGTTATATATATATATATATATATATATATATATATATATATATATATATATATATATATATGTATCCCTTTCCTGCCTGCTTGATTTTTCCTGCACTACTCCAGCTCTGGGGGTTAAAAGGTTAATCTTGCAAGCAGTCCTGGCACAGATCATTCTGTTTGTGCAGGGAAGGCAGGCAAGTGCCACGCATAATTATGTAAGGCTGAATAAGTTAAAAGCACCATTTAAAAAAATGAGCAGCTCAGAGCGGTGCAGAAGAGGAGTTTTGCAGTGCGGTGGAGGATTGTTATTGTATAGTCACATACCTAAACATGAAACAAAGCAGCAGCACTGTTATAAGGAGGCTGTAAATCCTTACACTGTGTAGTATAAGCCGACAACACCATTTAACTGTCCCAGATTCTTCCTGTCATTCAAGCATTTAACTTCTGCCTTGCAAGCTCTGATTGACAAGCCCCAAGGGACCATAACAATGTGTCAGAGTCCGATACTCTCTTAAAGGAGAAGTGACCTATGTCCAATTTACATAGAAAGAGGTCACATTGAGGAAAATGGTCTAAAGGACATATGGGCTTATTATGATGATGAATTCAAATATGCTAAAGCCACTGTCCCTTTAAGGTAATAGTTTAAAGCAATATCAGTTGCATACTAAATGGATCCGCTGATCAGAAATTGGATATGAAAAATGATAATTAAAGGGGAAGTTGTACTTGCCACTGCAAATGTGCATTTTGTTCTTTACTGATCCTTCCCGATATATAAAATACTTCAGACCGATGTAATGATCGACAAACGTGAGTTGTTTAAGAAGAAAAAGAAGAATTCTGCAGCATTTGCACACGCAGTGGTTTGTATGTACATGTATTGCTTATTCATTAGGCAGGTAATGAAGCATTTGCACAAATGTAATTACGTACAGCAGATCTGACAGTTTTCAGCATTACATTAATAATCACTACAATTAGTTTTGATGATGGAATCAATTTGCGGTACATGACATACATAAATAATGTCCCGTCTCTTGCGCGTGTCATTATTATGTATTAAGGATGCCACCTTGTTGTGACATTCTCAGCGATAGTCGAAATGAAAAGGTGACTTGGTTTCTGTATGAAGGATGCAAGAAAAATGCTTAAAATGTGTTTAAATGAACTTGACTGGATTGTCTTTGAAGAATAATATTTACACAGGCTTAGTTAAAAGGCAAGAAGAGCAGAGAACAGAGGGACTATTTGCTCAGACTCAGCACATCCATCCTTTGTATCAGTGCTTTTGTGTCCCTGCTTTTAAAAATACATAATAAAAGGGAAATTCTAGACTAGGGAAAGACTAAATGTCTCATCAAACAGTAAAATTGCTCAGGATCAGGATTTGTTATCACTTTGGGGTGTTAAAGGGGTTGTTCGCCTTTAAATTAATGTTAGTATGATGTAGAGAGTGACATTCTGAGACAATTTGCAATTGATTTTCATTTTTTATTATTTGTGGTTTTACCTTTTATTCAGCAGCTCTCTGGATTCAGCAGACTGGCTGCTAGGGTCCAATTTTCTCTAGCAACCATGCATTAATTTGAAGGAGAGACTGGAATATGAATATGAGAAAGCCTTAATAGAAAATGAGTAATAGAAAGTGGCAATAACAATAAATGTGTAGCCTTACAGAGCATTTGTTTTTTTAGATGGGGTCAGTGACCCTCATTTGAAAGCATCAGAAGAAGAAGGCAAATAAGTTAGAAACTACAAAAAAAGAAAAAATGGAGGCCAATTGAAAAGTTGCTTAGAATTTAGAATCAGCCATTCTATAATATACAAAAATTTAACTTAAAGGAGAACCAAACCTGTAAGGAAAAAAAACCCTCCCCTGTGTAGACGCCCCTCCCCCCAGGGCAAATGCCCCTAATTTTTTACTTACGCCTCCTGCAGATTCTTGCCACGGGAGTTCACGGCAGCCATCTTTCTTTGGTCTTCTTAGTAAGTTTTGGTGCATGCGCAGTTGGAGGAGATCTCCGGACCTGAACCACTGCGCATGCGCCAAAAGTCACAAGAATTTTCGATGTTTTTCCTGAAATTTGCACAACGCATGTGCCGAAAACACTGGTCTTCGAAGAAGACCGAAGAAAGAAGATGGCTGCAGTGAACTCCAGTGGCAAGAATCTACAGGAGGGGTAAGTAAAAAATGAGGGCATTTGCCTATGGGGGAGGTAGGCTGGGGAGTGGAGGGAGGGGGTCTACACAGGGAAGGGAGGGTTTTTTTCCCTTAAAGGTTGGTTCTCCTTTAAAGACACATATAAGGGGTTGTTTACTTGCTGCACTGCAGTTGTATCAAATCCTGTGCATTAAAGGTTACTTGTGTCAACATGCACTCCTACATTTTGCACCACTGCCCACCTCCTGCTTCCAGTTCCTGTGGGGGTGAGATCCCCTTGGGGCCCATCAGAGCCATGATAAGGCCTATAGCAGGTGGCATGAAATGGAGAGTAGCGGAATTTCATTTAAGAGGACTATAGTGATCTATAACTTCACTCTTTAATAATTAAACCCCTTTGTGTATCTGGAAGTTGGGGGGACAATGAATACTAAAGGAGTGGGGGTCCTGCATCATGCCACTGTCGGAGCCTCCATACTTGTTACCATTCATGTTGCTAAGGAAACAGAGATGGGCAAAGCCAACCAGGCGCCCTAGCAACCCAGCCAGCCGCCTCATCCCATACGTACATGCCCATGTGCAATGACGACATGAGGGGGAACAAGTGGTGGGAGCGAGAGAGCCCAGACCAGGGGTAGGCAGAAGACTTTATAAAAGGTACCTGCCCAGTACCTGTCATTGTGAACCCTAGGTGGGTGCCTATTCTGCTTACCCTTTGTTCTGGCCATGGAAACTGTATGTGTATATGTACACTTTTTTGAATTTATTATATTTATTATATTGTTCCTCCTTTGTATATCTTGGGACATAATGTATATATGTCTACTTAATTATCTACCTCTCATACATATAGAACAATCTTATTGTGATTTGTTCTGCTTCTCAGAGACATTTAGTGCTGTTTCAGTCGCCCCACAGTTGTGATTAAGGGCTTTAAAAAAAAAAATCTCCATTAAAAAAGGATTGCTGCACATTGCTTGGGCCGGCGTATAGCACAATGCAGCTATTAGACCTGTAGGCAGCGGGAGCATTGGCTGCAGGAATCATGCTGTTTGATTTCCAGCAAATTTTCTACAAACAGAAATTTAGCGACAATCTGAAATTGTGCCGGGGGAATGAGAAAGCAGTTAAACACAGAGTGCCAAGCAGACATTCCAGCATGTGCAATTTCAAGACAAATGTGCCAATCAGCTGTTTCAGAATCCAGTGTTCTGATCAACAATAAGTGACAAAATGCTGACAGACTAAAGCACCATTGTGCTGGGATAATACTTGAGGCTGTATTCCATGTAACCTTTCTAAAGGCCCTTTCTGTTCAACACCAAAACAAATCTCACACTAGCATGGCAGTGACATTAATATTAATTCTGTTTGTTCTCTGAGGGTCATTTATAACCACTGGGCAAATTTGCACCTGGCCAGTAACCTAAGGCAACCAATCAGATGCTTGCACCCACCCACAATACCCTCTCCGGTGCGAGCGTGCATGCGTGCCCAGTACTTTTAGGAAAGCAGCTGGGTGTCATGCCTCCTCTAATATTTTGCCGCCCTAGGACTGGGCCTATGTGGCCTCGCCAGAAATCCACACCTGCTTGTGCAGTTTATAAATGAGCCCCTAACCGAGTAGCATTGGTACAGCAGCTCCTGTTACTGATTCGCTGATAGACATTTAAATGCATATGGTAGATCTTATTGCTTTACTTATTAAATAGGTCAGTCCATCAAGTATTACTTTAAAATTGCTAAGTATTTCGTTTGCAAATTAATAATATAGTCCTGCATTACACCCTACATCTGTACCAGGTTCCATGGGAAGACTTGCGCTACCTCTTTGGAGAGATTATGTACGGAGGACACATAACAGATGACTGGGACAGGAAACTGTGTCGGAACTATTTAGAAGAATTTATGAATCCTGCAGTGGTAAGTAGTATAGGCTGGTGTATTCATCTGTTTTGACTGCAGCATAGAGATTGATCCACAGTGCAGCTAAAATGCTTTCTGGTTAGATGCCTGCCATTCACTATGAGCAAATCAACAGATTTATACAATACAGAGCACCCCTGTGTCTACCAATAAAGGCCAAACCGACACACAGTAACACATGGACCTAAATAACTAACACAACACATAAACCCAGATAGATAGATAGATAGATAGATAGATAGATAGATAGATAGATAGATAGATAGATGATAGATGATAGATAGATAGATAGATAGATGATAGATGATAGATAGATAGATGATAGATAGATGATAGATAGATAGATGATTTTTTTCAGAGAATATGAATGATAACACAAAAACTTTTCGTTCACTCATGGTTAGTGGTTGGCTGAAGCCATTTATTGTTTACTCTCATAATCACTACAGTCATATTCTCTGAAAATGGTTAAGAAATCACAAATTCTGCTAGGGTATATAAACTTATGAGCAACTGTATATGATAGATAGATATATGATAGATAGAAGTCAGACAGATATATAGATATATGCTAGAATAGATAGAAGACAGGCAGATAGATAGAAGACAAATAGAAGACAGATAGATAGAAAACGCTAATTTGGGCTAGGCAGACCAAAGGTAGTTAATGTCCAGCTAGGATAGGAGCATGTGTTACATTGGACTCACACATTCAGGATCAGGACCTTCGCTAAGTGGAGGATTTCCATAAAGGTGTAGTACTACCACAACTCTCAGACTACTGTGCATGCAAAAATAATGATTGGACACCAGGAGGTTCTTATAGTAAAACAGAAAGGATGGTTTATTAGTCCAAGACCATGACCACAGGTCTACTTACATATAGTGAGGTATATACAGATGTAGAATCACATTTGTTATATCATGTGGATGACATAGAATGAAGGAGACTCCCATAAGGCATTGTAGTCAAGCAGTACATCAATTCCAAAAGACAGATATACTTCTAAGTGGTTCGGATCCCACCCAGCGCAGTGGTCAGGGAGAAGGAGTCTAAGCCTGACGCCCTATCCGCTGTAGTCCCTTCACTAAAGGCAATCAAGAAGCCTTTGGGAAAATACTCTCTGCTACAGCTCTTCGATGGAGCACACAGCTGCTCTTTATATATAAGCTCTCTATCTCACTCTCCTAGAGAGTCTATTACAGAGTTAACCTGTTCTAACTAAACTTCATTCACAGGGTTCCCTGGTCCCCGACTCAGTCGCTAAAGGTGCTGTCCCTTTAGGGCAGGGACCCCCAACCTTTTGAACCCATGAGCAACATTCAGAAGTAAAAGGAGTTGGGGAGCAACACTAACATGAAAAATGTTCTTGGGTGCCAAATTGCTGTGATTGGCCATTTGATTCAACCAAAACTTGCCTCCAAGAGTGGAATTCAAACATAATCTCCTGCTTTGAGGCCAATGAGAGCAACATCCAAGGGGTTGGAGAGCAACATGTTGCTCATGATCTACTGGTTGGGGATCACTGCTTTAGGGCAATGGCTTTACTGGGCCTTAGTGTACCCAGGCTCAATGAGGCACATCCAGATGGTTAGGACTTCAGCAGCCAAAGAAGAAGACCCACCCCTTTCCATACACTATATTGAAGTGTGGTAGGCTAATAACCTCTTGGCTAAGAACGCTGAATATGTAAATATGAATTAGATACATAGGCTTCTGCCTAGTAACTAGGGAGAAAGGAAAAAAAGGTAGGGCCTTAAAGCCATAGGGGCAGATTAACCCCTATGGGTCCCTACAAATAGAAGACAAATAGATAGATAAAAGACAGATAGATATAGATAGCTAGAGATAGATATATGGACAGATAGATATAGATAGACATAGATAGAAAGAAATCGATGGATGGACATAGATAGACATACACAGATAGACAGACAGACAGATAGATAAATAAATAGAGGGATATACATGGATGGATACAGGGTCGGACTGGTGGCCCCGGGGCCCACCGGGACTGCTGTCCAGGGTCTCCCCGCCTCTTTACTGTGACAAGCATTCGGCGGTGCTTGGCCAGCATGCGCAAATGTGCCTCCCACCCCCAACTGTGACATGCGCTCGGCTCAGCACATCGCCTTGCGCATGTGCAAACAGTAAAAAATTTAAAACATTTTTACGATTATTGGGAGAGGGGGTCTGGGCCGGCGTTGGCCCATGAGGGTCGTCGGGTCCCACTGGGGTTTTTTCCCGGTGTCCCGCTGGCCCAGTCCGACCCTGGATATATATATATATATATATATATATATATATATATATATGATTGATAGATGTATGTGAAAGTTTGTGAATTTAAAATGTCATATATTTTTTAATTAATGTGATCATCTGATTTTCACATAAGTCCTAAAAGTAGATGAAGAAACTCTAGTTAAACAAATGAAACAAATGTTATTGTATTTTTTTCAGGTATTTATTGGAAAAAATTATCCAATAAAATATCTGCGTGTGGCAAAAGTAAGTGAATCTTTAGGATTATCATATAATTTGAAGGTGAAATCAGAATCTGTTCTGTTTTCAGGTGTGAGTGAGGGACCCTGTTTTATTTAAAGAATGGGGATTCAGCAAAGCCTGGTCACACACACATACAACACACTTGTGGATGTGTACCATGGCTCAAACAAAGGAGGTGTCTGACCCCCTCAGAAAAAGAGTTGTTGAAGCCCATAAAGATGGAAAAGGTTACACAACCCAAAGGGGGGAATTCACAAAAGTGTCAGTAAAATAAGTAACCCAGAAGTGGCGGTCGACAAATTTGTAAAATCTCGTACAAACGGCAAATTCACAAAGGCAAATGTTACCATCTCTGAATGTCTCGTAAGTCCGGCCATCTTTTTATAATGTCGTATATCTTTTTATCATACAGACAACATTTTAAAGACATTTTTAACGACAATTTGACCGACATTTTCATTTTGGAGAGCCTAATGTGTCGGAAAAATTGTCGGCAAAAAAAAATGAGTTTACAAGTTTACGAGTAATTCATAAAAATGTTGGGGAAAGTGGCGCCGAAAAAACCATGGCCACTTTTCACTACACTATTTCAAAAGTGTCATATATGTCGGAAAAATTGGCGGGGAAATGCTCTGTGAATTTGTCGTCTGTTGCTACGACATTTTAAAGACATTTTTTCCTTCCCGACACTTTTGTGAATTCCCCCCAAAGAGTTTGGACTCCACCAATCAACAGTCATAAAGCTTGTGTACAAATGGAGGAAATTCAAGACTATTGTTTCCTTACCCAAAGTCAAAGTCCTGACCTTAATCCAATTGAAACGCTGGGGAAAGACATAAAGCAAGCAGTTCATGTGAGGAAACCCACCAACATCCAAGAGCTGAAGGAATGGACTAAAACACCTCCGAGTGGATGTACTGGACTGATCAGCAGTTACACAAATGTTTAGTTGTAGTTATTGCTGCACAAGGGGGTCTGAGAGCACCATTCACTTACTTTTGCCACACACGTATGTTATTGGATCTTTTTTTTTTCAATAAATACAAGACCAAATATTTTTGTTTCATTTGTTTAACTAGATTTTCTTCTTTTAGGACTTGTTTGAAAATAGAACTAAATGACATCCTACTGTTGCCAAATAATAAATATGCCCATTGTTCCCTAACAAATATGCCTTTTTCAGCAGAATTCGGATTCAGCCGAATCCTTGTGCCTGGCTGAACCGAATCTGAATCCTAATTTGCATTTGTAAATTGGGGTCGGGAAGGGAAATCACGTGACTTTTCGTCACAAAACAAGGAAGTAAAAACATTTTTTCCCTTCCTGACCCTAATTAGCATTTGCAAACTAGGAGTCGGATTCGGTTCAGCCAGGCACAAGGATTTGACTGAATCCGAATTCTGCTATTATTTGGCAACAGTATTCGGCTGAATCTTTCATGAAGGATTCGGAGATTCGACTGAATCCAAAATAGTGGATACGGTGCTTCACTAGCAGAAAAGGAACACGTATAAATATCATCATCAATGTTTCAGTCTTTTTCCCACTCGTTGATATAATATTTTGCTAATGTCTTAAAAGCTTGAAGGGGAAAAGCCATTGGCCCCGGGCTTTGCGGCCCCACCCAATCTGGATTACAACGGGTACCATGAATACATTGACGAAATGCTTCCAGCAGAGAATCCAGTGCTGTATGGGCTGCACCCGAATGCAGAGATCGACTTCTTAACTATCACATCTGATAATCTCTTCAAGACTATTCTAGAAATGCAGCCTAAAAATACACTTACCGCTGAGGGATCTGGAATGTCTGTAGAGGAAAAGGTAAAAGACATAAGGGAAGTTTCCATCAGGTGTAGTAAACCATAGCAGCCAATCAATAAACACCATTGACTGGACACCTGAAGGCACAATCTGATTGGTTGTCTTTACTACTGTAATTAGATTTGTGCTGATGTTGCAACTTTTAACACAAAAGCCACCGTTTATCAAGGTGAAATGGTAGACAAAGCACTGATGTTCATCTGTTTGGCATACAGCTCCAGCTAATGTTTTTTGGCAATGGTTTATTTTTTGTAAAAATGGGTCAGTGTTAAATAATTATGAGTAATTGGTAAATGCACTCTAATAAAATATGGCTTATACAGCAATAAATCCAGTGCCGTTTATTATAAATGAAATAAACTCGAGGACTGTAAACTGGTCTCAAGGCAGACTGGAAATTAGTCACTATTCTAAAATGTGTGTCAAATTCCTATTTAAGGTGAAAAACGTCATCGATGAGATTCTGGAAAAACTCCCAGAAGAATTTAATTTGTTGGAATTAATGCAAAAGACAACAGAGAGAAGTCCATACATTCTTGTTTGCTTCCAAGAATGTGAAAGGATGAATATTCTCATGCAAGAGATCCGCAGGTCCTTAAAAGAACTGGATTTGGGGTTGAAGGCAAGTTCCATCTGTTCATATTGACATACACAACTAGAGCTGATTGGGGCACAGGGGAGGAATCCCAGCTAGTGGAATCTTCTCTTGGGAATTCCAGATAGTGGTCATTTTCTCTTGGGAAATACATGGGAAAACAGCATCATTTAGAACATCCTTTTCCTTTAAGTGGCAAGTTTTTAGTTTTTTATAATGGTATTTTGATCAATCGTAATGTCACAGCTGATACAGAGAGAAACAGACATTGAGGTTTTCGCGATGGCTTTCTAAGAAAAGTCTCTATCACAATCTGATCTCAGATTTGATTACATTTCCCCTTAAAGGACCTTTTATCAAACTCTGAATTTTTCTCAATATTTTCTGAAAACTATTCCAACCAAATCCAGACAGGGGTTTATTATTTATCATTATAATTTTCCAAAAATTTTCTTTGCAGGAAAAAGCCCCGTAAAAAATCCTGAAAATCTAATTTTCTGATTTTTCCACCCAAAAACTCATATTTTTCTGATTTTTGGACGAAAACCACAAAATCTTCAGATTATTGATTTTTTTAATTCATGTTTGTGTTGCATATTGTGTTTTTATGGCCTAGGGGGAACTCACGATTTCTTCTGATATGGAAGCCCTGCAGTCTTCCCTGTTCTATGACAGTGTTCCGGAGACATGGACAAAACTGGCATATCCATCAATGTTTAGTTTAGGACAATGGTAAATAGAAATCCAAAAACTTACTTTAAGGCTTTTTACTCTCTCTCTCTTTGTTGTATTTTCAGCTCCTTGAAATTAATCTGGGAGGCACATTTATCAGAGGTCGAATTCTGAATGCATGTGAGGTTTTTTTTTTTAAAAAAAACAAAACCCTAAACTCCCAGAAATTCAACCAATCAAAAATTATTTTAAAAAATTAAATTTTTCAAACTGGGATGGATTAAATCAACCTGAAAACTCAAATCGAATTCAGTTCGAATATAAGAAAAAACTAGAATGTCAGGAAATTGATCCATCGACGTTTCCCATTGACTTAAAACAGCAATTTGGCAGGTTTTAGGTGTCGAATAGCTGAATTCAGGTTCTTAAAGGGCAACTAAAGTCTAAAATGGAATAATGTTAGAAATGCTGTATTTTGTATACTAAACACAAACATGAACTTACTGCACCACAAGCCTAATCAAACAAATGATTTATGCTTTCAAATTTAGACACATGGGGTCACCATCTTGTAACTTTGTTATACATCTTTGCAAGACCAAAGTGTGATCTAGGCTAAGCTTAGGGATCGTCATAAATGATCAAAACAGCACAAGTCAAATAATATCTGCCAGAAGCAGACTGATTAATAATCAGAATATACAGACTGCACTGGGTCTGTGGATACAAATCTCTACACAATAACTGGCTGTTTTACAGGGAAACAAAACAAACAAGGCTGCTCGAGTTCTGGGAAGTGCCGTTAGAAAGTACGATTGTTTCACTGCAGAGCAGTTAGGGACCGTCTGACATTTCCTATCTGCAGCAGTCAGACCAAGAAAAACAAAAAGGGGAATTTCACTGCATACAGTCAGGTTTCTTATAAAAACGGTACACATTTTTTAATCAAAGTATATTGGAGATTTCTTTTTCATTAAAGAAATTAAAAATTGGATTTTTTTTTTTGCCTTTACATCCCCTGCCAGAGTATGATCAATCTTAGTCTAGTTTGATTTTTTTTTTCCGGAAAAAAATTTGAAAGTTTTGACCATAACAGAATTTGAAATTTAGAATCTTGAATTCAACCCTTGATAAATCTGCCCCTGGATGTATGATAAGTGACGAGTTTTAGTAGTTGTGGCTTTAAGAGGGGTTAGTTCATTTTCCATCTCCTAGGAAGAACACATGACCGTGGGTGACTTTGCCCACAACCATCCATACATAACAACCGATACATCACATGTAAATGTATCTATAGGAAGCCTGTAGAAGCACGCTGACCCTGCATTACAAAAAAGTAACCTTCATAAAGAAACCCACACCAAACTCAATGCTAAGCCAGCATGCCTGTAATTTGAGACATTTGTTCATAGCTTTATGAGTAGCATTAGACTGGGGCCCACTGGGTCACTGTGTTAGGGGCCCCCACACCACCCACTTGCCCCTCCACTAGCCCAGTGTGTACTTTTCTTCTGAGACACAAGTCATTTGGGGCCAGAAGGGAAGGTCAGGGAGAGGCATGGGGTGTGGTCTGGGTCAGTAGGTCCCTCAAAGGGTCCAACCGGGCCATTTCTACCCTGTTTATCAGATTTTGAGGATAAATTGCATCAGTGCAACGTCTAGCTTCTAACAGCTGATTTGCTAACTGTGTGTATTTTCTTCTGCCTATTCCAGAGCCACTAGAAATCTACCAATATTGTTGTTTTTGTAGGGATGCACCAGGATTCGGATTTGTTCTACTCCTTGTGTCTGGCCAAACCAAATCCAAATCCTAATTTGTATTTGTAAATTAGGGGCATGGAGAGAGCTCACGTGAATTTTAATCACAAAACAAGGAAGTGAAAAAAATGTTCACACTTTTTCCTTTCCCGCCCCTAATTTGCATATGCAAGTTAGGATTTCATTCAGTATTCAGCCGAATCTTTCACAAAGGAATTTGGCCGAATCCCATATAGTGGACTCATCCCTATGTTTTGGTCATGGGCAATGCTGGGTCCACTTCCACCCAAGACAGCAGCATTGATCCTTCACCCCAATGGTGAGCAAAAGTTCTTATTGAGAAAGGCATGCCAGGCATTTCACATTGCCAATGGCAGAAACAGCACTAGATGACGTTAGGGGACCCTGTAAGAGTTGCTGGAGGCTGGATGGCCCTATCCCCTGCTGGGTAGGATATTTATCCTTATGAATGTAGCACCATGGAAGTAACTAGACAAAAATAATCTCAAGACATTATTAAGAGAAACAGCATTGCTGCATTTGTTCATTTATGTGAATGTGCTGTATCCAAACTGCTCAGCTTTTAACCAATGCACATAAAGTGATTTGCTCTAATAATGCTCTTTCATAGGATTAATGATCTCCTGCTACGATGCCGGGAACTTGATACATGGACACAAGATTTAGTATTACCTGCTGTTGTGTGGCTGTCTGGACTCTTTAATCCCCAATCCTTCTTAACAGGTGAATAGAACCGAGCAGATCTGTATTGTCAACATTCACGGTAAAGTATCTGTTTCATCAATTCCTACCATGAATGTTTCCTCATTTGAAAAGCATCACTTTATGATAAAACTCACAATCGGCCTATGCACTCCCCAAAGTACCAGCCACTTACATAGACTTCCTCAGAACCTGTTTTGTTTCCTTTATGGTCTACAGAATGAACATCGGACAGCTGGTACTGGATGGAAATATACACTTGTGCTCACAAGTTTACATACCCTGGCAGAATTTATGATTTCTTAACCATTTTTCAGAGAATATGAATGATAACATGAGTGAAAGAAATGTTTTTGTGTTTAGTGGTTGGCTGAAGTCATTTATTGTCTACTATGTTTACTCTTTTTAAATCATAATCACTACACAAACTACCCAAATGACCCTGATCTTAAGTTTCCATACCCTGGAGATTTGGCCTGATAACATGCACACAACTTGACACAAAAGGGTTAGAATGGCTGTTAAAGGTAACAATCTTCACCTGTGATCTGTTTCCTTGTAATTAGTGGGTGTTTATAAAAGGCCAATGACTTTCTGGACTCCTGACAGACCCTTGAATCTTTCACCCAGTGCTGCACTGATGTTTTTTTGATTCTAAGTCATGGGGAAAGCAAAAGAATTGTCAAAAGGAACAGCAGGAAAAGGTAGTTGAACTCTATAAAACAGGAAAGGGATATAAGAAAGTATCGAAGGAATTGAAACTGCCAATCAGCAGTGTTCAAACTCTAATAAAGAAGTGGAAAATTAGGGGTTCTGTTGAAACCAAACCAAATAAAACTAAAATTTCAGCCACACTTACCAGAAAAATAGTTTGGCATGCAAGGAAAAACCCACAAATAACTTTAGGTGAAATACAGGACTCTGAAAAAATGTGGTGTGGCTGTTTCAAGATGCACAATAAGGAGGCACTTGTAGAAAGGGCTGCATGGTGGAGTTGCCAGAAGAAAGTCATTACTACACAAAAGCCACAAAGTATCTGCTTACAATATGCCAAACAGCACAGAGACAAGCCTCAAACCTTCTGGCACAAAGACATTTGGAGTGAAGAGACTAAAATTTAACTTTTTGGCCACAACCATAAACTCTACATTTGGAGAGGAGTCAACAAGACCTATGATGAAAGGTTCACCATTCCTACTGTGAAACATGGTGGTGGATCGCTGATGTTTTGGGGATGTGTGAGCTACAAAGGCAGGAAATTTGGTCAGAATTGATGGCAAAATGAATCCAGTAAGTTATCAAAAAATACTGGAGAAAATTTGCACTAATCAGCCCAGAAGATGCACATGGGACGTACTTGGACATTCCAACATGACAATGATCCAAAACACAAGGCTAAGTCAACCGGTCATTGGCTCCAGCAAAATAAAGAGAAGGTTCTGGAGTGGCCATTTCAGTCTCCTGACCTCAATATCATTGAGCCACTCTGGGGAGACCTCAAACGTGCAGTTCATGCAAGACAGCCAAAGAATTTACGGGAACTGGAGGATTTGTGCCAGGAAGAATGGCCAACTTTACTGTCTGAGAAGATAAAGAGTCTCATCCACAACTACCACAAAAGACTTCAAGCTGTCATTGATGTTAAAGGGGGCAATACACGGTATTAAGAACTGGGGTATGTAAACTTTTGATCAGGGTCATTTGGGTAGTTTGTGTAGTGATTATGATTTAAAAAGAGTAAACACAGTTGTTTGACAATAAATGGCTTCAGCCAACCACTAACCATGAGTGAAAGAAAAGTTTTTGTGTCATCATTCATATTCTCTGAAAAATGGTTAAGAAATCATAACTTCTGCCACAGTATGTAAACTTATGAGAACAAGTGTAACCAGTGAAGACTGAATACACAACAAATGAGTCCCATGTGAGCCATGAGGCCTTGTTAAAATACCAACCCTTTCCCTTTAGCATTCTGTTACATGCTTGAGATATTCAATACAATTACTTAACTGTTCTTTTGTAGCAATCATGCAGAGTATGGCACGGAAGAATGAATGGCCACTGGATAGAATGTGCTTAACAGTTGACGTAACAAAGAAGACAAAAGAGGACTATGGGCACCCTCCCCGTGAGGGAGCTTACATCTGCGGACTTTTCATGGAAGGTAAAAAAAAAAACAAAGTTACCTTAGGAGTTGAGCTGTGGCACATAAGGTGCTTCCCTCTGGGTAGTGAAACCAGCAGTATGCACTGACTCACATTGAAAACTAGAAGGTTATTTGTCTCACACCCGTTATGTCTTGGCCAGAATGTAATGCAAACTTAGCCCTGGGATCCATTAGTTTCCATATCCATACATTACATGGGAGACAAGAAACCCAAAGTGTATGTTAAATCCTTGCTTCCTCACTAACAGTGGGTTGGTGGTGGTTATTTAAACATAACTTGGGTACTTACCCATCTGCACTTGGTACTGTGGAATATGTTGGTGCTTGTTGGTATACATTTAGCTGTGGTGGGAGTAAATAGGATAGAAAATATATAAGATTTTTTAATACATTTAAGATTGTCATTTGCTCCTCTTAAGCCTTCTTTTTTACTAAATGTTGGGGCGTTTATGTTTAGGAGCTAATGAACAGATACAAATTAATAGTGCTTCAGGTCCTTTAAAGGGGGACTGCAAAAAACAAAACAAAAACCTTCAATGCAGCTTCAGGGCATCAGAGTTCACAGCAGCCATCTTCTTCTCTTCGGTAATCTTCGGGAAGAGAGTGGAGTATCACTGCATTTCCAAAGAGAAGAAGATGCAGCCAGTGAACTCCCGAGGACTGAATCTGCACCATTACTTTGAGGGTTTCCTGGTTTATTTAGGTGGACCTTTCTGTTAAGGCTTACTTAGTTTTAAGACTATGGATTTTCTCATTCATCCAGGTCATGGTATATCTAACACAAGTAACTCAAAACAAAGTTAGTTTTAACCTTTCCTTCTCCTTTAAGTCTTTCTTAAAATAGAATAAGGCTAGAAATGCTGTATTTTGTACACTAAAACTTACTGCACCACAAGCCTAATCAAACAAATGATTTATGCTTTCAAAGTTGCCCACAGGGGGCTGTCATCTTGTAAATTTATTATACATCTTTGCAAGACCAAGACTGTGCACATGCTCAGTGTGATCTGGGCTGCTTAGGGATCGTAATAAATTATCAAAACAGAGAAACAAACAAAGCTGCTGGAGTTCTGCATGGCTGGGAAGTAAGGCAGGGGCTCCCCCTGCTGCTCATAAGTATGATTGTTTCCCTGCCAGAAGTTAGGGACCGTCTGACAATTCCTATCCCCAGCACTAAATGAAGGGAGAATTTCACTACATACAGTCAGGTTTCTTATAAAAACGGTACATATTTTTTAATTAAAGTATATTGGAGATAGATTTCTTTTTCATTAAAGTAAAATGGAAATTTTATTTCTTTTCCTTTCCTTGCCCTTTAATAAAACCATAGCTGTTGGTAGTCTGACCTAGTGCCTTCTATGGGATAAACTTTTGGACATGGGGCCAGGTAACATTAGACAGGATACATGCCGAGGACTCGTGAATGAATGCTATGAAGTAGACATGGATGTTGGCAGTGTATGTACATTTGCTACACATTACTATGGGAAGCAGGGGGGAAATTACATGTCTCTTATTAGTGGTGGACAAAATACCCCTATGGCATTAGCTTTAGTTAGAATTGTGTTTCCCCTGATTAATGGTAGCATAACAGATCTACATACCAATAAAGTTTAGAAATTGAGATGCAGGAGACCTACAGTTGTAAACACATTATTTGCAACAGTAAGTACAAATATAGTCAATGAATGTGTGACACAGAGATGTGTGTTGATTTTGCAGGAGCTAGATGGGACATTCAAACCAGCGTGATATCTGAAGCACGTCTGCAAGAGCTCACACCACTCATGCCCGTCATCTATGTAAGAGCGATTCCAGCTGATAAACTGGAACTGAGAAACACATACGAGTGTCCTTTATACAGAACTAAAACAAGAGGTCCCACTTATGTTTGGACTTTTAACCTGAAGACAAAGGAGCCTCCAGCTAAATGGGTGCTAGCAGGTGTCGCCTTGCTTCTGTCCGTGTGACTCTTCATATTACACATCATCTACCTCATCATTAATGTATAACGCAGCGTTTGTCATCATTGGATTTGCACTAAACTGGACTCTTTTTGCAGAAAAGTCTTACCAAGAATATGTTCAGTGCTTATTTACAGGTTCATCAGTCTGAAGAATGGACATCTTAAGGGTAATGGCACACCTCGAGGCAGCTACAAGCGATTTTGGGAGACTGAAGGTCAGCGATTCACATTACTGTCTATGGGAAAACTTATACTGGAGATTATAGATCATCCCCCGACAGAATTCATCACCTGCTGTGCCATTGCCCTAAGGGCAAAGACAGACGAGATTCAGGGAGATTTAGTCGCCCGGTGACAAATTACCTCTTCTTCAGGCAAATAATCTCCCCGAACTGCCTCCCCACCGGCTAGGATCTAAATCGCTGGGGGATAGCACTTGGGAAGAACTTCGATTTTACACAATCGCCCAAAGTCGCCAGGCAACAATCTCCCTGAATCTTCTCACATGTCTCTGGCCTTAGACTTAAAACCCAATGTCAAAGTCAATGGATTTTGTCAATTGTATTTGCCCTGACAGTTCTCTGTTATCACATGAGCAAACGTGATCGGTAAAGTATAAGGACCAATCAGCATTTCGTTTTGAACAGTGTACTAAAAGTAGTGGCAACTGTAACTATATGCTAGGTTTACAAATCATCCCCAATTAAATATTTCTGAACTGCTTCATGTAAATTGCAAATCGATCACTAAGCAAGACTACAGTGTGACTCCTTTAAAACAGAAGACATACCATCATTTAAAGGGGTTCAAATTAACTGTTAGTATGATGTAGAGAGTGGTATTTGGAGACAATTTGCAATTGGATTTCTTTTTTTATTATTTGTAGTTTTTGAGTTATTTAGCTTTTTATCCAGCACCAATGCCTTTTCATGCAATCTGGTTGCTAGGTTGCAAATTATCCTAGCAACCATGCACTGATTTGAATAAGAGACGGGAAAATGAATAGGAGATGGCTTGACTAGAAAGACAAGTAATAAAAAGTAGCACCGACATTAAATTTGTAGCCTTATGGAGCATTTGTTTTTAGATGGGGTCAGTTGCAAAACAGAGCAACATGTGGTGCACAATGTGGCCTTATCTAGAGGAACTGCCTGCAGGTGGCAGCTGGGGGCACGTCAGCAGGAAAGCTAAAACCCACTTGAAAGCATCTACCGTACTTCACCATTTTCCCACAGTCACCATGGAAACACTGGAGTGCAGTGTTTGCAAGCGAGGGAATGTCAGCAGTGAGGGTGGGCAAAGCATTTTCATTGACTCCGGTCACTGTTCTAAAATCATGAAAATTTTCAATATAACGAAGATATACCCCTCAGTAGTGAAAGAATACATTTTTACTGTAATGTATAATTTATCGACCATTATTCACAAAATAAACAAGATAAAGCAGATGAGCACACCTGGGTGGGACAGAATTCTTCTAGCTCAAACTGGGGAATGCAGAAGACTTATTCTGCAATTATTTGCAAAATTAGGAATAATTAGTCCTTTAGAATAGCTTTCTCCTGCTGATCTCTCAGCTGCATAAAAATGTCACATACGTAAAATGGTGGATGCCTAAAGCAACAAAAAGAAACAAAAAATATGGTGTATTTTAGGTTCTTTGTAAAGCACCCTGTGCTGGAAGTATAAGATTCACTAGTGTGAGTTCCCCTTTAAAAGAGACTTTTATGTGCATGTAGTAGAATGGTTTTTTCAGAGACAGGTTTGGGCAAAGTGCCTACTTACAAGGTTGTAGTAGGCAAGTGCCTCTGAGGAAGCCGATTGGTTCAGTGAAACGCGACAGGTGGAAGTGACGTCACAGTAAACTGCGGGTAAGCATCATGAGGGAGAAAGCAATGCAGGCAAATCCTCTCCTTTGGAAACAAACTGGTGACACCTGCTAAGGCTTACATATTTGTGACTACAACTCATGGAAACAAATGTGAGTTTTAAAAGTTTTTTATCTTTAAAAATAAAACAGTATTACGCTATGAGATTTCTGTATCCTTATATTGGAGGCTAACAGTGGCCCAGGGAGAAGACTGATAATTGCAACATGTGTTAATCTTACTAAAATCTTGGTGAAGGTCTCTGAAAAAAACATATAGAACCACACGCACCACTTGGAAAGAAAAAGAAAGTCTCTTTTAAAGGGGAACTCGCATTAGTGATTCTTTTATTTCCGGCACAGGGTGCTTCACAAATAATCTAAAATACTACACCATATTTTTGTTTCTATTTTTGTCTTTTCCGATGGTTTTAGGCGCTGATACACCATTTTACGTTTATGTAAACTATAAGGGACGTCATTAGTAGGCGTGATCAGAAAAAAAGGAGTAAAACTCGCTATTGAGAAGACTTGCAAATTGACCCACAAACCCAGAGAACCACGACCCACGTCTATACCCACTCCAGAAACTTCTACCTGCAATCCGTAGGGTACCGCTGGTTTTTGCGGGTAACCCAGGGGTACCTACCCACTGCTGAACACCACCATCCCTTGAAATTTGAGGATAAAGTATGCCATGTCCTGCACTGAAGCAACTATTATAGAATCAAGGGATGCTTAATGTGCGCCATTAAAAGATTCTGATCAATCGCATGTTTGACAAAAGAAAAGAACACTGCATTTAGTATGTACGCCATATTTAATATCATATGGACAGTAAAACCATTTCCATTAGAAACTCCAGCAATCTCTAGCAATGTGCCACAATCAAGCAGCAGCAGTTTCAACATATTGTACATGCAGATTTATTTGTAAAACAAGCTGGCAGGTATTTAACCCTAGAATATAAATCACCACATTTCTATCAGTCAAACACCCATGTGTTACAGGGACATCCATCCACATTGTAAAAACAGGTCTTCTCTGCTCTGCCAGCAAACTCGCCTCCTTTTTACTAGATTCACACTTGCCTGTGAGTTATTCCGAGCATAAATACAGGCCCAATCATGTTACAGCTGAATAACATGGGGTGTATATATAAAACTGTGGCCTCTCTAAAATTGCTTAAAACTCGTTTAAAAAAGAATCATCAGTAAAATGGACTGGTTTTACAACCTCCCCAACTCCACAATAATAAGTAATATACTATTCCGACTAAAGAGTGATCTCTCTACAGCTCCCTCCAGAAACACATTGGGGTTATTTATAAACACTGGGCAAATTTGCCCCATGGCAACAGTGTTCAATCTGCAGCTGGCTGAAAAAAGCTGATCACTGATTGGTTGTGGGTTACTGCCCAGGGGGTTTTCATCCGTATTGAGCATGAAGCATGCCGAGAAAACAGTTTGATCTGAGCCACAGAAACGTATTGCAGGCGTATAGGTCAGTATAACTGAAATGACATCACAAGGACATACGGCAGTTTTGTACAAAATCAGTGAATTACAGGGCCCTAATACAGGTACACATGCAAATGATTTTTTTATTGTTCGTCCAGCTCAAGAAAACTATCAACAAATAGTGCTACCTTTATACTGCCTCCTAATCAGACATTATCAGTCTCCTTGTGTTGCTGCTAATGTAAAGATAAACGTCATGTGCTACAAATGCACCAGTGTTAAACACAGCAGCAGCAATCACAGTCCATACAGTAAACAGGGGATACAGTGATCAAACTTGCCAAGTCACACATTACAAGAATAAAAAGCTGCAGTTCTGAGTCTGGACAGAATAAAGGGGTTTCTGTCACTGCTCCTCATGCCTGGTGACCAGAAGCAAAAAACTAAATATAAAATGTCCAAATCACCAGATCAGGCCAATTTAGCAATTACATGTGATGAACTGGACAAATCAACAGATTTAGCTCATGTGTGACTGGCTTCAAACCTTTCCATGATTACAGTATTCATAGTGAACAAGGAAACTTCAAGAAGCTCTTTAACTAAAACTTTAAAAAAATATATATATACACACGAATATCAATTTCTGATGCCTACTAAAAAAAAAATATGTACAAAACCCTACTTTTTGGGAATTACAATTCTGTTTGAAAGAAGCAAATGTGCCAATGAAGCAATTTTTTGTTCCTTACTTAAAAAAAGTGTTGCTAAAATACTTATTCACTGTGCATATAGGGATACACAGGGTTTATTAGCCATAAGTAGGAACGTCCATTGGGATTAGTTCTACAAGAGGTTTGCAGCTGGTCAGTCTTCATCCACCATTTCTTTCTTCAAACTGAAAGAGAAGGAGAAAAGCTAAAATGAACTACTGCAGAATAAGACTGCAGTGTGGAGAGTCATTCCCATGCTGCTTCCCAAAACAGGGACAAAGAAATTAGGGATGCATATAATCCACTATTTGGGATTCGGCCGAATACTGAACCGAATCCTAATGTGCATATGCAAATTAGTGACAGGAAGGTAATAAATGGAAAAAACTTTTTTTTTTTACTTCCTGGTTTTGTAACAAAAAGTTAACTGCTTTCCCTTCCCCTCCCATATTTGCATATGCAAATTCGGATTCGGTTAGGAACAAGGATTCGGCTGAATCCTGCTGGAAAAGGCCTGAACCGCATCCTGGATTTGGTGCGTCTGTAAAAGAAATGATTCTGCTCAAGTTGTTCATTTCATTTGTCTTTTTCTACCTGCTAAACAATAACATACGCAATGCTTCAGTTTTAAATGTGAATTATTCGTATGAATCTTTATGTTGAAAGTCTTTACCTCTCCAGATATTCTTTCACATTATCATAACCAGAGAACTTTGCCAAATGAATGAGCATGCCAGTTGCACAACGGCCATCACGTTTGCGACAATAACTGCAGTTACAGATGTCTCGGCAAGGTGGACATATCCATTCCTGGAATGAAGGAAAATGCAGCTTTCATGCAGAGAGTCACACACATAGAGGACACTACATTTATACACACCCAGCTTTTATTTAGGTAGGTGGGTGTATGGGAATAACGTGGTAATCACCACCCACCTTAAATTAATTTACATTAAACCACTCCCTTGAGAATTTTCAAGGGGAAACGCACTAGTCAGCCAGTGGCATAGCTGTGTTTTCTCAAGAAAATTGATATTGTACAATATTTTAGGCTAGGTAAAGCCAATTTAACAATTCCCTTTAAAAAGAGCAGAACAAGTCATTGCTGTAGAACAGTATCCTATAGGAGTTCTTTACTGCTTCTGACCAAGACTTGGTGACTCACAGGGTCTAGAAGGGATTCTCGGACATCTTCCCCATAGCGGTTTCGCAAGCAGGGCCCACAAAATTGCCCCCTGACACCACCACATCCAGGATTGTGGCATATTGTCTTAGTGTCAATCGTTTTCTGCCGACACTGATGACAAGTACTACCCTAAATGTGGAATAAAAAAAGCACAGGATTGACCAACACGATTTACGGACTAAAATGACAATATTTTGCAAACAAATCATTTTTAATGTACAAACGACCAATTTGATTATTTCGTAAACAACGTCACAAGGAGGGGAAAAGACTAAGAGAAATAACAAATGGCTGTGCTATCAGGTTCAGGCACTTCTATGCCCACTGAAAAATAATGGTGATAAATACACCACATGTTTGCGGAGCCTAATACAGTAATACATAGTTATCATATCTACACAATACTCACACACTGTAACACTGTATTGTCCATTCTTTCTTCCTCTGCTCAGACTGATCAAGCCCAGTGGCATAACCAGATATCACTAGCTACCCCACACTTAATTACTTTTCAGGTCCCTAAAATATCCAGAGGTTGACCTGTTCAACCAATATTTACTGAAACTGTATATGAATTAGGGCCTCTGTGCTTATACCCCTGATAAAGCCCATGAATCGTAATTTTTCAAATTATCTTGCAATTACACTACATATGGATTCTTTAGCAATTTAGTTAGAGGAATAGCATTGCAGATATATGCCCCTATACAGTTACAATTCATTCATATGAAAAGTTACAAAAGCTGGATCTTTACCACAATTTTATCATAAATTTTATCTTTAACAGAATCTGCAACATTTTGCAGCTCCTCCTCTGTGATATCGTCTACAGCACGCACACCAGTATTCTTGGAAGATCGTCTCCTCTTCTGATATTGTTCTCTCTCGTCCTGTATAAAAGATCAAATCCATTTTAACAATGTTCACTAAAGGGAATACACACCTGCAAATAGGTGGAAAATGGCACAAACAACAGATTGGAAGATTTGGCAGTCTTCAGAGAATGTCACAGAATGGCTCAAGTATTGTGCATTTGGTACATGGAGCAATTAATGGCATCTATCCAGTTTTGGGGTTTTTTTTTATTCTAAGGAATCAGTGCTGAATTGCCCCCACTATGGCAACCTCTTAAAATCACTCATAGAAGTTGTTATCACCTAGCAAGCACTTGCACCAATGCATTCAGCCAACTGCCATAAAAGGAAGCGGGGCACATTTTACTTCACCCACAGAGCCACTAAAAACGGCAATTTCCACGGTCAGAAATCAGCCCATATGGACACTGGCCTTAGCAATACTGAAACTCGTAGCCATGTCAGTAATGTGTTAAAAAAAATGGAGAGGGGCGTGGAATTCAAGTAGTACTTAAAAAGTTAAATCCAAGAAATCAAATGCACAACCTTATGAGTTAATGAGATGTCTTAAGATTTTCTCGATTTGCACATTGGAAGAGCACAAGTAACACTGATACAAGAAAACTCATGTGTGACCCAAGACTTGCGTCATGCAGCCAATGTGCTACCGGCGATAAAAATAAAATGTTTGGCCTAATTAACAATGTTTTAATTAGGGATGCACCGAATCCACTATTTTGGATTCAGCCGAACCCTCGAATCCTTCCTGAAAGAATTGGCCGAATACGGAACCGAATCCGAACCCTAATTTGCAAATTAGGGGTGGGAAGGGGGAAAGATTTTTTACTGCCCTGTTTTGTGCCAAAAAAAAAGTCACGTGATTTCCTTCCATGACCCTCATTTGCATATGCAAATTAGGATTCGATTCGGCCAGGCAGAAGGATTCGGCCGAATCCTGGTCGAATCCCCAACCGAATCCTGGATTTGGTGCATCCCTAGTTTTAATACCCTTATAAGTAGGGATGCTCCAAATCCACCTTTTGGGATTCAACCAAATCCCTGAACCCTTCATGAAACATTTGGCCGAATAGATATATCTAGATATAGATATAAGCTGTAGTGTACCTCACTCAGAGTCCGCTTTAGGAAAGCTTTCTTGCCATATTTATGAACGTGCTCAGCAAACTTAATAGCGGACATAGTGAAATTCTCCAAACCAAAGTTCTCTGGTGGCCGAGCACTTCTGCTTGGGTTAGTACGCCGTTCAATATGACCTTCAGAAAAAGTCCTCCGAGGAGTCTTTTTCTGCTTCTACAGGGGAAAAAGAAACTACAGTCATTTTAGCGTATATATTGCATAAAGTCATTAAAACAACCTCTGACAAGGGTACTCACTGAGGGTGTTGTGGGAGGTGTCTTTATTGGGAAGAGTTCTGGCATGGAATTCAGTTCTGACAAAAGATGAGCAAGCTGAAATTTATTTAAAAATGAGCACAAAAAAAATTAGAAAGCATGTATTAAACACAAAATCAGAATGAAATACATAAAAGAAATCAATACATAGATAATTCAAAAAGGGGGATTTGGTTATACCAACCAACATAAGATTTGTTTACACTCAATGATTAAATCTCTTTCTAGATGTTCTATAGAATGTCACAGTCAGCACCCAATTTTCTATCCTATAATTACCACTTTTTGACTAGTTTTCTAATGAGGTGGAATGCCTTAATGAACGCAAGAGGAGCATCTGGTCTGCACAGTATTTTGCATGTTAAAGGGAAGTGACATTAACCCTATTCTCTATGTGCTGCTGTTACAGGACTTGCAGCACAGGTAACATAGGGTTTGTCCGAGTAGCGTGAGAAAAGGATATTAATAAACTAGCAGTAAATATGGAATCCCAGAAAATGCTATTTTACTACAAACAAGACCTTTTATCCATTAAGGAAAGCGGCTCGTCAAGAAACTTCAGTTTTGCAAATTTGTGAACTGAAATATAAGGCTAATTTTACAGTGGAGAGACGTCTTCCTACGGCTTCCATTGACTTGGCAGTGGGAAACACTGACCAGTGTATGTGTCTGCATGTTGTCTGATTGTGAGCAGCCAGCTGATGGTTGAGGTATCACACTACAGGATTGGATTCTGCTGGGTTTAACTTCTTCTCCAATAGACATTAGCATGAGAATTGCCTGTGACTAACATGGCAGATAAAAGTTCAGGCCTTTTGTTGCGTGTGTCAGACAGACTGCATGACTTACATAATGAGCAGACGCATAACTAAATAGACTTAAAGCCACCTTAGCTCCCAAAAATCCAATGTTTGCACGTGCAGGAGTATGCCGTATTCCAAACCAAGAAAACACAGATACTGAATAGTACCCAAGACAGCACAAACTGTGCATGTGTTTATGTGCTGCAGCACCTGCACTCAAGCTCACATAGAGAAGAATTCTCTGCCTTTCTCACAACTGTCTCAGTGCACAAAATCTTTCTGCCATTAGCTTAGGAGTCCCACATTAAAATCCAGTTTAGATTATATCACGTATCCCATTTTACCACAAGAACTTTTAAGACCATGTCCACATTAATGAACAGCAAAATAATAATATCCTTAATTACATACGCTTCCTCCTCCCCTGTGTATAACACAGCTTCTCCCCAGCACATGATTTAACAACAATTCCAAATGAACAAACCCTACCAGGCTCACGTCCCATGTCATCAGTGTTGCTACATACCATTGCTTTGTTTTCCTTTATGTTCATTGCCCTTTTCAGCAAAGCACTTGAGTTTCCCCGTTTAGAAGCAGGGTTCTCCTCTTCTGAATCAGATCCAGGGACTGTTATTTTCTTGCTGGATAGTGGTTCATTCTTCTCTCTAGTGGGTGGTTTCTTATTATCCTTTTTGCCTGGTTTTACAAGTGAGGAGTGTGGGTTTTTTGTCTTGGTCTTGCTGACACACTTTCTGTTAGTGAATGGGAGAGCAACGCGTAACCCCACACTTCTGTGTTTAGGTAAGGGAGCTTCATCCTCACTGTCCGACAGTACAACATCCACAGAATAGCCTTCATCCATATCAGATCCTGCCTGGGGAAAGAACAAGATGAACCAAAGTATACATGTTACTGATAAGTCCAACATATCAGCTCAAATTGCAACTCTCTGCAGTTCACATTGTAAGGAAATACTGCTGGAAAACACCCCAAAGGCCGGATGTCTGTTACTTTCTGCTGCTAGTAATGGCAACATATTCACATGTATTCACAGCAGAATATTATAGTAGCCAGGGCCACTCCAGCCATGAGGCAAGCTGAGAACCTAGCCTCAGGTGGCACGTAGCGGCCAGTTACCAGGTGCAGCAAAAAGCCGCCTCTTGTAACTTTAAGAGCCGAATTTCCATGTTTTAAAACGGAAATTCGGCTCTTCTAGTGCAGGAAGCACAACAGCGCTCGCTGCACTAGTGATGCAGCCCTTCCTCCACCCGCTGCAATGCTATAAATTCAAAGCGCAGAGCGTGAGGGGGGCGGCATCAAGGCTGCTGCTAGTAGCAATGACAAGGGCTCAAAAAAAAAGTAACTTATTTTGATTTATTTATCTGTACTGCATTGGAAAACATTTCTGCCTTAAAGGGGATGCCCACCTTTGTCCGTACCTTTCACACCAATGCCAAATTTAATCTCTAACACAATCAATCGTTCATACATTTTTTTCTAGTGAAGCAGGGTACTACGGTTATGGGAACTCTTATCTGGAAGGCTTGGGACCTGTGGTTTTCTGGGTCAGGGTTCTTTCTGTGATTTGGAACTCTATATTTATTTTTATTAAAAAGGGACTTGAATATAAATTAATATTAATTATATCTTAGTTAAGATTAGGTACAAGGTATGGTTTTATTATTACACAGTAAAAATAAATCATTTTTTTTTAAATTGCATTATTTGATTAAAATAGTATCTATGGGAGATTGCCTTCCCATAATTTGAAGCTTTCTATGTATGTGGATAATGGATCCCATACTTGTACTTGGGTTATAAAAGAGCAAAGACAACTGCTGGCAATGACACTTTTTAAGACAAACCCCCGACTGCCCCCAGTCACACATCTCCACCAGTGATCCTCTTTTCTACTGGGAATTCACTCACCAAGTAGCGCATTGTGGCCACAGGTAAGTGCTGGCTATCCAGCCTTGCGAAGCAACAGGTGGTGCTTTACAAAGTGTCATTATTAAGAAAATGGAATTCACTACAGAGATGTTGGACAGTTAATTTGATTTGCTACATGCATGCAAATCTTGCAAGCCTATATCACACAAACGGGCATGATAAGTAACTGGCTCATTATACACGTGTCCAAACACGGCCACCCAGTGCAACAAAGGCTTTTGTTTCTCCCTTCTGTAGTTGGTCTCAGTTAGCCTATATCTCCAGTGGGAGGAAATATCTAAGAAGTGGTGGATAAAGTCAAAATGGGAGGACACTGATATATTATTGTTTCAGAGATAGGCAAGATGGATCAGTAGAACAGATTGCTTGCCACCAAGAGCTATTAATGGCCAGAATAGTCTTAAGGTGGCCATAGATACACAGATAATATAGTACAAAACTAATCTAATTTTTGTATGATATTTGGTGTGTGTATGGTGGGAAATGAGCCGACTGATGTCGTTAGAGGATTTAGATCGGTTGGCTGGTTGATCTGGCTGGACGGAAAATTTTGATTGGATGCCTTTGAAGGCAGGCCATTGTTAGTGCTGAATCGTCAGATACAAGTAGAATTCTATTGTTGCTACCTGTATATCCGACAATTCAGCTCTACACGTGTGTGTTGAAATGAACGATCTTTCTTGTAAAGATCTTTTCTGAGAAGGATCGTAATTATTACTTCTATGGCCAGCATTCTATGCCCAAATTCTTCTCTGCATTCCCCTCTGGTGGATCTTTCATGTGTCCCACCACATAATTTTAATAAACATAACTCGTAACACAGAAACCCCTAATATACCCATCACAGTTACCTGTTTCTTCAAAAAGTATGAAGTATCCAAATGTTTAACATTTCTCTTTCTGCATCATTTGAAATCCTGGCAGGGAAGGAGGGACTAAAAACATTGATGTTACACATTGTAACAACTTCTCCACAGTATACAGGCAGCATGCAGGAACTACATAACCCACAATGCATTCCACTGTGATGTGCCTTTCCTTATTGAAATCATGTGTGCAGGGAATTGTGGGGGTTGGAGGATGCTGGCTGAGGACAGCTGGCTGCTGATACAAAGTAATTGTAGTCAGCGAGCTCAGCAGAGTAGTCAGAAAGATCAGCAGGAGAGCAAGGGGCTAGGCTTAGGGAACTGTCAGAAACCATAACAAATCATGAAAAGTCAGCATATTTTTTAAATTATGTATATTGCAAAGTTGCTTGAAATTAGGTTTACTTTTCAAAAAGCTTAAGTTATGTTTCAGGCAAGCACCAAACCCAGGTGGATCACAAGTGAGCACAAGCGAGAACCTGTACGTGTAATGGACTTATCTAGTCATTCATAGCTCTTGGCTGCAACCAGTCTATTTCCTGATCCATAGTAAAACATTTCCCCCCCACCAGAGGTGTTCAGATATAAATATGAATTATTAAATATGTCCCTACATGATTTTGTGCTCCATTGGACAGTCCAAGGGAAACCACCAAGGCAGGCAGATAACACCAATGGCAACACTGCAGGAGTGTTTATTTCGCTTTTAGACAAGTAAAGGATCCCTTATACAGAAAGCTCAGTATTACAGGAAGGCCATAGAGTTCCACTTTAAGCATATAATTTTGATCAGTAAAAATGATTAAAGGAGTGGTTCACCTTTGACCAGTATGTTATAGAATGGTCAATTCTAAGCAACTTCTCCATTGGTTTTCATTATTTATTTGTTATAGTTTTATACTTATTTGCCTTTTTCTTCTCTTTCCTGCTTTCAAATGGGGGTCACTGACCTCATCTAAAAAGCAAACGCTCTGTAAGGCTACACATGTATTGTTATTCTTATTTCTCATCTTTCTAGTAAGGCCCGCTCCTATTCATATTCCAGTCTCTTATTCAAATCAATGCAGGGTTACTAGGATTATTTGGACCCTAGCTACCAGATTGTTTACAATGCAAACTGAAGAGCGGCTAAATAAAAACCTAAATAATTCAAAGACCACAAATAATAAAAAAAAGAAAACCACTTGCAAATCGCCTCAGAATATCCCTCTCTACATCATACCAAAAGAGACAACCCCCTTTAAAGGGATACTGTCATGGGAAAATATGTTTTTTTTTCAAAACACATCAGTTAATAGTGCTGCTCCAGTAGACTTCTACACTGAAATGCAATTTCAAAAGAGCAAACAAATTTTTTTATATTCAGTTTTGAAATCTGACATGGGGATAGCCATTCTGTGAATTTCCCAGCTGCCCACAGTCATGTGACTTGTGCCAGCACTTTAGGAGGGAACTGCTTTCTGGCAGGCTGTTGTTTTTCCTTCTCAATGTAACTGAATAGTACGCAGTGGGACATGGGATTTTACTATCAAGTGCTGTTCTTATACCAGGCAGCTGTTATCTTGTGTTAGGGAGCTGTTTTCTGGTTACCTTCCCATTGTTCTGTTGTTAGGCTGCTGGGGGGGGGGGGGTTTGGTGTTATCACTCCAACTTGCGGTACAGCAGTAAAGAGTGATTGAAGTTTATCGGAGCAAAAGTCACATGACATGGGGCAGCTGGGAAATTGTCAATATGTCTAGCCCCATGTCAGATTTCAAAATGAAATAAAAAATATCTGTTTGCTCTTTTGAGAAATGGATTTCAATTTCTTCTGGAACAGCACTATTGAAAATGTTTTTCCCATGACAGTATCCCTTTAACTTTCTCTCTAACAATAGAAGACAGTGGCTTGTACTGGATGGTAACTAAGCTGCGCAAACCCTTATTGGAGATTAAATAAACCCAATAGGATTGTTTTATGTGTAAATGATTTTTAGCAGACTTTGGTGGTTGAACTGACATTGTGTGGTACTTATACCAGGCTCAGGCAGAAAATGCCTCAGAAAAGATGCAGACAGGAATGTAGCCACGGGCTAGACATAAAGGCCCAACTTCCCTCAGTATCCCAGGCAGCAATGAAGAAGCTGAGGGAAGGAGAGCAGCAGGGCGGATATCACTAGTGTGAGGCGGCCGCCACTAACTTCATGTGAGCGGAAGTCCCGCCTTCCGTGTGGTTTTATTGCTTCCAAAATGGAAACAAATAAATATATTTAAAACCGGGGATTAACACTTTAGTTGCCGTCTCTAGCTTGTGACTTGGCTACATGAAAGTACCACTAAACTCTTACAATCATTGGCAGCCCAGCGAGGTGCGCATGGTTACTAATACAAGTGGCAAGGAGCTAATAAATCGCTCTTACAGCGACAACACGTTGACTGAAAATGAAGCTAGCGCGCTGCTCCTATCCCGAAATGCATCGCGAACATGTGATCACTGGACAGCGCGCGAGTGGAAGTGGCGCGAAACCCGGAGATACATGTGCAGTGATCCAGCCCACACACACACGGACAGAGGAACTACACGGACTGGGGGAGCGGGTGTATGCAGCCACCTCACCTTCACTCCAGCGGCCGGCTCCATGTTTAATCAGCTTTATAAGGAACAACGACTCCCTGATTTAACTCTCACACACAGCCGCCTTCCTCGGGATCCCGAGTGTGCAGGAAGGGGCGCAGCTTCCAATAGCACAGCACTCCCAGAGCCGAACAGCCTATAGTAACAGGGAGCGCAATGGAGCTCCGCCCTCTTCCTGGTGAACTTTTGCCCCTCTCCCTAGCGTTAGTAAAGATAAAGCATAACAGTAATATTGATCTGTGAGGTGTGTCAGTCGGTATAATGGAATGTATGTGCTGTATATGGGACTTATTTGTGGAGCAGAGCTGTCACTTTTACTGAAAACTTTCTCTTACAGCTGGCCCTTGTTCTTTATAAAGCTTGAGAAACTTCAAATACGAGGGCTGGCAAAATTCTGGGCACTGCCAAGTGACTAATACCGGTGGGCATGTGCTTCCCTTCTTTAAAAAGACAAAAGAGCACAGAGGAGTAAAAGAAAAGAGAGATGCTAGTCTAGGGCTGGGAGAATCTAACCCCCTGTGTACCCTTAACCTTAACATAAATTACCAGTGGGGTAGAACACACAGCGCTTAGTTTTCCCAAGTTTCCTTGTGAGTAAACTTCAAGCAGCTTTGGAAAACAAAACAAATGTGCTATCTCACTGGCGATTTTTCATTGTAGCCGGCGGGAAGGCAGCTCAGGGATAGGAGAAGGAGAGGAGATTTGTTGCAGGCGAGACCAGTCTCCCTGAATCTTGCCGTTGTGTCCTTACCCAGGGCCACCATCAGAAATCACGGGGCCCCGCATAACAAAATTGTCGGGGCCCCCTGGGCTCCGCCCACCCAGGCATCTAAGCCCTGCCCCAATCCCCGCCGAATCCACATCAAAGTTAAAAAGACCAAACAGACATCAGTGCTAAAAAAGTAAACCCCCCCAGGGCTCACTTATAAGTTGAAAAAAAATTGGTGCAAGCCCCCCCCATAAAAGCCCCTCATACAAGTTTAAAAAAATTGGGGCCCCAAAAATAATTTTTTAAAAAAACATTGGTGGCAGGGCCCCCGCTAACAAGTTTAAAAAAAATTGGGGCCCCAAAAATATTTTTTTAATAAAACATTGGCGACAGGGCCCCCCTTGCAAGTTAAAAAAATTGGGGCCCCAAAAATTTTTTTTTAAAACATTGGTGGCAGGGTCCCAGTTAACAAGTTAAAAAAAAATATTAGAGCCCCATAAAATATTTTTTTTTTTAAAAATTGGTGACAGGGGCCTATAAAAAAGTATTAAAAAAAAACATTTGAGGCCAGGGGATAAAAAAAAAAAAAAAAAAACCCACATTGGTGTTGGTGGAATTGAACTCATGGCTGCAGGACTTCAGTATACTTGCTTGACTTCAGGTATTTTCTTTAGTGCTGGCTCTTCGTGACATCGGGTATTTCCGTGACTTCAGGACTTTAAGTGTCGGCTCCTTCGCGTCTGTTCGGCACTTCCACATCGGCACTAAAGCAATCGGCTCGGCGCTGGTAAGGGGGGCCCGGCTCTTCAGAAAATGCAGCACTGCCGGGCCCCCCTTCAGCCCCGGGCCTGGGACACTTGTCCCCCCAGTCCCCCCCTGATGGCGGCCATGCCCTTACCTTTAGGGTAGAATTCCACCAGCATTTTCCGTGCAATCCGAGGCGCTGCGCAAAGACGCAGTCGTCACGTGGGATGCGAGGTGGAAATAAGGTAAGTGATACAAAAGTCGGATGGTGTCGCAGCTTTGATCCTGTCTAATGCAGACGCAGCTTGCAGCATTTGCATCTGACCTCCCATCAGGCCAACGCTGCAACACCATGCAACTTTCGATCGACTGAACGACCAATCAGCATGGCACGACAAATGTCGGTACACTCCGCACACAATCTGAAAACTGTACGAATCGAGGATTTGTACGATCAGATTGTTGCATCTATGGCCAGCTTAAAGGGGTTGTTCACCTTTGAGTTAAAGCACCAAAATAGATTAAAGGGCTAGTTTTCTCACACACAAATCTGGAATAGCAATAAGTACAAATGTGTCTAAAAAGCAATTTTTATTTTCCACCATGCCTAGCAAAGCATATTAAAATGACATACAACTTTAAAACCGGCAGCGCTGCCAAGACAAGAAAGGGATCCCTTATAGATAACAATAACACCAGTGTTATGTATAACAACAGTAGTATTATATAATATTAATTAGACCAAAGAATGAGCTCAATAGCTCTAATCGTAAATGATAGCAAATTCGGCTTTGTGGGTAACAAAATTTGTGCTAAGTAGCACCGGACATCTGAAAATGTGCTTTTCCTCCAAGTGTGCCTCACAAGGCTTCCATTATTCTCTCCAGATAAATAGACTGCTCATGTAGAAGCAAATGGTATGTTATGCTGAAAAAACGATTTGACATGTAGTTGTTCGTGGAACCTGTTAGCAGTGCAACCGCCTTGAATAATTAGTCCCGAACATGGGCACCTGTGGTGCGTCAGAGCAGCGCATCAAAGTGGGCCTCAAAAAGTTTCCAGCAATCGTTCCTAAACTGATCGCTAAATGTATAGTACATATACGGTATAAAGGAGATAAATGTTGCGCTGGAATGATGGTACAGCCCAAAGTGGAAAATACGTGAATCAATCACCGTTGTTCGTAGGACCTGTTAGCAGTATGACCGCCATAGGTAATCAGTCCCGAACATGTGCACCAATGGTGCGTCAGAAAAATGTATCCAAAGTCCCGCAATGTGAAATATTGATAAGGATGGTATACAGACCAAATCCTGATGTAACAGTCACCTTTGAGTTAACTTTTAGTATAATGTAGAGAGGGATATTCTGAGACAATTTGAAATTGGTTTTCATTTTTTATTTTTTGTGGATTTAGTTATTTAGCTTTTTATTCAGCAGCTCTCTAGTTTGCAGTGTCAGCAATTTGGTTTCTAGGGTACAAATTCCCCTAGCAATCCTGCATTGATTTGAATAAGAGACTGGAATATAAATAGGAGAGGGACTGAATAGAATGATAAGTAATAAAAAGTGGCAATAACAATACATTTGTAGCCTTACAGAGCATTTGTTTTTAGATGGTGTCAGTGACCCCCATTTGAAAGCTGCAAAGAAACAGAAGAAAATTGCAAATCATTAAAAAACTATGAAAAATAAATAATGAAGACCAATTGAAAAGTTTCTTAGAATTGGCCCTTCTACACTATACTTAAAGTTAACTTGAAGGTGAACCACCCCTTTAAGAGTGATATTACCTCCTTTCCCCCAGCAGCCTAACAATAGAACTATGGAAATGTAACAAGATAACAGCTCCCTTAGGGTAAGGCCAGACGCGAAGATTCGGGGCGATTTGTCGCCTGGCGACTAATCGCCCTGAATGGCTTGCTAGTATCTCGCACACGCTAGCGCTAAAGTCGCCTGTGCCTATTCACACACGGCGACGTGTTTTTCAAAATTGCCTCGCGAGGCAATTTCGAGCGACTTTAAGGGCTCTTCCACACGAAGAGATTGCAGGGAGATTTGTAGCCTGCGACAAATC
>CM044441.1:37371400-37392579 GCA_024363595.1 Xenopus borealis
TGCAAAAGAATAAGAAATCAGGAAGGGGGCAAATAGTTTTCACACCACTGTATATAGATAAGATGAACCAAGGTAGGCATTTATTTAGCAGGTTCACAGGGGCAGACAAGAATCATAGTTGACCAAGAACTTACTTATGAGTTGTTATTCACATACACTTCCCAGGAAATCCTCTCATTATTCCCCTGTCATACAGCAAGTACCCCAAATCTAAACTCCTTGTTGGGACTGTCCCTGGTTTGCCCCCTATTCTTCAATTGGAATCCAGACAGGAGGCGGTACCAGTGATGTCAGAGGTGGGACTGATGATGCAAGGGGTGGGCCAGTGACACAAAGGGGTGGCCAGTGACATAACAGACCTTTATTGGCCAAAATGCTCAGGAAGTAGGGAACAGGGTTGCCCAGTTTTCAGACTTCTGGAAACCAGGCAGGTATTTTTGAACCGGACAGCAGGTCTAAAAAACCTGAATGTCTGGTTCAGAACTGGACAGGTGGCAACCCTATGCCAAATGTATGCTCTGGAAGGAGGAGCCGGTAAGGAAGGTGCTGGATGTAGTCCGAGGCCTGTGTCAGAGCCAAAATTAGGAGATGTGAGAACAACTTGTGATCAGGAACAAGCCAGGGTCAGAAGCAGTAAGTCACACAGGGAACAGGAAGCAGGAGACAACTAACAGACAGTGAGTCAGTGCAGAGCAGGGGGTTATATACCCAGACTAATGACTAATACTGAGCACCTGTGGCCAAATTAGTAACAGCTCACCATGTCTACCAGGAAATACCAGGATACCTAACAGTGAACCAGGACCTTAGTTGTTCGCTCATATAGAATAGAAGTAATGCATACGGAGAAAACACCAGGTCAGTGATTCGACTGTAGGCAGGATGTTACAATACTGTATTCTCACATAGTACAGGTATGGAACCTGTGTTCCAGAATGCTAGGGACCTGGGGTTTTCCGGGTAATGGATCTTTCCGTAATTTGGATCTTCATACCTTAAATAAACTAGAAAATCATGTAAACATTAATTGAACTCAATAGGCTGGTTTTTCTTCAAGTAGGGATCATATATATCTTAGTTTGGATCAAGTGTAACATATTGTTTTATTATTACAGAAAAATCAAATCATGTTTTAAAAATTTTGATTATTTGGATAAGACTAGGAGACGGCCTTTCCGTAATTTTGAGCTTTTTGGATAACAGATCCTATGCCGCTATATCCAGTACACCACTTTCTCGCATACAGTGGAACCTCAATTTTACATCCCCTGATTTTAAGCTATCCCTAATTTTACATTTTCCTGGAATTTTATAAAAAAACAATTCTGGTCCCCTGAAAAAATGTAAAATGGGGTTCTACTATAGTACGTTATAATCAATCAATGCATGTTATATCCACTATACTGTATTTTCATGGCGTTCCTGTTATATCCATACACGGTATTCTAATAATTATCTTTGCAAAATGCTCTTATTCCAATCCCCACTGAGTGTTCCCTTACTAAGATCAAATATTCTTGTTCTCTAATCTTCTCACTCCTTGGGTATAATCTTTTGCTAGTTTTTAATGTTTTCTAGCTGTATAGGCCGTTATTTCTACATGGTGACTAGAGACTGAATTTGTTGTGCGTGGGTGGTATTAATCCTTTGGTAATGAACACCTTTCTTAAATCAGAACGTGTTTTCATCTGCTTTGTGATTTGATGAATTTGGCGGTTTTGTTTTCATGTATTGTTATGTATTTCTCAATGAGTGGGTTCACTCCGTCTCAGTTTTCTTCTGTGTCTATTATGGCTTCTACTCTTTTCTCTGAATCACTTTGAAACCAGAGTATTGAGCTGCAAAGTGATTTTAAGCTTTCTGACAGAGTTGATCCATATACTTTTCTGTAATTTACACCGTTTTACATTTTCTTCATGAATCTAGATATTCATATCCCAAGGTGAGCCTGCTATTGTTCAGATGGTCCCTCCTACCTCACTCTTACACCTTCAAAATAAGTCTAATTTAGATAAATGCACATTGTCCTAATGCAAATGGCTGGTTGCCAAACTTCTCTTTTTTTGTGCTAACTGTTCTTACAGTTCTGTGTATATTTAGCACAGAAATCGTACGTGGCTTCAAAGTCAAAGGATGTGATGGATTTATATGCCTTGATTTTTATGAAACTGTGCATAATTGCAGCAAGATTATTCACTGCAGATAAGTGGAAACTTGGAGAAAATGCTCACCAGCAGGGTCATCTCAGTCTGTCTCGTCTTCAGAACCCATTTAGCATTTTCAACATTTTTTTTTAAAGAATTTTCAAAATATTAAAGCAAAATCTTAATGTAGTCAAAATTGACATGGTTGTTACAATAAATTTAAAGCTGGGGTGCAACTAGCATGTATGAGCAAGTTAAACAGTTCATAAAAATACATAAATTAAAAAACTGAATAAAATCAGATACATTTCTTGACTAACTGGATACCTTTGAGATTTTAGGACCCCTAATCTGCCCTATGATACAGATAAGTAATTCAAAATAATAGTCATATAATATAACAGAAATTAATTCAATAGAGATTGAATTAATGTTCTCTTTTTCCACACAATGGACCATTCCATACCCACAATTGAGATTTAGGTAGGTTTAGTAAGTAAGAAGCAGCAGCATGGAAGAGTTTCCATGAGTGTTCCCCACCTGTTCATGGCAGTTGTTAAGAGGTTGTTCAATCTGGTTGCTTCGGTCCAAATTACCCTAGCAATCTGAATAAGAGACTGAAATAGGAATAGGAGAGGTTCTGAATAGGAAGATGAGTAATAAAAAAGAGCAATCACAATAAATGTGTAGCTTTACAGAGCACTTGTTTTAGATGGTTCAGTGATCCCCATTTGAAAACTGGAAAGAGTCACAAAAAAGGCAAATTATTAGAAACAACTATAAAATATAAATAATCAAGACAGTCAGTACAATGGCACATGAAACACCTATAACAGAGAGCAAGTAGGCTAGGCACTTGACAATGTAAAAGGCAGAGTGTTGAACCTAGGATTGTGTCTACCACTTGCCTTCACTAAACATAGAATGTAAATTAACTTATCTTTCATTCTTTCAAGCCGAATTTTTACACCCTACAGCTCCTTTTTGATAAAAACCCTTACCCAGAATAATTACATTCAAACACCTAAAATATATGGCATGATTATCATTTCAAAATAAACCCATTTCCAATTAACACAATTAAATTGACACCTAATCAAATTACCTGGACAAAACAAGGACCTGCTACCAAAGAGTATGGGAGCATTTAGGACCCATACTAACTACCTTATACTTTTTATAGGAAGAATACATTTTCTAGACAAATCTACCTTGCATACAAAATGCTTCATTCTATCACCATAAGTAATATTATTGTAATTATATATACACAAATTATTGTGTTGGCTTTGTGATATTACACTTTAAGGGACACCAAAAGGGATGCTGTTTACTTGTCTTGTGATAGAAAAATGCCATTTAAGGCATCAAACATCAGCTGCAAAAACAAAGAAAATAGAGCCAGGTTTACAAAGATCTTCTAGAAATATTGGCTTTTCTGGGGAGATATTTGCTAGGTGGAAAACTGATACTCAAATGAGTTCTTGGGTTTGCAAAAAATATGCTAGTAAATAATGATGGGCTGGGATAAACCGGACCACACTCCATAAGTTGATACAATTAAAAAGTATTTATTTAGCAAAAAAAAAAAACCTCTGCAAAGCCTTCCGTGTTTCGTGCCTTGTGGGCACTTAGTCAAAGGCTAACAAACATTTGAACGTACAGTCATATTTAAATGGAATAGGACCATTCGGAAACATGTTTAGGACGACCAATCCAAAGCACCATTACAATTAGGTATAACCATCAATTATTGCATCTTATTCATAAAATTATAAGTACAAAGAATTAAAAAGTTAGATGGTTTCTTATAACACTCAACACTTTTGACAATGTTTTTCTAGTAGTTATTTTCCCCTTGGGTTTGACAGGCAGCAGCCAGAAAGCCAGTATTACTGTATATACAATTTACAACCAGCATAACATCTCAAAGTCTCTCTAATAGGTTATAGAAAGTATATATAAGTTACCCACAAACTTTTATAATGCACAGTATAAGTAATTCTGCACCAACAAAAAAAACATACAACATAGGACTTTATTAGGGTGCAGATTTACAGAGATTTTTAATACATTTATAAAATGATTGATGATTGGAATTTAAAGTAATTTAAGAAAGAATCCTTCATTCAGTGTGTAATCTTTCTTTTAAGTGTATAAAAGAAGACCCTTGTGGTTTTTATCAAAATGGCCTGCTGAATGCACATGAGTTATGCTGTGTATACACAGTAATGTCTATACTGTTAAAGAAGGATAGATTTTATGTTACTGTTGTGTAATGGCTGCATGAACCTGCTAATAATAAAGCCCTGTTATACTTTGCTCATCCTCCGCTATCAAAATTCAACAAATTGGTAACGGGATGTCTCTTCTACCTCTGCAGTGAGTCTACCATACCTTTTACTGCTTGGATCTGTATGTTTGAAAATTGCATTATTGCCGCTGACCATTATTCACTGCCTGGGAGCAGAGGGACATTCTATACATTACCATCACCTGATGAAACTTATAAAACTTACTGCTATAAAGAACTTTTTTGTGCCAATGTGGTTGTTGAAAGATATAAATTCTGCCAACATGGACAGTGTAATGGGGAATCCGCAGAATATTTTGTAGCAGCTTTGAGAGAGCTGGTTGTTACCTGTGAGTTTGGGAATCTAACAGATGAAATGCTAAGAGACAAATAGTGGAAAAAACAAACTCACATCACATTAGAGAGAAATTTCTCCTAGAGCAGGATTTAACCCTTGCAAAGGCTTACAGTTGCTAGCCAAATTGAAACAGCAGTGGCAGAGGCTAAAACTCTGTCAGGGAACTGCTAGGAATGTACCAACTGTGAATCCAGTACTGTGGCCTTATAATACACAGTCACAGGCAAAATACAGTGCTAAGGAAAGGGATTCACTGCAAAATCGTGCAGCAAATACAAATAAAAAATACGGTTTCTGCTGTGGTTCAACACACTGCAAATTATGCTACATGTCCTGCAAAAGCTGTACAATGCCGCAAATGCTCAAAGGTAGGTCACTTTGCTAAGGTCTGCAGTAGTTCTGCTAAAGATGTTTTTGAAGTCACTACTACAAATATTACAGTGTTAAGTGTGGATAAAGTGGATACATTTATTCCAGACAAGTTTATATGCACTGTCAATGTCAATACTGTTTCTGCTGACAAGGGACACTCAATTAACCTTGATACAGGTTCAGCTGTTTCTATACTACCAAAGGATATTTTCTTGAAATACTTTGCAAAAGATACGCTTGTTGCACCTGCCCTGAGACTGGTTAGTTACTTAAAGGATCCGATCCCTGTGCTTGGTTGCTTGCCATTGACTGTACAATTTTACTCAAATACTCCAAAATGTGACTTTTACATTGTGAATAAGGGTACTGCTATACTTGGAAGGGATCTCTTTGCTGCATTAATCCTACTGTTAGTGGGTGGTTTCATTACTACAGCACCAGTGCCTGCCACACAGCCTGTGTCTAAAATTTCACCACAAAGCAATGCTTCACTGGGATGTGCAAAGAACTTTGTGCACAAAGTTAAGTTGAGACCAGATGTAAAACCAATACTCCAGAAATTGAGGCGATTGCCCTACTCTATAAGGGAGACTGTCTCACAGGAACTAAAGAAACTGGTAGATGTGATTGAAAATCAAAATCCTCCGAATTGATTTCACCAATTGTTGTAACGATGAAGAAAACTGGAGGTATACGATTGTGTGTTGATCTCCATGAAGCTAATAAAGCAGTTGTTATGGATAATCATCCCTTGCCACACATAGTTTCAATCCTTGATGGTACCTTGATCTCAGCTATTCCCTGCTCCTTTGCCTTCTCCGCCACAGAAAGCCCGGGGCCCCAAAAGGGCGTCGGTGAAGACCGGAGCCGTAAAGGAGTATCCGTGCCCACCAGTCTTCCTTGCACCAGTGGCTCTCCTTCGGGATCCAAGCTATCCATAGGATTCAAGGTAACAGATTGTTACAGTTAGCTTGGGCAAAATTAAAATGGATCCCTCCCAAGCTGCTGGCCGTTCTCCCTCCTTAGAGACTGTTGTGGAGGCCCTTATGAAGCGTCTCGAGGAGTCCGAGGCTACACAGTTACATCTGGCCCAGAGTTTACAGCACCTGTCTATTCGACTTGATGCCTTGCAGGCTTCCCAGACCCCGCTACCTCCGGTCTCAGCTGCATCCCCAGCTCCAGTCCTGGTTTCAGCTCCTTTGCCCAGTGGGGAGAATTTTTCCTGGAGACCAAAGATTTCTGCTCCTCTGCGTTATTCCGGTGATCCTGAGACTTGTTGGGGGTTTTTGAACCAGTCAACAAAGTTGACTAACGAGGCAGAACTGCAACTATCATTAAACAGTGGTATTCAGGGGAACAATTAGTGATGCACAGGTCAGGAACCCGCCAACCCGTATCAGCCTCTTCCAACTCTTTATTCTACTTCAGTTCAAGGCTCTGGTTCCAAGACAGGTAATCTTCCAGAGGAGACTATTCTTCCCAAATCTGACTCCGAACCCAAACATGCAATGGTTGCCTAAATTTCAAGCCAAATACGCAGACTGGCCTGTCCTGTGTCAGCCCACACATCACTAGGAACAACCCTCATTCGTAGGCCTACCTTAGATGATCTGACATCGACCTTATCCATCATCCATCCATCATCCATCATCCCAAAGATTCTGAACTCTGAGCTAGCTTCTTTTTGGAGTTCACTACCGTTCTAGGCAGCTTATCGGCCCGTGTGGGGGGCCCTCCAACGGGCTTTCCCGATCGATATCTGGCCGAAAGTTGTCCAGACGTCGATCGGGCAGGATTAAAAATCCCGTCGGATTGCGGCCGCATCTGTTCGTTGATGCGGTCCCGCGATCCGACCGCCCGTACTGGGCCACCTCAAGGGCCCACGATCGGATCAGCCCTATATCGCCCACCTCAAGGTGGGCATATCGGGGAGAGATCCGCTCGTTTGGCGACATCGCCAAACGAGCGGATCTCTATGTGTATGGCCACCTTTACTCACCTATGGGGCTGCAGCCTAAATCTTTTCATACAAGAGACGTTTAGTATTGTAAAATACAGTTTCAAGTTGGATTTTGGCCTGGACATCATCTGCAAGGATCTGTTATGCATTGTATAACATATTTTTACTATTCTAAAATATTTGTTACTAAAAAATGCTAATCTGATTTCTTCAAGTATCTACAAATGTGGTGCTCTAATACAGTTTACAAAGCATAATAAAGCGACTATTTATGAATAGCATTTCATATTTCAGTGCTGTGGTCGCCCTAAACGGCTTCTTAAATAGGAATGATCACCTAAATACTCAAAATTAAACAATTTGAGAGCTTTCTGATGCAAAGATCTGGATAAGTTTCCTTCATGTTTTTGGTTAAACTTTACCTTTTTCTCCTAATGGGACGAACACTTGCTAGAGAGGACACCATCACTTTCACATGTCAGATGGTCGCTTGTTCTTGCTGTGATGCACAAAATAAAGCGTCAGCTTCGGAGGAGCAATGCAGCACAGCAGTAAAGAAATTGCTTGTGAGATACTCATTTCAGCTGCAATGTAGACATTTGATGGATATCACCCCACTCTCTGAACCAGATGCTGAATAAGTAATTGAAAGAAAAGAATGTATTTAAGTGTTTTTCCATTTTGAAGCAATGTACATACTTATTTCAAAATGTTTAAATCTTTAGTTCACCAAAGTTTACTTACAAATAATTAGAAATTTAGAAATGAAGAATGTGCAGCTATGGAGGAATATGTGTATGTATTGTGCACATAAAAGGGATTTTTTTTTTGCCTTGGTGAGATGTTATCTGCACTTACAGCTGTAATAGTGACTTCAAAGTCCCTGACAAGTTACAATTATCTTGTAATTAAACATTCGCTTCATCTCCCCTATTAGGCTCAATGAAATAGTCTTACACATTAACTATAAACAGCATTTTACTTTCAGAACTACTGAATCTTGCTCTAGGCAATAAACTGGTAAACAGAGTGCTTGTTATTTATGACAGTCTATGATAAAAAAGGTTGTGACTTATTTTACCCTGGACTAAGGATGAGCAAATATTTTTGTCAATTTTCACCTCGGAAATTTTCTCTCATAGATTCCATTGGGAGGAAAACAATGTAGTGCGTCATAAAAAAATGACGCACATGAAAATAAATTTGGATAGCCTGAATTAGACTTCCTTTGTCAAAATTGCACATGTATCTTTTTCCTTTTTAATGAAGATCATATACAGAAATTTGGATGCTAGGATGAGGCAATGATCTAAGCACAAGCAGTGTCAGACTAGCATGTACAGGGCCCCTTCAGGGAGGTGACCTGGGGACCCCCGCTTCAGTTGGAAGTACCACAAGCCAGGGAGTGGGAGTCACTGCAATTGGTGCCTGCAGTTCCCATCAGAAGAAGCAGACCTGGGTCAGCAGGGGGCCACTTTTTTTTCCTGGGTTCTTGTCGGCCCAGTCTGACCCTGAGCACAAGCTTTAGTTGTATGTAGGTTGTGTATGGGTTGTATATATAAGGAAATAAAAAAAAGTTTACCAACTTAGTTACAACACTGTATTGTATTTTATCTTTATGTGCCTTTTTTCTGTTTTTTTATCTACAGACACGTCCCCTTTGAGACCTGCTCTGGAACTCTGAAAAAGAAATACACATCTTCTTGACTTGGAGCACAAAGAATGTGGGGTATACACAAAAAAATACCATATTTCTGGTTGGCATTTTAGACTGAATTCACAGCCAGCTTCTGCCTTTGCATACAGTATGTATTTAATTTAATATGGTGTCTACTATTGTATTGTGGCTAATGGAAAGCATAATTATCCATCAAACAGACCAACTAAATATTACTGTAGGGATGGTATAAAGAACTTCTAAAAGCTCATTGGCTTTCATTTTCAATTTTTACATGCGAAAGCTTATGAATCCTACAAGGATTAAGTCAGAAACCTCAAGTTAAACAGAGAATAGGATGATTAAAAAGATATTATTGCTTCAGCAGTTGCTCTGGCTAATATTATTAAACATCTAGCCAGGAGTCCTAAAATCACATGGATGCCTTCTAGTTAAAGCATAAATGTGCACACATTGGGAACCTTGCATATGAACTTTGGTAATGAGCGCTTTGTTGGACTGTATACCAAAAGCTAAAAGAATCGCAGAATGAATGCAACTAAACCAATTAAATGGGGATCATAAATGTGCCCATAAGTTAAATACCAATGACTTGAGCTTTATGAAACAGGAACAGTGCAATGCCAACCTCATAGAGAAACATCCTTTACTGATCAACCAGAAGAGAAGTTTAATGAAGCAAATACATATAGCTATCTAGAGGATTGGAAATAAATAGGACAAAATAAAGATATGATGCACAAAATTGGCAGAACAAGAGATAGCGACCATTAAAGAAAATGCATTACGAATTGTAGCTCAGTGCTCGCTCAGACCAGCTGGTGAATGAAAGAGAGAGACTTTACTGGCTGAGAATAAAACATCAAAACAACAAGAAGCTATTTCCTTTTTAATATAAATGCACAGACACTAATCCGACATGCATCAGTTATTTATTTTCCAGAGTCAGATTTAAAAAGTATCTTCACTGAATCATACATGTATAAACATAGAATATAACATAATTAGTAAGGGTTTGTATTTTGTGCAATAGCATATACATTTTTCTCTGCAAAGATAATTTATTCTGAAACAAAAGGCATGAAAATTACAAAATAAATATAAAATATATACGCATCTATAGATATGAGAATGTATTTCCCTCCTTAGAGCAAACCATTAAAAGGAAGCAACATGCCAGAATGGCACCAATACAATTAAATATACGGTACTGTATTATTACAATTTTTTTACCATTAAACATATTCTTCATATTTAGGATAATTTGGTCATTTTAGGTATTTGAGGAATATATAGACATAAAATAATAATAAAAAGGTCTTATTGGGAATAATTTTGTTCCTGTAATGGTTTTTCCATATGTGTCAGAGTAGGAAGTTCAAGTTTGATATTTAAACCACCACTTGGTGCGACCATATGGGCAATATATATTGGACCAAATGTGGTGGAAGTTTCACACATGAATCTTCAATAGTTCATACAGTATGTGAAAAGCTCCACAATCTTAATGCAAAAAGACTGCACTGATTTCCAACAAGTTTGCAAAAGTTCTATGCTGATTGGCACAGGATAAAAAAAGTAGAGGGACTGACAATGGGAAAAGAGAATAAAATATGAGATAACGAACATAAAAAGAAAGTGTGTGATAAGAAAAGAATGGGATGCAAAATATTTTGAAGTGCTAGTAGGGTAATGAAAAATGGTATTCAAAGAAAAACATGGAAGGGCTTAAAGAAAGTTAGATAGGTAAGATGACAAAAGTGGAAATATAAACAGAGAAGAAGAAGATACTAATAAAATGGATGAAAGACAATGACTTTGGGGCAATGCAGGAGTTATTTAGAGATATCTGGCAATATCCAAAAAAAAAAAGAAGGTAGAAGGTGGGGCAGCCTTACCGTCCAAAAAAATATAATATACAAACTGCCTCCCAGCTGTCCCCCTTGATTCCCCTACAAGCAAATAATCTCCCAAATGGGTCAAAATGCCAACATGCTATTTCCTGTCTCCCCCCACATGTAAATTACCAGCAGCTGATTAATTTTAGTTAACACTAAATCAAAGCAAATTCATGACGGCCAGTGGTAGTTAAAAAGTATTTTTACAATTTTACAGAGCTCTATACCTTAGATCCATATCCAAGGTATACCAAACTATTGTTGTATATTAAAGCATAGGGAATAACCACTGGTAACAAATATGGAAATCCACATCTCTTTGTTTCCTGATGATTTAAATGCTAGAAACATCTTACAAGATCCTTTTAGGTGGAATATCATCATAATGATTTGTACAAAATGAAATCCAACTTAAGTTGAGGCTGCTTCAGGCATTAAGAGGAGCGGAATACAGTTCAGCCCATATGGTAGAAATGTTTCCAGGTCAAAAGATTTTAATTTTGTATCTATGGAACCACCCATTACACTCAATTTGAAATTTGAATCCATTTTGGAGAAATCGGTTAATGCACATCCTCCTAGAGGCCATTCGGGAGACCATTCCAGTTGTTCAACTTAAAGACTAGCTAAATTGGATAGCGATCAATGAAAAGCTTTCAAGCTTTTTGGAGAGCAAACTAAATATATATATATATATATATATATATATATGCTAAGAATTATATGAGCCCTGATATGCTTGCATGTTTCCAGATAGCAGGGACCTCATTTCCCACTCACATTGGCCTGTGTCATCTTGCTTGATGATATTTTGGATAGGTTCCTTCCATTAGACAACAACAGGCTTTCTGGGGCAATGAGCAACATTTTGCTCTCCACTCCGATTGATGTTTCTTCCAGTGGCCTCATATTAAAGGCCCAATTTTAACATTCCTGGCTTAGGATTTGGGGGTCATAATATTGTAGGTCTACTTTAACAGAGCCTCCTGCAGGCTTTCACTTAGCCTTTCACAGCCTTATTTGGCATACACAAGGAATGTTGTATTTTGTATGTGTGGCACATGATCAAAAACAGTTTGGGGACCCTGTCTAGGGTATATGAGACCATCTTAATGCAGATGTCCAATGCCACCCGCTTTTTTTTTTATTCAGGCAGACAACTCAGATCAGAACCTCTGAAGACTCTGCTTTGGAGCTTCTATTCAAATAATGGACATCTAAATTACTTTCTTGTTGGAAACACATACTTTTAACTTACAGCTAATCTCTGAATTGCAGTAGGGGTAGGTCTTGCTAACGTCCTTATTCTTGTTCATAACCCCCCAAAAAAAACAATACATTGACAAGGGCAACTGAAAATTAGAAGAGACAAGGGCAGTGGCAAATGACTCCTGGACTCCTGTTTCCTTATGGGTACACACACAACAGTCTGACTAAATGTGGCAATTACACAGGTTTGGACACAGATTTTATAGCTGTATATGGTTATATAGCTTTATAATACACAAGGGCCATGACTATCCTATAAATTATATTCTTATAAACAGAGCTTTGTGATGTCATTTATGTCACATGACTCATTGAAACTTGTGTATTATAATCAACAATGTACGCCCTGTTGCAAAATATGAGACTATTAGAAGTCACCTCAGAGTTTCATGACCTGTATAAAAATGTATACACTTATAAAAGTATTTATATGGTTGTGAAACTCCTCAGTAACTTATAATATCATTATATTTTACTTTATTCACTGTATAGTAACATGCTGGATGTATTTTCAACTTTCCATTTCTTTTTTTGTCTTGAAAAGCTGCTAATTTAACAATCTGTTGTTAAATAAAAACATAAAAAGTTGTTTGTTTTTAAGGTATCTGTGTTGAGAGGTGCACCAGTAAAACATGAAGTAGAATTGCATCCATTACGATGTATCATACAACTGAGCTAACAATAAATGAGATGGAATCCAAATGTTTCAGCGTAAATGACTTTACATTCAGGCAAGTAAATTAACCATAAAAATAAGGGGAGGGAGGGGCTTTAGGGACAGAAACAAAATATCCCAAGAAAGAATAAACTGTAGATAATAAGCACCAATCTGGTGTTGAATGCAGCCCAAAATACCAATTGTTCTAAGTCACGACAAAGACAGCTGAATGCTCATCTTGTGGATATAGAGCATGGATGATTGCCTACGATGAGTATCTTCTCTCACAAATAACAGTTTTTTCCTTCTTAATTTTCTGCTAAATTGGAAGCTAACTGCTTCCCACATTGTCATTGGAACACCTGCAGCTGTGCTGGATCTCCGCGCACCATTTCTTTTAGGTAAAACAGCACCCCGCTTCCTTCATCTCTTCATAATGCCTATGTCTTCTTTTCAATGCACTGCAGCACTAATGATTCAGGCAGGCTGGACAGTCATTAAGTGACAAGCAAATGATACTGTATGCAACGTGTGACTAATCGGTCTGAACAAATGAAATCACAGACTTGCCTTTCCCATCATTCATTTCACAAACAATAGCAATGTGGCGCACAGCAGGTAGTTCAGTTAAAACCAGCCTTGTAAAACAAATTTCCTGCAGCTGTTTAAGTGCGCTGCCATGGGTATGATGTTTCAGCTAGTACATTGTGCTCGAAAGAATCGGATAATAAAAAAAAAAAGATTTTGGTGAAAGCTAGGCAGAGCAATCTTCTATACATACATTAGCATAATGAAGGGTTTAGTATCTTCAAGGTATGTTTTTCATCTTTATAGATCTTGTGGATGACTGTTGGATTAGCAAAACACACTTAATCAGCCCCCGGTGATAAAACAAATGGGTGTTGCAGTTCTCAGCAAGCTCTTGAGGAGGTCTTGGTGGTCTCTGATAACTATTTTCATTGGGCTTTGTTGCTTCCCTCTGTGCTTTCTCTTCCCCTATTAAAAAAATGTAACAGTGCTTAATTTATTAATGGAAAAACAAAACCTGACATAATAACCAACTGCAGATAAAGTATGTAGTTGGGCTGCTAATTTTCAGCCAGGACCTTTATCATCTATATTTGTAGCATTACAAGGAGCATATATAGTTATGTGTTAGAGAATACAGGTATGGGATCCATTATCTGGAAACCAATTAACCAGAAAGCTATGATTTACAGAAAGGTCATCTTCCTTTCTCTCTGTAATAAAAAAACGTTACCTTTTTCTTGATCCCAACTAAGATATAATTAATCTTTATTGGACGCCAAACCAGCCTATTGTGTAAAGCTCCCCATAGACGCAACGATCTTTCGCTCCCGAACGACCGATTTTGGTGAAGTCCGACCAATCTGTCAAATTATCGTGCGGTTAGTGGGATACAAACGATCGTTCATCTTACGATTTTTCGTCCGACATTGGTCTGAAGATTGATCGCCCAGGTTAGAAAATCTTTATCGATCCCCATGCAATCTACATATGTTTGCAGGGCCAAGCAGGCTGCGATCCTTCAGTTTTGCTGGCAATATTGCCTGAAATGGTCTTTTTAGTTGATGGACACATCTGACATGAAACGATCGTTTTGAGACAATCGTGGTCTCACGATAACCATTGGATCTTTCAAAAATCTTTGCGTCTATGGCCAGCTTTAATCTAATGTCTGATGTTTTAATAATATTAGACTTAAGGTATGACAAGTATTCTGCATATACCTGTATATAAATGTCCTTCTGTGGCATTTTAATTAGGGAAATCTAATGAATTATTGCTAAAGCTTTAACTTCATTTTCTACAAAGTGAAATAAGTTTTATTCTTACTTTGAACAAGTATATTTATAAAGCACCAAAACAGTGCAGAAGGGTACATACATTAAACATATAGATACAGAGCTTAATTTACCTCTGCCTTGAACACAAGTGCTAGACCACTAAGCAGAGAAGCCATCAGAAATCACGGGGCCCCGCACAACAAAATTGTCGGGGCCCCCTGGGCTCCGCCCACCCAGGCATATAAGCCCCGCCCCAATCCCCGCCGAATCCACATCAAAGTTAAAAAGACCAAACAGACATCAGCGCTAAAAAAGTAAACCCCCCCAGGGCTCACTTATAAGTTAAAAAAAAATTGGTGCAAGCCCCCCCCCCCATAAAAGCATTTTTAAAGCATTGGTGCCAGAGCCCCTCATACAAGTTTAAAAAATTGGGGCCCCAAAAATATTTTTTTTAATAAAACATTGGCGACAGGGCCCCCCTTACAAGTTAAAAAAATTGGGGCCCCAAAAATAACCATTTAAAAAAACATTGGTGGCAGGGCCCCCGCTAACAAGTTAAAAAAAAAATTGGGGCCCCAAAAATATTTTTTTAATAAAACATTGGTGACAGGGCCCCCCTTACAAGTTAAAAAAATTGGGGCCCCAAAAATATTTTTTTAATAAAACATTGGCGACAGGGCCCCCCTTGCAAGTTAAAAAAATTTGGGCCCCAAAAATTTTTTTTTTTTAAACATTGGTGGCAGGGCCTCGTTAACAAGTTAAAAAAAATTATTGGAGCCCCATAAAATTGGTGACAGGGGCCTATAGAGTATTAAAAGAAAACATTGGTGTTGGTGGAATTGAACTCATGGCTGCAGGACTTCAGTATACTTGCTGGACTTCAGGTATTTTCTTTAGTGCTGGCTCCTCCGTGACTTCAGGACTTTAAGTGTCGGCTCCTTTGCTTCTGTTCGGCAGTTCCGCATGTCGGCTCCTTCACGTCTGCTCGGCACTGGTAAGGGGGGCCCGGCTCTTCGGAAAATGCAGCGCTGCCGGGCCCCCCTTCAGCCCCGGGCCTGGGACACTTGTCCCCCCAGTCCCCCCCTGATGGCGGCCCTGCCACTAAGGCCCACAAAGGGTCTGCATCTACTGCTAGAAATCTAGGTGCAGAATGCAGTGCCAGCTGGCGCAATGCTTTTTTACTGTCAAGGGAAAATGTTTTTGTTTTGTTTTTAAACACAGAAGTTAATAGTGCTGCTCCAGCAGAATTCTGCACTGAAATCTATGTTTTAAAAGAGCAAACAGATTTTATAACATTTAATGTTGAAATTTGGCATGGGGCTACATTTCCCAGGTACCCCCAACCATGTGACTTGTGCTCTAATAAAATTCACGCTTTACTGTTACACAAGTTGGAATGATATAACACCTCCTATCCCCCTGCCAGCAGCCTATCAATAGAACAATGGACAACCAGATAGCAGCTACTTGACACATCTGCTGAAGGGTTTGTTTGCATTGATAAAACCCTGCTTTTTCTTGCTTGGGTGCTATTCTCATGTCTAGGCAGGGCTAGGAAGACTTGGGTAGTATTGAAACAATAGCTGTCTCAAAGCGGTTCCATTCTGAAGTACTGGCTGTTTGTCAAAGCTCAAAATCAGGCACAATGCACAGTGAGATGGCTGCCTCCACAGCAGTATTACAGCTAAAAAAATAAATTTGATGGTTCAAAAATACAATTTTTAATGGTAGAGTGTATTATTTGTAATGTAAAGTGTAATTTAGAAATAAAACGTAAACCATAAACATCTTGACAGAATCCCTTTAATCTATGCCTGTGTACCTGGCTGGTTCCACTGTTTCCTGTATCCAGTGCTCCCTAACTTGGACATCTGAGTCTTGTCTTGCGCCTATGTTCCACCCCTCCCCCCCCTCCCCAATGAATACAGCAATGCTCAATGCAAGAAACACTTTATTCACTGGTTGTAATCCAGGTCTCTTCTTTGGAAGCACCAAGATCTGCAGATATTCAAAGAAACTAATTGTAAGTTTAATGCAGCAAAGAGATCCTTTCCAAGTACATATAGCAGTACCCTTATTAACAATGTAAAAGTCACATTTTGCAGTATTTTATTCAAATTGTACAGTGACTGGCAAGCAACCAAGCACAGGGATTGGATCCTTTAAGTAACTGACCAGTCTCAGGGCAGGTGCAACAAGTGTATCTTTTGCAAAGTATTTCAAGAAAATATCCTTTGGTGTATAGAAACAGTACAGAAACAGGCCTGACGTATGTATACTACAAAATTTTTAAGGTTCAACTGAACAGGTATATGCTAAAATGATTTAACACTTGGCTGACTGGGGAGCCTATCCCCAAGTCAACACTAAGTTCCTTTATCACTTTGCTTCCCAAACCAGACAAGGATCACACCAGGTGCGCCAACTACCACCCAATCTCCCTATTAAATTCGGACCTGAAGATTTTCTCCAAACTATTAGCAAATAGGTTAAACACACTACTACCTAGCTTAATAAATACTGACCAAGTAGGATTTGTGCTGGGCAGAAGAGCGGAAGATAACATTAGATGGGCTGTAAACCTCATAGATCTTGCAAATCAAAGACAGATCCCAACACTAGTCCTTAGTCTTTGATCGCCTTAGATGGGACTACATGGGCTTCCAGGGACACTTTCTAACAGCACTTCACTCCCTATATTCTTCCCCACAGACCCAAAGTAAACTACCAGGCACCCTGTCTGAGCCCTTCCTGGTTCGGAACGGGACCAGACAGGTTTGCCCACTTTCCCCCTTGCTCTTTGCCATCAGTATTGAACCCTTAGCACAAGCAATCTGGCAATGCCCAGACATCAAAGGCATCGAGCTCCGGGGTAATACATATAAACTTGGTCTCTATGCGGACGATATCCTATTAACGGTAACACACCCTCTCACCACCCTCCCAATTCTCAATATCAGGAACTACATGGAGAACCCAACCTTGAGGACCTCTCTAACTTGCAATATCTGCAACTGAGGTACTTCGCCCTGTCCCTATGCCCCTCCGGGTTGACACCGGGCTTTTCTCAGAGGAAACAGATTTCACAACGGAATCTACTTCTCAATGAGAGAAATCTTGATTGTACCCCCCATACATATATGCTTAAGTGGGAAGAAGTTTTGGGTCACTCTGTGGACCTGGAGACATGACATAACATCTGGGAAAATGCAATGAAAACCTCAATTTGTGTCACATTAAAAGAAAATATATATAAAATCATGATGGGCTGGTATCATACACCATCTCTCCTGCACAAGATGTTCCCACAAACAACCCCCCCAAACTGCTGGAGAGCTTGCAATATGGAGGGGACCCTATTACATGTGTTTTGGACCTGTCTGGGTATTCAGTCTTATTGGGCAATGGTGAGGAGCTGGCTACAAAGGACGTTGAGCCTGGAAATACAGTTAGACTTAATGGTCTTCATATTAGGGAAAAGACTCCATAGCCTTAATAATCCAACACAGAAATTAGTGAATACCTTACTTACTGCAGCAAGGACTGCAATAGCAGGGAAATGGAAATGCACTCGTCCCCCATCGGAAGCTGATTTCTTAGACAGGGTCCTATTTATTAGGAGAATGGAATATCTAACAGCACTCCGGGGGGAGTCTGGGCAATCTGGGATTCTACCCAGGGTATATAGGGGAACATTTAGAAATATACCTAGTCAGGATCAATCACTGGACCATTTCCCCATCCCTACAATCTGGACTAATCAGATAGGGATCAGGAGAAAGGTACATGGGGGGGAACAGTCTTTACCATAATCAGTAATGCTACAACCTCAGTTATCAAGATGATACTTCTGCACAGAACATGCCCAGAGTGGAACTATTATTATATTCTTTTGTTTTTTCTTTTGTTACTCTTAGACCTATGTTCTGTTTAATCTGAACTAGCCATGTGTTTTAAGGGGAAATATGCTAATGATGCTTACAGATGCTTTGCAATTACTTACAGTTTTGTTAACAGACATGTCCTTCCCGACAGTACCATGAATGTGTTATTGTAAAAAAAAAAAAGTAAAAAAGTCATTAAAAAGAAAGTTAAAAAAATTGTCAGGGTTCAAAAAAGTTACCAGTCCAGATAAAAGGAATACTGCTCACAATTAGTCAACAGTGGAAGTATTTGCAAACTTAATTAATTAATATACACTATGGTTTTGGACTGACTCCACAAACTGAGCAGCGCGTAGTACAGCCACATCATGTGACCATATACAAACTAACTATGATGGTTAAGTAGGAGTTGCAGCTTGTTTCAACGTTGGCTTGACCTCAGACACTGGACTGACAATTGCATCCTATCAATATCTATAAAGCCCCATGAAAATCAGATCTACATTATATCCACTCATCAGACTTTCTCACAAACTTTACATTTTATTAGGGAAATTCAATAAAATCAGTAGCCCTGAGTAAACAGTACTTTACTTTCTGATTGGTTGCTATAGGTTACAAAAGCTGGAGCATACTGTCAACTTTTATGGCATTATACAACTGATCAGGTAGCATTTTCTGGGCACCCATTTGAAGAAAAAAAACCGGCTGCTGTGGGTTACTAGACCTGGTCAATCATTGCAATTTTGGTAACACTTAAAGCTATAAATATAAATTAATTTTAACTAAAACAGAGTAAGAAAAGTAGAACATTTTCCTCCATTTTCATATTTCCAATATGTATGTGACAAAGATTTAGCAAATGCAGCACAGCTGCTGACAAGAGCCTGTTTAAAAATGTGGGTCCAGTACGCCCTAAATGTCAGCTGTATTTGCTGTCACTCACAGAAAGAGTTCTGCCTGTTTATAAGATATGCTGCTAGGGCTTTTTGACTGAATTCTAAATTATAGCCATGTCATTTTTGAATCAAAATAAAATAAAAATGGTGTTTGTATGAAATGAAATGCACAACCCATAATCATACCCACGGCAATACAATAAACTTGCCGAAAAGGGACAGCGCAGTATTGATGAGTAAATGGTTTTCCTGTGGGTTATTTGTTTTGCTCTGCAGGGTGCCTAATAGCGCTATTATGTGTGGGGATGTACATGATTTAAGGTCTCATCATCAAGGAGTCCTTAATTAGAGCATGTCATGAGAAATGGCAAAAGAGAACAAATGAGTGGTTTATTCTATCTGCGCCCGAAAGTTTTTTGCCAAGTTTGATGTACAAAGAAATGCTTTAGAAAGAGTCTTCAGCCAAACACAGAAGTGTATAAATACTGCTCAGAGTGGAGATGCAATCTAGCGCTTATTCCTGCCTGTATGTAGGAAATTAAAGGAAGCAGCAGTCAAGCCATCCCAATAATTTAATGATTTAAGTACAGTCTATACCTTTTGTCATGTTCTCACACTTGGAATGAATAAAAAGAAGCCAACTTTATAATGCAACTTTGTGATTTTTAATACAAGTTTGGGGCCTGCTTCCAGAATGCTTGGGACCTGGGGTTTTACAAATCAGGTGTCTTTCATAATTTGGATCTCCTTTAATGCAAACATTAAATAATAAGCTGGTTTTTGCATTCAGTAAGGATTAGTTATATCTTTTCGGATCAAGATACTAATTTAATATTACAGAAAAAAAGGAAAATAATTTTTAAATATATGAATTATTTGATTAAAATGGAGTTTATGGGAGATGGATAATGGATCCTACACATGTAATTTCTATGAGACGTTTTATCAGAAGAAATGTAAATTGTGGTTTCGTTTTTTTTATAAAGGTTTAAAGTAAAACGGAGCATAATATATAGAAAAAAAGGCAGGCTCTTGCAAAGACCAATCTTCCAGGCAGGCTTGTCAAATCATCAAGTAGTTTATTTCAGTGCTCCAGGATACAGCCTTAAGCATTTCATATCATCCATATACTTAATCATAGTGTGGTGTTTATACAAATGGCCTGCAGGTGACACTGTGCATACATAGGACTTTCTGTACAACCTGAAAGTGAAAGTAAGACTTACTGCTGTTATGTTATGGCTGCATGACCTGCTAATAAAGCATTGTTATACTCTCCTCATCCTCGGCTACCGAACACAACAAATGGCGACAAGGATGTCTTTTCTACCTCTGCAGCAGCCTGCACCTTTTCTACCAAACCCTGGTGAGCCTACAATACCTTTTACTGCTTGGATCCGTATGTTTGATAATTACATTATTGCTGCTGACCAAGGGGAGATTTCTGCATCTAGAAAGCGTGCTTTACTTATTCACTGCCTGGGGGCAGAGGGACAGCATATATTCCATACATTAGCAATTAGGGTTGCCACCTTTAGTAAAAATATTTGGCGGGGGCGGGGTCACAAAGGGGCGGATCATGACGTCAAAGGGGGCGGGGCATGATGTCATATGGGCGGAGCCACATCAAGCGATCGGCTGAAGACTGCGAGAAAGGTAAGTTTTAACTGGAACAAGGCAGGGCAAGGGCCTTTTTTAAGTGGTGTTACAAATTTACCGGCAGCTACATTGCCGGTAAATTTGTAATACCGGCCCCGGCCTTGGCTGGTGTTTTACCGGCTATGCCGGTAAAATACCGGCTGGGTGGCAACCCTATTAGCAATACCTGATGAGACTTATGAAACTTTTTTGTGCCAAAAGTAAATGTGGTTGCTGAAAGATATAAAGTCCGCCAACGAGGACAATGTAATGGTGAATCCACAGAACATTTTGTAGCAGCTTTAAGAGAGCTGGTTGTT
>CM044441.1:37423020-37614867 GCA_024363595.1 Xenopus borealis
ACCTGTAATATGTTTGTTATGTCTATATAAACTCAATAAAAAGTTGAAATGAAAAAAAAAAATATACTGACATCCAAAAATAACCCTTTTTAAAAAAATATCTACCATAACATTGTCTTTGAATGTCGTTAATAATTTTGCCATAAAAGTATTTTCCTGATCAGCATAACCTATAGGCAACTTTATATGTAGATTCATATTTTGAAAAGCACATTTTTAGTGTCAGTATCACTTTAAGGGGGTTGTTTTCAAATAAACTCGAACAGACACAACTCTAACATTTTCTAATCTATGAAAAAAACTCGAATGTAGAAAACTTCAGTGTAAATGGTGAAATCTGCCATTGACTTCTACATGACCTGGTGTATTTTCTGATTCAAGCTATTTCCAACTTCGGGGTATAATAAATTTTGAGTTGTTTTACAAAACCCCCCAAAAAGTTAGTTTTTTTTAACCAAATATTTTAGTTTTTACTGAAAACGACCATCAAAAACTTAAACTTGACCTTTAATAACCCCTAAATAAACCCAATAGACATGTTTTGCTTACAATAAGGATTAATCATGTCTTGGTTTATTAGTACAATTAAGACGGGAGGTTTGTGAAGGTGAATATACTATAAATAAAGATTAATACTTTTTCATTGGAAACAAACCAATAATATAATTAGCTTGAAAGCACCAGGGCAGACACATATACATATATATATATATATATATATAAAAGAAACACAAAGCCACTTGAGAATGAAAAGAAGGTTCCCAGTTTATTTGAGAAGGGAGAGTAATAAAAACAGTTGAAATGCAAGAGAATACTCCAGGCGCTTACACAAAACCTCATATTGCTTTGCACTTTTTACATTTAAGTTATTGCTTCCAAGCTTAAATAAATACACACAGTGGATTATGTACAGGAGCTGGAATGTGAATACAAAAGAGAAAATAAAGCGGAACTTCTGGCGAATCCACAGAGACTCTGCTTCATCCGCGCCATTATCAGCGTTATTATTAATATTATTATTAGCGAGGCCGGCCAGTCCTGACTTCCAGCAGGTCCCTGAGAAGCAGTCAGGTTATGAGCAACATGTCAGTGTAAATAAATGAGCAATGCAGCGGCAGCCAAACACACAATACAGGAGATGTTCTGCTATTTAGCTTTCTTTGCTCTCATTTGATAACAGGAGGGATGAAAGTAGAAATAGACAAGATGTGACCTTTCAGACATGCCGCGAGTTGCTTTTGAGATTATTCTGAGCCTAACAGGCTGCGTATTTATCCCTCACACAAACCATCATCTAATATTCACTATGGACCTGTCTAAACAACAATCAATATGGTTTTTTTCCTCCGGTAATTAAGAAAATTTCCCCAGAGTTGCGCGCGTTTGTGTTCCAGGATCCTGGGACTTTGGGGTTGTCAGACAATTAGGGGCACATTTACTAAGGGTCGAATTTTGAGTTTTTTTTTTTCGAATTTCAAATTCGAGGGGCTTTAATTCAATTCGAATTATCGAACGATTGAATATGAAATTTTTTTTAAAGGGCAAGTACTTTGACAATCGAATTTTCGAATTTGACCAATTGAAATCGAATTTTGGGCTATTCGATAGTCGAATATGCCCAAAATAAATTCGAATTTCACTTCACTTTGAATCAATTCGACCTTTAGTAAATGTGCCCCTTAATAATATATCTTCAGTATTCAGTCAAAGGTGTTGTCCATTTCTGTGTTGTTAGTGGTGTGTTGGGCACATTGTGGAAGCTTGGTGTTACATACAGTACCTCCCAACAGTCCCTCTTTTGACAGCTCATCCTGCAGTCCCTCATTTGAACTGGAAAGTCAGGTTTTTCAAGAAAAAGAAATAAAGTTTCTAACTTAATTGGCTTTTGGCCCAGAACTGCCAGGAGGTTCAGATAAGATGCTTTGTAACAATTTCTAGATAAGCAAATAAGTAATTGTAACAATATAAGATAACAGGTCCCTTGGGAAAAGTTAGACTCACAGCTTAAAGGGCAATTCACCTTCATTAGCAAAACTGTAATAACTGAAAAAAAAACAGAGTTCAAACTTTCATAAACCTGCCAAATTTTATAAAATGAACATAGTAATTAGGGGGTGTGGTCACAAAATGGGCGTGGTCAAACAATTCTGACACACTACACTAATGTTGGGAGGTATGGTGTTAAAGCTCCTCATTTGTGCTCAGTAAAAAGCTACTTGCAATAGTTCATTATGGAACTATAATCAATGTGGTGGGTTTTTATGGTCCTCAGTCATAGGAAAGGCATCAAAGAAAATATTTATAGGCCGCTGTACATTTATTTATTCTCTCTTTGTCTTTTACAGGATATAATGGAATCACAGTAGGACCCCACAGGAACAGACAAAAACATCAGTGTGAAATCCAGGAAACCGTAAAACTGAGGTAATGCATTATTCAATATATATAATATATACTGGTGGGACCACAAACAATGGTGTAAAATGAGGGAAACTTAAAACCAGAGGAAGTAAAATTTAGGTTCTACGGGCAAGGCCTGACATGGTGTTTTTAAAAACGCTCCATCTGGCGTAAATATGCCACTGAAACCACACACAACTATCAACATGTGTTTTTCACCACGTAGGTTTCTTTTCCCAACATGCACTTCTCACTGTTCTCATTAAGAATTTGGACGCCATATTTAAAATAAGCTGCGTATTTACGCAAAGTGTGGTTTCAAATGTGCAGATCCCATAGAGTCTATTGATTTGGTTTCTTCACGTATTGGCGTTTCTGCTAAAAAATGCCAATACCGGCGTCCTATGACGGTTTTCGGCTTGCAAGCGCCCTGTGTGAATTGCCATAGTGCATTTTCCATTAGTTTCAGTGGTAGTGTAGTTTATGCGTATTTACGCCGGACGGAGCGTTTTTTAAAAACGCAGCGTAAAAGCACCGCAAAAACACCATGTCTGGCCTTACAGTTAGGTGTTATTAAAGTATGGCAAACTAGATCACTTATTTACAACAGGCTGGCAGAGTGCAAAGTAATAAAATACTTATGAAGCTTACACATTTCTCTTTGGGAGCTTTCAGTCCTTCTCACCTTAACCAGGTTCTGTTTTCTATTTCACAAAATACATATGAAGACTCACTCCATATGGGATAATTGACACAAATGAGGCCATGGATCCTATTATCTGGGGAATCATATGTTGTTAAAGTGGCATTACATGGTCAATAAAAGCTGCCAACAGACCAAATTGGCAGCTTATTGGCCTGTGTATGAGACCCTCCAACCAGCTTCCCAATCAATATCTTACCAAAAGTCGGGCAGATACTGATTGGGCAGGGATAAAAATCCCGTCAGATCGTGGACTGCATCTAATTGTTGATGAGGTCCCGCGATCTGACCGCCCGTATTCTTTACATTATGATCCAATATTTCAGCCCTAGGGCCCAGGATCGGATCAGTCCAATATAACCCACCCCAATGTGGGCAAAACGGGGAGAGATCCACTTGTTTGGCAACATGGCCAGACGAGCGGATCTCCATGTGTATGACCAGCTTTAGAACCATAAAAGTCTGGGAAGCTTTTCATTGATACAGTATCTGTATAAGTCTAGAGTCGCAGAGTAATGCTGAAAACCTGTCACCGCTCATCCAAGCAGCTGCTTTACAATAGAGAAAACTCCACAGCACTGTATTAGGGAATGAGAAATCATATTCATTAAGACCAATTACAAATATGAGTAATAAAAATATACTCTGTTTAAATGTATGGATTATACAGGATACTACGTCTTTGCGGGGAAATATAAATTAATGGGGGGGGGGGGTGTAAATTAAGTCAAAACCCCTTAAACAAAATTTTTATACATATATACAGTATAATCTTGGGGAATACCACAAGCAGTACAGATATACTGCTCAACCCCACAGACTTAACAGGCATGACAATTCTGTTACAAACCCAGCACCTCTACTTATCATACATCAATGAAACCTCCCCAATTCAAGCAGCATGGTACCTCCCACCTCTCATGTTAATTTCATGCTATAAATACAGGTGCTTAATGCTGCTCATACACAACCAAACTAACCAGAACATTTTCTAGACTTTTGCCCAACAATTCTAGTGACACCGAGCATTTCTCAGAAAAGCCTCAGCTCAGATTGGATTGAAATGTCACGGACAAGAAGTGTCTGAATGGAAACAGTGAGTCAATTTATTTGAATGAAGGATATCAACCAACACAGGGTAAAATCCTGTATTATCTTTCTCGATTTCTGCCTTTGTTCGTATAACTCCTTATAGTTATATCCAATAGAATAAACTCAATAAATGAAAAATAGACGGCACTTCTGGACTGGAGCTGTACACCTAACGCGTTTCGGGATACAATTCCTTAGTCACAGGCCTATGACTAAGGGATTTTATCCCGAAACGCATTAGGTGTACAGCTATCTGCCTGAATAAACCAGTCCAGAAGTGCCGTCTATTTTACATTTATTGAATTTATACCGTGGGGACACTGGCGGTGGGGAGAAGTGGAGGTGAGCTTGAGCGGTCTATTATTTTTATTCTTTACTTGCAGTATATAAATTGCAGTTTAGAGAGTAGGCAAGAGACAAAACATCTAGGTGTCTTTTTTTGAAAACTCAGGAATATATTCTATAATGGAATGCGCTGACTTCTAATATCTTTATATTTTACAGTATATTTCACATCAGTGTAACTAGATGTTACTGAGCCCCCACATCAAAAAATTTTTAGTGACCCCCAAAATATCAAAATGTTGTCCTGTTTTACCAATATACAGTATGTCCAAATGACTTGTTAATTTGGGCCTCATGGGCCCCCTATACCTCCTGAGCCCCCCTACATATGCAGGGTCTTCTTCCTCTGTAGTTACACCCCTAGTTCCTATTGTTCTGTATATACTGAGTAAGAAACAGGTGGCCAGACACTAAAACCAGGGTAAGGAGGGTGAGCTGTAACATATGGGACTATAAGGTGAGGGTGTCTCAGACAAACAAAGGGCGGTGAATCAGTTGTGAATGACCCCGCAGATTATATGTAGATTTAGGATAGAAGCACAACACTCACCTCTATACTGCGGGTTCGGTTCAGTATTGAGTGTGTAATGGATACAGATGTTGAAAAGGTTTGATTTAATGGGCAAGGTAGCAATACAGTTTGTAGGCAACACGCTGGGTAATGTTTGTGGCCATAAATGCTCAGATTTGGTGGGGTAGTTTTGGCCAATTTTGTCATCGCAGCCCAACCATCTGGACATGTATGTCAGGTCAGGGGCCAAACCATCCTCTAAACATGTCAGATTGCAGTTAGTCAGGCCAAATGAGGAGGATGCACCGAATCCACTATTTTGGATTTGGCCGAACCTCCGAATCCATTGCGAATGATAAGGCCAAATACCGAACCAAATCCGAATCCTAATTTTCCTATGCAAATTAGTGAGAGGAAGGGTAAAAGCCAGCCACACATGAAGTGCATAGCTCATTTTTTTTACTTCCTTGTTTTATGACGAAAAGTCACATGATTTTAAGGATTTGGTTCGGCCAGGCACAAGAATTTGGCCGAATCCTGCTGAAAATGGCCTATTACTGGCCAGATACCGAACTGAATCCTGGATTTGGTGCATCCCTAAGCACCTTACTGTAGTTCTGTGTGTTTGGCCACCACTGCTTATTATGGCATCTGTCCATTTTGCACATGGATATGTTGCTACCTTTAAGTCATGGCCAGCGTATGGTCACCTTAACGGACTTAATTATAAGGGCTTTAACATGTGTTTGCATTGCCATTATATGTGTTCCAGTGCAAAGAAACACAGGGTAGGGTACAGAATTGTAAGCGTTGTAATTGTAATCCTACTGAATGTTCTACTGAATTTATTGTGGTGGGGAATATCAGGAAGCATTTCTGAGATAAAGCAGATAAACCAAGAACCAAAATATATGATGTGCTGCCTCTGTAGCTTCATAGAGACCTTCTAAATCCATTTCAAAGTGCAAGGAAGGGTATTACCAGGGACAGTGTTTCACAACCTAAATGTTGCTGAAGCACAATTCCTAGCATCCTCCATTACTCAGCAATTAAAATGTGATACTTCTAGAAAGTGCAGCTAGAAGCGGTTGCATTCTTTGTAAGTGTGCTAAATATGCCATGTAATGTGATAAACTGTGTGTCACAGATTTTTATGAACAAAATATGCACTTCTATACAACTAAAAATACAGTATCATAAATATGTGCAGGCAAAGTAAAATAACAGAATACTGAATTTATATATATATATATATGTACAGTATATTGATGTTATTTTTAACACAGCTAATGCATAAACCTAGACATTCTGGCAGGCTGTATTTCATGCTCCGGAAATCAGGACACTGCCCGTTTCTAGGATACATTTCTCTCTGTGTGAGCCAGTAAAATGCTTTGTGCAGGAGTCATACAATCATAGGCGCCCCTTAACTACCTACAAAATGATTTGGGTGTAGATTAAACTGAATGATGGTTTCATTCATTCATTACTTCCAGGTGGCAGAATATCTGATAATGCAACACTTGTATGTTCTACGGCTGAACAAAAGTATAGCATTCATTGCTGACTGGTAGCCCATACACTTGACATAAAGATTTCATAGTGTTTCTATACTAACTGGTTGCTTCTGTTACAGCTGCATTAAAGGAACCCCCAATATGCAAGAAGAACAAGAGCAGAAGCAAATACAAGCAGAAGTGACTGAGGATAAGAGCAGAAGTGACAGAGAAGTGAAAACGGGTGTTTTATTCTCCAATGAATCTGCACTTTGTGCAGGAAGATTATACAGCTAGGACTGTATGTTGCACATACTATAAAACATAGTACAAAAGGAAAGGAAACCTGCAAATTCCTTATATATATATATAAGGGTTTTGACAGAACTAGATTTGGCACTGAAGAGTTTCCTAGCACCAGGGAGTGACAATATCAACAGGTCTGTATTAAAATGCACACATTGCTGGTAGCAAATCTATGTGAATTAGCTGTATCTGTGGAGAAAGGTTTATGTTACCCTGGTATCAGGGGCCATGCAGGAAGCCTGTATAGATCTGTGAGTATTGAAGACATTCCACGTGTCTATTTCACTTCACATGTTCATCGTTCTTCTACAAGTTTTGTATAAAGCACATACTGAAAGCAGTTGCTGAAAGCAGTGGCTCTGTTAGGTATTTCAGGGCAGATCCCCTTCCTAACATTTCAGTCTTCATTATTCAGATTCACGGCAAGCTTTGGGCTGCTTGTTTCTCTGTTGTCCTCTATGTGTGTTTCTATATACAAGTGTTCCATACTGATAAAACTCAGTATAAATAGCTGTAAGCAACATGCTTGGCACTGGCAGTCATTAAACTGGCGCTAGGACTGGAGTGTGTTCATACCCGCGGCTCTATCCGGTGGGACAGCTCGAAAAGGGTCTGCTGGTTATCAATGACGGGCAAATGATTGGTGCAGAACCTGGCCTCCTGACGTTCCTTTTGGGGAAGATCGTTGCCTTTTGGAAATGAAGAGAATAAAGACACCATGTTTTAATGACCAAAAAAATAACTGAATACAGCCACTACTTTTTATGTAGACAAAAACATTGGCCCATCCTGGGCCCACAATGATCGATCAATCAGGTTTATAGATTTCACAAGTTATGACCAAAGCCATCGTCTGACTGGAGGGATTGAGACCCACCAGGGCTTCCGTCACCCAGTCAGTACTTATAACCTAAACATAGGAGTGCTGGGCTTCTTATGTGCTTTATTTGATCTGTGGTCTGTTGGTATCTATATGAACAATCACATTGTGACAATTCATACTAAGGAACAATTGCTTAGCAAAGTATTTTGACCAAATGCAAAGCATTCTGACAGCTTTCATGTCTATAGAATAAAAGAATGCAGTTCAGTGTAATAATAATATTTAGTTTCTAGTATAAATTGGAGCCTAGCAACCACAAAGCTGCAAAAATTCAAAACTAGAACTGTTGCCAGCCACCAAAATGTGCTTTCAAACCTCTATATTATAGAGTAGATCTTTTGATATGAAGCATAACAAAAGTGGTGTAAACCTTTATAGGCCAACTAAGATGATGAGCACAGCAAGCTTCCAGAATATTGCAGTTCCTACTCCAAATCTGATTTACTTCTTTGAAAAAGGAACTGCAATGTTCTGAAAGCTTGCCGTGATCATCCTCTTAGTTAGCCAATAAAGGGATCGCCGATTTGTTATGCTTCATATCAAAAGTTCAACCCTATAACCTTTTCAACGGGATAATCGGTACAAAAAAACGTTACCTGGAACCTTTATATTCAAACTCTTCGGCAGCCAAATTCCTTTCATGGAATGAGATCAAGGAATGCTTAAATGTTTGCCAAAATGTTTTCATCTCCTCAATTACTTTTGTTTGTTAAAAAAAAGGATAAACTAAATCCAATATTCTGAATGACGGTTTGCAGGCTTTAAGGTTTAAAGATGAGCTAAATATTTCTGTTGCATTGTAATGCAAATCTCGTTAGCTCGATGGATTAAGAGGACATAAAGCAAAGGGAGGATGAACGCAGAGAACAGAATAGTAAGATAAGTGGATTATTCTTGGGCCCAGTTTTCCCTGTTTATCTAGGATGATTGTGCTACTGAATATTTTAATACACAGCAGATTTATTCACTTACCCACACTGAAAAGCTGAGCAACTGTCACTGCCCTCCAGGAAACAGACAGTACTTCTAACTGTCAGACTAGTGCATTGTCTTCATAACATTAAATTCATATTATTCTTCTATTCCTTAACATTGTTTCTTAATACAACCCTTAAGTGCACTGTTACAATTTCAGTCATAGTTATCGAGCATGAAACACTGGTGCAGTGGGTGCTGAGGATAATAAAAATAAAAAAGATATCGATCGGGGCCGATAAACTGGCAACACCATAAGACGAATAATAGCATGAAAAGGTTTCATTGCTCTATTCAATTACTAATTACAGAAATGCTTCTCTACGGAAGAACATGTATCACTTACCAAACTGATTATTCCTGCAGTATCTCATTGATCTGACAGCATCAGCAATCATATGCTGGGGAAGATAGAAAAAACAAATATTTCATTCACATGTCATCCGTTATCCAGTTTACCACAGATTAGCCCTGAAAAATCCACAGTATATTCTTTGTAACCATTTTCACTGTGTGTGCACTCTTTGTAGCCTTATTTTTGTGCGACTATCAAGATGTCCATTCATCCAGGTCATGTTATACAGGTATGGGATCAATTATCTGGAAACCCGTTATCCAGAAAGCTCCAAATTATGGAAAGGTTGTCTCCCATAGACTCTATTTTATCCAAATAATATGAATTTTTAAAAATGATTTTTTTCTCTGTAATAATAAAGCAGTCGCTTGTACTTGATCCCAACTAAGATGTAATGAATCCCTATTGGAAGCAAAACCAGCCTATTGGGTTTATTTCATGTTTACATTATTTTCTAGTGGAATTAAGGTCCCGAGCATTCCGGATAATGGGTCCCATACCTATAGGGGTCGTTTGTCTTTGAGTTAACTTTTAGTATGATGTAGAGAGTGAAATTCGGAGAAAATTTGCCTTTTGTTTTCATTTTTTATTATTTGTGGTTATTTAGTTTTTTATTCAGCAGCTCTCCAGTTTGCAATATCAGCCATCTGGTTGCTACGGTCCAAATTACCCTAGAAACAATGCATTGATTTGAATAAGAGACTGGAATATGAATAGGAGAGGGCCTGAATAGAAAAAAAAAAACGTACATTTGAAGCCTTTTACAGAGGTGTTTTTAGATGGGGTCAGTGACCCCCAATACGAAAGCTGGAAAAGAGTCAGAAGAAGAAGGATAATAATTTAAAAACTATTAAAAATAATGAAGACCAGTTGAAAAGTTGTTTAGAATTGGCCATACTAAAAGTTAACTTAAAGGTGAACCACCGATTTAAAGCAACACACAATATTAGCAAATTAATAGAGCTAACAACAAGAGGAACAGCTACAAAATCTTCCAAAATGTTGACGCTGAACTGTTTGATTAATGGATTGATTAATTATCCCAATTAAATGAGTGAAGAACTATTACAGCTAGTGAATAGAGGCAGCCATGCCATTCAGTAACCAGATTTTTTAGCAATGGCTGCTGGTGATCAGAGACGGCAGATTTGTGCAGAATTATTCCGTTTCAACAGGAAACAACAAACTATAATTTCATGAACATAAAACTAGGCAGGGCCTGTTGTACCAAGTGCGGGGCCCAATTGGAACCATTTTGACGGGGCCCCCTAGAAGGAACTTTGCTGTCCGTCGCAGGGTCACAGAGCTGGATGGGCAAATAGTGCCCCTCTGTCCAAGTGATGGCTGCCAGTTGGGAATGGGGGCAACTGGGGAATTAAGAGAATAGGAATCAGAGCTTGCACTGGAGCAGGGCCCCCATAAGTGCAGGGCCCAATTGGCCCAAATTGGTCCAATGTGCTTAAAACCGGCACTGAAACTAGGAACAAATTTGTAGAGCCAATTTCACAGCTTCTTTAGAAAAGCATATGACTGTGAATGTTGTTTGTTACAGAGTGGGATTAAAGGTCATACAGATGCAGTCAGTACTCATCTGTTTTTCTGCACAGGAACCCAACAGCAAACAAAGCAGAAACAAAACAATAGCCCCGGTGTCTAACAAATGACAGAAACGGCATGATCCCGTAGTCACGTGGCTTCTGAGATGCTGACAATCTCTCTCTGAAAACCTTAGCAGGAGAAAGCAATTGCATGAGGTCTGTGATGCCCCTGAAGAGTTCTCTTAAATGCCCTGCTACTTGTGTCTTTCTGAAAGCAACATATATGTACCTATAATCAGGCCTGGACTGGCAACCTGTGGGTTCTGGCAAATGCCAGAGGGGCTGCTATAAGGTGCAATAGTAATTCAATGTTTAGTGGGCTGGTGGGGGCTGTTTGTGCCTCTTTGTGGGCTGATTGGACCTCTGTGTACCTGAAATGCCAGGGCCTATTTTGACTCTCAGTCCAGGCCTGTCTATAATAACCTTATTGTTGAGGTACTAGCAGGTTTTAACAGGTCCAAAGGAAGATGACAATGAACTGATGTATCAATTCTCAAGATTGCCCCAGAAGAGATTGAAATGTCTCACTTACTAAAGGGCATATGCAATGCATATGCAAATTAGGGGTGGGGAGGGAAATGGCATGACTTTTTGTCACAAAACAAGGAAGTAAAAATGTTTTCCCCTTCCCACCCCTAATTTGCATATACAAATTTGGGTTCGGATTCAGTTCAGTATTCGGCCGAATATTTCTCGAAGGCCCCTGAGGAATATCATATCCTTACCAGTAAACCCATAGGATCCAGGTTCTCAGACTTAAGGCGGCCATACACAGGCCAATAAAAGCTGCCGACAGATCGGCAGTTTATCGGCCCGTGAGTGGGGCCCTCCGACGGGCTTCCCCGATTGATACCTGGCCGAAAGTCGGCCAGATGTCAATCGGACAGGATTAAAACTCCTGTCAGATCGAGGCCGCATCTCGCGGTCCCACGATCCAACCTCCTGCGTTATTCTGATCCAATCGTTGGGCCCTAGGGCCCACGATCAGATCAGCCCGAGAGATCAGCTCATTTGGCGAAATTTGTTGTAGGTAGTCCTGTACTACAAGCCAAAGAACTCAATCACAATACACAAATGTAAATAAATACTAATGAATGACTTACCAGCTTTTCAAAATTAACAAGGTTGTCCAAAAAGGTTTTATTGCCTTCATGAATGAAAGTAACATCTAAATAAAAACAAAACAGATGCATAAATTAAATTTAATCCAAGGTACAAGAAACCTTCCCTCTGAACCCAGTGCTAATATTAACCCTTAACTGGGTTGTTCATCTCTGAGTCAATTAATCTATTAATATGATGCAGAGAGTAATATTCATAGACAAATTGCAATTGGGATTTATTTATTTTATTATTTTAATAAATCAATCTATCAATATGATGCAGAGAGTAATATTCATAGACAATTTGCAATTGGGATTTTTTTTTTAAATAATTTTAATTTCGTTCAGCAACTCTCCAGGAATTTCAGCAGTAATCTGGTAGCTAGGGTCAGTTTATCTTAGTTACCAGGGAGTGGTTTGAATGAGAGACTGGAACATGAAAAGGAGAGGCCTGAATAGAATAAATAAGTAATAAAAAGAACAACAACAGAAAATTGTAGCATCACATAGCAATAGATTGTTTTGGCTGCTGGGGGGTCAGTGACCCACATTTCAAAGTTGAAAAGAGTCACAAGAGGCAAATAATTAAAAAAAAGTATTCAAATAATTAATGAAGACCAGTTGAAAAGTTACTTAGGGGCCGATTTACTAAATTCACGTGAAGGATTCGAAGTTCGATCAAATTCGATCTAATTTCGAACATAGGATTTCTTAGTTTGGTCGAATATGTGAATTTTGTCATGTTCGATCATCGAATAGGGAATGAGTCGAATGGATGAATATTCGATCATTTGATCAGCGAAGGATTTTATTTTTTACGTTTCTTCGATAGCCTACTTCGGCAGATTGGACCTACCGAATTGCAATAGAAGTTCCCATAGGCTTCTGAGATCGAATAGGATTCCTACGATCAAAGTGTTCGATCGTATGAATCATTCGAATGATAGAATAATTTATTCGTTCAGTCGAATGATTTATTCGACTGATCGAATAGGTTTGTATTCGATCGTCGAATGATCGAATATCGAATAAAAGGTAGCCTAGAACTATTCGATTAACATTCGAAAATCGAATGCTAATCGAATATCGAATAGAAACAAATTATTTTTGGGGAATAATAGTAAATTTGCCCCTTAGAATTGCCCATTCTTTAAGAAAAGTGAACTTAAAGGTGAAGCAGCCCTTAAAGGTGCCAGAACACCCCTGTACAAGATAACTGCACGGGATATTGGATACATATAAAACACATTTACAATTTATTAAAAAACAATATTTTCTATTGTTTTCTTTTCTCACCCCACTCCAATACCCCCTACCCGCTGACCCCAGTGATGAAACTACTGTTAGGCTGCCATTGAGTAATGTACCTTTGAGAAGTAATGGCATGAAGGGAATCTTTGGGGGCTTCATTTTCTTGAATGCATCTCGGTATGCTTTGTGGTTCAGAGAAGGATCCTGAAAGAAACACCAGTGCAATATTCTTTATTATATTTCCCAAACATGAAACATTTACAGTGTGGCTCCAGTACTGTACCAGGAAATTGCAGAACAGACTATACCTTGTGCGTAAGTACAGTACAATATGAAAGCCATTTGCATTTTTGTTTGCCTTTATGTATATATATAAATATACATGTATAAGAAAAACATTTCAGTGGGGATGCAACCCCTCCATAAATCTATTTCACTGCACTCCCCAGTCTCCAATCACATATACAGTTTACTCGTTCTTTGTCATCTTGCTGGTATCTACCACGGGGGGATTACTGGGCAATTGTGAATTGACAATATTATGTTGTAATAATAAACCAGCAGAGAGTGAAGTGTTGTTAGGCCACATTAATAAAGGAAAGAGAGCAGGGGATACCAGAGAATTCTTACTGGTAGATCTTCTTGTGTTCACTGGGCTGTAGCCAGTAGACAGCTGGTTAACTATTCTATAAATCATTGGTGCAAATTAAACAAAACTTATTTTTATCACTTGATTACTTTTAAATAGTCGCTTGATAATAACAAAGTTCCTGATTGTCCAACTCATTGCTTGGATTATTGAAACCACTATTCCATTCTGCAGTTATACTCCAGGCTAAAAGTATTTTACAAGAAACATTAAACTCACCGTCAGACTTTCAAGTTCAGAGAACAGTTTTTTGAACTTCCCTGGGATTTTCTGGCAAGGAAACAAAAGAGATTCATTTATTCATTATATACTAACACAAAAGAATGACTTTGAAGGCTCGGGATGGGTCATGCCAGACAGAGATGTACTGTACTGTATGTGAAGCGAATGTTAAGTGCCTCGGAGACCTGTCTGTGACTGTTGAATTTTTAATCTGAAAGAAAACCTGCACAAGCTTCTAGAATCAGAGCCAATGTGTTCAGCACAATTGTCAGCAGATGGCACTGGCTCAGCATCGAATCAAGCCAAAATGGCTCAGGTATTACAGACTATAGTCTCATTGAGGCAGGCAAGAGTTAAAGATGACTGGGCTCAAGCACTGAAGAAGGAAGGACAGTTCATACATCAGAGATATCCAGAGATGTAGCTGTTGTTGGGATGATGTTCAACGACATGGAAGGCCTGCAGGTTGGACAATGGATATTAAGACTATTCAATAATTAGACAGTGTAATAATATTGTGTAGCAGAGTGATGTGCTACAGGCTGACCAGCTGGGTCTCATTAGCCTCAGGCTCCTAATCAGGAGCCCTAAAAACCCAGGATGTCTCTCAGGCTGTCTAACTGAAAGAGACACACAGAGAGGGTCTGGGAGCCTATTTACCTGCGCACACACATGGATACTCAAGGAAAGGTCTGTTGCTATTGAAAGTATACTGCTGCCGAAAGCCATTTCTGTCGGTTTTGGAAAGAAAACTGCCTTTATTTTTACCTGTTTGATGCTGGCTGAAATAAATGTCATTTTTATTTAAGAGACTTTTGTTGTCCTGACGCTTACTCTGTGGGAACCTGTCATTTACTGTGTGCACTTTTTACCCTTATCTGGCCCATCTAATGCTGGATTCCCCATGGGCAAATAATCTTTCTGCCTACAGAAATTGATCTAAACCAAAAAACACTAGGAAGTACCAAATTGTTAGACACCCTCTCAGTGACTTACATCTTACCCTGGGTCGGCCTGAGTTAGTCTGGGTCAAGCATCTGCCTCTATCTTGCTTTTGCTCCTAGTATCATCTGTGTTGCACATGACAGATGCATGTGGAGTACAGGACTCCTTGGGTGACTAATGTAATCTGCGTGAACTCAGGGCATAGCTGGGAGCAAGTAGCAAGATGATGGCAGCACACTCTAAAGTTTGCACATTAAACTACCCTAGGCTGTTGCATTTTTAAAAATAGGAAAGTCATTGGCCCATGGTAGGAGGTTAGCAATTAAGAGTCACTGTCACCAAGCTATTCTGGAGTAATGCAACAGAAGGATGTATGCATTACATACAGAAAAATATATTAGAGGTTCTTGCTAATTAGGGTAAGTAAAGTAAGAAGTGGCATAAAGAAAGAAACTTACCTCCCAGGTCTGAGAAAGTCGACTGACAGATGTGGTGTTGAGTCCCATTATAATAGCAAAGAAACTGTTCAGATTCCTCTGAGCTTTGCAACTATGAATGGGAACAGAATTACCCAATGAAATTTCTCATTTTGTTCTCTTGTATGAAATATATTACACATTAAATAGCTGGATGCAGAGGTATGGGACAAGTTATCCAGAATGCTTGGGCCTGGGTTTTTCCAGATAAGGGTTCTTTCCTTAATTTGGATCTCAATACCTTTAGTCTACAAAAAAATTCATATGAGACAGAATAATAAAAAAAAATATCTGAGGTTTGATAAAAGACACGATTTTATGGTAGTGAGCATAGCATAATACAGTATCCTTCCAGTATCCTTTATTTTTCAGACATGCCCATAACATGCAGAGTAGATTGCTGTATTGCCACTGTAAAATAGTGCACAGCTGTGCTACATGAAAGGGTTAAAGGTATAACCATATGCATTAGCTCTCTGTGCAGGCTATAATGCGAGTGATGAGAAATGATCCTCCTATTAATAGGAGTGCAGGCAGAGAGAGGGCAGCGTGAGCAGGCAAAATCATTAGGGATTCCACTGCAGCTAATTTAAGCCTTGGGAAATATAAACAGAACAGGCAAGCCCTAAACAATCAGCCATTATTTCTCAAAGGCTGAAACCGCTGATCCCACTACATTGATCTTAGTGAGATGGAAAGTATGAGCACCTGCAGAGTTTAGATGAAAAATATAAAACAATCCACGGAAAGAAAGAAAAGCACTTGAGCATAAAGGGACAATAAAAAAATCATCTTCAGCTTAATCTGGGATGTATTAGGACATGCTGTTGAAACCAAGCATCCAGCCAGAGGCAATGCCCCTAGCAAGCTTAATTTCCTGTGAGACTGAAATGAGAGAATAATATTCCACTGATCATATGCAGTATGATATACATACAGGGCCGGGCCAAGGGGTAGGCAGAGTAGGCACATGTCTAGGTCGCAAAGCTGGAGGGGTGCCAGGCACGTACCTGCTCTGTCACCTACCCCCTGTCCAGTTCGCTCTCCCAGGTTTCTTCTTGCGCTTCTGCGTCACCTTGCAAATGTGGCGTTCAGCCAGCCAGGTGCCCCAGGCCAGGGCCCAGCTCTGTATACACATTCTATACACAGTGTCAGCACAATCACAGTCCTTCCCAGTAGCACTAACTCTAATAGCTTTCTGCAGTGATACAACTGTGCACCTAGGCTAGTAGAAGGTGGCTAGTAGAAGGTCGCCAATAGCTTTCTTTACACCGTTGAACAATTTAGGAGCATACAGGGTGATTAATGGAACATTGGTAACATGCTGAGAGCCCTCTCTGATTGTTTGGCTTGCTGAATTTATGGCCAGAAGAACTATCTCCTAGTAGATTCACAACTGAGCCAAGACAGCGCTCATCACTGCTACTGCCCAGGTGTTATACTGGCTTTTACCAATTTGTTTAATTTAAATCTGAACAGATTTGTGAACAACTGTGAATGCGTAATGAATTGAACCTTTGCCCAAAGAAAATCTCTCTTTAGGGAGCTTAAAACGGTGCTTCACCTTTAAGTTAACTTTTAGTGTGTTATAGAATGGCCAATTCTAAGTAACTTTTTCAATTACTTTAATTGCTATAGTTTTTTATTTATTTGCCTTCTTCTCACTCTTTCCAACTTTCAAATGGGGGTTAGTGACCCCATCTAAAAACAAATACTTTGTAAGGCTACAAATATATTGTTTTTGCTATTTTTTAGTACTCATCTTTCCATGCAGGCCATCTCCTTTCATACTCCAGTCTCTTATGCATTGTTGCATTTGGACCTTAGCGACCAGACTACTGAAACTGCAAACTGGAGAGCTGCTGAATAAAAAGCTAAATAACTCTAAAACCACAAATAATAAAAAACAAAAACCAAAAGCAACATGTCTCTCTACAATCATACTAATAATAGTCCTGTGCTCTACTGGGCAGAGGTCTCTTACTACATAGCACTTAAGCTCTATGTCCTATGATTCTGTATACATTTATTATGTGATTTGTCTCTATAAAGTTATATATACAATTCAAGGTGAATAACCTTAGGGTTGGGATACTGCAGAGTCAAGGACTACAATCCTCCAGCATAATTAACTCCAGCACTGGAGATCCTACATTGATGTGGAGATTGTAACAAAAGTTGGCAGAAAAAAAGTGTGTGCATGTTTAATTTTTCATGAACTTTTAGTTTCCCTTCAACCACTGCACATTGTCTCAAGCACAGGTAAAGACTATTCACTTGAAGTTTCTCAAGTCTTTCAGAAAGAGGAGGAGGCACATTTGAAACTAAATGCAAAAAAAAACTTTTCTCCTGCTACAGAAGAGATAGTAAAGGTAAGGGAACTTACTGAGCAGCAATTTTGATGAACTTTTTCAGAAGTTGCACTCGCTTCCCAAGCTGGTTACACAGCAGGATCTCTGTGGCCACCCAGAGCTGCACTTCATTGCATCTTTGAAGTAGGAGGCTGAGGTTCATTGTGTTTTCTCCTTTCCCCTGCCTGCTGAATGTGAAGTAAATCAGCTCTTGCTGCAAATACAGAAGAAAAACATTAATCTTGCTTCAATCCATTATTTTGAATTCTATACATAATATGCCTATAGAATCAGGTGTAATAAAGGCTTGGACTTGAAGAGTCCCAGCACAAACCAATGATGTACAGATTTATATGTGGTTAAAAGAAGGGAACAGAAACTGCATGTGCTCACTGTAAACTGCATTTTGTATGGGAACAGAACACAGAGCTGAGCTCCAGCAACTGCATCCCAACATCTACATCTTGCATATTATTCCTCGGGGTGAATTGTGCAATCCTCTGTTAGTTTAGGCTGAAGAAGATAATACTAATATACAAGAATGTTCCACACACCCAGAATCTATATACAAATATTTTTATTGTTTAAGGAAAAATAAAGGAACAAACTGTATAAACAGAGTCCGTTTCCTTTTCATGTTTTTACAACAAGGGCATACATACCCTGCCGATTTGTTTTTGTATTTGACAGTTTGTATCGTTCTCAGGTGTTTATGTTTTGTATACAGAACCTGCTGCTTGCAAACAGGCTCTGCTAATAAAACAAACACTGGGACATGAGAGATTGATGGGATGACAGATAACTAGACAGACAGATAGGTATGAAACAATAATGCCTCACCTCATGTATGGAATTGAAAAGGCTCCAGTCAAAGCTTGTTAGTTCGAATGCAATATCCCAAGTGTTTATTCCCAAAAGCCTTACTGATCTGTGTTGGGTCTCTTCATTTTCTGCAAATGGGTTCTGCAAAGCAATATATTAAAATAAACCTTTAGAACATGTTACAAGGCTGACTGTCCTCACGGTTTTGAAAAAAAAACAAAATGAAATTGTTAGGAAATCAATTCACGCGGAGTGCACTTTATTTTTCCATGGTTGTTCACCTTCAATCAGATTATTCAGTCAATTTGGGGAAAGGCCTTGAAAGCACGCGAGTGTGATGAATGACTACTCATTGAATAAAGCACTGTGGCTGGCAATTCAATTATAAGTAAACTGGCCAGGCAGACAGCATAATGAAAAGAAATATAACTCATACTGTATCTGCCTGCCCTATTGCTAGACAGGCCCCTGAAACAATGCCCCATATACTGGCGATATGAAATATTTAGTGGTTAAAATAGCATATGTCCCACAAAAATGTGTTAATAGTACAAGACATGGTCATATGACATTGGAATAAAAAAAAATACACATATTAATATAACAAATGAAATGATATCATTATATAATTCTGCACCAAACATTGAATATATTATTATTAGAGCTCCAATACATCAATCAATACAATGTCATTTGGTTAATATATTCAGTCATTAAAGGAACACTACTATTGTTGATATACATAAGCTGCTGTGTAGTAATGGGGGCAGCCATTCAAAGAAGAAAAGACTCAGGTTACACTGCAGATAAGCTCTGTAGAACATAATGGTGATATCTGTTATCCACTATTTAACCTGTGCCATATAGCCTTTTTTAAATGGCTGCCATTGCTACACAGCAGCTTGTTTATATAAACCACAGTAGTGTTTCTGAAGCAAACACATCAGTTTTGCCAGTGCAGGGTAGAGTCCTGCATCGGGTCGGGTACCCGTGGGTTACCCGTAAAATCCCGCGGTGCCCTGCGGGTTGCATGTAGAATTTCTGGGTGCGGGTATAGAAGCGGGCCGGTGGTTCTGCAGGTTGGCGGGTGGAGGGTCGGGTCGCGGATCCTCGCCATAGCGATTTTTACTCCTTTTTCTGAGCATGTCTACTACTGATGATGTCACTTCCGGTTTACAATGATAGCACTTCCTGTTTTACTCCTTTTTTTCTGATCGAGGCTACTTCCGATGATGTCACTTCCGTGTTTACAATGACAGCACTTCCTGATTCTTGATGGTAAGAGGGTCGCGGGTCTGGGTTGCGGATCGCGGGTTGCAGGTACGGGTTGGGTCGCGGGTCCAAGCGGGTAAGAATACGGGTTGTGGGTTGGGTTGCGGATTGCGGGTATGAGTTGGGTACGGGTCCCAAAAAATGGACCCGTGCAGGACTCTAGTGCAGGGCAACACTACATGGGAGTTTCATTACTTTTACACACTATAATTTTTTTTTCTTTAACATAACCCACCTTAAAGGAAAGTCAAACTAAAAAAGTAGGTTAGAAATGCTGTACATTAAGTTTTGTGCTTCTATACCAGCCCAAGGCAACCACATCCCTTTAGCAGTAAAGATTTGTGTCTCCAAAGATGCCCCAGTAGCTCCCCATCTTCTTTTCTGCTGATTCACTTATTCACATGCTCTGTGCTGCTGTCACTTACTGAGTTTAGGGACCTACTCACAATATACAGCACACAGAATAGAAATGTCACAATATAAGGCAGATCAGTAATTAATACAGATAATTACTACATGGCAGCACAGAAACCAGTGCAATTCGCATCAGCCCTGTAGCATCAGCTTATATTACAGGCGAACCTAATTTTCTGCTTGATAATTTGTGACGACCCCTGCTTCTCAGCAGCTGCTCAGAGTCCACTGAGCATGTGAGTATCACAGACACTTTCCAAGATGGTGACCCCCTGTGACAAGTCTGAAGTCCTGGATCATTGCTGCTATTGAGGAGCTAAAAACTTTAGGCTGGTGCAATAAGTTCAGTATATAAATTAATTAGCCCTATTCATTATCAGGGTTTAGTTCTCCTTTAATGAGCTTGTTTATATGTAAAGCAGTTCAGAGTTCAGAAAATAGTAACAATAAAAAAGTCTAGCAAATCACAGCACATATCTGGCATCTCTAGGAACGCATCTTACAATGAATGTGGCTCATGGATAAAAAAAGGTTTGGGACTCCTGCCTTAGGAGAGCAGCAAAGTAAGGAGAGGCTCACAAACATCTTTTACATATGGGTCAGCTATTGAACTGTGCAACTGTTGCAACTCTTTGCTCTTTATTGTTTTTAAAAATATCTTTATGTCTCTTTAAAGAAAGAGGCTTCAATAAAACAAAAGTATAAAAAAACACTTGATTTTGTAACAGCCTAGGAATATCAGTACAAATCATCACGTACCAATGTGTCACTCTTCCTGTAAGTATAAATACGGTTGGAGGGCTCCAGAGACTTAGAAAGGATCAATTCATTTGGAAGAAGCTCATGTTTTTCTGTGAAACAAAAAGAAGGAATAACTATGTTAGTCTAGAAATGGCTGGAAACCTGTAGAAGAATTCATTCCTGCAATATCATATAGCAATACTATTACTATTATTAATGTGTATATAGATTTAAACACTACAAACACAATAAACATTACCCTAAACCAGTGATCCCCAAACCCTTGGATGTTGCTCCCAGTGGCCTCAAAGCAGGTTATTAATTTTGAATTCCAGGCTTGGAGGCAAGTTTTGGTTGCATAAAAACCACATGTACTGTCAAACAGAACCTCCTGTAGGGGAATACCAAGTAGCAAATCACAGCCTTTATTTGGAATCCCCAAATATGAATGTGGCTCATGGATAAAAAATGTTGGGGATCCCTGCTCTAAGGTAAATGCATACTTAGAATCAGGCTCAATTGCAGATATTTAGAGATCAGTGAGTGCTACATATGTTTTTGAATAAACCAAAGTCAATTCAAACAGTTAGCAGTTTCCCTACCTGTTATGTTTTGGGTTTTCTAATCAGTGGTACCAATAGAAAACCTTATACAGTTTTTGAACAGCTTTGCCAATGAATGCAGTTCTGCATTTCTAATAAGCAGCCCATCTGCCTTAAATGTTCTTCAGTCCTACATTGCTTTGGGAAGACCTTGCACTGACCACTCTCAGCATTACATCTGGAATATCCAACATCAGTCAGTTTGATATTACTACAATCTGACATACAAGTCAATGGCCATGTTGCATGGATCATTGCACAGGTTAGATTGCTACTGTAGGTAGAAGTGCAGGCACTTGTCAGGTTGACTGATGTCTCAATACATGTGCCCAATACAGCTTAATTCTGACCAACACACAAAAGATAACACTAAAAACTCAGAGAGTGATACATTGTATGTTTTGATGAATTGTTTTCACTTTAATATGATATATGTTACATTTTGCTATATGCATGAATATTTTGTTGTCAAACATTACAGCCAATGTGGTGTAACAGTTGGCTCTTCCAATTCTATCATTTAGAATTAGAACCTGAAATGAATAGCTCTACAGCTGCTACTAAACTCCCAGATGATGCAGAGGGTTGCAGGCAATAGTACTTTAGCAACTGGTGGAAAACCCTGAGGCTGGAATTTGCTAATGCAGAATAAAGTATACCACTGGCTCTTCAACATCTGACACCTTATGTGGAAATGAAAAATAAAATATATCAAGCTTGCACCAATGAAGTAAATGTTGATAACAATTAAAATATGAATTATTTTAAGGATTTAATCTAAAATGCTAATGGGTCACTGCACTTTGGTATTAATGGGAAAAATGAAAGTTATAATCATGCAGCTGAGAATATATATTTACAATGAAGCCATCTCCCGACCAATTTCTATTAAGGTCTGCAGGCATTGCAGTCACAGAATCATATTTTTGGTTTTGCATGCAGGACAGCAGTCACATTACAGCACTGCTAAGACCATTCTGTTCCTGACATGCGATCCTCATTCAAAATATGCAAACCCATGCTCTGTGTGTGCAGACAATCTTAGAAAATGCTATTGCACTACATTCCCGCAGAGAGGGTTCCATGATCCTAAGAATTAGTTGTTGTCATGGTAACAGCCCTTTCCCAGAAAGTCTTTACATTGGCTGTGGTCATCCAGCTGAGCAAATCTTCTGGGAATGTGGGGGTGCGTGTACCTATGTTCAGAATTGTCAGCCACAATCCCTTAGGGACAAGTGTAATTGAGGAATGAGAATAGAAATACAATTACCCCCGCAGTATGTCACAGTGACCAAAGCCAGGTCTTCCTCCGAAAGCTGAATCCTCTCCGCCACTATCTTTAGTATATCCTGAGCAGAGCTGGATACTTTGGCCCTGATGCTTACATAGGAGTGATCCGTCATGTAGACACGGCAGAAAACTGCACAAAAAAGGAAAGGGACAGAGGTTAGCGTTCCATGCACAAGTCAATAAAACTCAGCTGTTGTCAGCCTGTGCTTTCCTGCTATGTATGGTATACGGGGAACAGACTGTCTGGCAGACAAAACCGCAGCATTATTCATTTAACCACACTCTCAAGAGAAATCATCTGGTTATGAAATATTTCTATTTTCTGCTCTTTTATTTATTTTTAGCCAAAGCTTCCATGATAGAGAAAAAGGAGCAAGTTCCCTGCCCCAAGCCCCCAGACACTGTGACATTGACATTTTAACATTTTGCCAAGAAGGAAAGGCGTATGAATGGATGCAGTACTTACTGCTCGAGAAATGTGGAAAAAGCATGTATGTGCGTGACAAATATGAAACCCTTATGGACAATGAACAGTAGGGGAAAATAACACACTCTTCTGCTACTGGGTTATTCAGTGCAATTGGGATCATTTAGCAGCATCAAATCCCTATTCCAAGACACTGGGGACTGTGCAAATGGTTGAATACTCAAAATGGTGCAATCATAGCACTAGGATCAATAAAACACAACTGATGGGGGAAAAAAGTCAATAATCTCTCCCCATTGTAAAATAAATAAACAAACATTTTCCACTGTTGATTAAACCATCTGCGTCCAGCTCTTGTTGGCAGTTTGAGACATTTAAATTGAAAGTAAGCCTTGATTCACACCTTATCTAAAGTACTGCTACTAAAATGCCCACCTGTCAATGTCATCTATGTATCTGGTTAGGTAATTATTTTAATGTCTGCCAATAAAACGTCAGGTAAGTCCTAAAAAGCTATTCTAGTTTCTGGGCATACCCCAGCCATTGCACAATTCAAGATTATTTGTTTGGGACAATACAAGAAATAAACCTGAACAGAATTATTTAGTTAGTTAAATTTAATTTTAGGGTAGAGACAGTACCAGTTTATCTAATAATAATAATCTTAGTATCTGGTAGAATAAAATTAAGTATTGCCTGTCCTAATGAAGTCAAAAGTGGTGAAGGGCATTTCATACTTGCCTGCACAGCTAGGGTAAAAAAGCCTGCTTGCAATAACCACAGATATCAAAGACCAAATATATTTATCTATGGAGTTTTGTGTGCATCACCCACCAAATTGAGATGGTACCAATTTGCTGTTTTTGTTAACCTTTTTAAATGTTTTAATATACAAAAATTGAGGAATTGATTATGGATTATTGCAGCATGAATTCATTAATATGACCTGAAATTGATTTTTGTTCTACGACAATTTGTTAGTGTCACATGAATATGATTATTGGTTGACAAAATTGGCAGTGTTTTTTTTGAATTATTTGACTATTGTACTGTACATGTATACAGTGATTCTTTTTTTTAATTATTTTTTTGTGAAAAAATTAGGTACATTATTATTGTTGCTATTTGCCTTTTTATGCTGCCTCTCTTAAATTTCTGAAGTAAGTGAACAAGTAATCCTGAAACATTTCAAAGCTCATCTCAATGGCTTCTTCAGTAAAAATGAGTGCTAGGGAATCCTCTGGCATTATAATGGTGACTGTTTTACCCTCAGGCTAATGCCAGACATAGCAGATCTTGGCCTGCAGGGAAAGCAGGTCAAGAATCCGCTGCTACTCTTATTGGATGTGCCTGCACCTGGATACGTTACAATGGACTGGATGCAGACACATGTGGTGGATTTCAGCACAAAAATGGGATGTATCTGGGTGCAGGAACATCCAAAAAGAGTAGGAGTGGATTCTTGGAGGTCTACATCCGCTACATCTGGCAATAGCCTTATGGTAGCACACTCACCATTATTAATTTACAATGGCACCATCAAACTCATAGAAGAAGGGCTTAAATGTTTGAAGAACATGACTGGAAGGTGAATTATTGTGAAATCCATAAAGTAAAGATGTTAAAATCATATTCTTTTTCCCAGCTGTTTCACAACATTCATACCTCCACTTGTGTAACACCAATATTCAACACCAACCTCAATGCGAATCATGGTACTGTTGTGAAAGGATTATGGTGGTTGTATTAAAATTAAATTCCCTTCCCCATTCAGTTAATCTGAAGAAGCCAGTTGCCTTAAACTTACCACTACTATATATTGCATAATGAACCAAACAAATACCTCAGAATACATTTATCTACAACATACTATACTATATATGAAGTTGAACTGCCATTTTATTTTTGGTGCATATGAAATCTACTTTACAGTTTTTATTTTCTATATTAGGAATAAGACTAAAGTTACTACCAGACCCAGTGCAAATCTGTTTTCCACTTTGAGGTGGGCAACACCTTGTTCATGTGATGTGCAGCCATGGACAGACTTATTGGTTCTTGCTCAGTGAAGCCATATTGCTGCTACTTTGATTCATAAAGCACTATGCTTTACAGTCTTTCTAAGTAATGAATTGAGCAATAAATAATTAAGCCCCATTCCTTTAAAAGACAAGAGCCGCCTAGCTGTTCTTTTTTAATATTGATTATTTACTGTCAGTATTGCACTGTGTTTGCCAAGGCGCTGGCAGCAATAACAGAATCCTGATTTACTTTTCTAGCTTGCCTCTTGCTCCGTTCTTCCGTGAACTGATTTTGCTTAAGGCACAATTTGTATTTTAAACTTATGCAGCTGCACTGTTTTTCCTCTCCTTCTGTTATGTTTATAAGTAGGTAGTTTCAGGAATGCCAAAGGCTAAAGCATGTTCTTTAAATCTGTACAAAACAGAACTGTTGTACGTAACAACATGTCTGTGATGTAAGGGACGTGTAATATATGTAAGTAACCTAAACACATTTCGATCAAGGATGATTTGTTTCCCCAAGCAGGGCTGCTATATATGCCTGAGAGTTCATGCAGCAGTCCTGCAGACAACTGAAACACTTTTAGTTCCCTTTAATACCATCATCAAAATATACATCAGATGAATAATTACTCATTGCATTGCCTGTAAATGGGCTCATCATACATAAATCAGTATATCACTTTTTAGGGGTGATGATATAGCAAAAACATAATACACATGCATTGCGTAGACCATTTACCAGTATCAAAACCATGAAGGTGTAAAATATATATATATTGTTCTTTCTGCTCCTATTTTTACAATTAGTGCACCCTTATTCACAAACACAGTCTTGCAGGGAGTCACAGTTCCAAAGCAGTTGAAGAACGAGGTAGAAGATTCTAGACAAGCTATTGTATCTCATTAGCATGAAGTCCTTGCAGTGATATAATAATCTAAGGCATGTAAATGATACATACATTATACTATATTCTACATACATTTAAGACCTGTAAACAGATTAAATAATATAATCCTCATCATATTAAAACTGGTAACACTAGTACTTTGTGCTATCAACTTTATACGAAAGAGTGATTTGTAATGCTAAGAAATACTCTGGGACTCTGCTCTGTTCCCCCACACATTGCCAGCGCATACTTACTTTCCTCTATTTCATTTGCATTTCCTCTCTGCTGGAGCCAGTTCTCCTTTAGACTGAATTGGTGGAAAAGGGCTTTATTCTGTAGGCACAAAATGAAGGACAATATACTCATGCGTTCAACATATTTACAGCTTTATATTAGTTTCACGGAGCGATGGCTGAAATCATGCAAAGGAAGATACGGCCTTTGCAAACATTTATGAAAATATAGGGAGTTGAAGAGGATATTCACCTTTGGGGAATGTCTTTTTACACTGTCCCTTTAAGAATTCTTTTTTTTTTTAAAGTAGTGATTTTTAAACATTTTTTTAAAGTCTCTGTTGCTAAAATGAATATTTTGGCAATAAGGTCAGTATGGAAAAAGTTCCCCAGAGCTGAACATAAGAAAAAGAAGACATGTATGTGCTAGAACACATTTCATTGGCCATGGCAAGGTGGAAACATAGGAGAAACAAAAAGCTAGCATCACTTATTATTTCTAATTTTCTGGTAAATCCATATAATATTCATTGTTGAGTACACCCACTAACTCACTACTGCAAATCACAACTTATGTGAAACGACACACTTGTTAAAAAGTGCATTGGTTGAAATGTGGCACCAGGAATAAATTTGTCCCTTTGATCTTGCACTGAGATTACATGAAACCATAAACAGATGATAGCTACACAGCTCCAAGCAAGGTTAGGAAAGACTGATTCCATTATTTTGGGTTTGGCCGAACCCCGAATCCTTTGCGAAAGATTCGGGTGAATACCGAAGCAAACCCTAATTTGCATATGCAGATTAGGGGTGGGTAAGGGAAAACATTTTTACTTCCTTGTTTTGTGACAAAAAGCCACGTGATTTCCCTCCCCGCCCCAATTTGCATATGCAAATTAGGATTCCGATTAGCCAGGCAGAAGGATTCGGCCGAATAAAAATCATGCGGAAAAAGGCTGAATCCCCAACCAAATCCTGGATTTGGTGCATCCCTACCCATAAGGCATCTCTGCTTGCTTTTTAATAAATAATCCAACATTTCTTTTGTATGGTCATTTACTTACTATATCTTCCACACATTTTACAGTGTATAAAGCCTTCTCTACCCACTACATACATTAAGTTTACCTTAGAGCTCAGATAAAGAATTCTATGGTAAAGAAGAGTTGTATGTCTATAGGTGGCCATAGAAGCCCCGATAATTGACGAAACACATTTCCATTCAATATTTGGTGCATTTATGGATTTGGATATCTTCGTTGATTGGGCTGGCCCGGAAAATTTTGATTGGGAGGCACTCTAACATCACCCATTGGGTCTCTGCACAGCCACCCCCCCAACTGCTTCACACTCAAGGTGGCCATAGATGCACCGATAATATTGTATGAAACTTTCCTACGATATTCAGTGCGTGTATGGGTGGGAAAGGATCAGACTGATATCGGCAGAAGCCTTGGATATCGGCCGGCTCATCGTTCAGGCTGGACAGAAATTTTTGATCGGGTGCCTTTAAAGGTAACTGAACATCGGCCACTGTTTAGTCCTGAATCATCAGATACAGGTAAAATTGTATTGTATCTATCTATATATCTGACAATTCAGCTCTACACGAATGTATTGAAAAGAACGACCTGGAAAGAACTTTTCCAGGAAAGATTGTAAATGTAACATCTATGGCCACCTTGTTAAACAGAAATGATTTGGGGAAAGACAGAATGTGAGAATGTGACAGAATGTGAGGCAACAGATCAGTAAATTGAAGGAGTATGGTTGAGATATTTTCATGTAAAGAAGAGACAAAGGCTCAGATCCTGTTGTAAAGACTCTAAAGGGTTACATTTGAACAAAAAATTATTAAAGGTGTCCCGCCCCTAGACATGTTTCTTATTTCTTCCTATGACTCAATAAACAACAGAGGCCAATCCCCTTGCTGATAACACCATTCAAGTGCTGATACCATTTGTCTAGTTACTGCCCAAGTTGAAATTTGCCCACTGTTAGTAAACATGTTTCCAGTACTGAGTTTGCAGAACATAAATGGTTTTCAGGAACCAACACAGAGGTTACAATTTCACTAAAACAAAACTGTAGTTTGGTTAACAACATGATGTAAAAGTTAATAGACCGTTTTTGTAACGGCTGCCCATTATAGGTTCTACAAAGTGCATTCAGCACTATACTAAGGGCACATAATCGTTGCACTCACCAGTCTCTAACCAATGAGTATTCCTGCCAACTCTTCTAATGTTTCGCTTCCTCATCAAACTGTGCTGGCAGATGCAGAGGAAGCATTGTTGTACAGTAGGCTTCCGCACACTCTTTCCCTGTGATCCGTGCAGCTGTGCACAATTCAGGACAGGAAACATTAACTGGCCAAGATTGTTCAAGCAGTGGAAAGCAAACTCACTAGGGATAAAGCTGTTCAAGTGCTGATTTCTAATCTTGAGCATTGTTTTCTAAAGAACCCCAGATATCCCCCAGCAAGCAAATTGGGCATTTACTGAAAAGCTGGTCATATATTTTTAAAGGGGTAATGTTGCTTTTATGTACAGGCCCTAAATAGTTAGAATGCAAGTTTGGAAATCTTTTTATGAGCACATCCGCACATACCCTGGAATACAGGCATCTTACCATTCAGACGTCACACATGTGTGGCTTATATGGCTGAATTGCAAAGTGTACCTGTGTGCTGCACTCTGATTTATACATTGCACCAAGTATATGTAACTGTAATATCAGTTAATACAACTGCATATCAGTATTAAGATCAGCACCACAACATACCTTTCTGTGAGGTGAGTATTCATCAACTGTACTGTAAAAGAAAAAAAATAGGAAATTGTTATATTCTATAAATCACTTTATTCCCATGGGATCAATTGGAATTTGTATCAGAAGATCACTTTCTTAGAGTCCCCAACCTTTTTTACCTGTGAGCCACATTCAAATGTAAAAAGAGTTGGGGAGCTACATGAGCATGAAAAAGCCCCTTGGGGTGCCAAATAAAGGCTGTGATTGGCTATTTGGTAGCCCCAATGTGGACTGGCAGCCTATAGGAGGCAGTATATTTAGTATACTTAGTCTGTATACATTTAAAACTCGTTTCCAAGCCTGGAATTAAAAATAAGCACCTGCTTTGAGGACACTGAGATCAACATTCAAGGGGTTGAAGAGCAACATGTTGCTCACAAGCTGCTGGTTGGGGTTCACTGCTCTACATCATACTAAAAGTTACTTAAAAGGTGAACATCCCCTTTAATAAAGAGATAAGTAATAAAAAGTAACAATAACAATAAAATTGTAGCCTCACAGAACAATAGTTGTTTGGCTGACAGTCAGTGACCCCCACTTGAAATCTGGAAAGATTCAAAATAAATAATGAAGCCCAATTGCAGTTGCTAGGAATAGGTCATGCATGCATTTGAACCTTACCTAATCATGTACACATTCTCCTAATTTGTATACGTCAGGGCAGAATATTATGTTATAATGTTATAAAGACTCCATGATAGGTATGCCCCATGATCATACAAAGGAATGAGACCACATGCCAAATTCTTTTATAAAGGTCATGGAACTTTAAGGTGACATAGGTGATACAAGTGCCATGACTAAGCAGCAATTATAAATGATAAATAAAATTGGGATCTATTTAACAACTTATTTATAGTTCTAATGAACTATATTGTTATGATCAAGGGACTTGGTGTCAGATTGTGGCAATTATACTACAGAAGAACACTAATAAGGCCAACAAACCTCTGATAAACTATAAATGCCATCATCAGGCAAATAAAAATAGTATTCACTGGTACAGCAATCACCACTCACGTATACAGGCGTACTTATTTAGTCCATAATTATATCATTATACATCAGCAGGATCTGCTTCAATAGCTACAATTTTGCTCATAAATATGTTCTTAAAGAAGAAAGGGCATCCTGTGAGACCTATTAGCAGAGTTGCTATGCACTTTAGGCAGCTATTTCAAGTTTGATTTAGTGAACTCAATTATCAATTGTAATCCTGCAAAGATATTTATTAGATTCAACTTTCTTCTAGCCAGAACTTATTTAACATCATACATTATTAGCTCAAAACAACTCACCTAACACAACATTTTTGTTAAAAGTTGGCAAATAATCACTCAATACTTTATGACAGACTCAAGAGATGAAGACTATTTTTTCTATTGCTGCCTGTTTATGGTCACGATAATTTCAGTGTGCTGCTGGTTTCATTTTTGCATGTTGAAACAAATAAGGGCATATCTCTATGCTTAAGTGGTTTGTATATTTGATTCAGTCCTTCATCATATACAATAGTCAGTACATGAAAATCTATATGGAAATAATGTTCAAAATATAGACTGAAAATACAAGATGCTTTATCTGGGGAAATTCCAAACGGATGTGGTAAAGACTAAGACAGTTGTCAATTGTAAAACAGGATTAAAACAGAAATAGACTTAATGTATATCAATTGAAATAGTGAAAAAGATTGTGCAGCTGCTGGAAAGCAAGGGAATATATGGTTCTTAGTTGCTACAAAACTCTTTAAGGCTCACTTATCAAATAGGGCAAGCATGGCTTCATGTTGCACCTAGAATGCTTTTTTTTTCTTTGCACCTATTAGTTATGAGCAAACCTTTGTATAGGGTGCAATATTTTTGCCTTCCAGAATGGAGGCACAGGAGGCCCATAGGAGTCAACATGTATGCCCTTTACTACCGTGTCATTCATTATGCACATGGAATTAGTGCAAGGCTCATTGGGAGCCCTGTACTTATAGATTGATAAAGGCATGTATTCCTGATAACTGTGCAACACCTTGTTACTGATGTGCCAACAAGGGTCAAGATGCAGAGCAAGGAAGTGCATGTTGTAAGTGAATTGTGCTATAACATTAATGTAGGAGCCTAAATCATTAGTCAATCATATTCCAGTAATATCATACTATGGTTTTATTTGTCTTCTGTCTGCGTCAGGAGTTGAGATATCACCTTTTCAGACTACTGTTATTAACTGTAATATTATGATAATGTCCATTATATAGTGCCTTATTACATGAACACATCGCTATAATAAACTGGCTACTACCAATAGATAAGTATTGACGATTTTTGTAGAGAAAATACCAATAACACTTACTGGCGACGATGGAAGCGTGTGACTTTTTGAAATTCCTTTAATTCCTTTTCTAGACCGGGGTATTCATAAACATCATCCAACACATACCGGTGGAGGGTCTGAAACGAATGCAACAGACTTGGCTAGGTTAAATAGGTTAAATTGCTTGTGCAATGCAACAGCAGGTTCAAGGCAATGTCAGACAATACAGAGCAATGTCTTCATTTTCAATTAAAAAAAGGAATAAGACTACATGCTTCCAGATGACCCTCACTTATGGCCTTAGTTAAAGGGACACTGCTGATGAAATTACAGAGAAGAGCATATGTGCAATATTCAGATGTACATATATTAGTGACTGTGTGTGAGAAGCCTGGACGGTGGATACTCGACCTGCAATATTTCTGAAGTACAACTAACTGCCATTGCGGATGAGAGCTGTAGTTCACAGACAACTGGAAAGCTGCAGGTTGATAATGCCCATCGTATGCAGGTCAGTGTTCCTCTTCATTAAGAGGCTCTGCGACATTGAAAGGGCCAGCAACAATGTCCTGGGCCATACCAATAAAATCTGTTAAGTATATTCAGGCATCTCCTAGACTGGCACTGTTTCTGTATTACCTGTCCATTACCCCCCCCCCCCCCCCCCCCATTATTCTTTCCAGATGTCTGTCCCTGCTCCATCAACTTCATACTTGAACATTCACTCTCCCTGCAAGTTTTTTACCATTATATCTCTATTATGGATGTGATCAAATTCTCATTCTTCAGAATGTGTGCCCCTTGGACTGTAAGCTCTTAGTATATGAGATTATTCTGCTATTACTACATAAGAATTCATGTATAAACATATTTATTGCACTTCTTTTTGGAGAGAATGTATTCTGCAGAGGAAAGAGATCGCACTTCTGAACAGAAAACAGACATTTCAGATTTTACACTGTCCAGGCGTTTTTCAAAATTTACTCTCACAAATACAGATTTATGTAGACAAAGTAACATTATAAATTATATTTTAATGCTGCTGGTGCTCCAGTTAATCTTTGTGTAGCACAGGGAATGCAGTGCTCTCAGACCATAAATGGCAATTTCACTACATGGAATTGCAGCAGGTTTCGGCAAGATCAGGAGATATGTTTTCTCTCAGAAGAAGCATCTTCAGGACAAATGGAGCTGTTTTCTGTCAAAATTGCTTCTGCTGTATGTTATGAACTGCACTTTGGCCAGCACAGCACAAGCCAGAGCAAATGCACAGCAAACTATTACTGAGAATAACATCATTCAAACCTTCCTTAAGTTAATAAATAGATTTATCATGAAGGTAAATATAATATCTAAAGGCATTTTTCTTTCATTCAAAAATTCCAAATCAGCATTTTATTCCTTCGTGTGGCCTTCTTCTTGCAGTGCTGACTCTACAACTTTCCAGTGTTGTTTTCCCAGCATCCTGACAGCTAAAATTACATGTGGCAAAACCCAACTCTCCCCAATAAATAGGTATAGTTTTTGTGTTTTCTTGCACTAAACCGAGCAAAATCTGAAATGTGCATAAGTCTAAATTAAAGCAAGAGGAACACAGTATGTCCATCACAGGTCTTATTCACTGCACTAATGTTGAAAAAGGGAGTATACTGCAACTTTATACAAAAAAAGCAATTATTTTTGTTATAACCTGTGCTTCATAAATTCATCCTATGCTTATAATCTCATTCTCCAACAAATATTTTTAAATATGAACTTACATAACCTTCCTGCTACAGATATTAAACTCACAGGTCTATAATTACCGTGCTGAAAATCTAAAGCTGTTTTAAATATTGCAATTATCAAGTATTTCATTTATTTTAATAATTTCCAGTATTTATGTGTACACTAATTATATGACTCACGGTGTACCTTAAATGGACCTCAACTGAATGGGTGCTACCATAAATTAATGAATAATCCGCCAACCATCATCATCATCATCATCAGTGTACATTCTATGGAACAATAATCTTTGAAGATTAAATGAATCATTTACAATTCCCCTGAGCATAAAGCACTTGGAGGTGCAAAAATACATATTACTCCTTCCCTGCAGCCAATGGCAGACAGTGGTCTATTTAATGGGGTAGCCACAGGTCCATATTCTCCGAAATGGAGTGCAGAGGCCTACAAGAATTCTGCAATAGCACAAATGTACAAAGTATAAAATGTTTGTGAATATTCTCATTCATCATCTTACAGCACTTTGATACTGCTGAGGAGGTTGTAAATGACCCTTTTGAGACTAAAAAAATTACTTTTTGCCCTCACTGTATACCAACCAGTTTTAATTGGATTCAAAAAAAGATATGGAAAAAATAAAGCTTGGTTTGGCAGGATTTAGCAAGATGACAGACTAAATCTAAGTGAAATATTTTTCAAATGGGCAAAACCACATCATTACTATTCATTTTTTTTACAGCGCTGACACATTCAGGCAGCACGTAACAATATGAAGGAATCATGAACAAATGTCTGTCATCATTCCCACACAGTGAATCTAATTGTAAAAGCAAATAACACCATTGCCACAGATCCAGACTGCACATACTTTCTTACCTTAAGGAAGAGCTTAGAATGCTCATCTTCATGTAACCAGTCCTTGTACAATGCAGTCCAATGAGAGGCAAGAAGCAATACCTTTCTTTTTGTGCACAGGACCTCTGGGCTTTCTGCTTTGCCATCATATTTTGTTGCACAATAAGTGATTTCAGGTCAAGGAACAACAAGAAAACATTTCATGTTTCACAAGTGCAGTCAACCGTAGAGAGAGGAATATTATGGAGAGTAATGTAGGGCTAAAAAAAACCTTCTTCTGTTGCTGGGCATTAGAGTCGATAATGAAAAGGCTCAGAAAATGTAACTATACTTAACTGCACCCTGTTTGTGTATTGTACAGTTCAATGGAAATGTAATGGCACTGTCACCCTATCAGTGCTGCACATGAAGTGATTTGAGGTAATAACTGCCTGAACTGTACTGTAAGAACCTTATATATTAGTGAATACAAAAATTACACTACCTTTGTCATTCAGGAAAGTATTATAACCTCTCTATAAGGATAGGCCAGGTGCAAAGTACAGCACTCACATACTGTGAATCCATTCTACACTTGTCAGAACAGGCGGAAAACGCCTCCAATCCTATTCATTCTGCTAGCGGATTTGGCAACCCAGTTGCTACAATGCCATCGGCCAAGTGCCTGCTAAAAGGAAAATGTTTGATCTTGTGTGAAGGCACGTGCTTCACAGCTTTCCCAAAACACGGCATCGCCAGAATAAACATGCTCCCATTTGGCTGCATTTTAATTGCCCATATTTTCTTGAACCTGAAACTGAATCTACGCAAACCTATTCTGCCTGGGCTTCTTTTCACCAAAAAGGCACGCACTTCACCGGACTCTCGGAGCGGTTAAAAGGTACTAACGCGTTTCGTGTGCAATCACACGTAATCATAGGCACAAATGACACATTTCCACATTCAGTTAAAAAGCATTCAGGGCTTTAGTCATTGCTGACGTACTTCCCTTAATTAAAACCAGAGCCAAGAGAGAAACTTTAACTCTTTAATTACCCTCTGTCTCGTGTAAACACTGTTCGCAAATCCTTACTTCTTAGTATATCATTTTTGAAACATTTCACCTTAAATCGTAACACTAATCGTGTATCTTCATCTCTTAATATACTTTGTTGCTATTCTTAACTTTTTCACTGTTGGATCTCCATTGTGGAGATATCTACTACTTCCCACTCCACAGGAGGCTTCCTTATGACATTCACCATTTTAATCCCTTTATTAGCCTTCAGCAGATTACTTGATTTATACTAAACTATTTCCTTTTATTCACCTCTTTTTTGCTTACTCTGCCTGGGCTGTCTACAGCCTCCGATCTGATCCACTAATGATGATGGGGGATGATCAGTGACAGGTTGGACCCTGCAGCTACTGCTCAGGTGTGTAAATGGCATGTGGGTGAGAAGAGGAATGCATTATATTTCTCGAAGCAAAAGAGAATAGCTATGAATCACAAAACTGTCATAACATGACAAAAAGTGAAATATGATGTGCACGTACGTTCTCATGCATACTCTCATAGTGATTAAGGTATATTCAACCGCACGCCATTGGCATACCAGTGGATTTTCACCAGACAGAAGGTTAACAGTTTGCAGGAGCCACAGACGCCTTATCTTTTGAAGTATTTGCAGAATGTGATTTGTGGAACCAATGAAAATGACAATATCACACGGCATGCCTTCTGCAGGTCTTGACAGCACAAATATGTCTTCTGTAATATGCAGCCGACACAGTCAAGTGCCTGGTATTTTGTTAAGCGGCACAAATAAAAGATATCAAGCAATTCAGCACCATCATTCCGTCAAAGAGAGGAGGTCACACTGGGCCTCCTGTGAGATGAGAGAAGCTCATAATAAAATTCTTTGGAATTCCAATGGTCGCAAACATGTCTTGCTTTGGAAAAGGTAGTCTCGATGCTAGTCTATACTGAGATTCTTCAATCCAGGTATAGAAAAATGTATTTGTAATAAAAACTGAGCAATAACGATGTGGTTGAAGGAATAGTAACAGCAAAAAATTAAAAGTGTTTTAAAGTAATTAAAATATAATGTACTGTTGCCCTGTAGTGGTTAAACTGATGTGCTTGCTTTTATCTGGCCATACACGGGAAGATAAAGCTGTTGCAGCCATGGGGCAGCCATTCAGTTTGGAAAAAGTAGAAAAGGCACAGATTACAGAGTTAATATCAGAAAAGGCCCTATTGTATCCTTATTATCAGTTATCTGCTATATATACCTCAGTCTTTTCAGTTTTGAGTGGCTGTACAGCAGTTTATTTATAGTTATTCTAACTATAATAGTCTAGAAGCAAACACACAATTTTTACCACTGCAGGGCAACAGCACATTATAAATTAATTACTTAAATTTTTTTGATGTTACTGTTCCTTTAACTGGTGGCTCTTACTACAGATACATCATTACGCATACCAAAAAATGGATAAATTAAAAACATGCATGGCACATAACACGTTATTTCCATCAGTTCCTAGGAACACTAGACACACATTATAAGCAAGGCCAATGGTAGTTTAAATATAGACAGTTACAGGTTTTGAGTGATATAGACTACACTCATCAAATTAAAAGTTTTCCAGTAATGATGTGCAAGAAAACTCAACCTGCACCCGGCCTTAACCCCCAAAACCTTAACCCAACCCTAACAAGCAATGGTTGGCTAAATTTCAACCTGAACCTGTCCAACTGGTGCTCAACCTTTACATGACGTGGATTTTGGTTCAACCCACATCACTAGTTTCCAAATCTGTTGAACAAACAGGGATACCCCTATTGAACACAAGTTGTTGCATTGGTATTAAATCAGCAAATATCTTCTTGCTGGAATTTCTAAATATGTCCCTGATTTTCCAAACAATCTGGCAATTGTATTGTTGTGTATTTTGTGTAAACTGTGGGGCAAAATTGCACCACCGCAGTTACCGAAACCTAGGGGTATAACAAATGAAAGACTACTTTTGGCCCATTTAAATCCTTCATATAGGTGTCAAAGAGGTTGGTGCTGCATGAAGTCATTAACCAGATACCTTTGCTGTTCATGTAGGGCATTTGTTTTTACTATTTCAGAATTAAGGGCTTGATTATACCAGTTATGAAGGATATTGTTGTAGCAGAGCTTGGCACAAGTCATCTGTTGTCATGAAGACAGTGTATGTGAGAAGGAAGTCATCCAGGAGTGTATCTGCAGAAACCAAAGAAAAATAAAAACACAAGGTGAGGGACAAGACTCCAATGATTAGATTATAACTGCAATGCAATATATTATAACAGTCCAACATTAAAGGGGTTGTTCACCTTTAAATTAACTTTTAGTATGACGTAGAGAGTGAAACAATGTATGGTTTTTTAGTTATTTAGCTTTTTATACAGCAGTTTTTATTTTCAGCAATGTGGTTGCTAGGGTCCAAAAATTACCCTAGCAACCATGCATTGATTTGAATAAGTCAGAAGAAGAAGGCAAATAATTGAAAAAAGATAAAAAAATAAATAGTGAAGACCAATTGAAGAGTTTCTTAGGACTGATCATTCTATTACATACTGAACGTTAACCTGAAGGCGAATCACCCCTTTAAAGGGATTCTGTCATGATTTTTATGGTGTACTTTTTATTTCTAAATGACACTGTTTACACTGCAAATAATTCACTCTACAATATAAAATTTCATTCCTGAACCAGCAAAAGTATGTTTTAAATTTATAATATTGCTGTGTGGGCAGCGATCTCAGGTCATTTTGCCTGGTCATGTGCTTTCAGAAAGAGCCAACACTTTAGGATGGAACTGCTTTCTGGCAGGCTGTTTCTCCAACTGAATGTAACTGAATGTGTGGGGGGAAAGGGAGGAGGTGATATCACTCCAACTTGCAGTACTGCAATAAAGAGTGACTGAAGTTTATCAGAGCACAATTCACATGACTGGGGCATCTAGGAAACTGACAATATGTCTAGCCTCCTGGCAGGAGCGGCCCTGGGAAACAATGTTCTTAAAACATGACAATTAGCCCTGAAGTTTGCTTAATCACTCACTGTACACCGGTTCCTCAAAATGCCTTGCAAATAGTTCATTATCATGCATATGCATTAACCTCATTAGCAATCCACAATCAATTCCTTGCATCTCTTGCCTCATAACAGAACAACAGCTTTAGTGCCCACATGAGATTCTATATAGAACTGAACCCAAAGACAAGCAACTCATCCTTATTACAGTGGAACAAATACATTAGAAAACCTGAGCTCCAATATAAACTGTAAACAAAATGTTGCTTCTTACACTCTGGTGAGTGGATTCTATTTCATTTTTATAGTATAACACTAACCCTTACAAAACAAAATGAATAACTTATCTCATAGGTAATTTTTTTAAAAAAAATAAAATAAAAATCAGGATACAATAGCCAGCAACTTGCTGCAACTGGGCCTAATTCTACTATACTGTACTTGGCCCCACCTTGCATCACCGGGGTCTTGTAATTTCAGCAATCTGTTAACCAGTTTGCAATTTCCACAATCTGGTTGCTAGGGTCCAACATACCCTAGCAACCATGCAATGTTTTGAATAAGAGACTGGGATATGAATAGGAGAGGGGATGAATATATATAAATGAGAAATAAAAAAGTAGTAATAATAAATGTGTAGCCTTACAAGCATTTGTTTTTAAATGGGGTCAGTGACCCCCATTTGAAAGCTGGAAAGAGTCAGGCAAAGAAAGCAAATAATATAAAGAATAAAAAAAAATCTAAGCAAATTAAAAAGAATTATCCATGCTATAACATACTGAAATCTAACTTAAATGTGAACCAATTCTAAGCAACATTTCATTTGGTCTTCATTTTTTATAGGTTTTGAATTATTTTCCTTCTTCTTCTGATTCTTTCCAGCTTTCAAATGGGTCCTGACTCCATCTAGAAATTGCAAACTGAAGAGCTGCTGAAATAAAAACTAAATAAAAAAACCACAAATAATAAAAAAAATGAAAACCAGTTGTAAATTGTCTCAGAATATCACTCTCTACATTATAATAAAGTGAATTTAAAGGTGAACAACCCCTTTAATGAAAGAATAATACTACAGAATATGATGACACTATATGAATAATTATAAAAGTGAACCCAAACAATAAAATACATAGAAATACATATATATATATCAGCAATATATATCACATACAGATCAAATCATTCATCGTGCACAATGTAATTGTTTGAGTGCTATATATATATATGCAAGCGATATATTATTGTAAAGCACATTAATGCGTTTCTTGCACCTGAGGCAGAGATGGGGTTAAAGTGCCACACTGTATAAACAGAGCAGACATAATAATAGTGACTATACTGTAATCCCTGCTGTGCTTCCACATAGTTTAAACACCAGTCATTGCTTTCATGTTTTAATGTCAGTCTCTGTGTGAGATCAGAGATTATCCTCGGTTCTACTGATCACTCATACATTAAACTTCCAACCCATGATAATTGCATGCTGACACTTCTGGAGATACTGTATAAGGTAATCCATGGTACATGAAATGGAAAAATGCACCTATCCTTTATTTTATCAGGACTATGGTTTCTTTGGATGAAGACAAGATTAGGGTTTCTCACATGGAAAGCAAAGGTAAAGATGCAAAAGAGATTCCGATTAATATTAATCAACATATAAAATAATGAATCAGGCTATCCACTGCAATCAACAATGGGAGCAATACACAGTATTTATAAATTAAGTTCAGTTCTGTTTCTGTTCTGTTTATGATGTCCCCATTACTATATGTTCCAGAGCCAATAGAGAATCCCCAAAAACAAAACAGTTAATCTAGCACTGTACAGTAGAACAATAAATTAATATAATTAACAGGTGTCATTACAAGTATATTTATGTATTAAAGATACAACAGGGAGGAGGTCCCTTCCCCATAGAGCGTACAATCTAACGGATATGTGAGTATGTTCCAGAAATAGAGAAAAGTGGTGAAAAGGTAGTATAAATGTGAATTAATGGTTCATATGTATAACCAAGTACAAGCTAGGGGCATAATTATAGAGGAAGCAGACCCTGTGGCTGCAGGGAGGCCCAGGACGCATAGGGGCCACATGACGCCCTAAATAATGAACAATTTCAACATATCCTGGTAAAAAAGTACAACCTCTGATTATGTTGGGGGTCCTAAAATGAATTTGCGTGGGGCCCAGTAACATCTAGTTATGCCACTGCAAATAGCTTGATAGCTTGATATCAAGAGGCAAGCATCAAGAAGAAGAAATCGAGGGAATAACTGCAAACAGGGGGCATGCGGGAGAGAGATATGATTGGCTGGGTGATCAGAAATAAAACTAGTGGGTGAAAGGGAGGATACAATGTCACTAAGGGGTAAGAGATAATGAGATATGCAAACAGCAAATTGAAGTAATGGATGAAACATATAATATTAATAGAATATTAACTATATTACATTGCTTACATATATAGAGAATGGAAAGGAATGCGTCACTAACTCAGAACAACAATGAGCAGTTATTACTAGAAGCAAACAGAAACCTTGGATAATGTATTGGATATTTTTAATGAATGAATGGTTATGCAGTACACTAGGTGCACTTTCACTAAAGCCAGTTTGTTAGTACACAAGGAGGTGCTACAAGAAGATAAAAAAACTGCCAATCCAGTCTCAACTAACAAAGAAAACAACTAGGTTGTTAACTAATAAACTAGTGTAATTACAATTCATATTTAACAAATACAGGTCGAAACCCCTACAGATAGATATCACACAGTGTATTTGTTCACAGGAATAATTATTGCCTGATTCATCAACAAATGTTAGAAAGGAAAAATTCATATTGTAAAACGTAACTGATAAAGGCAGATTTACTAAGCTCGGGTGAAGGATTCGAATGCAAAAAAATTAGATTTTCAAAAAAAATTTTGGGCTAATTCGACCATCAAATTTGCTAAATTTTATGGAATCCAATGATTCGAATAAATCATACGATTCGAATGAGAAAATCGTTCGACCATTCGATTGCCTACTTCGCCAGATTACACCTACCGAGTTTCTATATTTGCCTATGGGAAGCTCCCATAGGCTTTTTTTTCCATAGAATAGAAATCATCCAATTTTTTTGTGAAATCGGATGTTTATTAAAATTTTTCGAGAAATCAGATGATCGCTATTCGATCGTTTGATAGATCGAATAGTGGTGAGTAGTTTGTGAACATTTCGAGGGTTTAATTTCGACCCTTGATGAATCTGCCCCATTATGTTTCAATGTGTAACAATAGAATTTAGGCATGGTACTCTAAACTATAGCCCATTGCCCTGAAAAACACACGTTCCAAGCACTGCAGATAACAGATCTGTAATAATATCCTGCAGATTCTTCTAGAAAACTTTCAGTTTTCTTATCCTGCTTCAGGATAATGGATCAGTTACAAGACCTAGGACAGTAAGTATAGGAAAGTGAAGTTCAACACAGGGCTTATAGTCTACAGGTACAGCAGGATGAAAGCTCCTTCTCATTCTCACCAAAAAATATTTCGTGATTAGTGGCTTTTATGACAGTTTCTGGAGTAATTAACCTTGGCCTTGTGAGGAGTTCATGCTGTGTCTTGACTCTTGATGAAGCAGGTAACTATGCTTGGGGCTACAAAGAATTTATGTAGAAATATAGCTTGATTTATGTGCCTCCTGTCTCCTTCGGTATGTCTCTACAACCTGTTTTCAGTTTTAAACATTTCTAGACACTCAACAAAAGGTCAAATTAAGTAAGATCATCAGTATAAAATTCATCTCACGGTCATCTTATAAGAGCAAGATAAATTAAGGGTGAAATGCATGTAAAATAAGCGGAAGCACGATCAGAATAAAAAATATTGATGTTTTTGTTGACAATTGACAAAGAGCTCTTAGCAGAGCCATACCAATAACTAGTATACATCCTATTTCCCTAAACTGCCTTTATAAATATACTGTATAATTACAGGGCTATCTTGGTTGCTTTCCTAGTGGAGTCTGATAGCAGAGGTGCTCATAATAAGTAAGGAAATTAGCAACCATGTTTTAAAACAGTGATCCCCAACCAGTAGCTCTTGAGCAACATGTTGCTCTCCAACCCCTTGGATGTTGCTCCCAGTGGCCTCAAAGCAGGAGCTTATTTTTTAATTCCAGGCTTGGAGATAAGTTTTAGTTGTATAAAAACCAGTTGCACTGCCAAACAGAGCCTCAATGTACAGTAGGTTGGCAATCCACGAAGGGGCTACCAAATGGCCAATCACAGCACTTATTTGCACCCCAAGAATATTTTTCATCCTAGTGTTGCTTCCCAACTCCTTTTACCTCTGAATGTTGCTCTCGGGTTCAAAAGGTTGGGGATTTCTGTTTTAAAATCAACACAAAGCACTTACACTATTTCAAATAGGGTTGATCAGAAGAGATTAGTAGCTGCTACTGCAGCAAAACAGAATGGAATACCTTCCTCAAAGGAAACAAAAATCATCATACCTCCCAACAATTTGGAAATAGGAGGGACAAAAATATATGCCACGCACATTTTGTGGCCACACACCCTAATTGCCATGTCATTTTACAAAATTTGGCAGGTTATGAAAGTTTCAACACATTTCCTACCCTAGGGTAGGGATTCTTTAGCTGTTTTGAGTAGGAAATACAAGCCAAGGCAACCCACTATCATCACCATACTGTACTAGGTAGAGAGGATTGGGGGTTAGAGAACTTAAAGTGACAGTTGTAGTTTTGGGGTGCTGTAAGTTGCTCATCCATATTTTAACCTATGGACCAGTTCTTATCAATAAGAAATCTACATATGATTGCTGTATGTATAGCACGGGCCGAATCAATATAAACTCCCTGGCAGGCCCAGACTGGAATCTGTAGTGTCTAGCAAATGCCATAAGGTGCCACAAACCTCCATTTAATTATTTGGGGCTGTCTGGGCCTCAGTATACTTGAAATGCCATGGACTATTTTAAATCTTTGCCTGGACATGCTTCCTGCATTTGAAACTGTTTACAAAATAAGCTAAATACAATGCTAGGAAATAAATATATATGGATGTATCTTTTATCAACAGATCAGTTCCTGCTCTAATGCACAATTTCCTATTTAAGCAATGTCATATCACAGTCTTTTCTTCTTGCAAGGACAAACAGTGCTGAATTAACTCACGTCCCACTTTTAACATACAGAGCCACAAGGTGCTCCAATTGAATCATGGGACTTGTGTTTGCTTTCTCAAGCAGAAAATTACTTTGCATTCCCTTTAGTTTTAAGCATAACACCTTTAAATCTAACACTATAAAGCCATATTTTTATAATTGTCAGTCATTTGCAGCTGCAAGATGCTGACATGTTTTAGCTGCCAAAGGCATTTCACCAAAAAAAAAACATCACTGAAATACACCGCCACTGATTACAGCATGAGAATGCAAATTCTCACGTCTCTCCACTGGAATCAGTTGCATGTGTCTGCACCCAAGCCAACACAACTGTTTCAGGGACAGGCAATAGAGGAGGTAAATGGCTGATTTTCAGGCCCCGTGTGGCACTAGCCTTTAGCTGTACAGTTCAGCCATCAAGTTTTGCTGAATAGCCCATTAAACATGGATATTGTGTAAGACCTGCCATTGGTATTAATAGCTACACTGTATCAAAATATATAATGCTCTCATAACAAACTGGACTTTGTAATACAGGTATGTGATTAGGGTTTTTTGAAAGGCTGTTAGGGTTAAAACTGGCTGCCCGGTTTTCCAAATTAGGGCAAGAATTTCCTGAGATTGACAAGGAGATCGGCCAATCGCCGCTGACTTCACAATCCCACCCCCCCACAATCACAGCCCCACCCATTACACAATGGACCTGCCCCCACTACAATATGGACCCTCCCCCCACACCCAAGTTCATCAGGGGGAAAGGTGGCAACCCTATGTGGGATCTGTTATCGGTAAACCTGTTATCCAGAAAGCTCATTACAGGAAGGCCATCTCTCACAGACTCCATTTTAATCAAATAATTACAAATAATAGTTATTAAAAAATTTAATAATTTCCTTTTTCTCTGTAACAATAAAATAGCCTGTACATCGAGTATATAAAAATTTACAAAAATAAGCATCACTTGAGATACTGAATTTGCTGTTAAGTCATTCTGGTAGATGGAATCCTACTACTATAGCTAATCTAAAACTCAGCAGGAGAGTACTCAGATCATTGACTTACTAGAAGATAGGAAAATCTGAATATAAGCTAAAATAAATAAGACTTTCAGTCCCAGAATGAGTTTCATCGGAATCTGCAAGGTCAAATAAACACATTCCCCAAATCTCACCGTAACTGGCACTTCAGGTTGAGTCCCAGTCCCTGTTCCATGCACCCTTGTATTGGTAGTGCCTAATTTCCAGCAAACAAATGCACAAGTATTAACGTTAAGTTTACTACGCATGGTGGTTTGGTTTCCTACTTTTATTATTGTTTCCTGTTTAGACATTACTTCCAAAGTCATTATGGTTTTTTTTATACCCGTCTTAAGCACTTCCCTTTATTTCCAAGCCCAGCACTTCATTATAACTGACCACCACTCAATAGCAGGATTAAATCACAAATAATGGAAGGTGGAAAGCGAATGACTGATGTAAGAAACTGCCGGGTAAATCCAATATCAGCTGCAGTACTTATGTTTCTCCCTGTAGTGGCTGCTCTTTTACTAGAATGTATGGCACTAGATTCTTGTGAGGTGCTCTGCATTTATGGGGTGGGTTCCAGTGATGTCACTTGAAGGCTCAGAGAGATAGATCAGAGATGCCAGTGTGCTTAACGGACTCTTTCAGTGTGTTCAAACCTGTGCACAAATGTCTGTTGCTTCCTTTCATTTGGGGCAACAAATTTGCCTGCGCCTGTTCACATGGGGCAATATGTTGTTCAAAGTTGCTCGAAATTGCCTCATGAGGCAATTTCGCCGAGGCAATTTTGAGCGACTTTGAAAAACGCATCGCTGCGTGTGAATAGGTGCAGGCGACTTTAGTGCTAGCGGGCGCAAGATAGGAGCAAGCCATTCAGGGAGATTTGTCGCCCCAAAGTAGAGGCGCTTAGGCGCCAGGCGACAAATCTCCCCGAATCTTCGCGTTTGGATGAGCCAAATCCCTTTATTGCCCTTACAGCAAGCTAATGGAACAACAGAAGTGATAAGGATAGCAGCCATTCTAGCAGATTGGGAGGTGGAATGTAGAACAGCTGCTGTGTGGTATTCTCCTCAGACTAGACTGATGTGCGCTCTTTATCTCATCACATTCTACTGGCAAAACTCCCACTGGATAAGGCAGGAGAATAATGACTGAAACAACACAACATGACTTACTGGCAACTCATTATATGGTTCTTATAGCATTGCTGCTTTATGGAGACTACTATGCAATCCTTCCTACATAGCAGAACATGTACACTCCTATAGCTACCAATAAAGGAATGTGAGATCCATTGGTTCTTCCATCTTACATTTTGGCAATAATGCTGTTTTTAATGTTTGCGTACATAATGGAATTGTATATTTGTGATGACTGTTTGATGTAGTGATGAGAGCTATACATTTTCATTATATTTTAAAGGGATTGTTCAATTTAAATTAACTGTTAGTATGATTGTAGAGAGTGATATTCTGAGACAATTTGCAATTGGTTTTAATTTTTTATCATTTGTGGTTTTTGAGTTATTTAGCTTTTTATTCAGTAGCTCTCCACTTTGCAGTTTCAGCAATGTGGTTGCTAGTTTCCAAATTACTAGGGATGCACCGAATCCACTATTTTGGATTCGGCCGAACCCCCGAATCCTTTGCAAAAGATTCAACCTAATGCTGAACCGAATCCGAATTTACATATGCAAATTAGGCGTGGGAAGGGAAAAAGTCATGCGATTTCCCTCGCCGAATCCTGCTGAAAAAGGCAGAATCCTGGCCAAATCCCGAACCAAATCCTGGATTCGGTGCATCCCTACAAATTACCCAAGAAACCATGAACTGATTTAAACAAGAGACTGGAATATGAATAGGAGAGGGTCTGAATAGAAAGACGAGTAATACAAAGTACCAATAACAATACATGTGAAGCCTTACAAAACATTTGTTTATTAGATGGGGTCAGTGACCCCCCCCCCCATTTGAAAGCAGGAAAGAGTTAGAAGAAGAAGGCAAATAATTCATAAAACAATATAAAAAAAAATAAATGATGAAGACCAATTGAAAAGTGTCCTAGAACTGGCCATTCTATAACATACTAAAAGTTTTAAAGGTGAACCACCGCTTTAATGCTACTGTTAGATTCTTGGGAGATCATGTGCATGTGCAAGCAAAACCTTGTTAAAAAGCTTCTCACTGTTCTTTTGCATAGGGAAAGGAAATGTAATTCTAAGCAACATTCCATTATACATTACAATATACACTAATTTACAATTGTGTTAAAGGTACGTGTAAATTAGTGATGTGCGGGCCGACAAAAAAAAAAGCTCTCCCCACACCTGACTCAACCCTAACCTGCCCTCCCCTCTATATATAGACCTGCACCTATCAATGACATCAAATAAGAGTTGGGGCAAGAGTATAAAATAGAATGTTGGAAGCTGCTTCCTGCAAGTATTGGGCTGGCCCATACATTACTTGTGTTAGAGTCCTGCAGCGGGTCGGGTACCCGCGGGTTACCCGCAAAATCCCGCGGTACCCTGCGGACTGCTCGTAGAATTTCTGGGTGCGGGTATAGAAGCGGGCCAGTGATTCTGCAGGTTGGCGGGTTGAGGGTCGGGTCGCGGATCCTCGCTATAGCGATTTGTACTCCTTTTTCTGAGCATTTCTAATAATGATGATGTCACTTCCGGTTTACAATGACAGCACTTCCTGTTTTACTCCTTTTTTCCCTGATCGTGGCTATTTCCGATGATGTCACTTCCGGTTTACAATGACAGCACTTCCTGATTCTTGATGGTCAGCGGGTCGCGGGTCCGGGTTGCGGTTAGCTAGTCGCGGGTACGGTTCGGGTCGCGGTCCAAGCGGGTAAGATTGCGGGTCGCGGGTCCGGGTTGCGGTTTGCGGGTACGGGTCGGGTGCGGGTCGCAAAAAATGGACCCGCGCAGGACTCTAACTTGTGTAAATATAACGGCTATCGATATAATTGCTATTGTAAGAGGTATCTGTCTGTCTATTTACATTCTCTGCACTCCTGTCTCTGACTCCTGAAACAATGTTGCAAGCGAGCTGATAAAACTGATTAACAGACCTGGCAGTCATCTGGCTTCTGTTTCATTGTTATAAAAGTCAGACCCAAAGAAAACAGAAGGAGCTAAACACATGTACTGTTTTTAACAGTAGAAATGTTTTGTTAAGTTGCTTAAAAATACATTTTCTTTCATTATAATTAAGTCAGTTTTTGGGTGGAGGGCCCTTAAAAGGATAATGAAAGTCATATATTATGGTGCCCACCACCTATTTTTGAAAGAGTGTATTACAGCTGTTATGTTCCAAGCTTCCGTGTGCCAATTCTAAGGAGGGGGAGGAAGGCTTACACAGTACAGAAATCTCAAGAAACTGGAGGCTAGGAACGGATGGTGGTGGCACAGTCTTCACAAAACTAACCCCAGGCTTGGGTGGTACCACCCAGTTAGTTTACATGTCACTGTTACATCCGCAAATATGTGCTTTGTATGTCAAAACAGCTAGAGGGACAGCATACCCATTTATTCAAAATGTTTAAGGGAAAATGACTTGCATGGCAATTTTAATCTATGTTTTTTTATTTCTTGAGCTAAACAGGGAAACTGAAGGTACTCCGTTTGGCCCTTGCAAGGTAGATAATTAGTTTGCCACTATATAATTATTTCTTCTCTCTTTGTTTTGACCGCTTGTTAGCAGGAGTCCACTGTGCAGGGGGAAATTAATTAATGGAAATAATTCATTTAGCTCGTAAGGACCAAACAAACGGTGTAGCTTTCATTTTCTTTTCTGCCCAGCTGACCTAAAAAAAAAAAAACCCAAAGATTTTGCTAGATTAAAACAAAAGGCAAAATGTATGTTTGCACAAGTCCTAGTCAATGAACTGATGTTGAACAATGGGGTACAATGACCCTTTAAAAGAAGAAGGAAACACAGACTGGATGAGTGTCAAGGGGGGGGTCGCATTGCTAGTGCAGGGATCGCTACCGTATTTGCTGGCGTATAAGACGACTTTTTGGCCCAGAAAAATATGCCCCTAAGTGGGGGGTCGTCTTATATGCCGGGTACTACCTCATCCGACGCCGATCGCGATCTGCCCTGCTGCTCCAGCCGCACTTCCTGGTTGTGACGTCAGAAGTCTTGCGAGACGAGACTAGACGCGCAACCAGGCAGCAGTGAGTTCTGCGAAAAGAGCGCGGGGAGGCAGAGCAAACAGAGTTTGAGCAGCAAGACGTAGAAGGTAGGGCTAAGCACCTAACTGGGACACAGGCAAACATGGACACAGTGACACAGAAGGCAGTCTAAAAGCAGCAAGCAGGGACACAGAAGGGGTACGGTATTTGCACTCACTACACTAGCGGAGCCGTATTTCCATGAAAAAATATAAAATTCCTGCAAATTAGGGACGGGAAGGGAAATCACGTAACTTTTTTTCACAAAACAAAGAAGTACATTTTCTCCCACTTTTTACCATCCTGTCACTAATTTGCATATGCAAATTAGGATTCGTATTTGGTTCGGTATTCGGACGAATCTTTCATGAAGGATTCAGGGATTCCCAAATAGGGAATTTGGTGAATCCCTAGTTCCAAGAAGGAATTTAATGAATTTACTATGGGCTGCACTGAGCAGATTTTGTCTATTCCTGCCAACAGTTGATTTAGAAATGTTAAGCAAATCTAAACCATGTTTTTAGACTTTTGTAGAAAAATCTAAGCAAATAGAGAACCCCCCATTTGGTGCAGTGTTTGCAATTAAATTCAGGATGCCAACAGTGCGAGACAGCAAAGCTAATCACTGTATTGCAGCCAAACACAGACAAGTCCCTGTGGGCCTCTCTACACCAGAATAAGCTGAATGGCCTCACTTAAGTTCAAGAGAGTATCATGTCAAGCAGAGGAGCAGACATGGGAGTACATTTCAGAATTCACTAGCTGCTCTGGGCACAGAACACAAAAGGAGTTATTTACGTAACAGAATGCAATTAGCGACAATCAACCATTGTATTCAACTGTTCACACTGCTTTCTGCTCTTAAGGAATTGCCACAGGTCTCAAGGCTCTGTTTTTGGGTGCAGGGACCTGCCACTTCCCTCATGAATGCAGAGCTAACTAAACTGGTATGGTTTGGGGGTAGCACATAGGTTTGCCCTACTAACCCTTTAACTGATGCAGAATACACAGGCTGCACTGGTGCCCTGTCCTGTTCAATTTGGCGCTAGGTATAGAATGCAACATTCCCCAGGATGCAAGTGCTGGTTAAGGTGTGTCCTGGGGATCTGTAGATATGCTCTGAGTAACCTGTTGGCGCTATATAAATAAATGATGATAACCTCAAAGTTCTCTGTACCACTTTTTGCGAAATTTCCCATTATATTACTGGCATGGGATCTATCTTATGGGGAGAATAAATAAGATTTAGGGTGGCTGATAAAACAGCTGATATATATTTGCATATAATTGTAGATTATCCAGTGGAAAGCCTTCTATTTGGAAACATTATTCAGAAAGCAACAAAACAAAAACAGTAGTGGTACACTAATTCCCATAGAGCTCTATTTTAACAAGTGATTTTTTAATCTTCACCAATTTGCTTCTTATTTAAAAAAAAAAAAACCTTAAGTACCTTCAGTGGACTGTAACAATAATATTGTTTGTTTGTTTTTGTTTAAATGTTCTTAGTCTAAACAAATTCTTCTCTTCTTTTCCACATTACAGAAAGACCCCTTACCTTGGAGATCTCTGGGTCCCAAGCATTCTGCATATCAGATCCAATACCTGTACTCGATCCACATAGAGAAGTTTTTCCAAAATTGTGGTGTATGCCCCCCTGGGGCACACAAGGTGGATTTCAGTGCCAAAACACAATTTTTTTTTTGCATTCTCGTACTGAAATCCACTGTGTGTGCCATTAGCCTTACAGACTGTAAAGATATCAAAGCACTGTAATAGGTCTACACACAGGGGAGAAGGCGGGAGATTCAAACAGCTTTCAAACATAGAGATAGATTGTTTGTGTACTGTAAAGTAAGAGAGCTTTGCAACCTGTCAATTTTGCCAATTAGAAGCAAAATAAATTAATGGAAAAAAATAGATAAATGGAAGAAAGAAGAAGGGCAAAGCAACAAACAGCACAGGAATTAAAAGGTAGAGAAACAGGGAAATGAATGAGCAAAATAGAGAGAAAAGAGATTGAGAAGTAGCATGATAGGGACAGCAAAGGAGAAAAGGGCAAAGACAATAGAGACATGAGTGGAGTTCACTGAGATTTGGTTGAGACTAGAATTGATTTTGGAACAGGAAGAGAAAACTTGAAAGTATTAAAGAAAGGAAGCAATATAACAAAGTGAGAGAATGGCAGATTAGGAGAGAAAACAAACATAAGGAGGAAAATAAAGCAGAAGGAAAATGGTTTTGGGAGACATATAAAAACATAAGAGGGAAGAATGGTAGAGCAGATGCAGAAGAGGAAAATATACAGAAGAAGAGATGTATGTGAAAGGGAAAGAAAAGGTTAGTGGACAGATCAAGAGGAAATAATGATAAAAGGACAAAGAAAAGCAAGGACATAGATATGGTATTTAAATAATAAAGTATAAAATAATAAAGTAGAAAACTGTTAAAAGAGAAATGCCAGGAAGAAACAGTAGAGTAAAAATAGATGAGAAGACAATGGAAGGGAGCAAATGGGCACTGGAATCCTAACTAGGCCCAATCACTTATTGTACATTTCCTTTTTATATCATTATGTTTAACAGTGTGGTCAGGGGTCCCAAAAAATGCTGAGCACTGAGGTGATTGGGTTAAGTTTTAAAACTATTCCATGATTAACTTTCTGAAAAGATGATTGAACGAGTTGTGTAACATGAAATGAAAAAAGAGGGAAAAAGAATGTTGAAACTACTCATTATTTCCTGCACACAGAACAGCACAATCCAGAAAAAATAATCATCTTGCATCTTGATTTTATAGAACAGTTAATTAATAGGCTAAGTAGTCATGCGCCTTTATTTTAGAATCAAATAAAAAATATATGAAATACTGTGCCTGTTATGAAACACCTTGACACCTATACAGGGATTCACACCTCTCTAATAAAATGTATTCCCGTCTATTGACTCTTTGATATAACCGAAATTAATATAATAATGATTTCATCATCATCTACATGCCCGTCCTGCAAATGATTTCTCTGGCTTGTAGAAAGGAGATGACCCATGTGGAACAATAGATAATAAGAGCTAATGCGTTACAGCTTCTTGCCTTTGTTACTTCATTTGAACGATGAGGTGAACAGGACAAAACACAAAGCAAACGTATGTTTGAAGGAGTATTTGCAGCAGGACCCTTATAATGATATACAGAATTTCATTATATTCACATTATTAGAACTGCCTTTCAAACCTCTGTCAGACTGAAGCAATAATGTTTGATTTCCCTGTGCTGTCTATTAAAGTAAACAAGGTCAGAAAACCAAGAACTGGGTAACAGCAGAGCCTATAGCAAACTGTGTTTTAATAATTTATTGGGCTATGTGAAGCTCTAAGTGCTCAGCTAGCAAATAATATATATATATCAGGTCACATTGGCACAAGTAGGTTACGGTGGTGGCGCACATTATCATTTTAGAAAGAACAGTGGATTTTTTGTTTTTAGATTATTTTTAAATCATTCTGGTCCCAGTGCTCCTCTTTCCAGCCAATTAGGGAGTACTGGCTTTATGACTTTGAGACTAACTTTCTGAATCTGTATCTGCCATTAAATGTAAATCCTCTGCAATGGATAACAGTACACTAAACCAATGTTTAACCTCAATATCTCACACTAACTCTTTCCATGTGCAAAAACAATTAGACCTCCATGCTAGAATGAATTTCATTTTACTCACTGTGAAGCTATGCTATGGGAGCTTGCAGCAGCCACAATCTAGAAGAAAAACTTCCAGCCTGGCTGCTGCTCTACATCCTTGAATACTGGCAATTCCTGATGAAGCTCTAGTTTCATGTGTTGCCAAACTACAACTCCCAGGATCTATGTGCAGGCAAATAAGTTGGGAGTTCAGCTGGAGCAGTAAAGCAGATAGATATTGTCTCCTGACAGTCTAGACCACTGATACATCCTATAAAGTTGTGTTATCATTCAAACAAAACACTGCAGACACACAGGAGCATAGTTGCTGAGTGTAGTAAAGGAAGACAGCATACATTTACCTCTGCTGCTTTATCTCATATGGCTTTAAATCAATTGCCCACAAATCCTTTGTTACAAAAGTAATTATACCAAGCCCCCAAAAGCATGCCAAGTTAGGAAACAGCTGGCAGCTGAGCCTTCGTGATCTTACCTGTTTCTTTATCTTGTATCTCATCCAGGTGCAAATCATTCAAGAGGTGCTCCAGAATCTTTTCCGGGGTCCCCGATACCACCATGTACCTATCAGAAAGCAAAGAGTCCACTGAATCATCCTCCGTGGAAGACAGAGAGCGGCTGCTCCACTCGTCTTCCTCATCCTCCTCATCAATATATTTAAAATAAGGCACGTCAAATGTTGGCAACGGCTGCTCTCTGGCAGTGAATGCTGCTGAAGGCTTCTTGTCTATGCAGCCATTAAAGACCCTCAGCTTGGAGCTTCCCATTGCGGCAATCGAATAACAAAGGGCATCCCCTATAATATGCACGGTATTCCCAAATCAGTGCTGTCTCTGCTGGCTGAATCCATCTGTCAGCTCGGAGCTGTGCATTCAGCGTGTGCTTGTGTCTGTGTGTGTATGTATGCCTAAGGAAAAACTCTTACCTCCAATCATTCTCGGCACTCCCTGCTGTGGGGGCTGGGCTTTCTGACGGCACTTTCTTAAGCACCAGAACATCTTGGTCTTCCTCTTTCACTTGTACAGTGGATTCCTCTTCATCCTGCTTCCATGTAGCGAGAAAAGCAATGATATCAAATAATGCACTCCATGGAGAACAAACCACAGCTTATTAGTTCCCAGCTCATAGACTATTTAATATTCCCCCTCATTTATAGCCCATGAAGTCCCATTATGCACCTTATTAGTAGGCTCTCAGACAGCACTGAAACATTTTAGTATTTGCCAGTGGCTCTCCAATCACCAGCTGTTATTCTGCGTTTATTCTCTGCATTTATTTTCATCTATTCCAGTTTTCAACAGGATTTTATTTTCATGCCTTGAGATGACTAAATAGATATTGCACTAGTCTCACATTGTGCAAAACAATATGCATTCTTACACACACAATATTTCACTTTTACAATAAAACAGTACAAGGTATGGGATCCATTATCCAGAAACCCGTTATCCAGAAAGCTCCAAGGCTGTCTCCCATAAACTCCATTTTATTTTATCCAAATAAGCCACTTTTTTTTAATTATTTCCTGTCTCTCTGTAATAATAAAACAGTTCCTTGTACTTGATCCTAGGGATGCACAGAATCCAGGATTCAGTCTTTTTCAGCAGGATTCGGATTCAGCTGAATCCTTCTGCCTGGCCGAACCAATTCTGAATCCTAATTTGCATATGCAAATTAGGGACAGGGAGGGAAATCACGTGACTTTTTTCCCCTTCCCACCCATAATTTGCATATGAAAATTAGGGTTAGGATTCAGTTCGGTATTCAGACGAATCTTTTGGGAAGGATTCGGGGGTTCGGCCGAATCCAAAATAGTGGATTCGGTGCATCCCTAGTAAGATATAATGAATCTTTATTGGAAGCAAAACCAGCCTACTGGGTTTATATGTTTACATGAGTTTCTAGTAGACTTAAGGTATGAAGATACAAATTATGGAAACATCGGTTATCTGGGAACCCCAGGTCCAGAGCATTCTAGATAACAGATCCCATACATGTAGCTTGTACCTGATGGTAACTAAGATGCATAAATCCATATTGGTGGCAAAACAATCCTATTGGGTTAGAAAATGTTTCTAGCATACAAGGAGTGGTACATAAATATTTCTTACATGGGGAAACCCCAGGTCCTAAGCATTCCAGATAACAGATCCCATAGCTGTGTAATTTTTCCTAATTACATTAGATTCTTTGCTATGGGCTAACGCATTATAAAAATAAATATGTGCCATATTAGTTTATGAGAATTAAATTTGCAATTAAAGAATGATGCAAGCTATTGATCATTTTGACATCTTCCTTTCATCACATACTCTAAGAAAGGTGATCAGCAACAAAGATGCATTTTATAGGGGTAATACAGGAAGATAAAGTATATTGATTTATGCAAACCGCTTGTCTAATTCATTGTTATGGAGACAAGCGCCAGAGAATATACTAGTATTTATTAAAATGAATTTAACAACAATTGGTTGTAGAGAAGGGTTATGCTTATAAACCTTTGAAATCCTAAAAGAATTAGACAAATCTAAAACGGCAACAAAATAAAAAGAATTCTCTGGTGATATAAAGCTTTGAAGTGGTAGTTCACCTCAAAAAGAACTTGTAGTAGGATGTAGTGAGCAGTATTTTAAGAAAATTTGCATTTATGTTCTTTGGTTTGTTTTACATTTCTCTGGTCAGAAATTTAAACAGCTATCTGGTTGCTGGGGCTTAATTATCCTAGCAACCAGACAGCAGTTTATCAGCTGGCCAGCAGAAGGGAAGATGACAAGGAGAAAAATGGACTGTAGCCTCAAGAGATTATTTATGGGAATTCATCACTTCGTATATATTCTGTCCCCCTTAATCCTTTATCTGAAGAATTATATGTATTGTTTGGAGCAAAAGGTATCTTCAACAGAAAACTGCTAACAAGTATATTAGGTCAAAAAAAGCTTGCAGGTCGACAAATCACAACAAAAATATTGGCTAAGAAAAGATTTAGGCAAAAGCAAGTAAAAGAAAGCAACTGACAGCAAAAGAGAAAGGAGGAGGAAGCAATGGGAGAGAAAGAATGGAAGGAAGAAGGGATACAGGATAAGAGAGAAGGAAGGGGGTAATGAAGCAAAGAAAGAGAAAGGATAAAAGAGTAAGTAAAAATTGAAGCAAGATAGAGAAAGATGCACAAAGGGAAAACAGAAGTTGTGGGATTTTCAAAATATGCCACATTGTATACTATAAACTGCTGGTTTCAGCTTCACCTAGAAAAATGCTCATACTTGTACCACCAAAAGTACCCTTTGTCAGCTGAAAACTCCTGTGCCCAAGTTTAATATAGAATGTTATATTCTGATATAATTTCCTTTTGGATACCTTTATATCTTCTAAGCACCCAGACTAGACACAGCCCCCTGGATCAAAAATGCACAAACTTGTGTAATTATTTCGTCAATGCTGGTCTGGCTTCCAGAAAACAGACGATCATTTTTCAGAACCATTGTCTCAGCCCCAGAAGCAAGAAATGATTATCAATAACTCACATCCACTAATCAATACCTTGAGCTTTCCAATGAAATAAAAGGAATAACAGGAGGCTATACACAGTGTTTGTGACAAGATGAGAAACCATCCGGTACATATAAATGCCTTCTTTGTGGCAAAAAAAACGTACAAGTGCTTTTTTGTGCCAAGCAATACTGCTGGGTCAGTTAGTTCTGTATGTGCACAAGGCTCAGCAGTTTGATCAGATGATTTTAAGTGATGCTTTGTCAGGCAAATGGCCTCCAATAGAAAAGCATGCTAGCCTTGTAATACAGGCATTGCATTGATACTGTAGCTGGGTGAGCAATTAATTATCTTGGAGAAGCAAAACAATTGTGAAGCAGGTTTTTGTTCTCTTAAAGGGGCTGTAAGCCCATAAATAAATTGTTGATTAATGAAAGCAAATTTAATTCTACACTACATTGTTGATTTTTATCTGAAAGCAGTATCTGTCTTTCCATTGCTATTCTCTAATGGTTGTGAGTTGCATGGTTTGTGATTAACAGCATGTACAGGAGGATTACAGAAATGTGGAAGGCATTGTGCCTTAGGGCAGGTGCTAAGGACAGGGCCCTGATGTAAGCTATGACTCCTGACGCTCCCTGAATTGTGCATCTGAATAATGTGCAAGTTAGTGGACAGGGGGGGGGGTGCTTATGTGCCTCCCGTCACCCATCACTCTTGCATTGAGCACACAGACAGCGCTTGATTCAAGGGTCATACGACAGGTCCCTGCAATCCGAAAAACAGCACAGGTCCCTGCACCCAGTGGTTTGCCCCATGCAAAAAAATGGGCAACTGCAGCCTTTTTCTTTGCACATTGCACACCACATAGTGAGTAGTAAATAAACTGTAATGAAGGAACAAGTATAAGCAGCCCTTACAAAGCTGATGGACATCACCAATAGATGTATGCAAAAATATATAAGTATGTGTAAACCAGCCATGGGACACTTGCATTTAGGGGGTTATTTACTAAAATCCAAATTGCGTTTCATTGTCCCAATAAAAAAAGATTATAACTTGATTTAATTGGATCTGTAAAAAACAATTCAAATCATAGGATTTTTGGGCTCTTCTCCCAAAAAGCTTGATTTTTTCAAGTTTTTACCCTAAACCAATGAAAAAAATCCACCAAATACCACAATAACTTCATTTTGGCCCAGGTGCTTCTCCCATTGACTTGTACAGGACCTTGACAAGTCTGAGATGCTTTTTGGATTTGGCCTTTTTGTAGCATTGGGGTATAATAAATCTATAAAAATGTGCGTTTCTTTTTCCTCGACAAATTAGAGTTTTGCCCCAGAAAAGCCCTACCAAAAAAATTGAGGTTTAATAACCCCCTAAGTGCCATTCAGTTCTTGTTATTGGGCAACCCTTTTGAAATAAAAAATAACAAAATGGTATAAAGGTGATACCTTTATACCATTTTGTTATTTTTTATTTCAAAAGGGTTGCCCAATTACATTTTTACTGGCTAACACGGTACAGCAACTTTACCTGCATTTAGTTCTTGTGAAAGATCATACAGAACATTTAAGTCACATTATATAACAGGGCAGTGTCACATACAGGAACAAATATAGCAATGTCTCTGTTTTATACTACAGATAATAATAGTTAAAAATAGTATTTTGCCCTTCCCACACTCCTACAAGTGTGTCAACCAATGTGCGTCTTTGGTTTAAACTGGAAGCTCTTTAGTATGCTAATTATGCTATTACTCAAGTGTTTACCAAATATTATATTTAATGGCTCACAAGCAGCCTTAATGATATATAATTTAAAGCAGGGGTCCCCAAACACCGGGCCAACCCCCCTCCCCATCCCACCGGTACTTGCAAAAATCTTTGCCTCAACACTGGTCCCCGGGCCAAAAAAGTTGGGGGAACCCCTGATTTTAAGGGAAAAGGTAAATGTAAAAAGGTAAAGGTTAAAAAAAATCCCATTTTTACTTTCTTTGATGAAAAACATACTTTAGTTAAAAAATGTCTACCGTTTTCATAAGAAACCTGACTTTATGCAGTTTTTCCCTCCATTTACTTGCTCTGACTGATGCGGATAGGAAATTTCAGACAATCCCTAACTACTCTGCAGTGAAAGGATCATACTTTCAAACAGCATTGGGAGCCCCTCCCACCTTACTTCCCAGCAGAACACAGGACCCAGTGCAGTCCACATATTCTGATTAATAATCCGTTTTGCTGTATCGGCTTCTGGAAGATATTATTTGACTTATGCTGTTCTGGTAATTTATAACAATCTAAAAGCCTCCCAAATCCAGCCCAGACCACACTGAGCATGTACATGGTCTTGGTCTTGCAAAGATATCTAACAAAGTTACAAGATGACAGCCCCCTGTGGCCAACTTTGAAAGCATAAATCATTTGTTTGATTAGGCTTGTGGTGCAGTAAGTTCTTGTTTATATTTAGCATACAAAATACAGAATTTCTATCATTTTTCTATTTCAGACTTTAGTTTCCCTTTAAAGCATGTCTATCAAAGTGTAACATAAAAAATAGTACTATTAATTATAATAATGAAAATATTCTCATTGAATTCTTCTGTGCCAGTGTGGCTTGCTATCAATACAAAAATAAATACACAATTTAAAATGTGGCGCTATAGCAGGAGCATCAAATGGTAGTGAAAAACATTTGAATTGGCTTAGCACTTATAATCCTCTCTGAATTCAAATCTTAAATTTTGTTCAGTAATACAAATATATTACAGTCCCAGATTTTAGCACAGTTACCAGCTATTCCACAAGATGCTGCTGCATTATTTACCAAGGTGAAGATTCATTCAGAGCACTATGGGTCACTGTAGCCGCATTTCCTACATCATAGCTGGTTTTACAGGGGGGGGGGGAAGCTAAATAATCATTAGTTTCTCTGTGTGTAGCCCAGTGGAATTCCACAGGCAATGAAATCCTTAAGCTGGCTCATTATAAGCTGCCTTCGTTAAGTGTCTTGGGAGAGTACAAAGCTCTGAATATAAACCAGTGTTTTTGGATGCACATATACTAGTGGGAAGAATTCTGTTACAGAAATACTGACAGTGTGATGTCATGTAATGAAGCAGATGAAGGAAAATGCCTCAAAACAAGAAGCACAAATATACAAAAATGTATACATCTATACACAATGGATCCTTGGCTTCCATGGCCTACCATGCTATCATTATAAGCCAGAGGTACTGGGAAATAGTCACTTGCCTAAAGTCACAAGAAGATTAGTGGGAATCACTGCATGTCTCCTTGCTTGTTAATCAGAGCTATTGCTTGAGTTGTCACTCATTCTTCTGCATATAGACTTATTTAACATAAGTTTTTAATATTTCACTTGTGCCATTACAGGCGCCTTCTCATGTGCCAATATATATATATTATATATTATGTAGTCCCTTTTTAAGCTACAGCTTCCCCTTTTCAGAAAATGAAAATGTCCCCAATAACTCAACCCCCTAACATACATCATAGTGGGTATTTTCCTTCTATTTAAAAACCTTACTGAAGTCAACGATGTTACACACAAGCAATTTATGCTGCATCTGTCCACTACAGACCAGGCACAAAGTTAGCCTAGAAGTCTAAACTTTATCATGCGATAAACCCCCAACCACCACCATCACAGACTAAAGGTCATCTAGTTTGCAAGCCTTTATCTTGGCTGTTTGCATAAGTTGTCTCAAACTGCTTTAAAAATAATTGTTCCCAAATATGCTTGCTCTTCAATTACTTATACTTATACATAAATTATATACAAATCTGTATATTATACAGCATGCTATTACCAATTACGTTTGTATTATATAAGTGGCCGCACCAGTTATGCACAGAGAAAAAAACCTTTTCCTGGGAATACTTAGATGAGTTTGAAATATTTGTCCAATTAGAATCCTCAAGACACGAATGATGAACAGGAGCAATGTCAGAAACAGAAAGAAGTGGGAATATACAACACTAGATACAAATGTAAAATTAACTAACAAATCATGGTTTATAGCAAAAACAATATATGCAGTCTCTTATTAATAAAACATTATCCAAACTGCTGCTGTTCTCTGATTCTTGTACACCGGTTTACCCTCAACACCAATTAAATGCTTTATAGCTATAGCAGGGATCTCTTGGGAGGTTATTTTGATGGTGAATGTGAAGCACACAGATGAAGTTTTTATGTGAACTGGGCATGGTCTGGGGGGATACCTTGCCCAAGCAATTTAGTCTGAAGTACTAGAAATGTAAAGCTGGAAGCATTCACAGCATAGTTCTCAGATGTATAATGCTGGGATGACATTTCTACGAGAACGTTCCCCACCCCTCCGAAGACCGCCCTCCCTCCTACCCCCCTGCCTACCTTTCCTATTGCCCCTAAGTCGCTACTTACCCCTCTGTGTAGGTCCCCTCCAGCGAAGTTCACATGTGCAATCATAGACGTGCAGATATATCCTTATGTCCGATGCACGATCGTTCGGTGAAATCTCCTGTTCTACCACTAACCGGTAATACAATGAGCAAATCTTACATTGTTCTGGCCATTAATCCAAAGACAGCAATATGAAAGTTATGTCCATCAAAAAGTAGTGACAGTCACTTATTGATATTGTGAGATAGGCAATACATGCAGAGATATTATTGTTAGCTGACAGAAATCTTCTAATCCAAAACAACCGATCGCCATGGCACGAAAAATATCAGGATAATCCAAATATGGTTTGAAAATCATGCAAAATTAGGATTTTTAAGACTTTTCTATCTATGACCAGCTTTCTTGTATTTGTCTATGTGAATGTAGTGGTCACAGCCTCATTGCACCCCCACTTTTTTTTAAAAAAAAACATAGTTATAGTTTAAACAGGAGCAGAGGCCAGCTCCATATTGTAGCTACCACCCTCTACAGCTATAGTCAGGTCATCCCAATGGTGGCCAATAAATGGACAACCAAGTCTGGGAGTTTTTAATTGAAAGCAGCAAGTAATTTGCAGGTAAAACTTAATTCTTAATTGAATTCTTAATAAATCAGATGAAAGTTAAGTGTAGGACTGGCCAGATATGGGATGACTTTGATGTAGCTGGCCAGCTTAAATATATTGCAATATATGGGCAACCAATCCCTGTTTTGTTTAAAGGGTAAGGCATTTTTAGTAGCTGTATGCACAAAATGTTTCAATGTCCTTAATATATTGATAATGGGTTGAGTGCAGAGGACCTCTTGTGTGAGAGGGCTCTGCTGTCCACATCTCTAAAAAAAAAAGTGCACACACAAGCATGATCCATTATGAAGAATGACAAATCCAAGCTACAAAGTAAAATATTGACTCAAAACAAAGCAGTTCTCTCTATTCTCCTAGTCTGGAGGAAATCCTAAGCTTCTGTGGTCCAACTGGTGGTATTAGGCAAGCCACAATCAATCTCTGCCTCAAGCATCACAACAGAAACAATAAACTCTGTGGTCTGGGAACACAGTATTTCCAAAATGATCTGCACAGTTGAGCATTTACATGGTTTTTAAAAATCGAATACTGCTTCCCAAACAGGCTAAAGATGCCTTCTTCACTCACCTCGACCTGAAGCATTGTGGCAGGATACAAGCATTACTGGCCTTCTCTGCATTCAAGGTTTGTAGATCAATAGTCATTTCATACAGTAGCAAAGCAAGTGCCTGTATAGCACATCTTGCTCATTTATCATCTAAACCTATTGTGCTGAGAGGAGAAGAGCACCAGAAAACTGTAATCTAAAACACATCCTCTTTTTTTAACAGAGCATGAACGGCAGATGGTTTTGAGATCAGTTTTGCAATTACAAGGTTTGTAAAGGTTTCATCTGGAAAATATTTTCTGTTTGAATTTGATAGTAATCCTATGGGAGAAACTGATTAATAGGAAAATGTAGATCTTATAAATAATATACACAGATAACCAACATGATATACTGTGTTTTATTTTTTGTCTATACCTCTGCAGCCTTACTTCCTCTAAACTACAGCCTAAATATCAAAACATATCACAAATTGGTCTACTATAAAAATATAACTGACAATGTATCTGCAGTTGCACAGTTTAACAGTTACACATATTACATGACTTTCCTGCAGAAGAATATTAATGCACCAAGAAAAATAATCTATTATTGGCCAATGTGTGTATGCATATACATTTTAAGATGCAGATGCCATAATGTTCTTCTGTGGGTTTGTGTATCTGGGAGCCATGGGATTCCTAGGGATGGCTGGTAACAAGCAGACACATGGAAATGCCCCAGGCTGTTTAATTTATTTGGCAAGGACAGATAGTTTTCTCTAGGATTAAAGCATATAGCTTGTCCAATTGTGTAGTATCTGCCATACAATGATGCCACAACAGCTACTGAGTATATTCATGTGTGCAACATGGGTTACGCAGCCTGCAAGCAATGGTTTCTCTTTTTTTGTTGCCAATGTGCACAACAATTATATTTCATGTATACTTTAAAGGATAAGGAAAGGTTAAAACTAAGTAAGCTTAATCAGAAAGGTCTATATGAATACACCAGTAAACCCTCAAAGTAATGCTGCTCTAAGTTCTCTGTCACAAGTAACACCACATTTTCTTTCCTTCTATTGTATAAACATGGGCTTCTGTATCAGACTTCCTGTTTTCAGCATAAACCTCCAGGATTTGGGCCTGAGCATGTTCAGTTTGTTCATCTCACCCTCCTCCATTTACTGCTGTAATCTGAGCCCAGAGTTATGAGTGAGCAGAGACTCAAGCAGGAAGTGATGTCACACTAAACTAACATGGCAGCTGCTATCCTTAACAAACAGAGACCATCTAGAGCTGTTTACTCAGGTGTAAAATATTCAGCAGAATAAATATAGTGTTAAAGCTTGTACTATAGTGCAGGGGTCCCCAACCGCCAGTCCATGGCCCAGAACTGTGGCCTTTAAAGGGACGGGAAAACATGTTTTTTTCAAAAGGCATCAGTTAATAGTGTTGCTCCAGCAGACTTCCGCATTGAGATCCATTTCTCCATTTATATTCAGTTTTGAAATCTGACATGGGGCTAGCCATTTTGTCAATTTCCCACCTGCCCCGGTCATGTGACTTGTGCCAGCACTTTAGGAGCAAACTGCTTTCTGGCAGGCTGTTGTTTTTCCTTTTCAATGTAACTGAATAGTACGCAGTGGGACATGGGTTTTTACCATTGAGTGCTGTTCTTTGATCTACCAGGCAGCTGTTATCTTGTGTTAGGGAGCTGTTATCTGGTTACCTTCCCATTGTTCTGTTGTTAGGCTGCTGGGGGGGGTGATATTCCAACTTGAAGTACAGCAGTAAAGAGTGATTGAAGTTAATCAGAGCACAAGTCACATGACTTGGGGCAGCTGGGAAATTGACAATATGTCTAGCCCCATGTCAGATTTCAAAATGAAATATAAAAAAATCTGTTTGCTCTTTTGATAAATGGATCTCAATGCAGAATTCTTCTGGAATAGCACTATTAACTGATGCATTTTGGAAAAAATTTTTTCCCCATGACATTATCCCTTCAAGGGAAAGAAGATGCAGAAAGCCTGAATGGATGATTCTGTGCACATTACGCAGTTGTAGCATTAGTTATAACTTGCAGTGCCCTTACGTAATAAACATATGATTAGAGCAAACATCAGGATACAAAAAAAGGAGGAAACCGCCTCCACCTTCCAGAAACACCTATTAAATCTCCTTAATTACACCGCACCTACCAGATAGCTACATGCCAGACATGTAACCAAGAAACGGGTAGTAAGATCATTAATAGTAAAGTATAATTATGGCATAACTTCCTAGGGTATACTAGGGAGTAATAGGTCCCAAATATATTTGGGGTGGACAGACAATTTAACAGAATGTTATGTGTGAGTGATTATCATTTAGGCATCATTTAAGCCTCCCAGCTTAGAACTTTAAAGCTAGTTAGGTCTACGCCTGTTAAAGCCATCTTTTAACTACTTAAACAGAGATGCAGTCATACTGCAGCTACTATATTCCAAATATTGCTGAAGACTGACAACTGCAAACTGATGCATTTTGGAATGTAAATAAGGACACTCTCTGCATGTAGCCCACAACGTTTAAACCAGCAGGGAGGCTAAAGAAGAGAATGATGCCTTTAGGCAAGTGGAGCCCAAGTTAATTTTAGTGCTTAGCAGGGGAGCTAAAAAAAGAAAATGAAGACCTTTGGAAATGCCAAATTTCTTAGAAATGCAAGGGGCAGATTTATTAAATTCACATAAATTCACATGAGTGATTCGAATATTCGATCGAATTTTCAAAAAGATTCGAATTTCAAATATGCAAATTAGGCAAATTCGACCAAATTGGACCATCGAATAGTCGAATTTGAAAAATTTGAATATTCGAATTTAGTTTTAATCGAATATTCGAAAATTCGATGGTCGAATACTTCCCCTTTAAATGTTAATTCTACCACCTACTTCGCCAGATTAAACCTACCGAAATGGGGATCATTCGCTAAGATTGAATATAAAAAATTTGATCGATCGCTAAAAAAAATATCAAATTTTCTATATTCGATCGTTCGATCATTCGGATTGCGGTAAAATCCTTCGAATTCGATAGTTGAATTCGTAGGATTTTAGCTCCCCATTATTCCCTGGTCGAATTTCAATTTTTTTTATCATTTGAAATTCGACCAATAGTAAAGCGCTGGCGAAAATTCGCCTGGCAAAGTGCGGCGTACGTTAGCGAAGCCAACGCTTAGTGAATTTCCCCCCTAGTTTCAAAAGGTCAGCGAGATCCAGAGGCAAACAAGCAGCGCTCTCTTATCCTCCCTCTGCACGTTGCAACTCTTCTTAATTTATTGTAACTTGTTATTTATAGGATTTGTGTCAGTTATGCACCCTTCTTCCATGGGTTTGGATTTTCTATTCAGCTTTTGTTTCCTGGCCTAGTGTTCAACAATACAATTCAATACTGAATGTCAGTGGTATTTTGTAGTATAATGTAGTTTTGCTTTATGCATGTTAACAGGGTGTTTCACCATTAAATTAACTTTTAGTTTTTAGAATGGCTAATTCTAAGCAACTTTTCAATTGGTCTTCATTTTTTCTCTCTGTAGTTTTGAATTATTTGCCTTCTTCTTCTGAAACTTTCCAGTTTTCAAAAAAGGGCCACTGACCCAAAAATAAAAGCTATGCAAGGCTACAAATGTATTGTTATTTATACTTTTTATTATTCATCTTTCTTTTCTTTCAGGTCCTCTTCTATTCATATTCCAGTCTCTTATCTAAATCAATGCATGGTTGCTATGGTATGTTGGACCCTAGTGACCAGAGAGAGGTGTAATTTATAAATCCTTTTAGTTTTTTTTAGATTTATTGACTGCTCAAATTGGCTAATGACTATTTAGTGGCTGGCTTTTGTTTCTGAGTTTTGCTGCTTTTGAAAATTAGACCTGGCTAACCTGATAAAAAGGGTTACAGCCATGAAAATGTGCCGATGACAGATTCATATGAGGAATATGCGGATGCTGACAATCTGAAAAGGCAAGTTTTGAGAGTGCCAACAATTATACAAAATGCATACTTTTGGGTGAAATTTGGCAGATCTTTTAATTGCGTAGGCAAAATGAGGAGAAAATAAGTTAAATGAGAATAACACATGTCTTTTCAGGAATAATTAAAAATCATGGCACATTGAGATATGGAAATTTTTGCCAGCTACCCCTAGAAATGCCACATTACAATGTATTCTCAATAAGAGGTATTTTTGTAATGTGAAACCACATGGCTTCAGAAGAGTTTGTTTAAATAAGAAACTATTTAAGTAATAAAATCCCATCAAAATTTTAAAGGAAAATAAAAAAAGAAAGATGACATTCCCATTTGTTTTCATCGTGCTTGTGTACAGTGTCACTAAACAGTGTTATTGTAAGCCCTCCCTTCCTGCAATGAAGGTTTGGTAACATCAACAATTATTTCTCAAGCTTGTGTCTATATGAGCCTCACCCATCTACCATAAACAATAGTATCCTTGTACATTGTGTTTCAGAAAGTTACGTTTATTAGGCTAGACGACAAGGGTTCATGGGAAGGCAGTGGCTGCAATAAAATATTAGAATATTTCATTTGCACATCGCACAATACAGTACATTACGGGGAAAAAAAACCCAGCATAATTTAATGTCTGAAGCTCCTCAAGGACCATTGATGATGTTCACTCAAACGGAACATAGTAGGAGTCGCCCAATGTAATTACTACACAGAATCATCCCCTGCTCTGTGGTGTCCACTGTGGGAAACCTTACCGAATATACAGTGTCCTCGTAAACTGCAGGCTTTTAACCCTGCTCCAGAGCCACAGTCAAAATTGACTATTAGGATCATTGTGCAAATTGTTACAATAGTGTTATAGTGATGGTTAGCATGTTGTATATAGTATATATATATAGTATATATATATATAGTCAATAAAGTACCCCCGATTTTAAAATATAAAGATTGTATAAGTTACCGAGGCATCTAATATCCTCATATTTTGCAACAGGGGGTAGTTTATGTATTATAATACACAGGTTTTAGTGAGTCGTGTGACAGAAATGACATCACTAAGCTCTGATTATAACCCATGACATCACAAAGCACAGTTTATAAGGATATCATTTACAGGATATTTATGGCTCTTGTATATTTATTTGACTCCTGCACCCTGATAGCAGCCACCTTCAATTTTTTTTTTTATATAAAAGTACGTTTCAATACAATAGGCACATGACATTTTTGCTGCTTATTTTAGATACTAAGATTAATAATTTACTGTATGTCACTTACATTACTGCAACCACAATGTTCTGTGTTTCAATGCCAGACAGGCACAGAGGAATAGAGAGCTGGAGGTATCCCTGGAATGTATTTCTTTTCAATACCTAGCAACTCACCCCAATAGATATGCTAATATTATTATCGCCACTATCCCCATACTTACAACTTACTTACAACATACAACACACACAGGGCCGGATTTACATAGCGGGCGCCCCTAGGCCCACTGCCATTCATTGCCCCTATACTCTGCCGTTTATTCACAAATTTTCATCATCAGGACAGGAGCAATGGGGATTGGAGAATGGGAAATTGAAAAAACTATAGCAACTCCTGCATATCCCCAGTGTTTCTGAACCAATGTGGGTGTGGCTGGGCAGCATGCCGCCCCCTAAAATCCTGCCTAGTCGGCCTTTCCACAAATCCAGGCCTGAACACACGCATTTTCTAATTCAGATGAAGTGCTTCTGCTTACTGCCCTTACACATAGAACATAACCCAAATAAAAATAATCACAAGACCATCCGCCCCACACTTGACCAAAGGTACAACACAATAATAATACAAATATTTTTTACAAAAGGCTTTAGTTTCCCATTTTCATAGCAGTATCCAAAAATCTGTGCATTGTGCAAGAAGCCTGTTATCAAAGAATTTGCTGACCATCACAAACTGCTAAGGTAATCACCAGGTTCAGTTTACTATTCAAAATCTACTGTCATTTTGCAACTAAAATACAATATCAAACCGTATAATTTTATAACACACAAGAGCCACGAATATCCAGTAATTTATATCCTTATAAACGGAGCTTAGTGATGTAATTTGTCACATGACTCACTGAAACTTGTGTATTATAATAAATAAAGGACCCTCGGTTGTAAAATATGAGGATATTAGAAGTCACCTTGGAGTTCCATGACCTGTGTATCGGCCTCTTGTTTTTATTTGGTCATGAAACTCCTTGGTAACTTATAATATCCTTATATTTTACAAGAGGGGGTAGTTTATTCACTATATTAACGATTACCCAAAATGCTCACATTAATGTGAATAAACATTATAACAATGATCAAGGTGGCATTATATGCTGTTTTATAGCTACCACCAAACAGAAATAGCTTTCTCCATTACTTGTTCTAAAATTCCTCCATACTGTATGTAATAGGAATTAACCCCTTTCCAAGAAATGCATTGCTACTAGGACAACCTTCTGTACCAGTATATATTCGCCTAGGGACACAAACCCATGTGCACCAGGCAATTCATTGCTTATTCCAAAAATGTCATCTGGCTGGGATTCCCACAGGAGAAGTGTAAGTAACGCAGAGGCAGGTCATGCATATTCCAGCTCCTTTCATGTTCAATTGCAGTGACAATATAAACAGTCTTGGCGATTCATTCACAGCTCCCATTTGTCATTTGTGCCCAGTTTGTTTTCTAAGCAAACACATTTAAAGGACAAAGTAACTCTACTGGGAATATAGATGGTGTACAGTATCAAAGAGAAGGGTGACCAAAGCAAAGCGCTGTAACTGAAAGCTGCATTCTGGAGTATGATGCCCATAGGTGTGCTTACGAACGCTGCAGGGATGAATTTATCTAGTCTGCCAAACAGTCTTGTCATTTGTAACCTGAGAGGTCTAGGATAGAGCTACGTCTAACAAAGTTAGCCAGTTATCCCGAAAGTTCTGAATTACGGCTCCATTTTATCCAAATAATCTAAAATTTTAAAAATGATTCGTACCTCCCAACATTTTTGGGAAAAAAAGAGGGACAAAAAGTTGTCGCTCTTAGTGCTGTGAAATGTTTACCACACCCATTTTTGTGACTATATCCCCTAATTACCATGTTCATTTTACAAAATTTGGCAGATTATGAAAGTTTGAACATATTTCTGTGGTTTTTTTTCCAGTTATTACAGTTTTGATAAAGAAGGTGAATTGCCCTTTAAGCTGTGAGTCTAACTTTTCCCATGGGACCTGTTATCTTATATTGTTACAATTACTTATTTACTGTTTTGCATTTTATTTGCTTATCTAGAAATTGTTACAAAAGTATCTTATCTTCTGCTGTGGCTGTTCTGGGCCCTCTGCCAAAAGCCAATTATGTTCGAAAGTTTGTTTCTTTTTCAGGCTGTTCAGTGCAGAGAATAACAGGACTTTCCAGTACAAATGAGGGACTGTCCCTCTAAAAACAGGACAGTTGGGAGGTATGATGATTTCCTTTTTCTCTGTAATAATAAAACAGTACTTTATACTTGATCCAAACAAAGATATAATTAATCCTGATTGGACGCAAAACCAGCCTCTTTTGTTTGTTTATTGTTCAAATATTTTTTCTAGTAGACTAAAGCTGTCCATAAGTGTAAGGATTGCTAAAAGATCTTCTCGATATCGTAAGACCAAGCTTATCTTGAAACAATCGTTTTAATGTACGATTTATCCATCAACTAAAAAGACCATTTCAAGCAATATTGTCTAGTTGAAGCCAGGAAAACTGTGAGGAGCTGCCTGCTTAGCCCTGCAAACATTTGGACAACAAATAGATTTCATTGTGATCGATGAACGATCATTCAATTCCTACTAAACTCACGATAATTTGATGGATTGTTTGGATTGCATTGAAACTGGTCGTTCACCAAACAAAAATCTTGGTGTCTATAGGGGCATTTAAGGTATGACGATCCAAATTATGTATCTGTAAAAATAATGTGTATTTGTTTTCAACTTTAAGAAAATAAAAGATTACAGGGGGTCGTCCACCTTCAAACAACTAGTTGTTTTCAGATAGATCACCAGAAATAATGACTTTTTCCAATTACTGTCTATTTTCTATTTGTAACCGTTTTTCTAATATTCAAGTGTAAAGTGTCCGGACTCGCCCGAAGTTTCCTCACGAAGTAACTTCAGGCGATTCTGGAAATCGCCGCGCTGCGTGTGGATTAGCCCTGTCGCTTTTTCATTTTAACAGGCGGCAGACAGGGAGAAGGCAGTTCGGGGAGATTGTCACCTGCGATTAATCGCCAGGCGACAGAATCTCCCCGAATCTCCCTGTCTGTCCCAGCCCTAAAGCAACTGTTCTAAACTGATACATTTAATGGATACATTTCTTATCTTTGTCCCTGCTGAGCAGAATCTCTGGGTTTCATTACAGGCAGATGTTAGAATCGATACAATAGTTGCTAATACTCCAGAGATGTTGATGTGAAATGTATCCATTATATGTTGCAAAATTGTATCAGTTTAGAGTCTGCGCCTGAATTACTGAGACACCAGAGACACCAACATTCACCTTTAAACTTAGATTTTGGAAAAACTGTAAAAAATAAATAATGGTAAGTAATTGAAAAAAAGTTTTTATTTACAGAGAACAATCTGAAAACCACTGAACAGAAAAAAGTGTTTGGAAGGTGACCAACCCATTAATAAAAAAAAAAAACTACCATTAAAGGGGTTGTTCACATTTGAGTTAACTTTTAGTATCTTGGAGAGAGTGATATTCTGAGACAATTTGCAATTGGTTTTCATTTTTTATTAATTGTGTTTTTTTAGTTATTTAGCTTTTTATTCAGCAGCTCTTCCATTTGCATAGTACAGAATCTGGTAGCTAGCAACCATGCAGTGATTTGAATAAGACACTGGAATATGAATAGGAGAGGACCTTAGTAGAAAGAAGAGCAATAAAAAGTAGCAGTAATAATGTGTGTAGCCTTACAGAGCATTTGCTTTTTAGATGGGGGTTGGCAATGCCCATCTGAAAGCTGGAAACTGGAAAGAGCCAGAAGAAAAAGGCAAATAATTATAAAACTATACAAAAGAAATAATGCAAACCAATGGAAAAGTTACTATTACATACTAAGGGGCAGATTTACAAAATTTGTGTGAAGGATCCGAAATTCCTTCGAATTTTCAAAAAGATTTGAATTAGAATTTTCAACTAACTTTTTCGGTACTTCGAACATCGAATTAAAAATATTTGATTGATTCGAATGATTCGACAATTTCCTCATAAGCGATCTTTCCATAATATGGATCTCCATACCTTAACTTACTAGAAAATCATTTAAACATGAAATAAACCCAATAGACTGGTTTTGCTTTCAATAAGGATTAATTATATCTTAGTTGAGAGTACAAGCTACTGTTAAGGTAATCATTTTTAAACATTTGGATTACTTGGATAAAATGGAGTCTATGGGAGATGACCATCCCATAATTCAGGGCTTTCTGGATAACTTTCTGGATAACGGATCCCGACCTGTATTTTTTTCTGGCCGTTCATATAGCAACTAACAAATTTCATCTGTTCTAATAGGCTCATCTCAAAAAATATTAGGTTAGGTAGCACACTTATAACCCATTTATTCTCAAAACATATACAAAAAAAATAACTACTAATTTAATTTAAAAACTATTTAAGGAAAAGTATTAGTAAACATCCTATACGGTTTAGATCTATGTTTTCATCAATGCTTTGATTTTGTTGAATCAGGCCATTTATAGGTTTCAAAACAGCATTTTAAATGGTTTCCCAGAATACAAAACTAGCTTACTATTTCTGTTGTGTGTATGGGGACAACCTTTAATAAAATAATCAAGACATTTAGAAATGTCAGTTTAAATTTAATGGCAGCAACAGTGAGTAGAATAACAAAGGATCCTTTTGACTACAGACCTTTCAGATATAAATCAGTATTAAATGTCATGTTTCATTTAAACAAGTTGCAAAGAGGGGAAAAAGTCACACTCAGTAAGAATTCTAAATTAATGTTTCCTACAGAGCAGCCTCCGTGTAATAGATGAGTGGGACCCCACCTTAGCCAGTGCATTGTTTGCCATTTCCAATTATATCAGGAGCCACATGTAATCTCCAGAACCCTGACTTATATTGTAGACAGCACCACCCACAGTTTTCCTTTTCTTTAAAAGCCTTTATTTTAAGTACCTTTTACTTGATCCCAACTAAGATATAATTAATCCTTATTGAAAGCAAAATCAGCCTATTGGGTTTATTTAATGTTTACATTATTTTCTAGTAGACTTCAGGTATGGAGATCCAAATTACATATCCATTATCCAGAAAACTCCAAGTACCAAGCATTCTGGATAACATAACTATAACTGAAAATATTCAGGAGATAATTCAGTGAAGCTTGTAAATGGATTTTTCATCTTTCGTATTATTGCCTAGAAGGTACTACTGAAAGAAAAGAAAGTCTTACAAGACACTGGCAGTAGTGCCATAAAGTTACAAGTAGGTGAATAACCCTATAATTTACACCAGGTTGTACTAGGAAATCTAACAGAAGGATGACTGGACAGTTCCTGGGTCTTGTGGAAAGACTATGGAACTATGGAAGAAGCCAGCAGAGAGAAGTCTCTGAAATGAATAACAATGTGAATATGAATATAATGAATATATCAGTCTTGTTATATGCAATATATTTCCAGTCTTGGCACAACTGCTAATGACTTACTGCAGAAAGGGATATTAATTTGAGTTTTGTTTTAGATCATTAGAGCACCATTAGAGTCACACATACCTATTGCAGTCATATTAATTAAGGATGCACCGAATCCAGGATTCAGCCAGAAGTTAGGCTTTTTCAGCAGGATTTGGATTCGGCCAAATTCTTGTGCCTGGCTGAATGGAATTCGAATCCTAATTTGCATATTCAAATTATGGGCAGAAAGGTAACGCGTAAATTTATGTCACAAAGCAAGGTAGTAAAAATATTTTTTCCACGTTTTCCCTTCATGAATTTGTTTATGCAAATTAGGATTAGATTCAGTATTCTGGCAAATCTTTCATGAAGGATTTGGGGATTCAGCGGAATCTTTCATGAAGGATTCGGGGATTTGGCCGAATACCAAATAGTCAATTTGGTGCATCCCTAATACTAATATCATGAAGAAAACTATTTATCAGGCATATTCAGAACATATGTGTAGCAGAAACATACAGTAAACATGTAGCTTACAGCCAACGTCTTTTCTATGAACAAAATCAATAGTCATGACATAAATATTAACATTCGAAGAACCAATGTATCAGCAAAAGTTAAATATGACTAGCCTAAATATATATTAATGCATAGGCATAGAGGTGGGGCAGGCAATTACTTCACTTTCCATTCTGCACTTACTAGATGTCATTGCTCTCCTCCCATTCCCCTTCAACCTCAACATCTAATTGTACAGCCAGTGCATGGTTATGGGCATCAGGTGCCCCATTATGGTGCATAAACAAGATTTTGGCATGATCTAAAGCATGCTTTAACAACAGTGTCCCCAAAATGGCTGCTGTCTGTTTCACGGGATTGTGAATTCCAAGACTAAAAGAAACAAGATTAAAATAATTTATTTAGTGTAAGTGAAGTTTATTTTGCTTGATTAGCATCATAAAATAGGATTTGGAATCATTTCTTAGGATGACAAGTGCCCTTTAACATTAATCTGACTTGGTAACAATATTTCATATGTCTTGTCTTCTTCTCCATCATTTAGTTCTGCATTTCATGACATTTTCCTTTATTGTTTACCCACTTTTGGGCATACATGCTACAATCTCTGATTTGTCTTTTGGCACCTTAACTGTTTTTTTCATTAACGACACAATAACTATAAAGAGGAATTGAAATGAAGCAAAGGCAGAGCATTTTCTGCAGTTCTAACACGCAAACCAATTAAAACAAACTGCGCGTGCATGAAACATTCTGTATATGAAAATGCTGGCAAAGTACACTTTGTCCACAAAGTAGAAAACTGCTAGGTAGGGTGGATGAAGGGTGTGCCCAGAGTTGTGTAGGTGTTTCACAGGAACTTCGTTTTTTTTTTCACAGACAGTTATTTATCAGTCCGCCGATTTTTCCCATCAACCAAGGATGTGGCTGTAAGATGATGATGGAACCAGTACATTCCTTGCCAATAAAACGAGAGGTGCGCGGGAAGTGGCCTGTGATTGCTTACAAGTTCATGAATAGATAACTGGCACATTCTGTCAGTACCAAGTAGTAGGCACAAATATAAATGGTAATTATAACTTAAAGATCCACAAGCTCAACACTGGCTGTGTGTGGGTGTCTGAAAATTATTGCAAACCTGCCAAAAAATAATATATTGCCCCTGTTATGAAATGGAAAGCATTTAAGCTGCAATTACAAGGAAAATTAAAGGAAAACTATACTCCCCGGACAATGTAGGTGTCTACAAAAAGATATTGAATAAAACAACTCATATGTAAAACCTTTAGTGGGAACAAATATTATACTACATTATCATTTTCCAAGAGTACTGAAGTTCTCTGTTTCATCACAGGAATGCTTATGGAAATGATGGTGGTGGGTATCTTGTTGCCCCCTAGCTGCTGCCTAACTAAATACAGATGATGAGACCACACGATTGTCAGGAGACAGTCATCATCTGATGCTATATTTCATTGGTTCCATGAGGAGGAACATTCAGGGTTGGGGTCAGATGTTGGGTCTTCTATATAAAAGGAGTAGGGTGACATTCAGGGATGTTGAACCTGCAACACTCTAGCTGTTGCTGAACTAAACCCCTAATAGATTTAAATGGGGTACAGGGAGTTTATCACCTAGATGGCTGCTGGTTGGAGATCCCTTATATATATGTATATACGGAAAACACTGTCAGGATGAACATTACCAAATTTTCCATGGTAGAAAGTCAGATCATGTTAGATTGATGATGCCATGCAGAAATAGTCAATGATGCCCTTGGGAATGCTAATGGCCATAAAAATCCCTTGGATGATCACATCTTTTACCTATATACTCCTGTGAGACATCTCTTTTCTTGAGCAATGTCAGGCTTTGGCCTGAACATTCTGATTCTTTAGGCAAAAGCAGCTATGACACATGCAGCATTGAATTAATGTAACACGGAAAATGTGTAGCTTTACCACAAGGGTTTTACTAGGAATTCAATGGAACGCTCTGTGTGTAGCAGCCCTTGGTCTGGGATTAGTAGCCTAAAATATGGACAAGTGTGTATTTAGCAAAAAAAGAGGTTGCTGCTGGCTTTTTTCATATTGTCTGTGCAAATGTTGCCCTAAAAAAGCAGTTGCAGTATAGTGCTCCTTATGCCAGATCCCTACCAGTATGGTCTAACCAGAGGATAAAATATGCTGTGATTTAGGATTAAAGTCCAACTGCATCCAGGTTAAGAGTGACTTTTAAACATGCGCATTTTAAAGGTTCTAATGCCTGTGCCCTGTATGGATTTTACCAGGGAGTTAATTGAATATCTACCTCCTGTTTTAACCTAGAAATGTCATTTTTGACCTCTAATGGAAATCTATGTGCAGTAAGTAATTTACCTGCTAAAAGCCATAGAGCATTAACATAAACAGTGCTTGCTCTACAATATGTTCCTCTGCAAAACAACCAGCATGGTGCCAGTCTGTCATCGTGAAGTTGCAGCGTAGTTCACCTACATGAAAAGCTACAACTCAGCTAAACTTGGCCTGAATATTAAAAAAAAATCATGTTTTTAAACACCAGATGCTTATAAAGGAGTTTTCCCAAAATTTCACCATAATATACAGGCAGGACAATGATTTCACTTTCACAAAAAAATTGCATATACGTGCATAATGCTCATGGGACCTAGATTCGATTATAAGCTCTTCATTCTGTAAAAAATACCCTTTATTATCTCTGTACTGCAAACGTTATTTATACTCTTTATTTTATTTGTGTAAAACTTCTCAAGGGCAGTGAACCCTGTGACCACGTGCAATAAAAGCCAACATATCTTTCCTTATAAAATAGAGAAGCGGACAGTGTGAATTTACAAGAATTTATCAACAAGTATTGCACACTGGCTTCCTGTCCAAATAAGAGAACTATGTCCTGCAGAGAACATTTTCATTCAAAACCTTTTTTGGTAATGGCTATGCAAAGTCTGGGGATAAGATGTAATCATTAGGTGCTAAAGGAAAAGGGTGGAAAGCGGAAGCAAATTTGCACAGAATTGTCTAGCAGGAAACAGTGAGAACATGCTGAGAATCCAGCCAAAAACATGCCTCTGCAAGGGGTCACGTCCAAACCATTCCCACTGATCATGCACAATACCAGTAGGAAGCAGAGCCCTGTACTGGCATATTACACTGGCACAATCTGGATAATCGCCACCATAACACTCCCCCAATCACTACACTCCCCTAGAGTAAGCCCATCACAAAAACAAGCAACAGTCAAGATCAACTAAGGCATCAAAGGAATTAGGAATGAATTCCAAAATACAAATGCAATACTCCACCATAATCAGCTACAGTATAAGTATTTTTCTGCCAGCTGCAGGTAGAACATTGAAAGAGATATTTTGATTGGTTGACATGGGTAACTGTCCAGTGTTGATAAAGAAGCCCCAGGGGTCAGAACACGGAGGAAAATACAGCTACTGACCAGTCTCCACTAGTGTATGGAGAGGAATATACTAGACATGACTCAAAATACATAATAGCTGTATGAACTGTACTTTACCTGGTGCACGAATCAATGTAAAGCTGTACTTAATATGTTTTTAAGGGGAAGTTTGCCGTTAACTTAACTTTAATATGTCAGATTATCTTGTTTTTTTTTTTATTTGCTTTTAGCAAATGTTTAGTTGATCTTTTATTTCTGTGGTTTTTAAATGATCTGCGTCTCTGTTCTGTCAATAAAAAGGTTTTGGGGCATCAAAGCTTTTCATGGGTCCTGCCAGCTACAAACTAAGGTTAAATATTCTGAGGCTGTCCAACACAATTAAAGATAATAATACGACAGTGCTGCTATAACAGCCTCTACTATTCTCAAAAAGCTTTTCATTAGATGGTGGAACATAGTTGATAGGATTAATTTCGATTCACATGTTTGGGTACAGTTGTTGGAGAATAGGCTTTGCTCGCATTTATCCCCCAGTTGGGTTTATGGTTAGGCTCTGTGCCAGCTAGTCAACTTGTTCAACTCCATTTTCAGATAACAACTTTTGTATGGGCTTTTCTTTATACACAGTGTTATTACCCCTCTGAAACAGAAAATTCATGCAAATTAATGAAATGTAATGTTGATGGAATTGTCAACAATGCCGCTGTATGTATGCTGGCATATGTTTCAACAATGATGGGTGTGGCTTAAATAATTGCTATCGGTGCTCACATACTTTTGGTCATGTATTGTGTATAAAGGAATTGCTTACAAAAGTGTACAGTATTTGATTACACAGATTTGGATGTTGGTTCTTACAGCAATATTTTACTTTATAAAAATGATTAGCTAAGATTTTAACCTGGTTCATTTCTTGTATAATCAGTGCATTGCTTATAACCACTATAAACAATCATTGCCGTTGATCAAAATGAGAAACTGGTATACATTGAAAAGTTAAATGCATCAGCAAACCAAGACCCTTGTGTCACTGGCTATTATCTGATGGTAACATAAACGTTTGTTGTAACAACTCACCATTCTCTTTTAGCTTACTCAGAAACATTAAGGGGCAGAATTACTATTGGTCGAATTTCTAATGCAAAAAAAAGTCGAAATTCGACCAGAGAATAATGGGGGAATAGTGGGGAATTAAAAAAATTCTAATTCAAATTTTTTTTAGCACAATTCGATTGATCGAACGATCGCATAGGGAAAATTCGATCGAATATTCAAATCGTATTTGAATCGAATATTGGAACGATTTTTAAGCTATCGATCGAATTTTTCTTATTCGATCTTAGGGAATGATCCCCATTTCGGGGGGTTTAATCTGGCAAAGTAGGTGATCGAAATTTAAATGGGACGTATTCGACCATCAAATTTTCGAATAAAATGAAATTTGAATATTCGAATCATTCGAATTAGAATATTCGATTGTCGAATTTTGTCGAATTTGCCTAATTTGCATATTCGAAATTCAAATCTTTTTGAAAATTCTATTGAATATTCGAATCCCTCATGTGAATTTATGTGAATTTAGTAAATCTGCCCCTTAATGTTAAAAGATCATTATTACTTTAGAATATTGCCCTTAATTCTGCTTCTGCCAACTATGAACAAAATGATTTTAATGATAGGAGCAGATTTACTACAATTCAAGCTAGAGAAACCTGAAAATCATTCAGCTGTTCCATTTTTGTCCCCTAACTAACATGAAAGTGTATTAAATAATTCTACTTATATCAACGAGTCCTACCCAGTTCCTCAGACTGTCAAGTGTTTTCTGCATTTTATTCTATGGAGTGTAACAGCTTAACTCTTGCATCCCTCGAAATTATTAATCCCCAATGTAAACTGCACAGGTGGTTAATGATACAGAAGACTGTGTTCTGTTCTGAAATTAATAATTTGAATTTGGAAAAAATATTGTTAGAACTGAAACTCTTTTTTTCACCGAGCCTTAACTGCTGTCAAATTATAGACATGCCAACTTGGATCTGAAATCATCTGTGTGCCTATTATCACACATGCCCTGGCCCTGTCCCATATCACCCTGCCTCCAGTCCCACCCCTGTTCCAGCCCCATGCTCATTGCTTCACTGCTTCCGGAGGACATTTAGTGACAATACCATACATTTAGGTTTTGACTACAGGTGACGGACGTGTTAATGCAGGCCCTTCTTTACGGACACTTATGGGCTTAATAAAACACTGATATTAAACTTCAGTTGACGGTGGGTGGCTGGATTTTCTACTACATGTTAATGCAGGTGAACGGGGGAACTTAAATCAGGATGATTCCTAAAAAATATAGTTGACATGTTTAAATTTACCAAAATGCCTGACCTGAATCCAATTAATATAGAACAGGGTGTATCAGGCGTAAATACTCCACTTCTCAGTAGTGTCACTGAATTCACTTTAAGAGCACTTTTCCCTTCGGGAACATCCTCCAAAAGAAATGAATTCCACTGCATTGCATTCAAATGATGTGAATGCTTCCCCTAAAGCAGCCTTTTCCTTAAATGTCTTTCCTGAGTACAAGAAGCCAGTCTTTGTGCAGGTGTAGATAAGCTTAGCTAGAAGGAAAGATAATTTATATTAGTTCTCCAGAGCTACTTGACAAGGAAGGGAGCAGCAAGGTTAAACACTTGCACTTTATAAAATGTCATCATGTGCAGATAAAAGTATACAAATCACACACAGACAAACACATTCAGTCTGAGAATATGCTAATCCAAGTGTGCGTGCCACTGAAGTCAACCCAAATCTGCTGCAAAAGCAAACAGACAACAGAGCATGAACAGCAGTATCCCAAAAATTTTAGTTCAAACTAAAGAAGGATATCATCTTGCCTTATCAAGTGGACTTTATAGTCATTGCTTTTTGCATTCTAACAATAGTATGTAAAAAAATTACCTCAATGTGTTATAAAATGGATATATTTCCTCTAATAATGCTGGATTTTTTTTTATTACTGGAGTATTGAGTCAAGAAGATTTCAGTCTTTATAGAATTACAGTTGCCATGATCCTTTCACAGCTAAAACCAATTTTATCGCATCATTCATGCATTATAAGGCCTGAGGCACAAAGTTCTGGAGTTCTGGTTGCTGCGGTGCTCACATGGAAGATAGCAGCTCTATTTCCCCTATCACATCCACTACCCACAGTGTTATATGGGAAACACACTGCCTAAGGCCATATTGCCAATTACAGGCAGACCAGCACATCATCTGTGGCAGCCATAAATCCCATGTGCCATTGGCCAAATGAATAATGTAGATCCAACTCAGAGTTGATATATAAGAGCAGTGTCTAACCTGGAGCCCTATAACCTTGTCTGGACGGCAGCTCCAGTATCCTATATTCATAAACTGTAATATATGCAGTATATACAAAGCAAGTCGTACCTACTATAAATTACAATGACAACTGAAGTAGGAATACATAAAATCCCCCCAAATGCTGAATCCTCCACAAAATAGTCCCAAACAATTCAGAACTTTAAGGTTTTGGATTCAAATCAGAAGAACACTGGAACTGAATCTAACTTAAGTAAAATCTGATTTGTTCCTAAATTAGTTCTGTAGACATACTTCGCCTCAGTGTCAAGAGTCTTTTTGCAGGACCGATATATACTGTAATATATCCATATCATAGTTTAAAACACAGGAAAATAAGTGTGAGCTTTGGAGAAAAAAATTCTTAAGTGTAATAAGCCACTGAAAGAAAGTGTCCTTTAAATATTATCCTAATAGTCTCACATATTTCCAAACATGCTGATGGAATTAGAGGAAATTGTGAGGACTGCAGGAGAATGTAATATAATAGAGCACTGTACTAATATTGCAAATGGGCGGTATAATAATACAAGAAACTCACACCAGAATCCATGACCTATATAAAGGCAGGAAGTCTATACAATATAATATTAATACAGAAAAAGGGCTGCAGGCTGATACAATAAATTAACTCAAGTATCCTTGACCTATATAAAAGCAGGAAGTCTATGGCACCTAAAGGCACACACATTACTTCTAATACCTGTATTTATTTGTCAAAAAGTTTATAAATACGACTATCATGGATATCAGAGTTTAAGAACTGTAAGATAATTTTTAATATCTTGTATAGTCACAAGAAAGTTCATTGAGAACTAGTATTAATTAAACATATTAACTGACCAAATCTACATGTTTAATTCACACTCTTGTTTTACCATTGTAATCACAAATAATCTTTCAAATGAGCATCTGTGAGGGACTGTTTACTTCAGCAGTACAGTGAAAAATAGATGGACAAGGCTTTTAATCATTGATGACTGTAGTCAAGAGATTCCATGCCAGAGATCTGTCACTGCTTCCAATAATAAATGAGAAACGTCAAGCAGACTGATCAGTCAAGCAATGGCCCTGTTATCTTATAGAAATTCTGATTATGAAATCTATGAAGGAGATGAAAAAGTCCATATGGAAGGTGCTGAATAAATATTCACCATTCAGTTCAATTACAACATTTTTGAACATTTGTCTCAGTCCCAAGTAACATGAAGAACTGCATAAACTGCAGGCTATTCTTTGATACAGCACTGATATTATATTTTAATAATTTTACCCACTAGGCTGTGTATACCGATGTGGTGCCCATCTCTCCCTAAAAGCTTGTAAAACTTACCTGTGTGCCTAAAAGTCTCTTAATTTCACTGTTGTATAGTAAGTGTTAAACATGAATCCCAGAAATACCTTCATACAGCTCAGTGTATGGCTCTGTTACAGTTTGAGACTTCAGCATCTCATGAACTAATCTGTTCCACACATATATGTATGGGTTTAGCAAAGTCAAAATACCAGTGGATGGTTAAAAATTTCAATCACTGTCAGACGGTTTATCCCTCCATTCACTAGCCTGCTTCATTGTTGCTGGACCTTAGACAAATGTGATTTGCTAACATTTAGCACTAAACGATGCTCAGATCTCATGTGCACATTGTTTGGTAGTAACCAATGTGCATTCCTCAGGGAATGCACATGTATTAAGTTGTAGAAATGCATGTCATGCTATATTGGCTGTTCAACTGAATTAACACAAAAAATTAATTATATGATTTACATTGTGTGATCTATGGTCCCAAAATGCAACTGGGGAAATGGCTTTGGAATAATTGAATGGAACTAAAATGCAAGTACTAGAGGTAATTCCTTTATTCAGGCACACAATCAATTGACTGTGAGGACATAAATTAAACATTATAGAATATTTAGCAGCATGGCACTCGGAATATATGCACTATAAGCTGTAATAAACTGCCTAGAAGGCACGAAGAAGGCAAGATTCCTTTTATCATGCAGGTTAGAAGGAAATTTTCACTGTACGTATCTCCCACTATTCTACAGTAATCGAAAAGAGGTAAGTATTACATTATGTACATCCCCTAAAAGGATTTAATATTTTTGTTTTTAAGAATTAGAAGGTAGAGTAGATCTAACACTCAATCCAATAATACAATCAATACAATAATAAAACTTATACATTATATATATATATATATATATATATATACCAATATGGGATCCCTCATCCGGAAACCCATTATCCGGAAAGTTCTGAATTACGGAAAGGCTGTCTCCCACTGACTCCATTTTATCCAAATATTCAAAAAATGTTTTAAATTATTTCCTTTTTCTCTGTAATAGTAAAACAGGACCTTTTACTTGGTCCAAACTAAGATATAATGAATCCGTATTGAAGGCAAAACCAGCCTACTGGGTTTATTTAATGTTTACATGATTTTCTAGTAGACTTGTGAAGATCCAAATTACAGAAAGATCTGTGATCTGGAAACCCCCAGGTCCCAAGCATTCTGGATAAGAGGTCCCACACATACATACGTATATAAATATATAAGTTTTGGTATGTTAGACACACATCATACTCAGAGGGGCAGATTTACTAAGGGTCGAATTCGAGGGATAAAAAACCCTCGAATTCGACCATCGAATTTAAAGGGAATAAAACCCTTGAATTCGAATATCAAATTCGAAGGTTTTTACCGCAATTTGATCGATCGAATAGTAAATATTCGATCGAACGATAAAATCGTTCGAGTCGAACGATTTTAACCATTCGATCGAATATTTTTTATTCGATCTTAAAATGCTTAAAAGCACCTATAGGAGCTTCCCATAGAGTTTTAAAGCAATTTGGTAGGTTCAATCTGGCGAACTGGCCTATCAAAAAAATTTTTTAAAGGGGAAGTACTTTGAACATCGAATGGTCGAATGATTGAATAGATTTTTATTTGAATCATTCAAATTTTTTTAATTTCGATGGTCGAAGTACTCCAAAAAAGGTATTCAAATTCGAATATTTTTGAAAATTCGATCGAATTTCGAATCTTTCATGTGAATTTGATAAATCTGCCCCAGAGTGTCTGTTATTTCTAAGCAAGTAGAGCATGATTCCATTTAAGTTAAACTTTTCTTAAAAGCCACACTTCATGCATTTTGTAAAGACAACGTAAAAACACTATTTATAAACATGAAAACCACATCTGAATACATTTCTGGGATGTTATGTCTGAAGAATTCCAAACTCTGTTCAGTAAGATGTAGAAGCCTACAGACTTGGTGCCCATGGGATACAAAACATGCCTGTACAATAATGGAGAGCGAGAGAGTACCTACTTTTTTATCAGGTAGTTTGGATGCTGACGGCAAGAACTGGCTTTCTCTTGTGAGTTTCTGAACAAAATCAATGCGTCTGAATTCTTCTCGTCCATGAAGTTTGCACATTACTCCAGCCTTAAATGTTGGAGAGAGAGCAAATAAATACTTAATTCCACAGTCCCAGGACATAGTACTCATGCTCGCTTTACTTCAAATTCATCGTAAATTCTGATCTGGTTAAAATAGGTCCAATAAAATGCACACTGTTACCGAAAGACACAACGTAAAGAGTAAGAGGTAGGTGTAAATCATAAACCACTGTGCGTCTCCCATATCCTGAGTTTTCTTTTTCCTCTCCACCTATTTCCTGTTACATAAGGGAATTGCAGCAAGAGGCTAAAGACCTATGGGAAAGCTGGCAAAAATCTGACACTGGATGCAGACCCGTCATACCTAAAAATAATATTGCTGCTGCTCCTTTACTTTTTGCTTTAGTCCACAGTCTTGAGAATGAAATGGGCACAGTGATTACTATGACAATGTTTTTTTGTACAAATAAACCAAATAACCCATTTACTGATATTATTTATAAACTTCTATGAAAAACCTATTGCTAGTGCTGAAACCAGCCCTAATGACTTAAGGTCCATCAAAAACGAGAGTGCAATAGAACAAGCAAATGACATTAAAAGCTCAATTGAAAATAAAAACGATTACAAAGCACGGACGAAAGCCTAGACAGAAGCTTACACATTTCAAGTTGAGGAATTTAAAGGGATTCTGTCATGATTTTTATGATGCAGTTTTTATTTCTAAATTACATTGTTGACACTGCAAATAATTCACTCTACCATATAAAAATGCATTCCTGAACCAGCAAGTGTATTTTTTCATTTATAATTCGGTGTGTAGGCAGCCATTTCAGGTATATTTTCCTGGTCATGTCTTTTCAGAAAGAGGACTTTAGGATGGAACTGCTTTTTGGCAAGCTGTTGTTTCTCCAACTCAATGTAACTAAATGTATCAGTGGGACTTGGCTTTTTACTATTGAGTGCTGTTCTTAAGCTGGCCATAGACACAACGATCCTTGAGTCGTACAATTTTCGGATCGTGGGGGGAGTGTCCAGACGTTTGTCTTGCCGTGCCAATCGGTTGTTCAGTCGATCGGACAGGTTAGAAAATTTCTGTCGGAACATTAAAGCTTTCTTGTTTTTGTTTTAGTGATAGTCTAACAGAAAAATAAAACATATAGCCTTTATAAAGGTTGTTAAACTTTGAAAATGTGAGCACATAAGGCAGAATATTGAGCCTAGTGTGAGCAGGAAATAGTCAGGACAGGACATGCCAACAAATACAAACAAACATTCCGCATTTTGGTGATTCAGGGCATGGGAAATGCTACTTCGTTTGACGTAAAATAACAGACTTTAGGGTCATTTTACCGTGGGCAGGAGCGAGTGCTGGAACATTAAGACGTAATGCATACGTTGCCATAAAATGCCAGTGGAGAAAACACTGTTCTGGCCTCTATCCACTCTGTATCACTGCACATAAACGGGAATGGAATCTGCACACTGAGTCATTTTGGAAGAAAATGTACACCAGCCTTATCTGCCCAAAACCCACTCCAAGTGAGCACTGAAAGGTGGGTGTCCTGTGAATCCACACAGATAGATAGCAGAGCGGGAGAAACTCAGTGCTTCAGCAATCTGTACCTTAGTCCAAACTGGGGGGCATGAAACTGTACCTCATGGAACCTCTAACACTGTCTAAACCCTGGACTCAAACCTTTCTCAGAGCTATGCACAAATAATTTGCGTAGCATTGGTATGTTAAGGGTTATCAAGCGACTTTCCCCCCATCGTTCCTTCGCTTGCACATTCTGAATGGTGACCAAGCCCGGGAGTAATCCAAGGGACACCTATGTGCTATCACACAAACCCCACTTTTCATGCACCATAATTGAATGCACACACAGTGCTGCATTTTGAGTGAGATTTAATTGTTTTTGTGCTTTTTTCTAGGAGAGCAAAATGTTGTGTCTCAGGGACCAAGAAGCAAAACAAGGCGCAAAGTTCAAATAACATAATGTAATAAAATGCACTAACTTTGCCCAGGAGCAGTAACTCATAGCAACCGATAAGATGTTTGCTTAAATAGGTGGACAGTAAATGCTTCCTGCTGATTGGTGGCTATGAGTTACTGCTCCTGGGCAAAGTTAGTGCCTTATATTACATAGCTCCCAATGACTTTTTTTGAACTTTGCACATTGCCCCAATATGTTAAACGAACACATTTACAATCTCCTGGGCAGTATGCAAAGTGCAAACCACTGCCTTGTGCTATTGCAGAATATGTTACTGAGTACAGATGCACAATTTAGGGGGCGTCAGGTAATGCAGGCACCAATGGGGCCCTCTTCTATGTCACATGATAAAGACAAGACTAACCTGCATCTCCTGACTGTCTCATGCATGCATCAGAATTTCAGCATTTAGTGCAGCATTCATCCTGAATGTGTGTCTCAGATAAGCTCTAAGGGCACGTACATGTATTTTTAAACAAGTTTTAAAAAGTCAAATACAATCAATGCACAAAATAATTATTATACCTTGTGATGTTACACTATGAAACTGCCTTATATAACATTCCTTTGAACTGGTTAAAGTGCATTGAATAATCATTCAGGATTACATAAGTAATGAACTGAGGGTGTTAACTCAAGTTATTTAAACATAGCACAGCATCTTGTGGCAAGTTAATTATATGAAGCTTCTTATTGTGGTCTGCTCAGTGCCGGAGTTGTGGGTTACAAAGCAAGGTATAAAAACCTTGGTGTGTACAGCCATGCCTGGACATTAATGGGATAACAGCAAGGGTGTAATAAAAGGGGAAGTGGACCCTGCAACTATTAAGGTTCCCACTGTATTTATCTGAATATATTCCAAAAAGAACCAAATTTGTTACGCCTTTCATACCTCCCAGGTATTTAGTCATAGGCAGAAGAATCCACATTCACAGGCCTTACTAATGAAAATGTAAGTTTTTATTTTTGAAACAAGGACTGAGGTTTCGGCCGACCCACGGGCTTTCTCAATATACAGATATGGGACCTGTTATCCAGAATGCTTGGGGCCTGGGGTTTTCCAGATAATAGATCTTTCTGTAATTTGGATCTTCATACCTTAAGGGGCTGATTTACTAAGGGTCGAAGTGAAAGTTCGTATAAAATAAAAAATTTAGCAATTTGAATTTTGACGTAATTTTGGGCTACTTCGACTATCGAATAGCCATTTTGTGGACACTGTTATTAAGGCAAGCCTTGCATCATCTCAGAATCTTGTTTGTGCACCAGAATGGGGGACCTGATGTCTATCCCTATGTCCTGGCTACACAATTAAATGGTTAAGAGAACTGGGGGAATGTGTGGGGAGCAGTGACATCTAGGAAGTGCTGAATAGAAAGTGAAAGTAATTGTCTGCCCCGCCTCTATGCCTAATGCATAGAGGAGTGGCAGACAATATTTGATTGACAGCTGAGATTTTTAAATGAGCTTAAAACAGCTATGATTGCTTTAATAAAAATTTGAAAATGGATTTCATGTTTAATTTGAAAAGGACTTTTATTATACAGATTTTTGTGTCTGGGTGACGGGTCCACTTTAAAGCTGTCGAATTGGCATTTTAGCCTATGGGGGACCTCACAGAACTTGTCCTGAAATTTTTTGTAAGTTCTAAGAAATCGAAGGATTTTGGTGAAATCAAATCGAATGATTGGAACAATTTTTCATTCGATCGAATACAAACATTTTCAACTCCCCCCCAAACGTTTTTTCACTTCGAAATTCGAACCATTAGTAAATCTTGCTCTAAGTGTACTAGAAAATTATGTAAACATCAAATCAACCAAAGAGACTGGCTTTGCTGCTAATAAGGATCCATTACATTTTAGGTTGGATCAAGATCAAGGTATTGTTAAGATATTACAGAGGGAAAAGTTTTTTATTAGGATTATTTGAATAAAATTGATTCTATGGAAGACAGCCATCCCATAATTCGGAGCTCATGGATCCCATGCCCCTCTCCTTCTCTCTCTCTCTCTATATATATATATATATTCTGGTGACAAAAGGTATGAAAACCGAAGGCAATTATCTAGTCAGATTGGAACACATAATTAGTTTCAAGGTTCTCCCTGGTGGGTTCCAGTTAAATGCCTATCACCATGTAAGATGTGCATGAGAGGAAACAGGCTTGCAGCTAGAATTTCTGAATATTAAACCAGCCTTACTGGGAAAATAATCTGAGAGAATTTCACATTCTCTGACTGCTTGTTTTCCCTAGAGATTGCTCCTCAAGGCAAAGTAGGCCAACACCAGAGAATACGTAATGACACTTGCAGAGTCTTAATTAAACTGATTCCAATATGTTTAATTGCATAAATTAAGTCACTTTTGTTGTCCTAACACAATTGATTGTAGAAAGAAAAACAAAACAAGCTCTGATCTAAGCGCTGACTTCTAGTGTGACTTAATACCAAAGAAAACCAACAGGTGTTCTTGAAACACCATCAATTGTTGACACTGAGCTTCTCTTAATGAAAGATCAAACAAGGCCTTACTAAGAAATGCAGAGCGATGGCAGCCAAGGTGGCACTTAGTATACCAAGAAATATAGTTCAGTGGTTATTATGCATTTGTAGGTATCCTTTTTATCCCTGGTGTTTCGGTTGCTTACAAGTGACTGAAAACTGCTATATTTCAAGTGGATTCTAAACCCAAATACAACATTTTGCAAAATTCCACTACACTTTATCTTCAGAAAAGCTGTATGTAAATGCCTGTACTTTGCTAGTCCCTGCACTGCTGGCCCATATGCCAGTTCTGTTCTATGGTTAACAGAGATTCATTGATATGTGCAGGGAATTGTGAGAACTGGAGTCTTGTCTGCAGAAAAGCCTACCAATACTACATTGTTCCAATGGTACATGCATCTAGTCAGGACCAGCAGTGCACAGGAAAGCAAAGGATATAAAGAAACTACCTCCAATAGCAATCAAATTAGCAAATAATGATAAAATAATTATTACTGGTGGCTGATGGATTGATGCAATATAAGAGTGAGTTGATGTTGTTATACTGTGTTAGCATGCACTAACCAGTCTCTATTTTCTGTCACTAAATCACATGTAAAGAGAAATACAGTACCTAGCATTAAAAGTAAATAAATAAACTATTTATTTTAGACCAATTTTTTGCACCGTCTTTTAATATCATTTGATAAATAGCACTCTCTGATCACAAGCACTGACGGAAAGTTGGCATAAAAAGCTTGTTATAAAGCACAATTATTACTAGTTTAAGCATTTTTAGCACTGTTTTTAAACATGGATAACTGGAAGAGGTTTAAAATAGTAATTAATATTTACCTTTCATGTAAGGGCTGCAAGGCAAATGAATTATTAGCCATAGGCAGTGCTGTATTTAGGCCCAGTGCCATTTCTATATAGGCACTAGAGGTCCACCCCTTAAAGGCACAGGCCCTCAGGTGCCTATTTATAAATATGGGTCTGGCCATAGGCCAATTGTGGTGCCAACATTATCATGGACATTCTGAACGCCAATGATACAGCATTAAAATGTCAAGCAATAAAATTCTAACAAAGCAGCTTTCCAACTCCATATGCTGTATAGTACAATAGTTCTACTGATCAAGTGGTAAACCAAAGCAACTGTCATTTTCATATTATTGGTCAGTTTAATTTGCCTTTCAAGGTCTGGTGTTATGAACTGATCAACAGCATGAGCAGGAGGCTTGCTGTGAGTATTTGGTACATACAGCTTTATGGATACTAGAATGCACTTATTGGGGATCACTGACAGTAATTAAAATTTACCTGTTACATTCCCTAGCACTGATCACAGCTATATAGTACAGGTATGGGACCTGTTATCCAGAATGCTTAGGACCTGGCGTTTGAAGGATACGGATCTCCAAACCTTAAGTCTAAAATAATTTAAACATTAATTAAACCCAATAGGATTGTTTTGCCTCCAACAAGGATTCATTATATCTTAGTTAGGATCAAGTACAAGCAACTGTTTTATTATTACTGAGAAATAGGAAATCATTTTAAAAATGTAAAATTTTTATTATTAAATTGTAAGATTTAGTCTATGAGAGATGGACTTCCCATAATTCAGAGTTTTCTGAATAATGGGTTTCTGTAGTAGCAAAAGCAAAATATCAAAATATATGTATTACATTCTTCTTTCAAAAATAAAGTAGCAAGTTTTACTGTTATAAAAATCAACCACAAATGAGACAGGAAGGAAAACATCAGCCTGAAGTCAAAAGGCAGATGATAATACGACATCTGCTTCTAGGAGTGCAGAAAGTGTCCTGTCTTGAGTCATAAGGGATTGGGCTAACCCACTGCTACTTACCAGCTGTTTTGCTGTGAAATCCTATTACGTGCTCTGCATCTGCTTACTTAAGGTAGATTCAGCTGTGCACAGTATCACTAGCAGGTGGCAACATGTGCTCAAGGAGCAGATTTAAGGCTTGTAAATAAAAATCAGTTCACTACTTGAATTGCATTTAAAAAAACATGATTGCCTCTACAATGTCAATTCCCCAAGTTGGACCCAGTGTTTTAGAGTCTATATCTATAATATTGATATCTATTAACCTTACAGGGGTCCTCCACCCAAAAACTATTCTTTTGTATGGTGAAAGGATTCTAGGCAAGTTTACAGATTGCTGGGCCAGGTAGGGAACATCTGGCAACAATAACCCAAACTGGATAGAGAAAGGATCTTGGCTTACCTCTGCTTCTGTTGCAGGCTCGGTGTTCTCTTGAATGTCTTCTTGTGGGCAGTTTATCTCTTCTTCATCACCAGCTGCACAAAAAAAAAGGTTACTAATGTTTTATACAGACAAGTATAAATTTAATTCAACTCGTATATCCCATACACCATTATTCAATGGGTATACTAACTGGACTGGGAAATAATTAATGTGTCCCTAAAAGAAAAGCAGTACAAAGCAAAGTATAAAAGTAAAAACATACAGTGCATTTGCCCCTTAAAATCCCCCCATTATTATGTTTGTCAAACTGAAGGGTTTCTGATCTTTAAACAAAAGGTAACCTGAGTAAACAGATAATAAAAAAAATTTTGAAAAATAATTCAACATCCACAACAAATGTGAAAAAGTGGACCGTAAGGTGACCATACATGTTATAATTACAGTCTTTCCTGAAAAAGATTGTTCATTTCGATACACACTCGTAGAGCTGAATCGTCAGATATACAGGTAGAAACAATAGAATTCAACCTGTAACCGACAATTCAGCACCAACAGTGGGGATGTTCAGGTGCCTTCAAAGACACCCGATAAAAGCTTGATCGACGAGCCAACCGATATCCAAGTCTTCTGCCAATATCGGGTCAGTTCACCTCCTTCCATACACGCACCAAATATCGTATTAAAATTAGTTTCCTATAATAATATCTGTGCGTGTATGACCACCATTAGTTGCAAAATTCCTCCAAACCAGCTCTGTCTGGCTCCCCTCATTCTACATTAGTACTGTTAACAGGACAAATATATTCATGTACAGGTTGTATGTCCTTCTAATGGTGGAGGAATATCAAAAGTTTACTGTCTCTTCCTTTTTAAATACCTTAAAAACTGAAAATGAAAGGCAAGCAACAGTTGAAAAAGAAAATGAAGAAACTTAGATTTTAAAAATAGCCTAAGCTGCTGTGCCAGAGCCAATATAAAAGTCTGAAGAGTCATGAACACGAGTCATAAGATTCAGCAAATGTTCTTGTTCCTTCTGACATCATTAGAATCCTGTTGAATATTATAAACCAGTGATGCCGATCCATGTACAGTAATAGTCCATTTATCTATAATGCATGTTCACAATGAACTATATTAAAAAAGCTAATGAGAAGGCATCTCTGGAGTTAATGGAAATATCAAAGGGGGGGTTCTTTTATTTTGCTACCTGTAGCAGGGGCAGTACCTGAGAAGCTTTGTGTGTTCTTTTCACATCCAGTCATTCTGACACTGAGAAGGATTTTCAAACATAGTAATACCTCTGTGATGCTCATCTAACCAAGCTCCCTAAACATCGGGATAATATCACAATAATACTTGATAACGGAATAGATAACATTCCAATCAATAACGTTCTCAACAGCTGCTCAGAGCCCACGGAGCATGTGAGTGTCACACACTTTCCAAGATGGTGACCACCTGTGACAAGTTTGAAATCCTGGATCATTGCTGCCATTAAATGTTTCTTTTTTTAACCTGCCTAACTGCTAGTTGATCCAGTTCAGGTCCGATTGCCATCTTGGTGTAAGGACGGATTTGTGTCCCCTCTGAGGCTTGAGATAGGGCTTTTAGCATTTCTCTGGATCAACTAGCAGTTATGGTGGCCATAGACTCGATGTAGCCAAACTAGCAGATCCCTCCCCACTGAAGTGGCCAATATTGGGCCAATCCTATTGTGGGCACTAGGGCCCAATGATTGGATCATAATACATACAAAACAGGTGGCTGGGTCGTAGGACCACATACATGCACGGGATTTTTTAACCTGCCAATCGAGATCTTGGCTTACTGGCTTCCATTCGGGCAGATATTGACCGGGGAAGCACGTCAGATGGCCCCACACACAGGCCAATAAGCTTCCGACTCAGTCTGTCGGCAGCTTTTACTGGCCTGTGTATGAGGACCTTTAGGCAGGCCTCATTTAGATTAAACAAATTGTCGATGTATGTCCTTTTTTTTTAACCTAAATTGCTATGTTACACAGTTCATTTAAGAAATGAGGATGAGGATCACTACCTTTTACTTGATAAAATTGGGTGGTGCAGTTCCTGGTTCATCCTTATTTCCTATGGGACTAGCCGTGAGTATATGCTTAGATTATTACTCTAGGACTTTCTATGCATTTACTGACACAAAAAAGCAACATGGCTCTGTATAGACTTTTTTATTTTTGTGCCAAACTTTCATTTACAGAGTAGTATTCCTGACTTGGGTTATCTCTTGTTGTTTGCTTGAAATGTATCCATACTGAAAAACTACTCAAAACAAGCAGTTCATTTTCCTGTCACCTGCATACAATAAATCAATTTTTTTTTTTTACTGTAGTGGAAAGTCCCACATTGTGATGAAGACTGCCAATGTTTGTAGTCCATCTTCCTTCCTGTCCTAAAAAACTGTGGAGTGGGAAGGGATATTGTCTGGCCGAGACATATTATTGCAGGCCACATCTGAGAAGCAGAAATAGTTACAACCTATAACAAAATAGTTTACTACTGGAAGTTGCTGGTAAGTACCTAACAGAACTTGGAAATGTATATTAACCCTGTACATAACTTCCATGAGCTAGTACAACAAAATGTGGAACCGCAAAGTATTATTTAGTGTAGTATTATTATCTGTTGCAGAAACGGAAATCAATATTTCATCAAATGTACAGCAGGTTAAGGGAAGATAGCATATACTTTACCTACTGGCAAACCTTCTATGAAAATATAGCTTAATTAAAAATACCTGTTTTATCACAGAGGATCCAAATTATAGTTCCTTTTTCATTTGCAATGATTCTACTAATCCCATGGTTCTAGCTTGTACAGGAATAGGATCTTTTATCCAGAAATCTAAATTAAGGGATGGCCATCTCCCATAGACTCAATTTTAATCAATTTAAACCCCTTATCCAGAAAACCCAAGGTCCTGTGCACTCTGGATAACAGTTCCCATACCTTTACTGTAAAAGATTAAGGGACAGAGTTATCAAGGGTCAAATTGATTTGAAGTGAAAATTTTAATCAAATTCCAATTTTGAATTAATTTTGGGCTTATTCGACTATTGAATAGCCCAAAATTTGATTCGAATTGATCAAATTCGAAATTTCAAATTCGGTTTTCGAAAAGATTTAAGAAAGATTCGATCTACAAATTGCTATAGAATCCTATGGGAAGCTCCCATAGGTTTTTTCTAAGTTTTTTTGATTGGATAAAAAATTTGATCCATTGCTTAAAATCATTTGAATCGATTGATTCGAACTATTTTATCAATAAATTTTTTTATATTCGATCGTTCGATATATCGAATTGTGTTAAAACCCCTCAAATTCTAAATCTGAATTAGAGGGGTTTTAACTCGACCAAAATTCGAGGGTCGAATTTGTGGGTTTTTAACCTTCGTTATTCAACCCTTGATAAATCTTCCCCTAAAAGTGGAGAACAAAAATAAGCTCATAAACAAATGTATTCCTGCTAGAGATCATCAAAAGCTGTTATTAGTTTTTGAACAAATTGATGAGCAGTTGTCCCACATGTGGAGCATGAAGGTTTATCTCATTATAATACACAAAAGCCGTAAATATCTTGTAAATTATATCCTTATAAACGGTGAGTTCTGATGTCATCAGTTATAAACGGTGAGTTCTGATGTCATTTCTGTCACATGACTCCCTGAAACTTGTGTATTATAATAAATAAAGTACCCACAGTTGCAAAATATGAGGATATTAGAAGTTACCTCGGAGTTCCATGACCTGTATAAAAACACTCGGCCTTCGGCCTCGTGTTTTTATATGGTCATGAAACTCCTCGGTAACTTATAATATCCTTATATTTTACAAGAGGGGGTACTTTATTCACTATATAATACACAAGAGCCATGAATATCCTGTAAATTATATCCTTATCACTATCCTTAGTGATGTCATCAGTTAATCTGAGTTTAGTGATATCAAACTCAGTGCTGTGGTCCATGCCAACATAAATGGCAACATGCTCATCCTCCTCCTTTGGTTGGGACAGAATATTGACAGTTTACATATTATACCACTTATTCACTGATGCATGGGTAGTGCGAATCCACCACAAAGGTGCAGGCCATGGGTGTGCAAGTATTCCATCTGTATTCAAAGGACAGATCTCAGCCAGCTCGAACATTATATGCCATTACACAAACAAACCATTGCAACACTATTTCCCCATATCTAAAAAACACTGCTGCATTTTTTTTATTGCTTACACCTATTATCTGAGTCATCATGCAATTTATTAAAAGCCTCTATCTTTTTTTCTCAAATTGTCCAAATAAAAGGAACCATTAAATGTATCATTACGATATATGAAAGTATATCTTGCTTTATTTCAAGAAGAGTCATCATGACTGGCTACTTCAGGTGCGGATAGGTGTGGTTGAAGTCCTATTAAACTAGTGTCATAAACTGTATGTGTGATAAATAAAAATAGATTCTGAATAATGAATGAATGAATAGGCATTTATAATTGCATGAATAATTCCTTCTTTGGCTAGTAGTTTTTTTTTATAATCTGCCATCTGCAACATAACTTGAGAATTGCAAAGAATATGATCAACCGCTGCCTGCAAAAAAGCACAGCTCCTAATTAGGTTCAATTCAGTTCTCAGCTCCCCATTTCATTATGATTGTGGACTGAAGAAACACATAATACTTGTCATTTGCATTCATGTCCCTCTGCAGCAAAAATGTGAATACACATGGGGGTTTGCTTGGTGGATTGTGACATATGTGCTCATTGTGCATTGTACAGCTGCTGTAATCAAATGGCATATATGGGCCGGCTAGCATTAATTACAAGCCCCTTTTGTCACCATTTACCATGGGCCACCAAGCTGCAATGTACAAAATGCAAAAGATCACAATATGGAACAAAGCAGTTAAGTGGACTGCAAAATGGTCACAAAATACTTGTGTCTATTTAGAAAATCATACCACTAGTTCAGAGGTGTTCAATGAGACAATACATTGTATTTTAAGGTTTTTTTTTTTAGAAAACATTTATCAGACTTTAAAAAATTAGCAATTTTACAAAAGCAGGTGCTAAAAGGTGTATTCCTATAGCAATAGCAAGTCAGCAGCTTGTTTTGAAAAACTAAACCTGAAAAATAAAATAAAAGACACTGGTTGCTGTGTTTGTAATGACATCATACGAGTGTTTTTATATGTTTACTTGTGTTTGTAAGTTTAAGCCTTACATTTAGATGTTATGGTGGTAAATTTAAGACATGCAGCAGTTTCCTGTATGGGTAGGCTTGCCACTTGGCCACTAAAAATTTAGCTTGTTGCCAATGTTATTAATAGGGGAAGCACTTGGGCATTGCCTCTGCTATTATTCACTTGTTTTGTTAAACTGTTCTTTCCTGAAACAGTTCAGGGTTGCTGGTTATTAAATTAGTTGCCAGATGTTTCAAAGAGGATTCTTCTCATGTTTAATATACAGCAGCTATCTTTTGTTGATTGCACTGGTGGACATTGGCAAATTTTGCACACGGTCTGTTAAAGGACAAGGAAATTTAAACTAAAGAAGTAGCTAGAAATGTTGTGCATTATGTTTTGGGCTTCTGTACCAGCCCAAGGCAACCAAAGCATTTTAGCAGGAAAGATCTGTGTCTCCAAAGATGCCCCAGTAGCTCCCCATCTTCTTTTTGGCTAATTCACTATTTCACATGCCAGTGGTGTAACTACTCACTGGTGGGCCCCTGGAAAGGATGGGCACCTGGGCCCCCCCTGTCCCTTGTCAGGCCCTTACCTCTTTAAATCCCATGCTGGAGTGTTGATAGCATGTGTGCTGTAAAATCTCCCCCTAGATAACTGCCTGCCATAATCATTATCGTGGCTCCCATGGACCCTGGTGCAATTGCACCCTCTGCAACCCTGGTAGTTACGCCACTGTCACATGCTCTGTGCTGTTGTCACTTACTGAGCTTAGGGACCTACTCACAATATACAGTACACATAGAATAGAAATGTCACAATATAAGGCTGGTTTGTAATGAATTAATTACTATATGGCAGCACATAAACCAGTGCAACTAGCATCAGAATTTATTAATCATCTCTGTAGTAACAGCTTATGCTTCAGGCCAAATCATGTTCTGCTTGATGATTTGCGACGACCCCTAAGCTTAGCTTCTCAACAGCTGCTCAGAGCCCACTGAGTATGTGAGTGTCACAGACACCTTCCAAGATGGTGACCCCCTGTGACAACTTTGAAGTCCTGGATCATTGCTGTTATTGACAAGCTGAAACTTTAGGCTGGCAGTTTAGTATATAAAACATGACATTTTTATCCCTATTAATTTTTAGGGTTTAGTTATCCTTTAAGGAAGCAGTATAATAAATATACATTTAAATTTAGAATTAATTATTAGTTCTTGTTTGTTTTAACTTAGATTTTTATTGCAGGCTTTAAATTCACTTTTAGTATGACATGGAGTGATATTCTGAGATAATTTGCAATTGGCTTTCATTCTTTAATATTTGTGGTTTTTGCGTTATTTAGCTTTTTAATCAGCAGCTTTTCAGTAATACCCTAGCAACCATGCATTATTTTAAAAAAGAGACTGTAATATGAATAGGAGAGGGCCTAAATAGCTTTAAGAAGGGGTTGGATGGCTTTTAGCATGTGAGGGAATATAGGGTTATGATCCAGGGACCAGTCCCATTGCCATCTTTGGAGTCAGGAAAGATTTTTTCCCCCTCAAATTTTTTCTTTAAAAAAAACTTTAATGTCAGGAAAGCTATTAACATTTTTAAATGGGTCACTGGACCTCTCCCATTGACTTCTACATGAACTCGGCAGGTTTTAGGTCGCGAATAGTCAAATTCAAATTATTCCAAGTTTTGACAAATCTCGAATTTCGAATTCAAATCGAGTTTGGGTTATTCACAATTCGAATTTGTGAGTTTTGGCCTAAAATACAGTTTGAAAATTCGAATATGCTATTTGACCCTTGATAAATCTGCCGCCTAATTTTATGCTAATTGTAAGAATAGCAAGTAACAGGGAAGCCACTAGAGACCAGTAAGCACCATACACAAAAACTATCACATTATTATACATAACTGTACCCAGGGGATGGCATCAAAACAGCGAAAATTTTCTGTTTAACAAAAAAAAGATACATTTAATAATAGAGGAATATATTACACTGAAACCAAAGCTAAATTAGTAAGGAAAAATTTGGAACTATAAAAAAATATATTCCAAGCAACATATTTGGTTAATGATTGTCCTGGTTCAAGCCCCTCTTTGAGTATCAACCTTTGTTCAGCAAATAAGTGATCACCCTAAATCTTACTAAAATTAACTGGGCTCTCAAAGAGTAAGTAGTCATTGTCCCCAAATCTAATCCTACTTTGCCTTTGTGTTGAGGCCCCATAGTATGGGAACCACTGAATTAGGTTCATGTTTCTGTTTATATTCTAAAAAGCCCCAGGAAAAAATATTAAGTCACAGAAGTCTTCAGCTCAATTGAAATGAATAACATTTTTTTAGAGAACACTAAGGGGATAACTTAACAACATTCGAATTAGGGTTTTTACTGCAATCCAAGTATTTTTCCACTAAAACTTAAATTATAACTTTGATTAAGCTAAAAAAAACTTCTAAAAGCTTGCAGGTTCATGTAGAAGTCAATTGGAGGTTTCCTAGGCAAAATGTAAACTTTTTATTTCAAATGTTTGGGGCTCTTAAATTCACAAATTTGAGGTATTTGAGTCTTTTTCCACAATTGTTTTCAATCAAGTTTTTTTTATATTCGGCTGTTTTAATAAATAAGCAAACATTTGAGCTTTTATTAAAATGTGAATTTATATTAAGCAGAGAAAGCCGCTAAAATCAAACAGACTTGATTTTGATAAATAGTCGTAGTGGTTGAAATAGGAATTTATGTCCATAATGCTGAATTGATAATAATACAGGTATTGGATCCGTTATCTGGAAACATGTTATCTAGAAAGCTCCAAAATATGTGAGGCCGGATCCCATAGACTCCATTTTATCCAAATAAACCAAATTTTAAAAAAAATATGACCTTTTTCTCTGTAATAATAAAACAATACCTTGTACTTGATCCCAACTAAGATAATTATTCCTGTCTACCAATACCAGTCTATTGGGTTTATTTAATGTTTACATGATTTTCTAGTAACCTTAAGGTATGAAGATCCAAATTATGGAAAGATCCATTATCTGGAACCCCCCCCCCCCCCCCCCCCCCCCCCAGCATTCTGGATAACAGTTCCCTTACCTGAAATTGGTTTATTTTCTGTGTCATTAGCAATTTTTTCAAGCATTAGTTTACCAAGCAATTAATATCAGTAGTAACATATGTCCAGAAACAATTATGCTTGCATTGTATCTCCAGTATGCAAATGTTATCAACATAATTGTGACCTTGAAGTAATGAAAATGCACTGTGTATGCTGGCCCAGATTATACCCACAGCTGTACAAAGGCATTAGCTGCTAGGCAAAATTTCCCATATCTCTAAAAAGGATGTAGGACCCATGAAAGATACACAGAAACATTTCCTCTCATTCAGAAAGGGATTCGCCAGAATGTGTAGATAAGAAGAAGGGGAAAAAACGAGCACTACAGCCACCACGTACAGGCACACCAAAGTCATTTTCCCATGCAGTCAGTGCTATTATATGATATAATGACATTGACAGATCACATCACAAGGTTTCAGACAAGGGCAAAAGGGTAATTTGTCAAAGTCACTTGCTTTTGCACTACTGCCAGAAGATCTTGCGATTGGCAGAATTGGCCCGTATGCTTTCCAAAGAAGTAGGAATATTGTTGGCCGGAGCGTGAAGTGCCATTGATTTAAGAATTCTTCTGCTACATTTAACAGTGAAACAACTTATCAGCAGAGGCCAATACTAGTTCAGCAGCAAGATGCAATGGCCTACGACAGGCCTGTCAATCTCATGGCCCTAAGTCAGCCATGTAATTCAACTTCCAGCATCCTCAGCTAGCTAAAATGAGGACAGCCTCCCAAATGCCATCCCTATCTATAAAGCAATGCAATATTTATCATCCTGTGTATTGATAAAGAATGTGAAGTGGTGATTAAAGGGAAAATGTAATCTAGAATTCAGTCATATCACATCCTTTTGCTCAATGAAATGTCACTGATTATTTTTGAATGTTAGATAATGGTAAAAAGCTATTTTAATTTACTGTGACTTTACTGAAATATTAATATGTAAGAATAAGTGAGAAGAAAAAGGGGGATTTATTCTTTTTTTATGATTTCAGGTTGCCTTTTTGTATGTATCTGTTCTGCAGTAGAACAATGTGATTCTTGGTGAAGCATGCAAAACATGCCAATAAATGTAGATTCTACTTTGTGGGCAGCACTGTACTTAGCTCCAGTTCCACCCTAGGCCCCAGTGACATCAGGCACAGTGCAAGTGACTTACTATCATGAGTGATGTCACTTAAGTGCCTCCGAATACCCCTCATCCCCCAACTCTGTCCCTGGATTTATGCAGGAACTCTCCAGTGGGGGGTAAATAAATCCAATATAAGGGCACCTGGGGCCACCCCCCAAACGTTACCGCCCTAGGCACATGCTCTTGTGAGTATATATATATATATATATATATAAATATGGAACATGGAGGAGCACTCACCAACTCACCAAACAAAAACCACAGCTTGCCTGTACAGAATAGGAAAAAAAGGCAAAGAAAACTGCCATTTACACAGTGCTGCTTATGCCTGTATTCTATCATGTTTTTAACAAGCAGTCCGCCTGCCAGGGTTTACTTATAACCAATTTTTGCCTAATATTGTGTTTTGGTGCACACATTATACCTTTGGGACTATGTCCTACTCCTCCATAATGAGACTACATAATTTTTTAAAATTTTTTTCAATATTCTTATGCCAAGGGTTCTGAGAGGTATAGTTCAACCGAGTCCCATTTTTTATTGGGTTTAGGAAGCCTGACCCCTAGAGGCTACAATGCTTATTACTGCTTGTTTGGTGCCATGTTTTGCACAGGGGGAGGGTTCTTAAGGGTGGCACTGCTTACACTCTTGTTAGTTTTTTTTCCCTGAGGAAGATCACTATGATGTGATCGAAACGTTGGAATATCTTTTGTTTTTCTATTAAAATCAGTTATCCTAACTGAGCCTGTTGAGTGCGGTATTTTTTTCCATATATATATATATATATATATATATATATATATATATATATATATATATATATATATATATATATATATATATATATAGACATTCAGTGTCTACCCTCAGATTTCTGGTTTTGGAGTCTGTTGCCCCCCCACGACGGGGGGGCAACAGACTCCTGCAGCTCCAAAAGAGGGAGAAGTTTTGGATACACACGTTACAGACACTACAGCCTTATGGGCTCAATAGAGAGTATGATTTACATAACTTTATATGATAGCTTGTTTTTTTGACATTTAAGACTGTCTCATATGTGGGGTAGCACTGGGACGTTATTATATGATATTATATTATACAACACACCTTAGACTTGTTAGCTTATACCTTGTATATATCAATTATGTGATGTAACAGTTATATGAAAGTGTATCCTGTGATTTGATTGCTACAACCTGACATGTAGGGTTAATTTTCAAGTGGGTGTGTTTTTCCATGCCTTTAAAAGGATGTGATGTAATACTTTGTATTGATGCTTGATAAAGAAGCGGGAGCTTCGAAACGTTGCAGCATATATCTGACCTGTATGGTAAACGTTTTTCTTTTATTGCACAAATGTGTCTGGACTTTTTTGTTTGAATATATATATATAAATATATATATATAGAACTCCATTGGCGTCCGCACACGCTCCATCTGTATAAAGTTAACTCCAAATAGCTTCCGGGTGCTGTGTCTAGTCGTTGAAGAAATAGCCAAATTGTAGAGGCACGCACACCGACTTAAAAGTATCCAAAAAATAGTTTATTTATAGAAAATACATTTAAAAGCACCGACGTTTCGGTCCACGGTCTAGGACCGTTCTCAAGGTGCAAAAATCCGTTTACAAACATAATATCAGTTCACAAGTTATATAGCAAACAAAGGTTACACCCATTCACTGTCAGAAGGAATAATTAACTCATGAGTTACCACACAGGTTTGTGTTAACCCCCAAGTACTCCCTGCTGAAAAGGGCTCGAGACATCCAGACTACTCACCGTGTAGCAAGAAAGCAACCAAAGGAACAGTACTCATTAAGGCCCTTAGGTGATACTGTATCTAGGGTCTTTATCCAAAAAGTTTCACGTTGTAGCAACAGACGTGATCTATCGCCACCTCTGGAGGGCATGGGAACGTGATCAATTGCAATATATCGAAAAGCGGGTAATCGGTGTCCCATTTCAAAAAAATGTTTGGCTACGGGTTTAGTGGTTTTTTGATCACGATATGCCGTATTAATGGCAGATCTATGTGCATCAATGCGGTGGCGCAACATTAAATCCGTTTTGCCAACATATGATAGCCCACAGGGGCAATATATATATATATTATATAAAAATACAGCCCTGAATGTGGGCATCTCAATGCACCGGCTCGTAAGGGCTTAATGAAGGATTAATGGTGTGGTTGTACTTGGAACTGTTACCTGAAATAAATAGAATATTGGGAGGATTCAATTATTTACCAAAATCAAATTTTTTTTGGTACTTCAATAAATTGGTTAGTCAGCAAAACAACACAGGGGAACAAAGGAGCAAGAGGCTCTTCATCTAAATATATAACCCCACTGGGCAAATGCAAATCATACAAATGGTGCTATCCAAGTAGTTAAAATGTATATATCTAAAGGAGAATTCAACACTTTTGCAAAAATAACCTGTAACTCCCCCCAAACCACGAAGACCCCCCTCACTCCTCCCCCTCCCTCCAGCCTAACTGCCCCTAATTTTATACTACTTACCCCACGGCACAGATTCAGGCATCTGAGTTGAAGGCAGCCATCTTCAAGGGCATTTTCCAGGGGGGGGGGCGTCTACGTGGGGTGAGGGGTATGGTGTTTTTTTGCTAAAGGGTTGAATTCTCCTTTAATATGCTTACCCATCATTGTGCTGCCACCTAGTGACCAAAGTTATATGGCAAGCTCTGCATTTCTTTGTTTGTAAAACCCTCCTCCTATTCCTTCCTCATGTATGATGTCAGTTCCTCCCATAATGCTTTTGTGTTCCTGCCTTTCATCCTTTCATGAGTGATGAGGTACTCTGAAATTAGGAAAGGGAGTATTCTTTTTGACATGCAGATGTATATCCACACCTACATTTGTCCATCCATCCCAAATAAAGCTGTTTTATGGATTCCAAGTTTCTGGAGAGTTCAGCTATCTGACAAAGATTGCCCTCAGTGGTTGTTACCAGCTCCATAAAGGCCCAGCAGGGAGGTCTCATGGGGAAGTCAGCCATTATCACAGCAATTTGAGTCCAATTAAAATGATGAGTTTTCATGATAGATGTTGAAAGGATAAGATAGATTTACCACAATGCTATACGCAGGCTAAGAAACAGCCCCTCCACTCGCATCTGAATGTACGTGCTATTGCACTAACCAGTATTGCATCACCCTGGGTACAGAAATACGATATACAGTATATTTCATTAGCGAAAATTCCTCCATGTGTCTACACCCAGACAAACACAGTCTCCTACAGTGCAGAAGCACACTCAGCTGGGTGTAAGCAAAGAGGCAATTCTAAAAAGTTTAGTGCTAGTCTTAAAGTGCACCTGCAGGGCAAAAATATTATCCCCAACCAAAGGTGTGGGATAACAGAGGCTGCACTCCAGTTGGGGATAGTAGTAGTTTGTTTTTTTTAAATTACCCCCTGGCAGCGCTAGGCCACCCACACTTGGTATGAGCAGCCATGTCGGGGCACATGCATGCGCATAATGAGCGCAACTCATTATACGCATGTGCTATGTACAACAGGGAGCTCCAGGTGCAAGTGTCCTAGCTCTGGCGGGGGTAATGTTTTAAAAGTAAACTACCATTACACCCAATGTATGGGCTCAATTAACCTGCACCTTTGGTTGGGGATGATATTTTGCCCAAAAAGAACCCTTTAAGAAAAACAGAATTGACGTTTTCAATGGAAATTTGATCATCTATAATAATGGATCCTTTCTGGGCCAAGAGTAAAATCACTTCCCCTTCTGCCCAATCACTGACAACTGATAACTGAATCGAGGGGGTTGCAAAGTCATCTAGCAATACAATAACAAGGTGCTAAGTTTATAGGAAATCAGTGTACTGGCAAAGCCCACCATGCCGCTCACAACTTACATAAGTTGTAACTGGGAGGATGTTTTATTAGAGAGTATAAATCATGAAAATCTGCTGCACACAGCACTGTAAACAAATGTTTGCTTATATGCACTTTGTGAATACACCCACACACACTAAATACCACACCCATTTTACCAAAACATACCCCAGACATGCCACAGTAATTACTACAGAAAATTAATAACAAGCATATTAACCCTCAGACAAGTCAGTATACTCACTAATTAAAATAGATAATGGACATTTTAACCCCAGAAGTACCAGTATAATTGCTCCAGAAAATGGATAAGCAGCATAATAACCCAAGATGTGCCAGTATAATTGCTAAAGTAAATGGATAATCCACATATTAACCTAAGATGTATCAGTATAATTGCTACAGTAAATTAATAATCAGCATATTAACCCAAGATGTATCCGTATAATTGCTACAATAAATGGATGATCTGCATATTAACCAGAGAAATGCCAGTATAATCACTGTATAAATGGCCAATGAGCACTCCTTTAATGCCAGAAAAGATGACTGTGCATTCCACAGTGGAATACACAGAAATCCTGGATTATTTTTTTTACGAGATGAAGGGAGCTGAGAAGAACCGACATGCAGGGCAACAAGAGATATTTATACAGCGACCTGTGACAACAGGCTGTGTGTTGTGCAAAATTCTGGGGGAGGGCAAGTGTCCATCTGTTCCCCTATTTGCAGATGCCCATGCCAGCAGTAGTCCCTAACTTGAACATTTGAATGATGCATGAGTAAGGGGGCAAGACAGTGGCTTTCATACCCCCCCCAACACTCATGAATACAGTGAAGTTGACTGTAGGCAGTGCTTTACTCATTGGGAAAGCCCAGGTCCTTGCATGTATTTTGGAGCAAAACCACCTGTAAACAGGCCGGACTGGCAATCTGTGTGTTCTGGCAAATGCCAGAGGGGCTGCTATAAGTTGCCATAGAAAGTCAGTATTTAGTGGGCTGGTGGGGGCTGTTTGTGCCTCTGTATGGTCTGATTGGGCCTCTGTGTACCTGAAATGCCAGGGCCTATTTTGATTCTCAGTCCAGACCTGCCTGTAACTACGGTTGCTACTTGAAGGGCAAAAGTGCAAAGAACATTAGCTGTTTGTTTACACTATGATGCACATTTAATAAATAACCCCATGTCTTCTTCCCACACTGCCATTTACTAAAATGTATCCTTCCTCCTGTTTGTGTCCTCCATGTCTCCTTGTCCCAGCCTCCTTACATTCCACACTCAACCAGCCAAAACATTAAAGGTCATTTATGACTTGAAATTGCAGCTACTACCATGTGAAATTTGTGATAAACATCATTCATTAAAGGGGTTGTTCACCTTCGAGTTAACTTTTAGTATAATGTAGAGAGTGATATTCTGAGAAAATTTGCAATTGTTTTTTTTTTTTATTGTTTGTGGTTTTATAGTTATTTAGCTTTTTATTCAGCATCTCTCTAGTTTGCAGTGTCAGCAATTTGGTTTCTAGGGTACAAATTACCCTAGCAACCCTGCATTGATTTGAATAAGAGACTTGAATATGAATCGGAGAGAGACTGAATAGAATGATAAGTAATACAAAGTGTTAATAACAATATATTTGTAGCCTTACAGAACATTTGTTTTTAGACGGTGTCAGTGACCCCCATTTGAAAGCTGCAAAGAAACAAAAGAAAACTGCAAATCATTAAAAAAACTATGAAATATAAATAAAGAAGACCAATTGTAAAGTTTCTTAGAATTGGCCCTTCTACGATATATTAAAAGTTAACTTGAAGGTGAACCACCCCTTTAAGGTACCTGTGTCCAAAGAAATGTACTGCACTTCTGTATAGTTAGCACCATTGCCTTCATCCCACCTGAAGTGTGCTGTTGAACTACCCCCAAATCTGAAGGTGGCATTATTTCCAGGGTTCACACAGAGCATCACCCCCTAGAGGCCACAATGACCCTGGAATTATGGGGGGGACGGGACTCTGCAATAAACCCCAATAAACCTTCACCAAACAACATAACAACCTGAGATCACGTGTCCCCTGTTTTGTCCCTCAGAGCTTACTGTCATCCATCTACATTATTCTAGTATATGTCCTTGTCCAGTGTTGGACTGGCCCACAGGGATACCAGGAAAACTCCTGGTGGGCCCAGGTTTCAGTGGGCCCTCTTGCTTCGAACAATTTGGCCTATTTCATGTTCATTCCCTATTTCTTTATGTGGAAAACGAGGCTTAATAATGGAAGAATACAGTATAGTAAGTAGATCTAAAAGAATAGGAGAATAAAGAGGTTTAGTGAGGAGAGATGGAATAATAGTTTGGAAAGTTGGGCCCCTAGTCTAAGGTTTTCTGGTGGGCCCTTGGTCTAAGGTTTTCTGGTGGGCCCCTGTCTAAGGTTTTCTGGTGGGCCACTGGCATCCCAGTTCTTGTCCAACCTATGCCCCCCCGTTGTTTTCTTTTTTAAAGTTTCCCACACAGCACTCCATCCCTGCTGTGTTCTGATAACATTTTGCTCCTACACTACTACCCTTCCTGCATTGCTGTGCTTTGTGCCAGAAAAGAAAATATATCCATGACTTATGTATGACTTGAGTCAGTCTCATCCCCAATCCACATCAAATTATTCACCACATATTGGGTGAAAAGGCTGCAGCTTAATCTATTATACAACATTACCTTAACTTACTATAACATTATTAATCACAACACACCAACAATATTATGAAAATACAAATACATATCATATTAACACATGTAAAACACACTAGCCGCTTAAAGCTGCATCTAACAATGAACCATAGTTTAACAACACTTCTCCTGACCACTAATCCATTCTCCAACCTAAGGCTAAGGCTCCACCACTTACTACCTTGCCTACTGTGCCCTCTTTTCACCAAGCCTAGCCCCAGGCCTATCCAACTCCAACCTCACCTTGACAGAACCACACCCTTTTTGGCTACCCAGTAAGGCAGCCCCACTATTCCTGTGCTTCCACTAGATAAAGATTAGTGATGTGCAGGTCAGGTTTTACCCGACCAGCAATCACCCTCCCTCCACCCGCGCCCGCCTTCCCCGTATCTTTTTTAGACTCGCGCTGCCCCTCTGATAATGTCACAAAACGGGCAGGGCGAGCAGGTGCACGTCTATAAAAGTTGAACCCGGAATCCGTCATTGTACTGTCGGAAAGATCTCCAAAGATGCCCCAGTAGCTCCCCACGATCTATTCTGCCGATTCACTGATTCACATGCTCTGTGCTGCTGTCACTTACTGAGCTTAGGGACCCACTCACAATATACAGTACACATAGAATAGAAATGTCACAGTTTAAAGCTGACTAGTAATTAATACATATAACTATTAAATGGCAGCACAGAAACCAGTGCAACTAGCATCAGAATTTAATAATCAGCCCTGTAGCATCAGCTTGTAAGATGACCCCTAATCTTAGCTTCTCAACAGCTGCTCAGAGCCCACTGAGCATGTGAGTGATGGTGACCCCCTGTGACATGTTTGAAGTCCTGGATCATTGCTGCTATTGAGAAGCTGAAACTTTAGGCTGGTGCAATAAGTTCAGTATATAAAACATGGCATTTTTAATCCTATTCATTTTTAGGGGTTCTTTCTCCTTTAAGCCCTTCCCTATTTTCCTACCCCCTTTCTTTCCCTGTACTACAACGCCCACACTTCTTGCTTTTTACTTACTCATCCCTCATGGCTCTTTCCATTTATCTGTCCTAGATTAGCTGCCTAGGGCTTCTTTCAACAAGCAGGTCAATCCACAATTTGGGCAGACTATATCACCAATACTGCACACTAATTTTTAATGATACTTCTGGATGCAAATCTAGCCCTGCAAGAGTTAAACATCATGTTTCTAGATGGGAAGGGGTTTAATAATAGCTTTCCCTTCCTCTCTGCTTATTGTTTACTCTGCATGATGCCCCTGTAAAGCAGAACTGCAGCTAAGAGAATACAACGTTTCTTTCATTTTCAGCCTTTTACCATTAACAAAAGAAAACCAGCGAACATAATGCTCCATTCTTCATCTATAGTATTTCAAAAGCACTGACTGCGGCAAAGGCACATGAGCAAGCAGTGATATTCTCTTTCTTGTATTTAGAAAAGTTTTGAATGTTGTCAAGTGAAACAGAACAAACAAGAAAATGACTTTACAGTATAAATGAATTGTGATAATTCTGTGAAGGATGATATTAACAAAGCAAAGGAATCAGGACAGAGTTCTGCCAAGTGCAGTTAAACTGTGAATGTCTAAAGTCTTTCTGTGTCTCTCACACACACACACACACACACACAAACTAACTACTACATCTGTGAAGCTATACAATAACCTTGTAATACATTGCATTTGTGCTGTTGCTGAAGATAAACAACTTTAATACCTTGAGAGCTACAGTCATGGCTATGATACAGGCACATCAAACATATTCATTTTTATTATTACCATTTATATGAAAGGATGCATCAGCATATTTGTAGCACATATGTTGTTTTTACAGTTAAATTGTCTGCTCCAAGAGCTTAAACTCTAACCAATGTTGGAGAGGTTTCAAATGTTCTTTTCTGTTTTCTTCTAGATCCTAGATCAACTATCAGTTAGACAGCATATATATATATTAAAAGGTTGAACTTGTCTTTTTTTCAACCTGACTTACTATGTTACTATGGAATGTACCAAAGGCATGTATGCAGAAGCCAATGACCTAGCAATATGTTTTTTTTAACCAAAGCATGCAGGGGTAACCCAAATAAACATGGGGCGATCACTAAGGTAGTGCCCTGGTCAGAATCAAAACCAAGACCCAGGTTCTGCTGCAAGCCCCATCTGCTAACCACTGTATCACTGTACTGCCCAAGAACGCTTCTAGCAGTTACAATGTCCATCATTTATCAAAACAAAATTAAGGATTTGCTGATGGCTCAATGAATAATCAGATCATCAGTTGGCCTCTTCAATTTTGGTCAGTCAACATTGCTACAATCTCATTAGAGGTTGGTCACTCAAAATCAATACATACAATTGTCAGTTTGCTCAGAAACTGACTTAAGTGAATTAAAAATCTGTGTGTCATGGCATGCTTTGGGGGTTATTTATCAAAGGTTGAGTTGAGGTTGAGTTTTCAATGGTATTTTTTTTTTTTTAAGTAAAAACTAAAATTTTTGGGTTTAAAAAAATACTCCAGCTAAAACCTGTCAAGGTCACGTATAAGTCAGTGGCAGAGGTCCCTTGAACCATTTCAAGATGTGTGTAGCCTTCGTGATGTTCAGGTTTTTTTATGTGGGTTTTGCTCAAAAACTTGATTAATTCTAGTGATTTGAGTTTCTGGCTTTTCTCACCCTGAATTCACTGATTTGGGTTTTTCAACTAATTGTTTGCAGATAGATCACCAGAAATAATGACTTTTTACAATTCCTTTCTGTTTTCTATGTATGACTGTTTTTATGATATTGAAGTGTAAAGTGTAATTTTTCACCTTCTAAAACAGCTCTGGGAGGGGGGGTCGCCGACCATGTAAACTGTTCTAAATTGATAAATTTAGGCTGGGGACAGACTGGGAGATTCGGGGAGATTCTGTCGCCTGGCGTTTAATAGCAGGAGACAATCTCCCCGAACGTACTTCTCCCTGTCCGTCACTATATTAAATGACAAAGCGCCAGCGCTATGCACACGCGGCGCGGAAATTGTTGCAGCTAATTAATTCAGGTGCAGACTCTAATTGTTTTAGAGTCTGCACCTGAATTAATTAGCTGCCACACTCAAACACTAGAGACAGGGACATTCAACTTTAAAGGAAAAGTAAATGTTTTTCTTTTTCTTTCTGTAAATTTTCTCTAAACAGCCCCCCAGATTAATGTACCCTAGTCCCTGCTGCAAGTCTGCTCTGGTTTCTGTGTTATCAGCAGCTTGTTTCCCCTTCTTCCTGGTGCAGAGTGAAGCCCAGCCCCTTAGTTTACTGAGCAGTCCATTTGCTGCTGTTCCACAATAGAGAGGAAGAGTGAGCCAGTGTGTGCATTAGTAAGTTAGTTTCCCCAAGCAAAAGGTGCTAAACACACTGGTCTCTGCTATGTCATAGTATGCAAATGATCTCCAGGACTAGTCCAAGAGATAAGGTCAGCTCAGTAAGCTAAGGGGCGGGGCTTCACTCTGCACCAGGAAGAAGGGGAAACAAGCTGCTGATAACACAGAAACCAGAGCAGACTTGCAGCAGGGACTAAGGTACATTAATCTGGGGGGCTGTTTAGAGCAAATTTACAGATAGAAAAAAAAAAGGTTTACTTGTTCTTTAAAGGAGAATTCAACCCGTACTCTTAAAAAACCCTCCACACCCTACATAGACCAACCTCCCTCCTCGGAAATCTTTGTGACTTTCGACACATGCACAGTTGTTCAGGGCCAGAAATTTACTCCAACTGTGCATGCACTGAAAACGCCGCTCTGAAAAAAAACGTTGGTGCCCATGAACTCCCAAGGATAGAATATGCACAGAGGGGTAAGAAAAATTTAGGGCCATTTGTCTGGGGGGAGAGGGGCAGCTAGCTTGGGGAGGAGGAGGGAGGCTGATCTACGCAGGGTAGGAGGGTAGGGTATTTTTAGAAGTACGGGTTGAATTCTCCTTTAAACGTAGATTTTTGTAAAACAATAAAAAGTAATGGAAAGTTTATTTTTGAGGAACAATCTGAAAACAACTGAACTGAAAAAAGTGTTTGGAAGGTGAACAACCCCTTTAATGTGCCAAAATATAGCTGTTTTAATGACATTGTATCATGTTAAATTCTATTATATATAAATCCCCACTATATAAACCACACACCACCTTTTCAACTCAAACAATTGTATTCTCTTTATGTGAGTTTATGTTAACACAGAATAGTGCACACACTAGTATCTGAGGAAACACACCACTAGAATTTACTTCCAAAATAAAAATATTAATGCACTAATTATTAAAATGAATTCATATGAACTGCAGCTTGCAGGTGGCAATACTAAAGCAATGCTGTAGATGGCAGCCTCGGTGTAAATATATTTACAAAGGGAATAAGAAAAGCAACTCTTCAAAACTTTAGGATATGGTTAAAAAAAAGCAACAAAAGGTTCTAACAAGAGAACAATGACTACAATGAGCTTAAGTTGCATCACATAATAGCATGACTGAGACTGTTAAACAGGGAAGAAGTAGTGCCTATAGGAGCTAATTTCCCAGCAGCCCACTTATTAAACCTCAAATTTTTCTGGTTTAGTTTTTAAAGGAGAAGGAAAGGCTAAAATGAAGTAAGCTTTATAAGAAAGGACTATATAAATACACCAGGATAATAAACACTGCATTTCTTTACTTCTTTTGTGTACACACAAGCTTCTATATCAGATTTCCTGTTTTCAGCATAAACATCCAGGACTTGGGCATGCTCAGTTTGCTCCTCTCCCCCTCCCCCCCTGTAATCTGAGGCCAGAGCTGAGTGAGCAAAGAGAGACTCAGGCAGAAAGTGATGTCACACCAAGCTACTATGGCAGCTGCTATCTTAGACAAACAGAGAGAGCTTCAAGAACTGTTTACTCAGGTATGGTAAAGAACTCTGCAGGATATAGTGTTATTGCTTGCATTATTGTGGCTATTGACAATAAACTGCTTTGGTAGCTTTCCTTCTCTTTTAAAGGGGAAAACTCGCATTTTTTAGAGATTTATTATAGCCCAAAGCTGCTAAAAAATTTTATCCGAACATACATAGAGAAAACCTGTCAAGGTCATGTAGACAGGCCCGGATTTGTGGAAAGGCCCCCAAGGCCAGGGCCTAGGGCAGCAGGATTTTAGGGGATGGCAAGCTGCCCAACCACACCCACATTGGTTAAGAAACACTGGGGATGCGCAGAAGATACAATAGTTTTTTAAACTTCCCATGTGCCAATCCTCATTGCTCCAAAAATTTGCGCAAATAAAGGGGAGGGGACAGGGGTGCTAAATGACAGCATGCCTAGCTGTACTGTAAATCCACCCCTGCATGGAGAAGTCAATGGCAGATTCCCTGCATATGTTTCTTGGCATTGTGATCTGAACTGGATTTTGTCCGATAATTTTCAAGTTTTCAAAAATCTGATAAAGTCGGAGCGTCAATCAGATAATTTGAATTGATGCATGAATTTGTTCTTTTGCACTGACTTTTTCACGAAGAATTATTGATAAATGAGTTAAATTTGTGGATGGGAGTTAGGTCGACTTTGTTTTAATAAAAAAAAATTAATTAAACTTCAATTTCAGTAAATACCCCCGCCCCCCTTGTAGTAGGTACACTGTTTTGGGGGTAAGTTCTTAAAGTAGCGGAATGCAACCTGTTATCCAGAATGCTCGGGACCTGGGGTTTTTCAGATAACGGTTCTTTCCGGGATTTGGATGTTCATACTGTACCTTATGTCTACTAGAAAATAATGTAAACATGAAATAAACCCAATTTGCTTTCAATTAGGATTAATTATATGTTAGTCTGGCTCAAATACAAGGTACTGCTTTATTATTACTGAGAAAAAGAAAATCATTTTTAAAAATTTGACAAATGCAGCCAGTTAAAGTAGAACTGTCCCAGCCATAAACAAGAACTAGAAAAAGTGAGTATATAGTTAATAATGATTCAGGTTTTAATATTTTTTTTAAAGCCATAAATGGTTAATGTACATGTTCCCTTAACCTAACATGTTTCTTCCTGTTGGAAAGATCCCAACAACTCATTCATGGGAAACACAAGTCACTGGGACAGCGTGGGTGCACAGAGGGAAGCTGTTAAAGAAACAGGGCCTAATAACTAATTTTGCCCATTATTATAGCACTTAATAAATAAGACTATTCTAACAAGTAAACCTCTACTGCTATGTTGGCATCCTCAATACTTGCCATGGTGGTGGGTTCTTAAGAAGAATGTGATTGTTGATGTTTTATGGACTTGGCTTTAGTTTCCACTATTTCAGTGGTGAAACATATGAAATTAATTTAACACAAGTATGAATTAGTTGATATGCATATTTGCAGTATATTGAATTTATCTATATTTCACAAACATCAGCTTTAAAATGGTTACATTAAAAAAAAAAACAATGAGAGCAAATAAAGCATAGTTTAGTTGGGAAGGGTCCAGGGATCTTACAGAAGAGCACATGCTGCAGAGTTTGCTAGAAATGAAACCACTTTCTTTCATATGTTGTTTCTCACGAGGATCAGCACCTAGATAATCAGTGGCTATCTCTGTCCCTGCTGAGGTGTACGATTTCTCCTTAAGTTTGAAACAAGTTTAATGAGTCGTTACAAAACATTTACTTAACAACGTCTTTATCTTATTCCCATGCAAGTAGGTAAAACAATATATTTGTACAGTGCAACCAGCAGAGATTACTTGTTCGGATCTTGTCCTAAGCTCTCTCATTACTGACACATACCGCAGTCCAATTTTATATTTTCAGTAGTACATCTGTAGGACCTGATTTTTTTTTTTCCAATAATGCCATAGATTAGGGTGTATATAGATAGAGGCTATATACAGTTTTGTTGGAATGCGTTAGACCAGGGCTGTCCAACTGGCCCCTTTGTGTGGCCCCCACATAAAATCTGCCTTCTGGGAATGCTTACCAGACAATAACTGTCCCCTGCATCGTTAAAACCTCAAATTCAGACAGTAATCCCCTGTATTATTCACACATGTAACCCCCCTGCATTGTTCACATTTTTAACAACTCTATTGTTCACACTGATAAAGCCCTGTACTATTCACACCTGAAACCCAGACTGAAACTGCCCACATTGTTCACATATTCACACTCACACAAACTACAGCAGTACTGTGTCACTGTAGTAGTACATCTTAGAGTGGTCCTGATAGGTATCCTTGTCTACTGCTCTTTTCTGCCTGCCCTATGTTCCCTGTGTGTGCCATACTCTGCCTGCCCTATGCTCTCTGTGTGTGCTGTACTCCACCTGCCGTATACTCCCTGTGTGTGTGACATACTCTGCATGCCCTATGCTCCCTGTGTGTGCCATACTCTGCCTGCCCTATGCTGCCTGTGTAAGCTGTACTCACCTGCCCTATGCTCCCTGTGTGTGCCATACTCTGCCTGCCCTATGCTCCCTGTGTGTGTCATACTTTGCCTGCCCTATAGTCCTTGGGTGTGCCATACTCTGCCTGCCCTATGGTCCTTTGGCGTGCCATACTCTGCATATGTGTGCCATACTCTGCCTGCCCTATGCTCCCTGTGTTCTAGTTTGTTAGAATTTGACAATTGTTGTTAGGGAGCCCTAAGGTGTTTAATCATGTCCTGGGGGGTGCTGTGTTATCCACAGGGGAGTATGAGACAAATGGATATGTCTTAATATGATTTAACATTTTTCACAAATGAGTGATGAGTGATATCCCTGCAGTGAGAACCAGCCATTTGTTTTTTGGTGTGCTACCACCATTAATGTGTACATGGTATTAAACATGTGGATAACATTTGCTTCCATTATTGGACAGCGCTGTGTTAGATCATAGATACAAATGTGGTCCATTTACTAACACTGGGCACATTTGCACTTGTGCAGTATGGCAACCAGTGATTAGATTTTTACAGCCACAGTAAGTGGCATATCAAAATGTAAGTCTATAGTTTAATGAATAAATACCCATGTTCTATTCATTCCTGTGGGATTTTTAGAATCGTATTTATCAATGGGTGAAAGTTATAACTCACCATTTGATAAATATGATTCAAAAAATCCCATAGGAATGAACAGAAAGTGGGTGAGTTTTTATTTAAGCGCTAAGCTCACATTCTGAACTGCCTCTTAGAGTTCACCATTTGATAAATACACTTCTAAAAATCCCATTAATTAATAAATAGAATGTGAGTGAATTTTTTTTGTGCTGAGCTTTAATCTCACATTCTGATAAATCTACTCCTAAATCTTATCATAATGGTCAGTAAGGTAGGTTGGTTCCTGTAATTGGGAGTTTCTGTATAAAGTGTTTCCAGATAACAGATCCCATACCTGTAATGGATCCTGACTCCTGATTGATAAGGGGAGTGGCAGAGCTTTAGAAATATCACTTTCATTGGGCACATCTTTTTTCATGTATGTGTCATTTTATACACAGTCCCAAATGTTGGTCCTAATGGTGTTTTTTTTCCACCCTCCATATAGTAATTGTGTCCTAGAGTTTCATATCTAAAAAATGATGATATTTTTTTGCCAGTATGTGATCATATGTAAAGTCACACAAACTGGTTGGTGCAAGGCACACTGGAAACCCACGCTCAGATCAGAACATAACAAAAATAAGTAAAACTGTAAACTTTATTTTATATACTCATCTCTCGCCTGACGCGTTTCATGTCTAAAAGACACTTAATCATAGGCTTGAGTGTACAGATCATGACACAGTATTTAAATACAAAACAGCCAATCACAAAACAGGGAGGGGTCAAGGGAAAAAACATCACAATTGTTTAAAAGCAAAGTAAGCCTCATCACTAAAAGATCATATGTAAAGTCATTGCTGGTGTTTGTGGCACATGTGAATAAAAATGAATGACACTGCGAAAAACGCAATTTGCCCTGCTAGAGTGAAATTGTGAAAACTAAAATAAGTTCTGAGAGCTAATATTGGAAATGTGAGTTGGTGACACTTTGACTCAATAATTGGTACCCTTGACCAAAGTGGCACAGTCCCATGGGTGTCTGGGACACTTATTTCATCATTTAAAGTTTGTAAGCTACAATGCCACTAATAACATATACCAAGAACATATGTGGTTGTTTACAGCACCAACTTTGAGATTGATTTCAGATACAAGGCTGCCAATTTCTGCTTTAACTATTCATGTGTCTCACTCATGCGCCTGTAAGCTCTATGGGGTAGGGTCCTCCATCCTTTTGTCTCCGTGACACTGAGCACTTAATCTGTATTGTAATTATATTTTTGTAATGACCCCTTGTTTGTTACTACTACTTTATCGTTTTGCTGTACAGTGCTCTGCCCTCAGGGAGCGCTATACAAATAAAAATATACATACATACATTCTGGATCCCCATTCTGATAAGGTAAGAGGGTGCCATATAGAAAGGTACAAAAAGCAAGAATGGCTAAAGCCCTACCAGTCCTTAAAAACTGCTGAAAATCCAAAAAGAATATCTTCCAGAAGTCTAAACGTTTGTGTGGTATTTCTATTGTGGTTCATTAATACTCACCAGATTTTCTTGCTTTCAAAGCAATTACAGCTGCAAGCTCCCGCTGCACCTATTAAAACAAAGAAAGAAAAGGATCTTAAAGACCATAAAGAGGCATTTATGTGGAAAGATGTGTTTAGTCAAGTTCAGTGACTTTCATTTTATTTGGCTAAGCTTCTGGGCAAAGGCTAAATGTGTTTTGACATGAACATGCTCTCATGTGCATGAGTGAGTAGGGGATGAAATGCTGTGAATTGGTTATTAAAATGCACAGGCTGCAGTAAACTTAATCTCAAACACTGTTTGAGCTCTAATTTAATATGTAAAAGAGATATAAGGTTGTTAGGTTCAGTGACTCCAGCATCCAAAGTGCAAGCGGTGGAATTAGACTTTTACTGTTAGCATCTTTTTATAATACACAAGAGCCATGAATATCCTGTAAATTATATCATTATAAAGGATGATTAGGGGTGTCATTTGTTATAATAGGTGCTTAGCCATGTAATTTGCATCACATGACTCCCTTAAACCTGTGCATTATAAGTAATAATATAAAATATGAGGGTATTACAATTCACCTTGTTGGTCCATGACATATTTAAAAGGACTTGGCTAGTAGCCATATGGTTTTATAAGGTCATACATTTCCTCTGTGCTGTCTAATATCCAAACAATTTATAACAGGGTGTAAATTATACATAAAATATTGTTTGGTAAGGGTTCCAATTGGCCAGCTGTAAAATATGTGCTTTTAAACAGTGTGTTCCGAAAGCAAAGGGACAGACATCTGGGAGAGAAGTCAGGTAGCAAAAAGTGGAAAGTATGGGCAAAAAAAAGAAGGCAGAGGAGAATGGACAGGTGGAAGGGAGCAGAGGTGAAGGGTAGAGAGGGAGAAGAGGGAGTAAGAGGAAGGGAGGGTGGGATTGTTTAGAATCTGAAGTGAAGCGAGAGAGCCCCTGAAAGACAAACACTTAGGGGCAGATTTATCAAGGATCGAATTTGAATTTTCAAGTGTCAAAATTCACACATTAAGCATTTAATCTCCCTATTCAAATGTGAATTGGAATGGGAGATTTATTACACCTTGACCATGAAAACAGCTCTAATAAGAATATTTGCCACCTAAAACCTGCACAGTTCATGTACAAGTCAATGGCAGAGGTGCGTTGAGCCATTTGGTGATGTTAAAAGATAATTCAACCTGTAAAAAAAAAACCTCCCCCCTCCCCTGGGTAGAGCTCCCTCCTCCCCTCCAGCCTACCCCCCCCCCCCCGGGCATATGCCCATAACTTGTTACTTACCCCTCGGCGCAGATTCAGACCACACGAGTTCACAGCTGCTTCTTCTATCTTCCGTCTTTTTCATAAGTAGACCGGCATTTTCAGCACATGCACAGATGGAGTAAATTTCCTGTCTTGAACAACTGCACATGTGCCAAAAGTCACAGAAATTTCAGAAGATTTTTCGGAAACCATTGTGACTTTCCTCCAACTGTGAATGTACCGAAAATGCCAGTCTACTTACCAAAAAGATGGAAGAAAGAAGATAGTGGCCGTGAACTCCTGTGGCACGAATCTGCAGGATGGGTAAGTAAAAATTAGGGGCATTTACCCGGGGGTGGGGGCAGGTGGGCTGGGGGAGGAGGGGGTCTTCCCAGGGGAGGGTTTTTTTTTATTACAGGTTTGGTTCTCCTTTAATAGCCTTCCTGACATTCAAGGTTTATTTCAGAAGAAAACTTGTACAAATCGAATTTTCAGGTCGGAACCATACGATCAAAATATTAAACATTGTGAGTATATTCGAATAAAAAAAAAACCCTGTATCCCCCATCCCACGTAGACCCCCCTCCTCCCACAGGCTAACTGACCCCCGCAGGGAAATGCCTTATACTCTATTCACCAATCTCCTTCAATTTCGCACGCGTAGTTGTTGTACCCTTTAGTACTTAATCATAGGAGTCTTTATCAGTATCCCATTAACAACAAAATGTAAAATCAGGGTAATCCTACCCAACTCTTCTTAAAACCTGCAGAGCTCTGATAGCATGCAATGTAATAAAACATGGCAGTTGTCAACCCCACTGCACAACTCAGCATAGGGCTCTAGGGGAACAGGAATCCCTTTGGCGAATAAAGCTGACCACAGATGTAATGATTACGATCTTTCTTGGAAAAAGATCTTTCCAAGAAAGATTGTTCGTTACAATACACAAACGTGTAGAGCTGAGTCAAATATACAGGTAGAAACAATAGAATTCTACCTGTATCTGACGATTCCGCTCTAAACAGTGGCCGCCATGAAGGGGCCTTCAAAGGCACCCGATCAAAAATTTCTGTCCAGCCTGATTAAGGAACCATCTGATATCCAAGTCTTCTGCCGATATCGGTCGGGTCATTTCCCACCATACATGCACCAAATATTGTACGAAAATAAGTTTCATACGATATTACCGGTGAGTCAATGGCCCCCTTAAGGATGAAGCAGTTTGGGGGGTGTCTGTGCAGAGACCCTATTGTGTAGAAAAGGCTTTACCTCTCCTTTACATCATCCTAAACCTACTGTGCAGCATTAACATCACAAAAGTGTTTTTAAATAATTAAAATACAATGTACTTTTTGCCCTGCAGAAATTAAACTGAAAATGGAGGGATATCAAAAAGGTTTACAAGTCACTACCCTAAAATGTTAAAACAGCAACAAATTGAATAACACAAGCTGGTTTTATTTTAGAATATATCAATGAGATCATAGTATAGTTTTGTATCCCTGTAACGTGGCTTGCAAGAAGCCATTAATGGGTGGTTTGCCGTCTTAGCACTCAAACCTCATTACCAGCGGATCCATTAATCATGCCTGATTCTTCTTGATAAACAAGCATTTCAGCAGCATATACTGAACTATCCCAGCCAGGTGTTGTGAAAGAATTCTTTTTAACACATCCTAATGTAATTAAAAATTCTGCTGAAAGATTGGGCAGTTGCACAAGCTATAGAAATGCATATGTAAAATTAGCTTTGCTAAGTCAGCTAAATCTGCTCACTTTGCACTAATTAACAGATTCATTGAGGAAGAGATTTTTACACCATGAAGTGTAGAAACAAAAAATAAGCACCCTGGTGATTTCAATAGCTGTCAGTTTGTATGAATTATAGTAATGAACAGGGTTGCCTTTTATCTGTATACAATGCAGATTACCTTGGACTATTGGATTTATTCATATAAGGGGGGGGGGTAAATTGCCCTGGCCCATTAAACTGGAAAGAGAAATTTAGAAATGGAAACCATTGAGCTATCACCTCCTTAAAAGTACTCCAGGGTCCCCCCAGCAGCCTTCATTAATGGACACAGCAAACTTGTGCCTTAAAACTCGGGCTTAACATTGCAGAGGTTATTTACTGAAGTCCAAGTTTATGTATTTCATAATTAAAGTAAAAAAAGCTTGACTAAATTCCCATGCCCGATTTTGCCTTATTTATTAATAAAATGTCTCAAATAAATCAGATCAGGGAAAAAAAACCAATAAAATCCAGCAAAAACCCAAAATCATACATTTTTTTCGAACTTTCTTCCTGAATCAGGTTTTTGCCTGAAAACTGCACATTTATTGAATTGTCGTACTAAACCCAGCCCATACCACAATATCTTCAAAATGGGGATTGGGACATATACATGACCTCAACAAGCATGAGATTGGAAGCATGTGGATTTTCGGATTTCAGTTTTTTGCAGGGGTATAATCCACAAAAAAATTCACAAAAATTAGTTTTTTTCCCCCAAAAAGCCAGACAAAAAAAATTCAGGTTTATAAAAATAAACTTCTGAGTATTGATAGAATCATGCTAGCATGAAGTACAACTCTTGCCCCCAACTGCATCAGGTGCATCTCCACCTCACATCTGCAATTACACTAAAATTGTATGTGAATGTTTGTATCCAGGAGCAGATCCACAATAACATACCTGACAGGCAGTAAGCAAGTAAAGGAATAAAATCTGGCCAAACGTTTTGATAAGACAACCCCTGACTTTATCTACTGTACATAAATATTATACAGCAAAGCGCCTGAAAGTGAAGAAATAATCCACTAGGAGAAGGCTGATCTTTGCTATTCAGATCATTTACATTGCATTGTTTGGTTTCATAATGAATAAAGCAAAACTGCAACCAACAAACGACATTGTCTGGCAGACACAAGGGGGCAGTGGCACATAGGGAATTCATACCGTGCAGAATATGCAACATCTATATGACAAGCAATAATTTCTTTTCTTGTAATGCTTTATCATTTCAAGCAAGCTAGTGTGTAAAACTGATACTGAGAAGCCTGGTCTTCTATTCGTCCGTGCTTTAGGTACTTACAATTAGATTACAATACAATAACATAGGTACAATACAATAACATAGGTGCAATACTAGTGCAGCAATAACTAATTAGGCAACCAATGTTTTGATCTAAATGGACTACACGGATTAAAGCTAATTGCTGATTGATTCTTGCAAATTACTGTAATAGTCCAATTTAGCATTTATATTAATATATGAGGGCCTATGTTTTGAGGTAGAAACAATGGTGCACCCTGTGTAATTTCAGCATTGGTTACTTGGTGCTTATTCATCATTACCTGGTGTTGTTTCCTTGATATCTTATTTTGGTTTATGACTCAAAGCATGGCACACAAAGCCATAATATCTAGTACACATATTGGATCCCTTATCTGGCTGACCATTATCCAGAAGTCTCAGAATTAAGAGAAGGCCATCTTCCATATACTCCATTTCTCTTTCCAACATTATTTTCAGTTCAGTTGTTTTTACCAGGCATAAAATCTTTTTTCAGTAACTATCCTTGTTTTATTTGTATTTTTTTTCTAAAATTTAAGTTTATTTAATGTTCCTCCACCAGGGGTTATAGTCTAGCAGCACAGTGATCCAGGAGCAGGTTCTGAACTGTTATAATTTGCTACATTAGTTAATACATTTCTCAACAGCATCTGTGGAATATAAGCAACAACTGTATCAATGCAGCCATCTTTAATTAAACTCGCTGCTTAGCAGGGACAAAGATAAAATAATATATCAACCAAATGTCTCAATTCAGAACAGTTTACACAGTCAGTGACCCCAAGTCTTTTAGTCCCTGCCTGGCTGTCTTCCCATTCAAAATGCTGCAAATAGTTAATACTGTATTAAAACCTTTGAGATACACGAAGTGCAACATATTCATTCAAATTCCCTAGTTTTATACCTGCAAAGCAAAGTTAATTGTAGAATTGCAGTGTAATAATGGCAATCTCCCAGTTCTCTAACACAAACAAATAAAACTAACTTATCAATGGATAAATGCCATAAAACTCAAGATCCTCACACCGTACGTAAACCTTGGGCCAGAAACACATATTCTGTACAAACATAAGGGTATGTGAATCTATATGTAGCACTGTTTGAAATAAGTACTTGACCCACAGGTCTAAAAATAAATTATCGTGAATCAGTTTGTGTCAAAGAAATGACCAAGGTATTATCCGTCTGACATCTCAGCAGCAAGAAGTGAATGAATGGAAACCAATAAAACCAAGTAACTAGTTAGAAGGTAACGTGCAAAAAGTTTTTGTATGAGTTTCTCTAACGGATATTACACCTTGGAAATTCACTTTATTTTTTGTTCATTATGTGTTATGTGACGCACTTTGCTTTGTTTACTGTTGCCAAGAGAAGTGATGAAGGGCAAATAGTGAGGAACACAGGAACAGCATCAACTGAGGTACCTAAGGGTGCAACAGAATAAACTCGGCAATGTTAGCTCCGGGTCTACTAATTCATAGCAACCAATAAGCATGTAGGATTTCCTGATCTGCTGTTTGAAATAAAATATCTGGTAGCAGCTGCAAACACCCTGCTTTGCGATGTAAAAAACAACATACCTTGGGTTCTTCAAAGGTATAGTCATCTGTATATTTGTAATATGAGCAAGGCTGAGATTAAATCAACTCATTCATATTCCATTTTATACTACAAGAATAATATTTATAAAATTTACAGTTGCAGCATAAGCTTTCAATTCATAGTTCTGTCCAGGGTGATGTCTACTCCTCAAACCAGGGTTGGACTGGCCTGAGTACTACATGTTCTACCAGGATTCTGCCTTTTTAAGCAGGATTTGGAATCGCCGAATCCTTGTGCATGGTTGAACCGAATTCTAATTTGCATATGTAAATTGGGTGTTGGAAGGGAAATCATATGACAAGGAAGTAAAAAACATTTTCCCAACCTTTTGCATCTGAATCTGAGTCATTCCTCAGGTATTGTTTCCAAAGGAAACTATGTTATCTCACGTGTGTTCATTCAGATCAGGTTCCATTTAGTCAAACACTGGGACCAGACAAGCAGTTTAACCTTTTTAATTAGCTCTGGTCTCGCATAGTTTTTTTGCTTAGCAGGCATTTACCTGTTTGAAACATTTACACAGTCTTTTCTTTTTGTGAAAAGTGTACCCTGGGTTATAGCTTTATTATGATTGAATGGACAAATCTTTTCAATGGTTTGAAAGTGTGCAGCAAATGCTTTCCAGGTAAAATGGTTTGTGTAATGTCTTCACAGCGTTACATTCATGTAGCAATCATAAAGGATGGAAGGTAAAAAAAGAAACTTTAGTCTCTGAAGAGTAAGAAGCTGAGTTCCCCTGTCTATATTGGGTGTAGGATAGCAGAATGGTTTATGTAACGGATCACTCATATGCACTCATATGTCAGGTGATATTGACTGGACTAAAAAGAGCACTTCACATTAAAATAGAACAACACTTTAAGGGGTACAGAACCAAAATAGGATCTGAGGACCCAGTTTGTTTCTCATGGGTGAAAAATCATTTGTGCTCAAACTATTACAGATCGCAGGAACATGCCAGAAAAGATACAAGGAAATGTCTGTTTAAATTAGTAGCATTTTGTATAAGCGGAATGCTAGATTATCTGCAAGTAAGGCTACCAATTACCTAAAAGTTCTTCTTGCGGTCTCATACTTCCTCCTGAAATGACTGATAATGAATAAATGTTCAGGCTAAGCAAACGTCACTTCTCATTTTACTACCAAATCCATTTGTGACAGCGGCAAGAACCACATCAGGCTTCTAGTGAGGGAGGATTTGCTTAGAACAGCAGTCTGCAGCCTGTGGCTTTCCAGATGCAGCTCAATGACAACTCCCATTGAGCAACAAGCGGAGAACCACAAACTGACATTGCTGTCTTACATAAATACAGGCGGACACTTTACACGCAGTTCTTTACATGTCTGGGAAATGGAAAGCAACATCTGGAAAAAACCTCAATGAAAGTGGAATGAGAATAGTAAACACAGCAACAAAACATCCTCACCTGCTAGACTCTGATGTCTCAATCAACATGGCTAGTGTCTATCATAAATACAAAATCATACATAAGGAATTCTATACACACATAATTATGCCTCTATATAAGAGAAAATAATTGGAATATAAACCTTCCTGTCCATGTAAGGCTCTCTGTTGTTCTCTATGTAATATCTAAGCTTTTTTCGATACTCTGTTATTACTCAGTTTAAGGCAGGGCACAGACAGGGAGATTCGGGGAGATTCAGTCGCCTGGCGTTTAATAGCAGGCGACAATCTCCCCGAACGTCCTTCTCCCTGTCCGTCGCTAGTTGAAATGTAAAAGCGCCGGCTCTGTACACACGCGGTGCGGCGATTTCCGGAATCGCCCGAAGTTACTTCGCTTTTACATTTCAACTAGCGACGGACAGGGAGAAGGACGTTCGGGGAGATTGTCGCCTGCTATTAAACGCCAGGCGACTGAATCTCCCCGAATTTCCCTGTCTGTCCCTAGCCTTAAAGAGACTTAAGACGTAAAAGAAGTAGCTAGAAATGTTGTACATTATATAATGTGCTTCTGTACCAGCTCAAGGCAACCCTAACCCTTTAGCAGTAAAGATCAGTGCCTCCAAAATGCCCCAGTAGCTCCCCATCTTCTTTTCTGCTGATTCACTGATTCACATGCTCTGTGCTGCTGTCACTTACTGAAGTTAGGGGCCCACTCACAATATACAGTACACATAGAATAGAAATGTCACAGTTTAAAGCTGACTAGTAATTAATACAGATAACTACTAAATGGCAGCACAGAAACCAGTGCAGTTAGCATCACAATTTAATAATCCGCCCTGTAGCATCATCTTATATTTCAGGTCAACCTTATTTTCTGCTGTATAATTTGTGACGACCCCTAAGCTTAGCTTAGTGTCACAGACACTTTCCAAGATTGTGACCCCCTGTGACAAGTTTGAAGTCCTGGATCATTGCTGCTACTGAGAAGCTGAAACTTCAGGTTGGTGCAATAAATTCAGTATATAATTTTTTTAGCCACATTAATGTTTAGGGTTTTAGCTTTTTTATTTGACATTTGAATAAAATGTTACTGATAAGATATTTATATTAAGTTTCTTTGTACAACACTCTGAGACATCTAGGCATATGCAGTGCAGAAAGGTAATAGGAAATAGTGGCATTTGGCAATGAAATCCACTTCTTGTGATTGTACCAGGGCTGATGTAGCGGCTTTGGGTGCAGTCATAGGAGATTGCTAATGCCAGCTGAGGGGCTTATTCCTGGCCGTTGTTTATCCACAGGCTGAGAATCAGCCCCGTGTGGCATTAACTTTAGCTAAGTGTGTTTTATAGAAATAAAGTGATATTGCACTTCATGTGAAATTTGTCCCAAGTTATATCCTGAAAATGTCTCATGTATATTACAGTAGAACCCCCATTTTACATTTTTCAGGAGACCAGAAAAAAATTATGTATAATCCAGGAAAATGTAAAATTAGGGAAATGTATTATGCAGAATATATAGGAGGACCACAATGTAAAATGAGGGGAAACTTAAAATCAGGGAATGTAAAATGGGGGTTCTGCTGTATACACAAAATTAGGTGTGGAATTCAAACTGACAGAAAATAACTAAAAATCCCAGTAGATAATATGGTTCATAAAACAATGCTTATAATGATCACATTTGTCAACAGTTACAAATTCTTCAGCACTGGGTAATTTGTATTTTATCCAGGTCCGGAGAAAAAATTCAAGATCATATATGCCATTAGCTGAGCAATGTGCCATAGCTATTTATTCTCCTAAGCAGTATTTAGACTCAATGTTCCTCATTACAGTACAAATGGCAAAGTATGCAATCTTTTCAAACACAGAGCTCACCCTGACCGGCATTATCACTCATATAGGGTTGAGAAAATAAGTGAAATTAAAATACACTCTCCAGTGCCATCCACTCCATGTGAATATATAAAATAAAATCTAGTCACCAACAGAAGGATTAAGATCTAATGGGAACTAACATAAAACCTCCAAAGTATTTCCCTTTTGACACACAGAGGGAACCCCAGGAATATTTTAGAATCCTGGGATAATCCAGAATACCTTGCTGCTTTGAGCCAAAATCAGTTCTAGTGCATAGCTATTCCATTCAGATTTCCCAGTCAGAATATGACATATACAGTTATGGGACTTCTGATCCAGAATACTTTTTGGGTTTTCTGGACAAGGGGTCTTTCCATTATTTGGGCTCCATACCTCAAGTCTACTGAATGACTGAATAGTGAAAAATCTCCAAGATTATGGAGAGGATGTTGAACCCTTTCTTCAGCTGTCCAAGGCAAGGTCAGTATGGGCTACATAAAGAAGATTTCATGACCAAATATGAGCTCCCACATACGGTGATGAAGCACAGATGAAGAGATGAAGAGAACACACTAAGGACTGTACATGACGCTTCCCACTCTAAACAGTAGAAATAATCCTATAGCAGTTCACAGGTTGTTATTGGCACACACTTTCTAGAAAAATCAGCAGCAACTACTGTGCCCAATGTTCTGTAATATTTAGGTCCAATAGAGACTGGTGTTTTTAAAAAATTATGTCAAATTGATTTTTTTTTAATGAACAGACAAGATTTGTGAGTGTTTTATGGCACAGACAAAAACAAAGAATTTAAGATACACATACTATATGTTCTCAGAGAATTCACATAATACCTTAACTATGAATACGGGTAAAAATAAAAACAAATTTACCGCAGACGTGAGACGGGAGAGTGCTTGAATTTGCAGAATTTTGTTATTTGCTTCATTTGAATGATCTAGCTTTTCAGCTGACCTGTAGGAGAGAAATAACAATATTATTAATTGTAGGGCAAGATTCTCAGTCACTAGTTTAATATTGTTCCAGGGTAAGGCTATAGCACATAGAAGAATTCTGAGCATATGACCAGTGAGTGCACAGGTGTCAAGGCAATTGCTATTAAAATCAATAGAGAGCCATTCCACTTGTTTGGTGTCCTGCCCACAGTGCTATTAATCAGCTGGATTACACATGCCCAGACCTGCACCATGTGTCAAAGCCCTTACAGTGCATATTCTTTTTTGTTTTTAACAAAATGTATCATGATTCAGTAAAACACAATACTGTACTTTCTTGTACAGGAGGAGAGATAGTGTACATAATGAAGATTAGGAGTTGGTAATGTTTTAGCTATTAAAAGGTGAATTATATCTTGCTTATTACATATAAATCATACTAGAAGTTAACTGTATATTTTACTAGTTTTGTAGTTCTAGCTATTTAAATGTAATAATAAACACCTGCTGTTAAATATAACAATCAGGGTAAACCAATGGGGAAAAGCAGACCATGTGGCTGCATGATGAGCAATTTCAATACATACTGTACCATTCAACTGTCCCCAAAATTAATTTTCTGTTGGGTAAAATAACAGTTAGTTACATCACTGATACTAAGGCACCATATATTAATATCTGACTATGTATACAGTATACGATATTAGATCCATAACAGGCCCCGACTGGCAATCTGTGGGTGCTGGCAAATGCCAGAGGGGCTGCTATAAGGTGCAATAGAAAGTTACAATTTGCCATTGTGACTGGATTAATGGAAGATTTTATATGCTGAGAACTTCCCATACCAGTCAGTTAAACTGAAGAAGCTGCTCGGATGAGTTGTAAAACGTCCTCAATGATTACTCAGCAAGTCCAGCTGTTTTAGAATTACTTATATTAGATATACCATGACCTGGATGAATTAAATAGTCTTCATAGTCATATAGAAAGTCAGTATTTAGTGAGCTGGTGGGCTGCTTGGGCCTTTGCATGGGCTGATTGGGCCTCTGTGTACCTGAATTGCCAGGGCCTATTCTGATTCTCAGTCCAAACCTGGTCCACAAATATTTGGATAGAGACAACTTTTTCTCATTTTGGTTCTGTACATTAGCACAATGAATTTTAAATTAAACAACTGCAAACTTCCAGCTTTAATTCAGTTTGTTGAACAAAAAGATTGCATAAAAATAAACTGAACATAAAATGTTCATTCTAATACTTGGTTGAAAACCCATTGCTGGCAATGACAGCTTGAAATCTTGAACTCATGGACATCATCAGATTCTGGGTTGCCTCCTTTTTAATGCTCTGCCAGGCCTTTACAGTGGCTTTCATTTGCTGTTTTTTCGTGGCTCTTTCTGTCCGAAGCATAGTCTTCAACAAGTGAAATGCATGCTCAATTGGGTTCAGATCAGGTAACTGACTTGGCCATTCAAGAACATTCCACTTCTTTGCTTTAATAAACTCCTAGGTTGCTTTGGCTGTATGTTTTGGGTCATTGTTCATCTGTAGTATGAAATGCCTCCCAATCAATTTGACTGCATTTAGCTGCATTTGAGCAGACAGTATGTCTCTGAACACCTCAGAATTAATTTGGCTGCTTCAGTCCTGTGTCACATCATGGATAAACACCAATGTCCCAGTGCCAATGGCAGCCATGCACACCCAAGCCATCACACTGCCTCCCAAATGTTTTACACATGATGTGGTATGCTTTGGTTCATGAGCTGTTGATCTTGATTTCATCTGTACAAAGAATGTTTTTCCAGAACTGTGCTGGCTTTTTAGATGTTTTTTTTTAACAAAGTCCAATCTAGCCTTTCTATTCTTGAGGCTTATGAGTGGCTTGTACCTTGCAATGCACCCTCTGTATTTACTTTCATGCAGTCTTCTCTTTATCGTAGACTTGGATATCGATACGCCTAGCTCCTGGAGAGTTCACTTGTTTTGCTTGTTTGTGAAGGGGTTTCTCTTCACCATGGAAATGATTCTACGATCATCTAACACTGTTGTCTTCTGTGAATGTCCAGGACCTTTTGCATTGCTCACCAGTTCACCAGTGCTTTCTTTCTTTCTCAGGATGTACCAAACTGTAGATTTTCCACTCCCAGTATTGTAGCTATTTCTCAAATGGGGTTCTTCTGCTTTTGCAGCTTAAAGGAGAATCCTAACCTGAAATAAAAAAAACCTGTACCCCCCCCCCCCCCCCCCCCACCTTACGTATGACTCCCCTCCCTCCATACCCTACGGCCCCATATTTTATACTTACTCGCTGGGCACAGCGGAGTTCCACGCATCCATCTTGCGGGTCTTCAGTAAGCTGACTGGGAGATCGGCATGGTGGTACATTGGAGCAATTTGCTGGCTTGTGACAACTGTGCATGTGATGAAATGGACTGAAATTGCTGATCTCCCAGAAAGATTCCCAAAGACCCACAAGATGGCTGCGTGCAACTCCGCTGCCTCAATCTGCATCTAGGTGTAAGTATAAAGTGTGGGGCTTTTCCCCGGGGGGGCAGTTAGGCTGGGGGAAGGAGGGAGGTCTAGGTGGGGTGGGGGGTATGGGTTTTTTTATTACATGGTTGAAGGATGGTTTGTTTAACCTGCACGGAGAGCAGGCACGCATGTGGTCTGTTCACAGCAAAATCTTCCACATACAAGCACCCAACCCCCTTAAATCAACACCAGGGCTTTTATCTGCTTCATTGATAATGACATAATGAAGGAATTGCCCACACCTGCCCATGAAATAGCTCAACTAGTTCAAATAGTTCATTGCATCTGAGTTATTTCATTTAAAATTAATTGTGGTAATGTACAGAACCAAAATTAGAAGAAAGTTGTCTCTGTCCAAATATTTATGGACCTAACTTTATACAGTAAATACAAGGTTCCATCTAAATCTTCGTAGAGGTTTTTTCTTACAGTGAGAGCTGGGAAGATGTGGAATTCTCTCCCTGAACCGGTTGTACTGGCTGATACATGAGATAGCTTTAAGAAGGGATTGGGTGGCTTTTTAGTAAATGAGGGAATACAGGGTTATGGAAGATAGCTTACAGTACAAGGGGATCCAGGGAATGCTCTAATTGCCATCAGGAAGGCCATTATCAGGAAGGAACTTTTTCCCCGGAGGCAAATTGGAAAAGCTTCAAATGGGTTTTTTTGCCTTCCTCTGGATCAACTGGGAGTTAGACAGGTCATTTATAGACATAAATGGTGATATTTGCAACAATTTTGTGCAACAATTTTGTGGATAACAAAAGGATAGATCCTACTGTATGCGCCATTGGTGTTTTGTCTGTGTATACTAGTTTTTGGGCTCATACACCTAGAGGCACCTGAACCAAACAGGCAACACTGGAAGCAGCACTCCATATCTCCATATCTCTACTTTATATTATTAGAACATCAGAGACTTGTGTAATCACTTTTTGATGTCAAATACTTACTTTGAAGGTGTTCCTTGGTACAAATTGAACACATTGCATTAATACAAACACAGTATATAGGATGCTTTGAAAGACCTGTATGTTTGTTGCTAACACCATCACTTGTTAGAGACAATTTTGAATCCAGCTAACTGTATGCTAAACAAATGGCATAAGAAGCTACACACTGACAGTGACAATACATCAGCTATCAATAGCTAGCCACCGCAAGCGAAAATTTGGTTTGCTTCCTATCGTGCTGTATCTCAGCCAAAATGTGCAATGCATGTATTGTCACACATGAAAAAAGGAAGTCTTGCAAAAGTCGTTCACATAGCTGCAGCATGTAAATACAACTTAATATATAAAATATCGATTGTACTCATTGCTGCATAGTAGCGTTAGGGTAAAGCTAAGTCACCATAACGGTGTTGCCAAGGCAAGAGATTGCATGCAACATTTTGCCTTTCATGTACTGCTCAATCACCCTCCAACAACACAATAAGATTTTCATGATGATAATGGTGCTCAAAAGCTGAGAAGCCATTGTGCAAATGAATTATTCTGCCAGTCTTATTTGATTTTATGCAAACCAGTTTTGCCTTCTTCTGTCATATTCTGTTGTTTAATGTTATGAATTCTGTAGGAATGTGCAAGAAATGTCTTTAAAAGTGTACAGCTCCAAAAAGTAATCAAAATGCAATATGCCTGAACCATTACCTGCAGACATCATTGCAAACCATGGTGCTGTTATTTGCAGGGTCCCTGAGTACTTAATGGACAGTCTATCTCCCTTAAGGATGAAGTCACGATATGCGGCTCTGAAAATCTAAAGCCACACATATTTTATCATATCCATTAGTGATGTGTGGCTTGACCAAAAAGCCAAAGTGACCCATAGGTTGGCCACCAGTTGGGCAGGTTCAGGTAAAATTTGGCCAACGATTATGGTTTAGGGTTGGTTGTAGGTCAGACTGGGAAAGTACACTCATCCATGGCTCCTGAAGATGTTGTGTCTTGGAACCAGAGGAGCCTACAGAAGTTGCATGCAGAGTAAGGTGATTTGGGTATGGGCCTGGTTTGGTTACAATTCTAACATTTTGCGGGTTATGTTTTTCCTGACCCACACAACTATGGAAAGCAACTGACAAACTTTTTCTGGTGAACAATTGTAAACAACTGAGCTAAGTTGTTTGTGGGGTTAAGTGCCCATAAGGCATGAAACACATAAAGCTACATCATTGAAGAAGTTTTTGTTCAATAAAATACACTTTTTGTGCTAGTCCTACTATGAAAAAGGTGTTTGGAAGGTGAACAACCATTTTAACCGGTGGGTGTATATTTAATTTGCAGACCATGGAAACTTCTCCAATTAACAAATAGCCCCTTGTTTGATTCTGTACACAGATATGGTCAAATCAGTAGGAGCATATTAGTCTAAACAGAATTTTGTTTGGCCTAACTTACCAGAAGGTAACATCTCTTAAGAAATTGTAAAGCTCTGATTTGATTTTCTTTCTTGATACATCCCATTCTTGGGAGGGTGCAGCATTTAATTAATTTACCTTATGGAATGCACATTGGAAGTATAGTTCATTTTCAGACCAAGGTTAATGTTGGCATTTGAATAAATGTTGGGATGCATAACACATACATATACATAAAAATGTGTTATTTTACAGTGCCTGATATCCCAAAGAACCTTCTATGTGTAAGGATATTCATTACAACCAAAGAACAAGCTTGCTGCACACCACTTCTGTCACAAAATCTCACAATTATTTGACAAATGATCATATAAATCAAACTACGATAATACTTACACATCACACATGTTTGATGTAAGAGGAACGAGGGGGGCAAGTTGCTTTAAAAGTCTGACACCCATAAGCCATCCTTTATCTCTGCCAAATTCACAGGCAGCAGCCCCACATTCTTCAGAGGAAAACTGGTAGAACACATAAGCATCTTGGAAACATAGTTGTTTGTCCACTGCATTAGAAAGAAAAGTATTAACCATGAGATGTGGTTTATCTGCCGACAAAGAGGACTTATCAAATAGCCTGTGGCACAAAGCTTGCATGGAAAAGTTTGACAAACTTCTCAACCTTCATTTTTGGTAATTAGGTAAACTTGCATTTATATCCTACTGCCTCAAACTTGATCAGCATGATGGCCGATAAAGTCTGTAGGAAAGTTAATTGTCTTCTCCCTGTACACCAACAAAACTGGGGAAGATTAATTATCAAGAGAACAGAAGTTTTTTTTTTTCTCAGGGCAGCTTTATGGTTATAAGATCCACACTTTACTTGTCCTATTTATCACAACTGGCACTATTATGCACACAATCAAAAGAAAGTGCATTTCAATTAAAGTTATCAAATCAAGGGGAGAACACCATTTATTCTTATGAAAGCTGAAGTACTGTTTCTGAGATAAAATAATTTGTTTCAGTGAGTCATGTGACAGAAATGAGCTCTGATTATAACCCATGACATCACCAAGTGGCGTTTATAAGGATACCATGTATTATAACAGCATAATTGTTATTACACTATGCTTAGTCATACAGTCAGATTTTGACAGTTTGAGAAGCTGCTTTCTCCCGGGCCGTGCAAAGCTGTAGATAGAGGAGAGTACAACTGCAAATACAATCTGCATATGCTCAAATTAATAAACACCAGTCGTTCATATTTCCAGTTGCTGAACAGTTACCTGTGCTAACTCATGGCTATTATTTCAAGTGTCACTGGTAAATTGGTCCAGTTGGATTTGAAAACAAATGTCACACTCTTATAAGTAGGCTCCTATGGGGGTCTATGATATGAATTATGATAAATTCATTGTTGCCCCTGTTACACTATACTATTGACAATTAAAAGATTTCAGTTTTGCTGGTCTTGTTTTAAAATACCTTTAGAAACAATTAGCGTGACAAAAATAAATATTAACTTTTTTGGCCTAAGATGGTATGCTTCTTGTTACTCTAACTTCCCCTCCAAAGTTACTTTCTAGGGTAGTTTTTCCAGAAATATGATTTCATTTGTCTATTGTGGCCTGGAAGAATGTGATAAGAGGCATTTCCCTAAGAAATGTTTAAATAGCATAATTGCTGCTAGTGGCATGGTCTGATGCATAACAGAGATAGACCATTTTTATGAAAACAAAGGCAACGTTAGAGGCATGTTCTTTTATAGACTAAATAAAGGATTTTAAAAGAATTATTACATACTTTGCATGTGTAAGGCTGGCACGAAAGGGTAACTTCCATTCCATGCTGACATACAATCTATTTCATCTACAGAATTGTGATCAAAGCACACATTTTAAGCCATAAAACTCCAGGATTGTTAAAGAGATTCTGTCATGATTTTTATGATGTAGTTTTTATTTCTAAATTACTCTGCTTACGCTGCAAATAATTCCCTCTACAATATAAAATTTAATTCCTGAACCAGCAAGTGCGTTGTGTTTAGTTGTAATATTGCTGTGTAGGCAGCCATCCCCAGTAATTTTGCCTGGCTGTGTGCTTTCAGAAAGAGCCAGAACTTTAGGATGGAACGGCTTTCCGGCAGGCTGTTGTTTCTCCTACTCAATGTAACTGAAGGTGTTGCACTGGGACCTGGATTTTTCTACTGAGTGCTGTTCTTAGATCTACCAGGCAGCTGCTATCTTGTGTTAAGGAGCTGTTATCTGGTTGCCTTCCTATTGTTCTGTTGTTAGGCTGCTGGGGGGGGGTGGAAGGAGGGGGTGATATCACTCCAACTTGCAGTACAGAAGTAAAGAGTGACTAAAGTTTATCAGGGCACTTGACAGGGGGGGCAGCTGGAAAACTAACAATATGTCTAGCCACATGTCAGATTTCAAAAGATTTTTAAAAAATCTGTTGGCTCTTTTAAGAAGTTGATTTCAGTGCAGAATTCTGCTGGAGCAGCACTGTTAACTGATGCATTTTGAGAAAAAAAACATTTTCCCCCATGACAGTATGCCTTTAAAATTAAACGTTAGCATTGTAGAAAGTTCAAAAGTATCAAGGCCAAATATCACACTTGGAGATTAGAACGCATTTTTGCCCCCCAACTTTTGACTGTAAGATTAGCCGTGCAAAACACTGTCTCCATTTGGAAATGCCTGCACAATTGTTACCAGAAATATTAGCCCATCCAAATTATAACTTAACGATTGTCTGCAAGTGTACCATATGTCAGGTGATTTCATCTGTCTGCATCAGGAGGCAACTTTGCCACTGCTGCTTTCCAGGAGACAAGTCTCCTCTACAAAATGCTTACATACAATTTGTGTCATTTGGCTTAATTTTTAAAACGCAACCCATATTGCATAGCAATGATATTGCAAAACTAACCTGATAGTAGAATGCCGAGTTTCAACAATATCTGCCAGATACTAGCCGCAGTATATCGACACTGCACAAAGGGGCAGTGCTGTAGCAACCAATCCACCAGTTCAGACCCCACACAACTTTTTCTGCAATTAAAAAAAGAACAATTCAAGTGCTAAATGTTTACCTATCAATTAATATTAAAATTGGAATTTTAAAGATACAATCTCTACAGGCAGGCTGACTTTCAGGACTTTCATTGGTCAAATATTGCACAATTTACCTGCAAATACAGGTCAGATACATGCGATCTCTAATCAGTTCAGGTGTTTGACTTCTCACTGCATTTCTCAAAGCTCTTCCTGCACAGGAAACACTTTCACCATAAAGCTGAATGGAAGGAAACAGAACACCAGGTTAGAACTAAAGTCGAACATTTTGTTCAATAAGATTGATTAGTGTAGTTAGTTTACCTGGAACTCAAAATTTCTGCTAAAAAGGTAATTATATATATTTTCACTATACAGTAGATATACAGATGCAGTCACTTTGGATGGTGAGTTTAATGCGTCGCGACTTAACTCATTTATCTCATTTATCCCACTTATCACAGAATATTGTGTCACAGCATCCCATCCAATTAAAGAGTTCACCATTGAAAACAATGGAGCTTTGGTATGCTAATGAAAAGGTTAAATGCATTAAATGAGTTAAGATAACTTTAGATAACACAGTTTCTTCAATTAATGCTGAGTCACGACGCATTTAACTTACAAATCCAAGTGACTCTATCTGTACTATGGGGCAAATTTACTAATATTCACCCAAAAATCCCTCGAATCTATTCGAAATTCGATAAGCATTCGACTATCGAATGCTTATCGAATAGTTTTAGGTTATTTTTTCCTCGATATTCGACTATCCGATCATTGGATCTATTCAATCATTCGAATTTTCGGTATTCGATGATCGAAGTGGCCAAATTTACATATTTGATCCTCCGAAAAAATCGTACAATCGGAATTCGATTGAACTTCGATCCATTCACGTGAATTTGCCCCTAAATGTTTAATTTTGTATTTGTACAAATACCAAATCCTTTACAAAGATTTTGCCAAATATAGCAAATACATTTCATTACAGATACTAGGGTACTTGATACACAGAGGGGGAAATTCACTAAGCGATGAAAATTTACTAGTGTTGCCTTCGCTAACGTTCACCGCACTTCGCCAGGCAAATTTTCACTACGCAAATTCACTAAAGTGTGAAGTTACGATAAGGTCGGCGAACGGTAGCGTAGTTGCACTAGTGTTACTTCTCCAGGCAAAGCGCATTTACGCTGGCGATGCCTAATTTGCATACGGCGCGAATTTCAAAGTATAATAGAAGAATATGTTACAGCCACTACATTGCACTACACAAGCCCAGGTAACCTTTAATAAAAAAATAAAGTTGTCCTATTGCCCTAAACATGTGCCCCCTATATAGTTGTGTTGCCATATGTTAGGAAATGTGGGGGGAAAGAGGGTAACCCCCCAAAAAGAAATTCACTCTTTTTAAGACTATCACCCTAGAAAGGTAACGCCAGCATTTTTTGGGACTCCTATCTATTGTATTGAACTTCGCCTGGTGTAAGGGTGCGAAGTTGCGCAAGTCTATCTACTTCGCTAGCGAAAATTTCCCTGAGTCGGTGTTAGTGAATTTGCGAAGTTACGAATTGATGTCATGCTGGCGAATTGGCGCTAGGTCCTGATTTTGACAGCTCAGCCTGTTAATGAGGAGTCCCAATTTTCTCTTTGATTTCCTGCACCAAACAGCCAAAAAAAGATACTTTTTTTAAATTCTATTAAATAAGAGGCTCTTGGCAGAGAGCCCAGAACACTCAGCACATGCACATTGATACATTTGAAACAATTTATGATAAGCAATAGTGATGTGTCGTTGGGTTTTACCTGACTTGCACCAGACCCTAGCCTGCCCTGCCTCCACCTATGCCCGACTTCTCTTTATAGACCCACGCTGCCCTGTCAGGATTTCAGGCGTGCAGCTATAAAAAGGTAGCCGAAGTCAGAAACCGGCAGTAAAACCCTGACCCTCCCACCACCCGCAAAGGGGAGTGCGGAGTCTACCTAAACCTGACTGACTCGCGGTTCCTGTGGGTATCAGGCTGGCCTGCACATCACTAATAACCAAGTCTCTTGAGAGAAGTGAGACTCACATTTTAAAGGGCAATTCCTCTTCCGTACCAGAACTGTCATAACACATAAAACATTGCCCCAAAACTCCCTGAAATGTGTTAAAATTTTCCACAACCTGCCAAATATTGTAAAATAGTGGTATTTAGGGGGTGGGGTCAAAAGATTTTCACAGCGGTACATACAGCAGATCTTTTTGTTCCTCTTTCTGTTTTTGAAATGTTGGGAGAATGAAATCTCCCAAAAATAACTTCTTCTACACTTACCTTCCGATCTCATGGCGATCTGACTTAATCATGGGAAAAATGCGAATGAATGAAATTTCCCTCAATTAAGTTGGATCGCCATGAGTGATGTGTTTTACTTGCAATGATCCAAGGTATGCAGTAGTGCTGAATTACCACAGGCAATACATTTCCCCAGGTGTTAGTACCCTAAGAACTGTAATGAATTAAATGTACATTTGTTGTTCTCTAAACAAATGGTTTATTTTCTAATTAACAAAAAAAATCTGATTTTGACCTGAACTCAATGTCTTTAGTAGCAACAAACAATATATTCTTTATCAAAAGAATCAGCCGTGGCTACATCTCTCTAAAAGAATGATGCGCCTTTTGTTATTGCGGTGTGTGCATAATTGGTTGGATATTTTGGACACATACACAGAGAAGCTTCTTTTTTAAATTCCTTTCTGTTGTGAAAGCACAAATATGCCACCTGTCACCCGAAAATATGCAAACGTGCTGGAGAAAATGTTTCCAGCAGCATTAGAACTAAAATACCGAGCAAACGCTTTGAACAGTTCCTGTAAATGTAAACTGCAACTGTTTCAACGCAAAGGTATTGTAAAGTATAATATACCTTAGTGGCTGAATTATCCACATACAGGCTTGGAATTCTTTCAGGAAGTATCTGTTAAGGGAAAAAAAAAATTTTTTTTTAGTTAAAAATAATTACTTACTAATACATTCATTAAACCAGAAAGAGCAATTTGAAAGATCACAGTGTCTCTATGTGGGGCCAAAAGTTACACCTGATTGCTTAGGTGTTTTCCTGCTGTTATATTCTCAGATTTAACTGAAGCATTGCAGAATAAATTTGAAGTGGATGTTCACAGGCCGTGCCATTAAAACCTTTGACTAAGTCACACATTCTATCCTGTTGTTATGCATACTTCTCAACAAAACAGCACTTTTGCTCCATGTTTTTTACACTACACCTTATGGTTCATTTCAATTAAGAGATCTGAGGAGCACTTCCCAGTGTAAAATAATACCATCAGACCATTATGTTTGTCACATGGCAGTAGACATTGTGCCCTCACAGTGCTCATTTATCAGTGTGAAGAACCCTTACAATGGCTCTGTAGACAGACATATATTAACCTGAGCTTAAAACAAAAGTCTCCATTCCTGGCACACAAAAACAACCTCAAACTTACATTAGAAGATTTTCTGACCCTAGTGTACCATCTCAAAAATCAAGGTACACCCATATTGTGCTGAGGACTGTTGACGATTTTTTTGGATTATATGCTGCAGGTGATTTTTGTAAAATGTATTTTGCAAATTACAGGTGTGGTACACACTTAGCAAACAAAATCTTCCCACGCCTTCCCTTTTAAATACATGACTTCAAACAAGAATATTGAAAAAGACTTCAATAAATTTCTTTCAGACCCAAGACTAAAGAATTGTATACTCCTGCCCAGTTCCACTGAATACATATCTATAAACGGTTTAAATTTGCTATTTAGGGCTTTCCCAATAAATACAACATAAAAGACAATAAAACAGGAGTTGCTTTGCAAGCATCTGGAAACAGTTCACCTTCAAAACTGGTCTCAGCACATACATTGGAATCAAATACATAAAGAAAGTATTCCTTAACATTTAACACCTAATTAAACTTGCTTTATCGAATCTTGGGAAAACATTCAGGGGATGTTTTATTAAACCAAGCTCGACCAAACTCCAATCCACGATTTTAAATTGAAAAAAAAAAAAACAAGAAAAATTTGGTGCGGGATAAGACTCGATAACATTGAGGGAAAACTCTAATTTTTCAGATTATCAGATGAAACCCAGCAAAGGTCATTTCTTCAAATTGGAAAAAGGAAATTTGCCATTAACTTTTACAGGACCTCGACAGGTTTGAGATGGCAGATTTTCAGATTCAGACTTTTAGCAGCTTCAGGGTATGATGATTCTCAAAAAATGTAATGTTTTTTGGGAGAATTTTAAGAGGAAAATAAAGCCTAAAATTTTTTGAGAATTATTATACCCTGAAGCTGCTAAAATTCCGAATCTGAAAATCTGCCATCTCAAACCTGTCAAGAAAAAATTGAGATTTAGTAAATAAATCTACTATGTGGTTCTTCTTTCCAGAAACTATGTGCTGAAGGTGTGATATCCATTATCTGGAAACCTGTTATCCAAAAAGCTCAGAAGGCCATCTCCCACAGACTCCATTTAAGCCAAATTTTTTTAAATGATTTCCTTTTTTCTGTAATAACAAAACAGTAACTTATACTAGATGCAAACTAAAATATTATAAATCCTTATTGGAAGCAAAACCACTCTACTGGGTTTATTTGTTGTTTACATGATTTTATAGTAGACTTAATTATGGAAAGATCCATTATTTGGAAAACCCCAGGTCTCTAGCACTCTGGATATCAGGTCCCATATCTGTACTCATTTTCCACCAGATTTTAGTTGCATCTGCTATTTCCCATGAGAAGAGTGACAAAGACTAGTGTGTGTAGCGGGTTGGATTCTAAGGTTGTAAATGGAATAACATATTTGCATAGGTAACTTATTTTCATCTGCAGGGAAAGCTCTTCAAATCTCCCTTTCTTTCTTTTGCCCAAAAGTCATCCGTCCACAATTAACCCACTCAGTACTGATTGAAACCAACCATTGTATGAGTGGAAAACATAGCTGCAGTAGGGCCACTCTTTGGGGCAAATTCCCTAAAGAGTGATGCGTCTAACGCTAGCGCAAATTCGCCAGCGTGACGTCAAATCGTAACTTCGCAAATTCACTAACACCGGCTCTGGCGAATTTAGGCTAGCGAAGTAGATAGACTTGCGCAACTTCGCACCCTTACGACAGGCGAATTTACGCACTGACAAAGGATCGTAATTAAGCAAATTCACTAAGATCAACTTTTTTCTGAACGTTACCACTTACGCTAGACTTCACTTCGCCTGCTCAGACCAGGCGAAGTTCAATAGAAAAGATAGGAGTTGGAAAAAAAATTATAACACTTTTCTAAGTCCAAAAAAAACGCTTTGGCGTGTTTTACCATTGTGGGTGATAGTCTGAAAAAGACATTTCCTAACATATAGTTACATAGTTAAATTGGGTTGAAAAAAGACAGAGTCCATCAAGTTCAACCCCTCCAAATTAAAAACCCAGCTTACACACACACAAATCTCCACTCTTTCACACAAACCATATATGCCTATAGCTATACTAACTGTAGAGTTTTGTATCAAAATAGCCTTTGATGTTATGTCTGTCAGCCATCACAACATCACCCGGCAGCGCATTCCACAACCTCACTGTCCTGACTGTGAAGAACCACCTACGCTGCTTCAAATGAAACTCCTTTTCTTCTAGTCTGAAGGGGTGGCCTCTGGTGCGGTGATCCTCTTTATGGGTAAAAAGGTCCCCTGATATTTGTCTATAATGTCCTCTAATGTATTTGTAAAGTGTAATCATGTCCCCTCGCAAGCGCCTTTTTTCCAGAAAAAACAACCCCAACCTGGACAGTCTCCCCTCATAATTTAAGTCTTCCATCCCTCTAACCAGTTTAGTTGCTCGTCTCTGCACTATATGGCAATACAACTATACAGGGGGCTCATGTAGGGCAATAGGACAACGTAATTTTTTTTATTAAACGTTTCCTGGGCTTGTGTAGTGCAACGTACCGTTACCTACGCTATGCTACCGTTCGCCGACCTGAGTGTAAATTCTCACTTTAGCGAATTTGCCTAGCGCTGGCGGTAATTCGCCTGGCGAAGTGCGGCGAACGCTAGCCAAGCCTGCGCTGGCGATTTTTCGGATCTTAGTGAATGTCCCACTATATGTGTATGTGTGTGTATATGTGTGTGTGTCTTTTTTTAAAATTAAACATATTTTATTGGAATAATTAAATGAATACATTTATTGGATAACAGGTTCCATACCTGTACTGTATACACAACATTATCACCTCAGTAGTATAACAGACGATGCAGATGCACCCAAAGGATCCTTCAACATGCACTGCCTCATCTGTGGCAAGTCCCATGAGATAGGAACCTTCAAGGACACTATTCAGACCAACACTTTAACTAAAGTGGCTCCTGGTTAAAGGAGGGGGGTCTGCTCTAAACGGCAGGGTGCTAAAGTTTTCCGTGACACCCTTCAGAAGCAAACTTCATTCCAACTTTTAAATGGAGCGGTAAATAATTTAATACAAGCTATCAACTTTAGTAGTGAAAGGTAGACACGCACATGAATGCTCATTTGGTACTTGCCTGTTCTACCTCTTTAGTGTCTACTCAGGCAAAACATTACAAAATTTATGCTTCCCTGCACTTTGCCTCCCAGCTCCTTCTGTCAAGCAATGGAAAGGCTGAAATTCACTGCCAAAATGCCTGCCCATAGCTCGTCTCAACATGCCATCCAGGGAAATGTTGATCAGCCAGATTTGCCTTCTTGTGAAAAAAATGGATACATCAGGATTTTGAGAAATGTACATGTCCAGCATTCAGACTAAATTGGACTTCAATTTCATAAGGACATTTAAAGGCGATGTAAGCTCAAAAGTAAAACGTCATAGTTTAAGTTCAAGTTTAATCAACGGAGTAGGGCAGAAATGTTGTACATTATGTTTTGGGTTTCTATAGCAGCCCTGCTATATATATATATATAATACACAAAAGCCGTAAATATATTGTAAATTATATCCTTATAAACGGTGAGTCTGATGTCATCAGTTATAAACGGTGAGTTCTGATGTCATTTCTGTCACATGACTCCCTGAAACTTGTGTATTATAATAAAGTACCCCCAGTTGCAAAATATGAGGATATTAGAAGTTACCTCAGAGTTCCATTACCTGTATAAAAACACTCGGCCTTCGGCCTCGTGTTTTTATATGGTCATGAAACGCCTCGGTGACTTATAATATCCTTATATTTTACAAGAGGGGGTACTTTATTCACTATATAAAGGGATACTGGGAAATGTATCAGTTAATAGTGCTACTCCAGCAGACTTCTGCACTGAAATCCATTTCTCAAAAGAGCTAACAGATTTTTTAATATTCAATTTTGAAATCTGACATGGGGCTAGGCATATTGTCAGTTTCCCAGCTGCCCCCAGTCATGTGACTTGTGCTCTGATAAACCTCAGTCACTCTTTACTGCTGTATTGCAAGTTGGAATGATGTCACTCCCCTCCCCAGAGCAGCCTAACAACAGAACAATGGGAAGGTATTGCCATTTTTTCTAAGTCCCAAAAAAACGCTGGCGTGTTTTACTTAATACGTCTATTTTACTATTATACCGTACGTCTATTATTATTAGGCATCGCTAGCGTAAATGCGCTTTGCCTGGCGAAGTAATGGAAGTGCAACCACTACTTTTCGCCTCCCCGAGTACAAATTTGCATTTTAGTGAATTTGCGTATCGCTAACGAAACTACGCCTGCCAAAGTGCGGCGAATGCTAGCGAAGCCAACGCATGCACAACTACACCAGTTAGTAATTTGCCCCTTCTTTTCATAATCTGGGTCCAATGTTGCCCGTATTGTTGAGCGATACATACTGATCCTTTCCCTCAATTCTCTAGAAGTCTGTCCACAATATAGCAACCCACATGGACATTTTATTATATATACTATATATATATATATAGTTTGACTTGCTGAATTGAATAAATCTACCTCATAATTTTAAGACCTGTGAGTGCGGACTTCTTCTTTCACATATATAAATATATATATTTTATATATATCACAATATAAGGGGATTAGCAAATAATTTGATATTGGTAAATGGCAAATCTAAAAAAAACAGCACAATTAGCATCAGAATGTAATCATCTGACCAAACCCCGACCGCTTTGTGGGTATTCTGCAGATACCCGACCCAAACCAGGACTCTATCAGCAGGTGCAAAGATAAGAAATGCATCAACTAAATGTATCAATTTAGAACAGTTTACAAGGTTGTGAAAAATTCAACTTCACACTTCAATATTAGAAAAGCAGCCACACATACAAAATACAAAGTAATTGGTAAAAGTCTTTATTTATGAAAAAAACAACTGAACTGAAAAATGTGTTGAAAGGTGAACCAGCCATTTAGGGGCCGATTTATCAAGACTCCAATATAGAAGTTGACGTTTTCTCGCTGAATTTGGCTATCCTGTGGTCGAAGTAAACTATTTTAGCATACGATCTAACAAAGAACTTTTGAGCTGGCTTTAAAAAACTTTTCAGCTGGTTTTGCTACATTGTTTCAAATGTCAGAACCACTAGAGAAGAATAGAAAGGGATAGGCAGAGACATGTATGTGTCCTTTTTTCCTGAATGTGTGGGACCTGGGGGTTTTCATGATAAGGTGTTTTTCTGTAATTTGGAACAAGATACTTTAAATCTGCTGAAAAAAAATATTTAAACATTAATAAAACCCAGTAGGATTCTTTTGCCTCCAACAAGGATTAAATAGATCATGTACAAAGTACTGTTTTATTATCCCAGAGAATAGATAAATAATTTTTAAGACTTTGAATTATTTGATTACAATGGAGTATAAGGGAAATGGCCTTTCCCACAATTCAGATCTTTCTCAATAATGAGTTTACAGATAAAGGATCCCATGCCTGTATTGCTTTGAATATCAATTCTGATTAATGTATACTGAAAAGTTGCTTATGATTGTGATTCTTTTCATTAGACAAAAATCGAATTTTTGTGTTTACTTACCCTTTAAGGCTTGTGTAACCTTGCTCTGGAAAAATATAATCACATAGTTGATATAGAAACAATTGGTTTTCATTTTTTATTATTTGTAGCTTTTTATTCAGCAGCTCTTCAGTTAGCAATTTCAGCAATATTGTTGCTAGAGTCAAAATTATGTTAACAAGCATGCACCGATTGAAAAGACTGGAATATGAATAGGAGAGACCAGAATAGAAAGAAGAGTAATAAAAAGTAGCAATATCAATAAATTTGTAGCCTGACAGAGCATTGGTTTTTCAGAGAAGGTCAGTGGCAACCATTTGAAAGCTGCAAAGAGTCAGAAGAAAAAATATAAAAAATAATGACCATCAAGCGCAAAGTTGCTTAGAATTTGCCATTCTAAATTTTAAGTTAAGGGACCGGTAACATAAACATTTTGTTTAAAAACTTCGTTTGCACCTAACGAAAAACGAAAAAAAAAGACATATTTAACTTTAAATTTGCAAACTTACCAATACTCCGCTTCTGCTCCTCTTCAGAAAAGGCGACAGGGCGACGATCCTTCATGTGGTGCTCGATTTCTCCTCCCTGCCTATCTCCTATAGAAGGCAGGGAGGAGAAATTGAGCGCCGCATGATGGATTGTTGCCCTGTCGCCTTTCCTGAAGAGGAGTATCGGTAGGTTATTTCATAATAAAGACTTTGTTAAATGTGTCTTGGTGTTTTTTATTTTTCATTAGGTACAAAAGAATAATAATAAAAAATATATATATATGTCACCTCACAAGCATATACAATGTTTCAGATTTATAATCTCCTTATTCAATTCCACATTTTCCCATATAGCCAGATGCAATTCAATGAGAAAAACGTATCACCCGGTCTACCACATGAAACTCTATTGAAGTCCATTGGAAAAACTGGAACCGACAATTAGGAAAAAAAAAGACTCCTCAAATTCAATCTCACCCATGTGTTTTCATGTTTAACCATAAAATAACAGTTTAATATATTTTCTCACTGATTGGAATCTGGCTCAATGTGTCTTAAGCAACTACAGGTATAGGATCCCTTATCCAGAAGCTCTGACAGAAGTTTACGGAATGACCGCCTCCCATAAACTCCATTATAATTTAATAATCCAAATATTTAAAAATGATTTCCTTTTTCAGTATAATAATAAAACAATAGCTTGTACTTGCTCCCAACTAAGAATTAATTAATCCTTATTGGAAGCAAAACCAGCCTGTTAGGTTTATTTAATGCTTAAATGATTTTCTAGTAGATTTAAGGTATGAAGATCCAAATTATGGAAAGATCCATTATCCGGCAACCCCCAGGTCCCGAGCATTCTGTATAATAAGTACCATACCAGCTTTAATCCCAACAGCTTTTAAACAGTTGCTGATCATATATATATAAATATATTACCATGCCACTGTACCAACTATGCAAGGGGTAGCATATATTATTGACTGGTAATCCAAACTGTTCTGTATTTAATTCAGGATAACTTGGAGAAACAGGCAGGCACCACTGGCTCATTGGGGGCGATGACAGATCGATATGTCAATTAATGCTGACTACACCCATGACCTCCTTTTATTGGTTCCTTTTAATTTAAATATGGTCTATGGATTAAAAATAAATTAGCCTATGATTAAATGTCTTTGGGGGACACAAAACGCATCAGGCTTTTGTACATTATGTAAAATAAAGATTTTATGTACTTTTTAAATATCTTGGCTCCTGGATTCGGCTGAATTTTTTGATCTTGGTGTTCTGGAGTGGTGCCTGCCTGTTTCTACAAGTTATCCTATATTGCTCCTCTTTGCTGAAGGTCTGGAGCATGAGCACCCGGACCCACTGTGGAAAGCGGTAAGCTTGTCGTGTTACTTATTTTATCCATGCTTTTCACAATCCTCATTTTTCTATATTTAATTCACCTGAATTGTATTTGCTAATTTACATAGATGTGTGAGAAGTCTTAATTTGCAGGAACAAGGTTGCTTTTCATTCTTTTTATCGATCTTTGTATTAATTAACATTTAATCTACTGTTTCCCTGTGTTAGGTTCAGTTGAAATAAATGAGCTGTTACATATCCACTCGGGCTGCCATTCAAGGTCCTTTGGGCCTGCATTATGGGCTACTCTGGATAACAGATCACAGATCAACACTAGAGATAAACATAACCTGATCTGATCACAATGGAATATAATAACATTATCTCCAAGTATTTGAATATGCTACCAACCACATATGCCTTATGAATACCAGCAGGATACTGAGGTTTCCATGACAACAGCTTGCATAAATGTTTGATAATAAGAGATACAGGTACTTACTCTATCCAGTGTAAAATAAGGAATGCCCCTTGGTTCTAGTTAATGGCAGACCGACATTTATATTGTATTACACTGTAAAAAAAAGGATGTGTCATTCCCAGGACTCATATCGCCCCAAAATACACCAAGCCCTAATAAGTAAGTTTAGAGCCCCCTAGCAGTCTAACTCAATAAACAACACATAGACAACTCATTGATTTAGGCTAGGGATTACAGTATAATATAGCACACAGTATCCTAGGAATGATACAGTGTTGACCTTGTTTTATAGGGTTGCAACCTGTCTGGTTTTTAACTAGACAATACTGTTTTTACAGGGGCTGTCCAGATCAAAACTGTCTGTCTGGGTTTTACAGTTTGGAAACATGGACAACATTCATTCTAAAGCTGGCCATAGACGTGCAGATACATCTTCAATGTCGGACGAACAAACGATAGTGCCGTGCAATCTCCGACCTGCCACTAACCATTCAGATCAAATAAAGTAGAAAAGAACAGATCAGGCAATTTTCTGCCCCGATAGCAATCGTACGAGAGTTATGTCCGACAAAGCTGATGTCGTCAGATAGGCAATACATGCAGAGATATTATCGGCAGCCAACAGAAATTTGCTAATCTATCCCATCGACATGGCACAAAAAATGTCAGGACACTCCCCACACTGCCCGAAAATCATACGAAACAAAGGTTCAAATCTTTGTGTCTATGGAAAGTTTAAGAAACATGGAATTTTGGTCAGTCCCTGCCCTCTTACCTTATAACCCCACCCCTCATCATCCATCCTCCCCATATGTAGGTAGCCACCTGGCCGGTATTTTTGATGGTTGATCCCAATGTTATTAATAGGAAAAAAAAGATAAGTATAAAGGGAGGCCAGTATTTTTTTCAAGAAAGGGTGGCAACCCTACGCCATATGCCATTTGTTAGGTTTCTCCTCTGTATCATAACCAATTCAAACCCAACCCCAGTGCTTGTAACTAACAGACTGAGATGGACAGCCAGGTTGGCAAAGTCAGAGTGTCAGAAAGTCAGGCTTCACCTAACAATTATATACAAAAACAAACCTCTCAGCAAAAAATGATCGACATGACCTATAGGTAACATTTAATGTACATTCATATGCTAAAATTAATTTTTTTTGTGTCAGTATCACTTTAACTACCCTGTGCTTCTCAAGCACCATGACTCTGCAAGCTCCATTATTTTCATATTTTTCCACACAATTTGTCCAATGAATAGAGACCAAATGTACCTACACACTTCCCAAGCACTTAGGGCAGAGATATACACTGAGATTCGGGAAAATTTGGCAACTTGAAAAACGAAGATCTCCAAGTGCCCTCCCGCTGGCGATTTACATTGTAGCCAGTGGGAAGGTTCGGGGAGATTAGTTGCCCCGAAGAAGAGATTTGTCGCCAGGCGACTAATCTCCCCAAATCCGAGCGTGTGTCTCTGCCCTTAGGAGCAGCACTAAATCAACAACCACTGGTTGGAAATCTAGTTTACCTGTATTGTTTATTTCTATAAATTAAGGACAGCTTGTAATATAACCTACACAGGTTTTGGTACAGTTTTCCTTTAATGTATAAGCTGCAGCCAATATACCTACCATAGGGCTCTTTCCTCATTAGGGGGAAGATATAAAGCAGAATGTATAGCAGCTCTTTTGTTTGCTTGCAAATCCTGAGCCTTCTCATTTACATTACAGCCTAAAGGGAAGTCTATAAAACACATGGCTCAAACAGTCATTGAGCTATTCCCTAAATAAACAAGTCCCTCCCCTAAGGTGTAACTGTTTTACAGTGTCCCTTGGGATTTGAATGTCATTAGAGGTGTACCATGGGAAATGTTAGTAGCTACACAAACAATAAAAAGATAATAATCAGAAGAGGGTATCAGGCCTGGTGCGCCTTCATTCTGCTTATTAGAGGAAAAAAAGGTGGAAACCACAATGGAGCAAAGCTAACAGACGGCTGATTAATTGCCTTAAGGTCAGGCATACAAAAGAGGTAGCTGTGCAGGTGGGTTTGGAAGCCAAATAGTCTCAGGTTACACAACCTGGCCAACAAAGACTTTGGAAGGCAAAGAAAAGGTCTCAACAGCTGTCAGGTTTTAATCAATGAAGCAGAATGAAAATAAGGCCTATATTTGAATTTCCCAGTTTGCCTTCTGTCAATTCACTAAGGTAAACATCTTATGCAGGGTGCCTGACACACACAGTGACTCTCTCCTCTGAATTCAACTGTGCTTTGTTTATCTGCATGTCAAGAAACAACTCATGACCCAAAAAATTATTTATTAAAGGGGTGGTTCACCTTCAAGTTAACTTTTAATATATTGTAGAAGGGCCAATTCAAAGAAACTTTTCAATTGGTCTTCATTATTTATTTTTCAGAGTTTTTTAATGATTTACAATTTTCTTCTGTTTCTTTGCAGCTTTCAAATGGGGGTCACTGACACCATCTAAAAACAAATGCTCTGTAAGGCTACAAATGTATTATTATTGCCACTTTTTATTACTTATCATTCTATTCAGTCCCTCTCCTATTCATATTCCAGTCTCTTATACAAATCAATGCAGGATTGCTAGGGTAATTTGTACCCTAGAAACCAAATTGCTGACACTGCAAACTAGAGAGCTGCTGAATAAAAAGCTAAATAACTCAAAAACCACAAACAATAAAAAATGAAAATCAATTGTAAATTGTCTCAGAATATCACTCTCTACATTATACTAAAAGTTAACTCAAAGGTGAACAACCCCTTTAGGGCCGGTACACACTGGCGTTTTTACCTGCGCTCCCCTGCGCTCTGTTTTGCTGCGTTCAGCCGCAGGGGAGCGCAGGTATAGACGCACTCAATTAATTTCAATGGGGCTGTACTCACGCGAACGCATGTAGGCGCCAAACGCAGGAAAAATGCAGCATGTTGCGTCTGAATCTGCGTTCGGCGCTTACACGCATCTTGTGGGTACAACCTCATTGAACAAAAATGAGGTGCGTCTAGACCTGCGCTCCCCTGAGGCTGAACGCAGCCAAACGCAACGCAGGTCCAAAACGCCCGTGTGTAGGAGCCCTAAAAGATTGCACATGCATATTAGTGGTGATGTCTAAAGATAACGTTAACATACCTATAATACCACACACATTAAAGCTGCACTGCAGTTAGGGTTGCCACCTTTTCTTGAAAAAAATACCGGCCTTCCTATATATTTATCTTTTTTTTCCTATTAATAACATTGGGCTCAGCCATCAAAAATACCAGCTAGGCCGGTAAAATACTGGCCAGGTGGCAACCCTACCTGCAGTACAAGGACCCTTTGCTATCCCTACTGGGCTCCTTCTGTCTGACCAGTGAGGCTTACAAAGGGGGTATGGACACCACAGGCTGCACATTCAAAATGTGTAAAAAGCTCCATATTTCTATGCTGAGTTAACGATATTAGCACTGGAAAAAACTTTTAGTTTTGATACATTTAATACAATTGATCTAACTATCTGTCATTATAGCTGAAAATGAGGTATACTAATTAGTCCTTATGTAAATCATTGGTTGTTATAAACCTCAAGACAATGCAAAGCGATACATACAGATACTACAGAGTGCTGTTCATTTCTCTGTGATTATTCACAAAACCATTTACAATTTTCTTCTTTGCTCATTATTTTTATCTTCTTAACTTCCCTTTTCCAGATAAAACTGAACTAGAATCACACAATTAGGTCTCCACCAGGAAATATACAAACAGAAAAGTTGCTATAATCCAAAGCATAAACAGGCTGTATGGTATAGTATATCTCATTGAATGAATCACTTTATCTATGCTATTTTACCTTCAGTGGTTACACAGTGAGCCAAAAAACTCAACCTAAATTGCTATCTGCATGTCTCTGACCATTTAAAAGAGAATCACTCTGTGTTTGTATGAACCATTCCCTTTAAACTAGATTTTGACAGTTGCACACAGTTATTAGAACTTGTTGTACACTGTACATTTTTCAATGTAAAATGCAATGGATTTTCTATGGGTATTAGTGTCTCCCATTTTAATGCATGCTGCGTGAAAAGTGACAGTTGATGGCATTCTGACTGCTGCCTGACAAGAATCATAATAATCTGCATGAGGTCTGAAGGTCTTGAAAGAAACTGTCTGCAAATAAGCTGGCCTTTGATTATCTGCCTGCTAATTTAGGAACCCAGCAGGCATCTATATTATGTACAGGGGTGATTTTGGTCCTGCTGTCACCTGACATAGCTGATTTCTGTCCCCCCACACCTCACTTAATTCTGCCCTTGGGATTGCTAGCACTATTACACTTTGTACATTAAAAGGGACACATTTTCAGTGAAGAAATGAAAATTGATGACCCAGGAGTGACTTACATTACAGCAGACCTTTCAGTGAATGTGTATGTTGCAAGTTTAACTTACACACAGAGAGCTTGACCTTGCGCATAACTGCTTCACATTTTATTACGTATAATAAAGTAATATACTGCAAAGAATTTGCAGCCATTTTTACATATTATTCACCATTTAAAAACAAACGCCTATTTTAACTATGGGGGAAGACAAAGCTAAATGAAATAGTAATTTTTCTCAGCTACTCTTGGACATTTGGCATCTTGCTGGTTCTAAGCACAGCACGCAATTTCAGGTCACGCTTCGTTTCTCGTGTACTAAAGACTAACTTGATCAGAAAAATCAACAGATGCTGCATAGCTTGATTTTGCTTCCTTTTGTGGCTAATTAACAGGCTTTTTTGTTTCCAAAATAAGAATCACTGCCCTTTCCATATTAAAATCCATTTATTTGTCAACAGACAAGAGAATATCTGTCCACCAGAGAGCAGGTGAATGAAGATATGTTATTTGTTTTGATTCCCAATTTCATAATTTATGGATTCAGTCTAATATAAAGTCCTCCTTTACGGTGAGCATTTTCAATCAGTTTTTGCTCTGGCATTGATTCTAGTGCTTTGAAATGGATAGGTATTTTGCTTGTCACCCGCCTGCAAGGCATTTTCACGTGGGCAACAAAACCAAAGTCTGTCATTACCCTAAAAAAAAAAAGAATTCAACCAGATTTCTTAACCAGTTGCCCAACAACAAATCTAATCTCCCCGATATTCCTTTCTGCTCGTAAGAATACCAATTCGCTGGGCGACTAATCTCCCTGTCTGCCACCACCCTCAATGTTTTTTAAGCCGTGCCTCAGTCTGCTTTTTGGTAAACCCTGCCTCCTTCTGGGTAAGTACATTTGAATTGTTCCACCGAAAAAAGGACAGGCTGGTGTTACACAGCCAAATTTACAAAATTGTAGCACTTGATAAGAAGCAGCCCCGTCAACAGACAATAGTGCCTATGTACTCACCATAATATTTGAGCCTTGTACTAAAACACTGCTGGTGTCTCCTTTGCATAAGGTGCAAAGTGCAAATACAAGGGAGCACTGAAATTAACACCTACCTTGAGCCAGTGCTATTACACAGCGCTACAAAATTGTTCCCAAGATCAGAGGGGCCACGCAGGAGTCCTGTCAAGGGACTGGTAAAATGTTCTTTAATAAAATGACAGAATTATTGGCCTACTGTAAATACTTTTGCAAGGCACTGTATATACATACAGAGCAATCTGCATGAGAACATTATTGATAAACTCTAAGTTAAAGAGAGAGCTTAGTCTTTTAGCCGACATCAGACTTGCCAATAGCTACCAACCAGCAATTGGTTCTAAACAGTCTACTACAAGTCAGGAAATGAAAGCAATTTTTAAAAAGTGAGTATCTAGTTGGCAAGTGATCTCTATCACGGGGGTAAGTAATCCCATTGTGCACTTGTTGACCCTTGAAATTCAAAGGGCTGTGCTTTGCATTTAATTCTGGAGCCGTTAGACATCTCTAGTATACAAAATATATCAGACTACAAATATCCAACTGGCTGACTCTGTACCACTAGTCTAACCTGTTCCCGGTGCCTCACATGTTGTATGGGCAACAAGCAACTGCACCAATAAGCTGTTCTACTACAATCTATGTGTTTGTATTTGCTCTGTACTGACTCTGTCACATTCACCTTCAAACAATCTAGTAGAGCTTCTGCCTAATGAGATGCATATTGCTGGCAGGCCTGCCCTGTGCAAATAAGAGGCCGGTGGCGTGTCGGGAGAAATCACGCTGTGTTGAAGCTGCCAGGATCCTGCAGCAGAATGTGTAGGAGTGCTCACACAGCTATTGGGATTTATTTCTCTGAACCAGCCTTCTTCCTCAATGGACATATAGAGAGATGAGAGAGAAACCAAAAACTGCAGCAGTGTCAGCGGGAGTGCCAAGACTATCAAAAAAATCAATATCCCACTTTGCCTTTAGCGTTGGAATGTGCAGTAGGTGTTTAGATTCCCCAAGGTTGAAGGGGTGGGCTGGAAACATTTTGCTGTGGGGGGGTTTCAGCAATTCATATACAGTACATATAATGTAAACTGTACACAGAAAGGTTCAGCCTACAAGACATACATTGCTATATAAATTATATATATATATATATACACACACATCATTTTTTTTTTTTTTTATCGATTCGGTAGCTGTATTTATTTATATAGAACGGGTGTTCTATGGCCACTCTGAATCCTAGAGGCAAAGCATGTGAGCAAGAGGTTATTCTGCTCAGCTGACTACGCAGCTGTCAAATGAGCTATTCAGATAGGAAAGCTCCGAATTACAGGCAGGCCATCTCCCATAGACTCCATTATAGTCAAATATTTTAGATATTTGAAAATGATTTCCTTTTTTTTTCTGTAATAATAAAACAGCATTTTATACTTGATCCCAGCTAAGATATAATTAATCCTTAAAGGCAAAACGCTGCTGTTGGGTTTATTTAATGTTTCAATTTTAGTAGACTTGGACATGGAGATCCAAATAATGGAAAGACCCCGTCGCTGGAAAACCCCAGGTCCTGAGCATTCTGAATAAGGAGTTCTATACCATTTTAAAAAAAAGTTTGGATACTAAAGGGGTCATTTACATTTGTTCTTTCCCCACAGTCAGTTGCATGTAAAACTCCATTGCACAGTTGCACTAGTTGCAGCTCAGTCTTTCCCGGCTCCTGTTCCAAATGACATGCAGTTGCACATGTTGGCACAGCAACTGTCACCTCTACACCAGGCAGTAGCTCCATTGTTCCCTTATTGCCCTGCATCAAAGGGCACAGAGCACTTGCATCTAAAGAATAGAGCACACATAACTGACCCCATAAATATTACTTTTTTCAGGGAAAAGGCCCAAAACCTTGGACCAATCCAATAAATGCCTTTATTTATGTAGAAACTAGTGAAGGCAATAAGAGGTATCAGTGGTAGGGGCACTTCCCAACTGATGTATTTCAGAGACATGGGTCTAAGCTCAAAACCAACAAGCTAACATGTACAGAGTTAAATCCATGTAATACGGATTTCTGAAGTGTGTGTGTTAACATCATCTTATTGCAGTACCTTTTCCTGAATGCATCCGACATTCTTCTGTTCAGCAGAATTTTTTAATCAAGTTCAACAACCATGTCACTTAATCGTGCAATAAAAAATATAAGTACACACTCTGGGAGATTTATGGGTAAAAATATACAGCAGCCTGTACAGAAAATGGGAAGTCGGGCAGACTTGTGTGAGTCAGATCTAGTCAGGACTAGTGTGGTGTTGTGAGTCACGGTCTACCAGGGTTATGTGTTTGGCTAGTTATGTCAGTGGCTTTATGTATATATATCAATCCAGGTGTCTATCTAGATGACGTTACTTGTGTACATACCTGGACAAGTCATTTTTCAAGATCACATGAGTTGGAATGCAAAGGAGTGGAAGAAGCAAGGCTCAACTTGATGCGGGCAGCAAGAATTCAGGGTGCAGATAAACTGATGGGTGCAGCCCTATAGTCCCATAAATATCCAGAGGACCTGATACCCTCAGTAAGGCACTTTGGTTTCTTCTAATGGTTAAATTCAAGGAGTTGCAGCAGTTTGGACCTGTCAGTAGAGTCAGGAAGCAGCCCAGAACAGAGCATACCAATGTATACATTAGTTTGTTCTGATTTTCATGGGTGGCTGTGTATAAGTGAAAAATAAGGGGCACATTTACTAAGGGTCGAAGTGAAAATTCAAATAAAATTACAAATTTTGCTGTCATTTTGGGCTACTTGGACTATCAAATTGAATTGAAAAAATTAGAAAATTAGAATTTTTGATGTACTGTCTATTCGCCACCTCAAAGCTGCCATATTGCCATTATAGCCTATGTGGGACCTTCTGGAAAATTTCCTGAAAATTATGGAAAATCTAAATTTTTTTTTGAAAATGCAATCAAACGATTCAAATTCGATTGAGAACGGACCTATTTGATCGAAATAGGTAAAATTTTCAACCGAAAATGGCCCCCCAAAAAATTCAATGGTCGAATTTTGAATTGTTTTTACTTCGAAATTCGACCAATAGTAAATCTGCCTAATAAATCTGCAGACTAATATAATAAAAGTGCATAGTTTGTACCAAGACTAGTAACCGATAACAACCAAAATTCAGTTTCTTTTTGGAAAGAGATGACCAGAAAAGTTCCTGTTGGTTTGTTGCTATGAATTACTAGATACTCTGGTAATCATTTCCAGGAAATCACTAGGGCTATTCCACACAAAAAGATTTGGGGAGATTCATTGTTTGGCGACTAATCCCCCCCCGAACCGCTTCCCCCTGCCTTCCAGCTGCTGTAATTTTCATATGATATTTGGTTGTTGTATGATGGGAGATGAGCCAACCGATATGGGCATAAGGCTTGGATTTGGTTCGGCTTACCGATCGGCCCAGACAGATATTTTGATTGGGTGCCTTTGAAGACACCAGCCGCTGTGTTTAGAGTTGATTCGTCAGATGCAGGTAGAATTCAATTGTTTTGACCTGTATGTCTGATTATTCAACTCTACACACATTTGTTGAAATGAACAATCTTTCTTGGAAAGATTTTTTTCCAGGAAAGATCATAATTGTAGCGTGTATGGCCACCTTATGCCTGCTGGTGTGATTAGTGGCTGCAAATAAAACGCCTAAGTATTTAGATAAGTATTTAGTATCTCAGAATTTTTGAGCACCGTAACGGAGCTGTAGTGGTGTATACCAGCCTATTCCAAATTACTGTATTTCAACAGTGCATCCTTTCAAATGCACACAGAATCAAAACACACATACTTCATCCAACCACATTTCAACTAAACACAAATACCAGTCAAAACCTAAAGAAATCCCTGATGCAAATATTCTGGCCACAATTTCATCCATATGGCCTCGTCCTGCCCCCCCCCCCAAAGAATTCTGGTCTAAAATAATGGAGACCCTAGAGTAGGGTTCCCCAGCCAGTGGCTCATGAGCAACATGTTGCTCTCCAAACCATTGGATGTTGCTCCCAGTGGCCTCAAAGCAGGTGCTTATTTTTGAATTTCTCACTTGGAGGCAAGTTTTTGGTACCTAAAAATTAGGTGAACTGCCAATCAGTCTCCTGTAGGCTGCCAGACCCCATAGGGGCTACCAATCGGCACATTACAGCCCTTATTTTGCACCCCCAGGAACATTATTCATTCTTGTGTTGGGGACCACTGCCCTAGAGCATGAACTGGGCCCACCACGGATAGTGAACCCAGCAGTTTGTCTGCTAGGGGTAATAGATGAAGTACTACCCACCAATACAGCCATAAAGTGGTTACGCACACTCATGCTCTACTATAAACTGTAACCTGCTTTATACCACTAAATACAGTCTCATGCATCGACTATTGTAACTTTACGTGATTGTATTCTCATGTCTGTATATGTCTGCGCTTGACCGGAACACTAATCCAATGCCATTCTACCACACACTGTATTGTTTTTGGCTGTTTGAGCTTATCGTTAAAATCAGTAAAATGTACCTTTAAATAAAAATAAAATCTAACATAACTAAACCTAAGCTGTACTCATGTAGAACTGTCCTTTGTCAAACTCTGGAAAAAAAGGCATACAGCCAAGAGAAGCTGAACATGTCTGCTCAAAGTATTCCATCCACATCCAATGTACCTATATAATCAAACAATAATGTCTTCCCATCTCACAGGAAATTTTAACTGTTTCTCTCTGATGAAAGTTTTCTAGTAGAATTGTGCTTTTCAGAGCCCAATCCAAGATTTATATTGAAAAGAAGACTGTCCTCAATAACAGGTTAATGTGCACAGGCTGGATTCCCAGAACCTTGGAATCCTCTATAAAGCAATAAATATTGAATTGGTAGTTTGACCTATAGGCACTTTCCCATTTGGAAATGATATTTTTACCATGGCTTGCAACTGTCTTCCCATGCAGTATATTTTCCAATACCATCTAGCCATTTGATCTCTTCTTTTAATCTTTAACGCCCAACTTTTCATTGCAAGAATTTTCTTCCCAGATATTAGCATCTGTCTATGGCACATTTTTATATAGTATGAGATTAACAGCTGATTTTGCTGAAGAATATTCAGGTCAGATTCATTCTGATTAATTTTGCCTTGCTGTCCTTGGTATATATGTATGTGTGACTTTATCTTTGTGCCAGCTTAAGAAGTGGTCGTTTCTTCCCACATTTTATGATTTCCTAGAATGTGTGTTGATTTTTATTGGTCCCTGGGAAAACATAAAAATGTTCTAACTTAAGTTCTCTTTTTTAAAATGATTTCCTTTTTCTCTGTAATAATAAAACAGTACCTTGTATTTGGTCCCAGCAAATATATAATTCATCCTTACTGGAGCCAAAACAATCGTTTTTTAGTAGACTTAAAAGGAGATCCAACTTAAAGAAAGACTCCAGTTCTCAAGCATTCTGATAACAGGTCCCATAGCTTTATATAAAGGTAAAGTTCCAAAGACAATATTATATACAGTATAAAGCAGTGCTTGTTTTGTAACTTCACATGTAAAAACTGCAGAATTATTTCAAACCTGCCCACAACGTTCACTATCATAAAATTCTTTAGAAATTGCAAGTCAAACCACCAGTTCAAATACTTCTACACATCATTTTATCAAGGCTTGTGCCTCAGGACAGGTACAAAGACAATGTGGTCTATTTAGAAGGGAACAAGATGAAAACTAAGATATTACATCTCAGTAATTGTCCCATCATTTTAAGTCCTTTTGTAAATACATTAGACAATTCTACAATTATTAACATGTTTAACGTGGTTTTGAAATGCTTAACAGGCAAGAAAACATTCTGAAGAAATCATCAAACAGTATAGGCAAGTATACAATATCCTGATCAATGCAACTATAGCCCCCACATGTTCCCCACTAGAGTTGTGGACTGGCAGCTGTTTGCCCATGCACCATGATTTTCAACAATATCCCCAATGTACATAAGCAGTAAAGCTAGTAACTCGCTTCTGGGGAAAGTGAACCATGAACTGAAGCAGGCACATGGTGATGGCATAATAGTGTACACTGATACTGAGCCTCATTCCCCACTATGCATCAACCCAACAATCACTGGATTAGCTAAACTCCATCTACCATGCTGTTGGTCTGAGTTGTGCATCCATACTATAGGAGATATAAGGGGTGAGGGCAAGATGCTCTCCTTTGCAGATCTGAGAAAAAAAGGTACCACCTACCACAATCACAATGGATTACCTACCACAGGCTGAGAGCCATACTGAAGAGGTAAATTGGTGGTATCTCCCACACTGGTTTTTAATATCCTTAAAGGAGAAGGAAAGACTAAAATGAAGTAAGCTTTATCAGAAAGGTCTATATAAATACAACAGTAAACCATCAAAGTAGTGCTGCTCTGAGTCCTCTGTTAAGAAACACAGCTTTTCTTTCCTTCTATTGTATAAACATACAATAAACATACATCCTTCTGCATCGCACTTCCTGTTTTCAGCATAAACCTCCAGGGCTAGGACTTGAGCATGCTCAGTTTGCTCCTCTCTCCCCCTCCCTCCCTACTGTAATCTGAGCCCCGAGCAATGAGTGAGCAGGGAGAGACTCAAGCAGGAAATTCTATCACACCAAGCTAATGTGGCAGCTGCCATTCTAAATAAACAGAGCTATTTACTCAGGTATGGTAAAGCATAGAATAAATATAGTGTTATTGTTTGTGTGTTAATCTATTGGCAATAAACTGCTTTGGTAGCTTTCCTTCTTCTTTAAAGATCTCTGCACTAAAGGTCTCTTGTCGTGCATATATAAGCTGCCAGAGAAGGCATTCTGCATGGCCAACCTTATAAGCTCTAGAGAGCTATGGGAAATCACAATGACTAGTGGCAGAAGGCACTGGACACACCCTCCAATATCTCAATAAACTATAGGCAGAGACTACTCCAGTACTTAGTGCACTGAGAATATTACACCAGGAGTAAACGTAATAAGATGTTTCCTACAGTATCGCCTCTATGCCTGCAGTGCTCCAAGGCCCCTGGCACCATGCTCCACACTCTGTGGTCCTTCCCTAGGATACAGTCATACTGGTAAGGTGTACTGAGCCATAAACAGTAGTAACCCCATTGTATGTTTTTCAGAGGAACAGAAAAAAATGGTGTAAAATCCAGGGAAATGTATTATGCATAATATATAGGTGGGACCACAAAACAACAATGTAAAATGAGGGGAAACTTAAAATCAGGGGATGTAAAATTCAGGTTCTACAATATCTTCAGTAGCGGGCAGCCATGTCCTGGCCAATCCTCTCCTCTGCCTACTAGAAATAGGTGTTCGCTATGTAGAGCCAAAAACAGTAATCCCTCACACCATTAAAGGGGTTGTTCTCCTTTGAGATAACTTTTAGTATGATGTAGAGAGTGATATTCTGAGATCATTTGCAAATTGTTTTAATTTTTTATTATTGAAGGTTTTTGAGTTATTCAGCAGATCTTCAATTAGCATTTTAAGCAATCTGGTAAATAGGGCCCAAATTACCACAGCAACCATGCTCTGATTTGAATAAGAGACTGGAATATGAATAGGAGAGAGTCTGGATAATATAATAAATCAGTAATAAAAAGTAGTCATAACAATACATTTGAAGCCTTACAGAGCATCTATTTTTTAGAAGGGGACAATGATGCCCATTTGAAAGCAATCAGAGGAAAAAGGCAAATAACTGTAAAAAAAAAAATAATGAAAACCAATTGAAAAGTTGCATTCGAATTGGCTGTTCTATAACATAATAACATTTACCTTTAAGGTAATTCACCTTAAAGCTAGACAGCTTATCATGCCCCACTGGAAAGATCCCAATCTCCCAACACTTCCCTCCTGGAAAAAAGAGGTGTACCATGGAAAAATTAGCCCTCACCAGAAAAGGTCATAAACCTACATAATGGGAATACTGGCAGGTGTGGACAAACTCCCTCCCTGTGATGTAAAATATGATTTGACATTGTGAAGGTTTTGTAACTTCCCTAAAGTACATTGTGGATGCATAGTATTCATGCAACACTGTGTAAAACCCATTGTATGTGTAAATTGCTGCTACGCAACAAGTTGGCGCTATAGAAATACATGTTAATAATAATAATAATAATATTCTAATGCCTGCAGTGGCAATCTTCTCAACCCTGCTGCAATAGAAAGCTGCTGTGATTAACCATGTAAGAATTGCCCACTTTCCTTGTAAAGCTAGAAATGCCACCTGTCTTCTTTGGCAAAGTGCCACAGTATGGAAGGAAGGCAGAGCCGCAAAGGAAATGAAAGGAAAAGGAGAAACAACTAAGGCAATAATATTTCTGTTTGATTTGCTTGGAACAAGTTCAAAGGTTTCAAAGTTCAAGATGAAATTGAAGAAGTATATATACAACTTAACTGACTTGTAGTGATATTCCTTTTGTACCTTTTGTATACTTTGGGTTTTTTTTTAAAAAACAACAACAATAAATTACACCTATAGTGCACTTCCTTGCTTCCTTGTATGCAAACATTGAGCTGCTGTAAACTGTATAACATAAAGCAGAGGCGTAACTACAGAAGGTTATGAGAGACACAAGGCAGCCCTGTTCCTACCACTTGCCATGGAGCAGCCAATAAACCAGTAAATATGAGGCTCCTTTACAAGCTTGTGCTGGCACTCCCTAACTTGTGCATCTGAATAAATTAATAAAATATTTGTGTCAGTTTAAAGGAGACACATAGGATACATATAAAAAAAAATCTAATTTAATTTTGTAGGCAAAAATGAATATTATCTTTAAAAATAGCCCCTTTATTAGAGCTCCCTATAGATGTTCAATGCTAAATGTTAGGCACCCCCAAGTGATTACTTTTAGCTATCAGGGGTATCAGGTAGGTAAAAGTAGTCACTTGGGGGTGCCTAACATTTAGCACCCCAAGTATAAAATCTCTTTCCTTCTCCTTTAAGGTATGAAGATCTAAATTACAGAAAGCTCAGTTATCCGGAAATAACTGTACTGCACATGTTCGAACAAACCAAAGGTTGTCTATGACTGCATTGTGTATAGAGATTTTTCGTAATTTTTTTTGGGTCTTATCTTCAGGTTTCTGCAGTTGTTGATACATTGTGTACTGTAAATAAGACATACACTGAGACAAACAAATTATCAGGAAAACATCAGCGAGACAAAAGAGAAAATAGAACCATAAGCCATGATACTTATGTATATGCAAATAAGCAAATCAAGCACAGAGAGACATGAATATATTAAATCTTTAAGTTACCGTTCCTGCACTCTCTGCTGTTTAACAATGATCAGCCTCCAATTAATCTATTAAAGGGCTACAGTTACTGTACATAAAAACATGGTTGGAAAAATGACCCTACTACAGTTCTAGGGATATTCAAGGCAGAAAATGCAAATCTCATCATAAACAAGTTTGTAAATCAAAGGGTTTTAAAATGAGACTACCAAAAGCAACCAAAGCACATCACACATATCACTATTCGTACATTCCAGGTGCAGCAGCGTCACCAGTTTCCTCCCAATAGAACTGGGAAATACAAGGGTATATCACCGTTTTCCTTGAAAGACAATGAATTAAAGTTGAGAACTGTCCGGTCTGATGACTTGAAAACTACATCACACCACCGTGTCATACCAATTGATTAGTTGCTTGTTCACTTTGACGATGACTCAAGTGCAATCAACCCATTCAGATGTTATGCTTTCTTCTCTACAGCAGCAATTCCCAGACTATGGGGGTGGTCCACCCGGTGGGGCTTGGAGCAGTGGCTACAATAGCTCAACGTTAAAGGACACATAAACCCTGAAAATTAATGCAGCTAAAATGCCATATTTTATATACTGAACTTATTGCACCAGCCTAAAGTTTTCACTTCTCAATTGCAGCAATGATCCAGTACTTCAAACTTGTCACAGGGGGTCACCATCTTGGAAAGTGTCTGTGACACTCACATGCTCAGTGGGCTCTGAGCAGCAGTTGAGAAGCTAAGCTTAACGGTCGTCACTAATTATCCAGCAGAAAATGAGGTTCCCCTGTAATATAAGCTGATGCTACAGGACTGATTATTAAATTCTGATGCTAACTGCACTGATTTCTGTGCTGCCATGTAGTTATCTGTATTAATGACTAGCCTTATATTGTGACATGTCTATTCTATGTGTACTGTATATTGTGAGTGGGTCCCTAAGCTCAGTAAGTGACAGCAGCACAGAGCATGTGAATCAGTGAATCAGCAGAAAAAAGATGGGGAGCTACTGGGGCATCTTTGGAGACACAGATCTTTACTGCTAAAGACTGCCTGGGGCTGGTACAAAACATAATGTACAACATTTCACTCCTACTTCTTTAGTTATGCTTTAGTTCTTCTTTAAGACCAGTAAGTGTTATAGCACATGAAGAGGTTTGTTACCCATTATTAAATCTTTGCTACTGACCAATTCCTGAAAAAGACATTCCACAGGACAACGTTAAGGGGGTTATTTATCAATGGTCAAATTAATTTTTTTTTCAGATTTAAAAAAGAATCAAACTGAACAAACTGGAATAGGTGAATTCGAGCTGAACAACCCAGAAACTAGGATTGAAACCCACCGAAAAATCAAACATAATGAAGGCTATTAACATCATCAAATGGTTTAAAGCAGTGGTCCCCAACCTTTGTTGCCCCAGGGAACGATGTAAGGGTAGAGACACACAGTGCTATTTGGGGGAAATTAGGCGCCTTGCAACAAATCACCCTCTTCCTCGGCCAACTAATCTCCCTGAACTGCCTCCCCACCACTCATGAGGAAATTTCGGGTAACTTCGAAAAACGAAGCACTCCGAGTGCCATCCCGTGGCAATTTAGATTCTAGCCAGTGGTGATGCAGTACGGAGGAGATTAGTCACCCGAGGAAGAGGCAATTTGTCAGCAGGCGACTAATCTCCCCCAAATAGCACCGTGTGTCTCTACCCTAAAGCCCAAAGACCGGAGGGCATCGACTGCGTGCATCCCTTAAATTTTGCGGGCACCACATCAAATTGGGACACGCAGCATCAAATTGTGTGTGCGCCGCATCAAATTTAGACGCCCCAGTTCAAGTAAATTTGTGGCCTAATAGTCAGCCAGCCCGGTGGTTGGGGTCTTCCAGTTTAAGTGACATCTGCCATTGACTCCTACATGCCCTTGATAGGTTTTAGCTGGAGTATTTTCGAATTCTAGCTATTTCCAGCTTCAAGGTATAATTAATCTTAATTATAATTGATCTTATTTTATCTGAAAAATACCTTCGGAAACTCAAATTTTTGGTATAAATACAACTCAAACCTTAAAGGGATACTGTCATGGTAAACCATGTTTTTTTTCAAACCGTATCAGTTAATAGTCCTGCTCCAGCAGAATTCTGCACTGAAATTTGTTTCTCAAAAGAGCAAACAGATTTTTTCATTTTGAAATCTGACATTGGGCTAGACATATTGTCAACTTTCCAGCTGTCCCAAGTCAAGTAACTTGTGCTCTGATAAACTTCAGTCACTATTTACTGTTGTACTGCAAGTTTGAGTGATATCACCCCCTCCATTTTCCCCCTCAGTAGCCTAACAACAGAACTATGGGAAGGTAACCAGATAACAGCTCCATAACACAAGATAACAGCTGCCTGGTAGATCTAAGAATAGCACTCAATAGTAAAAACCCATGTCCCACTTTGACTCCTTCAGTTACATTGAGTAGGAAAAGTCACATGACCAGGGGCAACTGGGAAATTGACAAAATGTATAGTCCCTTGTCAGATAAAAAAACTGAATATAAAAAATCTGTTTGCTCTTTTGAGAAATGGATTTCAGTGCAGAAGTCTGCTGGGACAGCACTCTGATGCATTTTGAAAAAGAAAACATGTTTTCCCATAACAGTATGCCTTTAATAAGTCTGCCTTAAGTTTGCCACAAGTAAAATCTAATACTACCAGCGATCCCAGTGAAAATCCCTCCCTTTGTATTTTTTTACTTGCAATGATTTTAATGATATCCTTATGGCATGTTCAGGAAAAATGTCATCATCATCATCGTAACGGGTGTGAATCAGAGATGATTCCTTTCTTGAGTTCAAGAAGAGATTTTGGGTGAAAACGTATCCGATCCGATGCTTATTGCACGATAACATAAAAGTTGTCAATTTTTTATGCACTTGTCTAGTTTCATATGCTTTGGCACTTTGTTTTTTGGGCAACCTAAAAAGTATGTATTTGAAAGCACCCAAAACAGCCCCATTTGCTATTAAGCTTGTGCTGAAAGGGACAGCGTTACTCTAACCACAGCAATGTAGGAACTAACAATAAAATTAGTTTTGTTCCCTAAAAAAATTTTGCCTAATGAAAGAAAATAGCTCTCGAATATTTATTAAAGATGTTCAATGATTTCAAAGTAAAGAGCATTAATGTACAGGTATGGGACCTGTTATCCGGAATGCTCGGGAACTGGGGTTTGCAATATAAAAGATCTTTCCATAGTTTAGATCTTCATGCATTAAGTATACTAGAAAATCATATAAACATGATTTAAACAGGAAAGTCCAAATGTTAGGCACCCCTAAGTGAATGTATTGACTTACCTGAAACCCCAGGCCAGCAGAAAACTGCACTGGCCCATATTTATTCCAGCAAGCACCGTGGAGTGATCCTCTTCCGGCTTCTTCTTTCTTCACGTGGCTGCGCATGCGCATTAGAGTGAAAAGCTGAACTTTAACAAAAAATTTGGCTTTTTTGTTCTACTGCGCATGCGTCTGCCCCTGGGAAATTTTAAGAAAAAAGAAACCGGAAGAGGATCCATCTGTTTTCAGATGGCCTTTCTGTAAGTTAGAGCTTTCTGGATAATGGATTTCCAGATAACGTATCCCATACCTATAGTTACAGCTGAAAATAGCGTAGATATGGGATCTGTTATCTGGAAAGCTCTGAATTAATGGACGCCCATCCCCCATAGACTACATTTTATCCAAATAATCCACATAATCCAAAGGAGACATTTAGGATAAATGAAAATGCTCAAATTTTGTTGGACATATAATAATATATGGTGTTGCTTTTACATGGTGCTAAAAATGTATATATCTTTAAAAATAGCCCCTTTATTAGAGCTCCCTAAAGATGTTGCCTGGTCCCTGTCTGTGTATCAAATGAGGGGTGGGTGTGTCCTTACAGTCCTGCCAGAAGCATAGTAGGAGGGGGACAGCCAATCACAGCCCTGCAGTCACAAAAGCACAGACAGGATTCAGTTCCCTATCAGGTCCTGCTAGCTGCTGATTGGTTCCTGTCCTACAGTGCAGAAAGCTGAAAGCCACCGGCTCCCATGCACAACCTGGGAAATCGGGGAGCAGGAAATGGAAGAGAAGCGATGGATTATTAGGGGTTTTGCAGAAATATTCAATAAATCAACCCGAAACACTACTTTTTTTAAGCACAATTCTTCTATATCTAAATGAGTATAATGCACTGGTACATTTTTATTTTTATACAATATGTCGCCTTTAAAAATTATGTCCTTTTTCTCTGTTGTAATAAAACAGTGCCTTGCACTTGATTCAATCTAAGATATAATTAATCCTTATTGGAAGCAAAACCAGCCTATTGGGTTTAACTAAATTTTAAATTATTTTCTAGTAGGCTTAAGGTATGAAGATTCAAATTATGAAAATATCCATTATCTGGAAAACCAAAGGTCCAGAGCATTCTGGATAACAGATCCCATACCTATATTTGTTTTGGTCTGTTGGGTGGTATTGATTTTTTAAACAATGTAACAGCATTCAGCTCCCTTCCAGTCAATGGTCCAGGGGCAGACATAACATAAAATGTTAAAAAAGACATATAGGATAAATGGAAAAACCCTAATTTTGTAGGCAGTTATAAGTAATATATGGTGTTGTTTTTACATGGTGCTAAAAAATTAACATTTAAATAATAGCCCCTTTATTGGAGCTCCCAATAGATGTTCTCTGGTCTCTGTTTAAATGAGAGGTGGGTGTGTTCTAACGGTCAGAAGCACAGTAGGAGGGGGACAGCCAATCACAGCCCTGCAATCACACAAGCACAGACAGTCTTCAGTTCCCTATCAGGTCCTGCTAGCTACTGATTGGTTCCTGTCCTACAGTGCAGTGAGCTGAGAGCTGCCAGTTCCCCTGCACAGCCTGGGAATTCAGGGAGCAGGAATCTTTTTTAAAATTCGAATCAATCACACGAATTCAGTAAATCTGCCCCTTAGTGTGACTACACACAGGCGATCGGATTGAAATCAGTGGAGCAGGAGCACTGAGCAGATCTGATTGTCTCAGCCTGAGCCTTCAGCCTGTGTGCCTTACTGTCCGTACTGTTAAAAAAAAAAAAAAAACAGGCCACGTGTAGGTTTAGAATGCTGCAATTCCCGCTGGGTGTAAACAGTGCAGTTTTTATCTATAACTTTTCCCCAAGGCTGAATCTACAGTCACTGGAAACTGTATGAGCTCTCGTAGCATGAGTCACTAATGTCAACAGATCCCTCTGCATTTTGTCCTTCAGGCAATATAAATAAAGTGCTGTTGTAATCACATCTGCAACCTGGCAGCCCTGGGATCCTGAATTTAATTGGTGCAAGTGACCCTTTGGAGTGTGACATGGAATTCAGGTTGTGAGGATCATCTCATGTACTGTTAGCTCTAAAGAAATAAAGGATGGAGACCACAGGTACGACCCTCTCTAACCAAAAACACACACTAAGGATAGGGGCAGACAGGCAGATTCGGGGAGATTTAGTCGCCTGGTGACTAATTGCCTCTTCTGCCGGGCGACAATCTCCCCGAACTCCCTTCTTCATGCTTTCTGTTTGCTAAAATGAATAATCGCTTGTGCTAATGCACGTGCGGCATTTCGATTTCCGGGCGATTTCGGAAATCGAAGTGCTGCGAGTGCAAAATCGCAGGAGATTCTTCATTTTAGCAGACCGAAGGCAGGAACAAGGCAGTTCAGGAAGATTGTCGCCCGGCAGAAGAGGCGATTAGTCGCCAGGCGACTAAATCTCCCCGAATCTGCCTGTCTGCCCCTATCCTTACATAGCCCGGCTGCCTGGGGAGCAGGAGGGAAGCTCTAGGAAAGCAATGCAACATCCATTTCACTGGATCAGAAATGCAGAAAGTAGGGCAGTGCCACATTAGCATTCCACATCAGTGCAAACAGCAAATCTAGCAATGTGAAAATAGGGGTTCAAGGCATGATGTGATATAGGGGTTCAAGGCATGTTGTGATATAGGGGTTCAAGGCATGATGTGATATAGGGGTTCAAGGCATGTTGTGATATAGGGGTTCAAGGCATGATGTGATATAGGGGTTCAAGGCATGATGTGATATAGGGGTTCAAGGCATGTTGTGATATAGGGGTTCAAGGCATGATGTGATATAGGGGTTCAAGGAATGAGAAGCAAGGTGCAATGGCATGATGTAACACAGAGGTTAAAGCATAGTGTAAAACAGAGGTTAAAGGCATGTGACCCAGGGGTTAAAGACACGGTGCAATGGCATGTGATAAGGGCACGGGTGTAGGTGCAGAGCACGTGAGCAGGGTGTGTGTGATGGGGTAACCAGACAGGGGGGCTGCAGTCAGAGCGCTCCCATCAGCACAAGGTTCCACTTACCGGACTGCTCGTGGTGGTGCCAGCTACAGCCGTGTCCTCGCTTTCGCATAAGGAAGGTGAAGGGGCATGGACAGAACTGCGTCTCCGCAGGGTAAGGCCGCTCTTCAGCAGGGATGGCAGCTCCCTGAGCTTGTGCTTCAGCTGCGCCTGCTGCTCCCGGACACTGCGACTCCGGCTGAGAGAAGGAATCCCTGGTCCCGTTGGGGACAAGCTGATAGGGCCACTACTATCCGAGGTGGGCTGCATCTTCCTCCTTACCTGCCCCACAGTCATGCTGCCGCCGCCGCCGTGCCACTCGGGTACATGTTACATGCAGGTGGGCTCGGGACATACAGGGAAGAGGCGGCAGTATCCGCCGCAGCAGCGACACGGTGAGCAGAATGTATATGTGCGGCTGAAGCCTTACCTCAGTCTGTCAGACACACGGACACGCCCCTGCCTCCTGGGGGAGGGGCGGGGATAGCACTGCAAACCGGTTTGCAGAAACAGATCCGGCACATCTCTTGCCTGTGTATATAAGGATAGTGTTACCAGATCTGCGCCTCGTAACACCACTGTCATTAGAGAATGCTGCTACAAGCCTTGCACTGATAGTATTTATATATACATATATATTTCTTAGTTCATTTGCTGTGCTGCAGTGCCTGCGCTTTTAACCTGTCACGGAAATATTGGATCATGTGGTGATCCCTCCTATACACCTCACACGGTATCTTTATTGTCTAAACTCATCCCTGCTGCTCACATAACTACAAACACTCGACTGACACTTTCAGCAGAACCAATCCCCAGCTTTATTTTTGAGTAGAAATGACCCCACATATTAAGTTTTTGCGCTAATTCTACAGGGACTGCTGCTAGAAAATGCCACAATCACTATTTATTGGGCCTGTGAGGACTGTTTGGGCCTCTGTTTACAGTAAATGCCAGAACCTAATTTGAATTTCTCTATGAACCAGCGTCATCAGACTGTGTGGTCTGTGGCCCCGCACTCCCACCCCAGTTGTGAGCTCCACCAAGCCTCACTAACCCTCTTTCCCCCAACCAGGCTCAAACTAGTAATCTGTGGGTTCTGGCAAATGCCAAATGCGCTACTGTAAGATGCCATAGACAATGTCTATATTCTGCCGCACAGCTGTACTCCACTTTTACTGTCTGCAATGGTCCTATGTTGGCCCAGCCGCGTCCCCTAGTAACAGCAATCTGCACACACTCAATTGAACGCAGTCGGGGAGTTTTCCACTTTTATTATGCCACCAACAATTCAACGTTTCAGGGGGAAAAGGGGAAACCCTCCCCCCCTTGATCGGGATACAATTCTGAGTTCTCAAAACATTTTAAACACAACAAACCAAGCATCAATTAAGGAATACCATCATCCTTGTGTAACCAAATTTACAAAATAAAGTCCACCCCTGTTATACCACAATATAGTTTGAATTGTTAGTGGCATAATAAAAGGGGCAAACTCCCTGACTGCATTCAATTGAGTGTGTTTCGGAGATGCCATAGACAGTCACTATTTATTGGGATGGTGGGGGCTGTTTGGGCCTTTGTGTACTTACAACGATGGGGCCTTTTTTTTTTTTTCCCCCAAAATGTACCTAAAGCTGGCCATAGATGCAAAGATCTGCTCGTTTGGCGACATCGCCAAAGGTCGGATCTTTCCCCGATATGCCACTAACTGGCAGGGCTATATTGGGGTAATCCGAATGTTCTGCCTTATGGCCAAACGATCGGATTACAAGAAGTTCAATGTACTTCCGACGGGTTATTCGGAAGAAAATCCAACCTTCCCGATCGATATTGTGTCCAGATATCGGTCGGGAGGACCCGTCGGAAACCCTCACACACGGGCAGATAAGCTGTCAAATCGGTCTAAACGACGATATTGGCAGTTTTATCTGCCCATGTATGGCCAGCTTTGATTTCATTTTTTGTGGCAGCGATCAGGGCCTGGGAGGTCACGCGGCAGCACCCAGGGCTTCAGCAGGAGTTGGCCTGGGTTGGCAGGGCCCATGAGGGGTTTTTCCTGGTGTCCTGCCACTAGGGTTGCCACCTAGCCGGTATTTTACCAGCCTGGCCGGTAAAAATTAAGGTTGATACCAATGTTATTAATAGGGAAAAAAGATAAATGTAAAGGAAGGCTAGCATTTTTTTCCAGAAAAGATGGCAACTCTCCCTGCCACCCCAATCCGACCTTGTATGGACTTACACCAAGCCACCATGCAGTGAAGATGCAGGGACATAGAAAGTCACTGCAACACATGTTTCCTGTTCGCATGTATATTTTTAAAAGAGATTCTAAAGATACGGAGAGTAATTTAATTGATGCCAGTACATTTTACCAAGAGGTAACTATCTAACATTTTACCAACATTTAAGGATTTTCTAATACCTCATGGTTACTAGACGACTTGATTTAAATTGCCAGCATGCATTTTGTATTTAAAAATAATTTATTCCCAAAGTATACGGTAGTCTAAAATGATTTTGCAGTGGGGCCCTGTATGATAACAGGGCAGGCCTGAATTCTTCACAGTTCTAGATGTGAGGATATTAACGTGTTAAACACAGTTTGGCGAACATTAAGGAGACTTCAGTATTGATGATATACTGCATATTATGTAAGAAATGGTTAATCACCAATAACAACCAATCAGCAGGTACAGTAGCTTTTACTGATCACCTGTTTAAAAGTGAACATCTCATGGGATGCTATGGGTTACTATACCTTGGCAAACTTTGTGGCTTTTATTACATGTGGGTAATTATGGTATTATTATTGTGCTCTTTTCTTTCATGGCTAATGGTACACAGGGTATTTTGACCACTGCTGCCCTCTGACAGAGTGGAGGGCTTTTTGACCACTGCTGTTTTCTACTAGAGAGCAGTATAAGGCATTAGACTAGCTTTAGCCAGTTAGTCTCCATCTTTTCCTCTGTGTTCTCTGTTGAAGCTTCAGTCCCTCTTCAAGCACACAGAGGGATTACTTGTTATTCAGTAGCAGACAGCATATCTCCTGCATGCAGGAATAGAACACTTAAAAGTAGGGCAATATATTGGTCAGTCAAAAAGAAGGGTGTGTAGAATTTGCCCCAGGCTACCAAAGGTACATTCGAATAAGGGAGTTTTTTGTTTTTTTTAATAAGATATTTATTATTAACAAAGCATATATATGTGTTATTGAGCCATCTACTCCTCCAGGTATTCTTGTTAGTAAACTGAAGAGCATACTGTAGCTAAAGTCTGTTTTTCAGCCCGTAGATGCTAGACTAAGAATGCTAAATCAGGCCCTCTGCCATGAATTTGTATGAAGTTGCACATTTTGCAAATGATCCGTTTTTAAATCATTTATATGAATGGTTTGTGATGTGCAGGTTGACAAAAAGTCGACCCAAACACAGGGCCTCCATGAGGGGGGTACAGGGGGGGACAGTTGTCCTGGGCCCGGAGCAATTCCAAGTTTAAGGGGAGTCTGGCCGTGCTGCACTTTTCTGATTAGCTGTGCCCCTTTACACAATCCAATAGGGCCCTTCTCAAGTTTCATTGGTGGTCAGTGGCTAATCTGGTTGGCTGCAGTGTGATGTCAGTACACACAGGAGCAACCCTGCATAAGCTGTCTGTTACCTGCCATATGCAGTAAGAAGAGGTGTCTGAAAGGGTGCTGCTTCCAAGAATCCAACACGACAGCCGCCAATGTTACCCCTGGCCACCAATTTTAGTTTTTTTTGATAACCACTAGCTAACCCCTGGCCACCAATGTAGCCTTTTTGGCATTTTAGTTTTCAGTTTAGTTTTTTTTAACATGTATTTGTAAAATGCCTACATATGCCATAGCATTGCGCTATAAATTTGTGTATACATTAGGCATGCAAGTTAGATGGGGAATATTTAGGATATTTGCTGCTCACCAGTGGTGCAGACAGGATCAGACTGGGAGCTCACAGTCCACCAGGGCTGCCACATCAGGGCCCTCGCACACCCCAAGGGCCTCCCTCCCCAGTCACAGGGCCCACTCTATCCCTCTCCACCCCCCCCTCCACCAGCACATACTTGCTTCACATCTTCTTTATGCGATCAGAAGGGGGGAGGTCAGGAGCGCCAGCTCTGTGTAGCGGGCCTGTGCCAGCAAGGTCCACAAGGGCTGGGGCCCACAGAGTTTTCTCTCGGTGTCCCACTGGCCCAGTCTGACACTGGGTGCAGATTTTTAGCAGGAGACAAAATTTCATGTTCCATTACCCTTAGGACTGGTAGGCCCAGCAATCATGTCTGCAGCAGCAAAGAAGTGTTAGGTAAGTGCAAGTGTGAGCGCGGGGTTGACAGTTGGCCGGCATATGTGGCAGGGGGATTGATCGGTGGGGGCAGCCTTGGGGTGCGGCATTTTTAAAACCGACCCTGAGGACTGGTTATATTTTGACCAAGGGATTAAACCAAATGGCTCTTATTTAAACATTAGAAATGCAGGAAAAAACTGTTCAATTTAGGTTAGAGTAGGTACCTGCTTAAAGAGTCTAACATGATGTAGTGGAAGGCTGAATAACCCTTTGGTTATTTGGATTTTATTTACTGTTTTAGTGTTTGTGTCTGTGAATGGATGGGGGAGGGGTGGTGAGAGGGGGCCCAGAATATTTTGTTATGCAGGTCCCGTGATTTCTGATGGCACCCTTGCCCACACCTGACCATAACCCACTCGTTTGTTACCCACACCCGCCCCGTGGCAGGAGAGGGGAGTGCAGGTGCAAATCTATAAAAAGGAAACCCTGGAGGAGAAACAGGGTCCAGTAAGGTCACAGGCTAGATAGGCACATGGAAAACTTCAGCCTGTTCACAAAAGCTCTGTGGAAGTCAGGACAAACCGCCGGTTCCTAGACCCTGTTGCACATCACTAGTCCTATGGTATAACCTGTTCCTAAAATTAGTTCATGACCAGCTTTGCTTTCTTTTTTTTACCTTACAAAGACCTGTGAGAGCAATTTCATATAATGTTAAATAGTTGGCCTTTATGAAGAAAATTCTTGGAGAGCCAGAAACCTTAAACCAAGAGGTTACAGAGCTGAAAGATAAAATAACCAACCTTTAAAACTCCCCTTGTGAGAATGTGCCAAAGTACTTTATACTAGAAATTCTAGCAAAGTTTATGCCTGACATTAGAATAGATTTTTTACTCTTCCAGTGGTGACAATACTTTAGCATCTTTTAAAGAAGTCATCTCAATCATCAGTATTTTCAGGTTCACAAGCACTATAAGTAACCAACCCTTTTATGAATCTACCCAATGTATTTGACTGCATGGTTGCTTCAAGGAGAAAATTCCACAACATATCACCTTAAGGTGAAACCTCCTTCTTTTAAACCCAAAGAATGGTCGCATATATCATCTTGATTTATTAATAACTTGTGCCTTTTAATGTTAATAAAAAATATTTTGCATTACATGTATAAATAGTGTGTTTACTATTGTATTAATTATGTATTTTTTTATGTATTTCTGTGATGCTGCAGTATGAATATACTGTAATGGTCTGAGTATAACCTGGCAGTATAGTCAATAACTTTCTACTTCATGTCACACTTATTCATGGGAGTCCAGTTTATATTCCTGATTAATCATGACACCAGTACTTAGTGGGGTATATGTGGTTTAAGTCACTAGTAAGTAAGTTTCAGGCACTTTGATGTCTTTCTCCTGGAATAATTTGATTTCTTTTAGGAACATTCTGCTACTCACAACCAATGTGTTGAGGCAGTGGTGGATTAATGAGATGTGAGGCCCATAGGCCACATTTTCCACAAGCCCCCATAGCAAAGTGCTATCCGGCTCTGGAAGTAAAAGTAAAATATGGAGTGGAACTTTACAGCCTCTGAAGCCAGTCACATACCCATAGAGAGCTTGAGCTCATATGCCATAAAGATATGCATAACGGTCCCCATAGACGCAAAGATCTTTCTCTGCCGAACGACCGATCTTAGGGAAGTCTGACCAATCTGTCAAATTATCGTGCGGTTAGTGGGATACCAACGTTCGTACATCTTACAATTTTTCGTCCGACATCGGTCTGAAGATTGATCGGCCATGTTAGAAAATTTTTATCGGTCCCCATGCAATCTACCTATGTTTGCAGGGCCAAGCAGGCAGTGACCCTTCAGTTTTGCTGGCAATATCGCCTGAAATGGTCTTTTTAGTTGATGGACACATCGGACATTTAAACGATCGGTTCGAGACAATCGTGGTCTCACGATAACCATTGGATCTTTTAAAAATCTTTACGTCTATGGCCAGCTTAAGCCTGCAAGTTGCTGTCCTGCCTCCTGGCTGCCTACTCTTCCCACAGCAACCAGGTACTGACTGTGCATGGCAGATAACTGGACCCAGGTTCACCACAGTGCATATAAAAATATTTTTTTAAGACGCTAGATGCACTAAGCACTCTGTGCCCATAGGCTATAGCCTAGTTTATCTTATTAATTAATTTGCCTCTGGTTATGTAGCATTTTGCAAAACATTAATCAATAATTCACATCACTCCATGGCCCAGAAAAGTTTACCCGTCACAGGTAGACAGAAGCACTAAGTTTGATTTTATCAGGAGCCAATTAACCTTTACAGGAAGAAGTCCAGAGTATGTAAAGGAAATCCAACCAGAACATACTGTTATTGTTATTTGTTATTTATATAGCACCAACATATTCTGCAGCACTTTACAGAGATTATACATTTTACACATCACTTCCTGCTCCAGAAGAACTTTACAGTCTAAAGGCCATGTCAGACAAGGCTTAATCTCTCTTGGCATGTCTACGCCGCCCAATCTGCTTCCATCTGTCCCAAAATCACTGTGCACAGAAAGACACAGCATCTGCCTGTTAGTGCACAGAAGGGATGGAATTCAGAACAAAAATACTTTTACATTTCCACCCTGAAATCCCTGAAGGTAAAAGGAACCGGATCAGCATTTTCTCCTCCAGCAAAGATACACAGGCAAAGAAAATGCCTTGTCTCACATTCCCACATACTCTGGCCAATATTATCAGAAACCTCTTAACTTACTTGTATGTTATTGTAGGAGGTAAGCATGCAAGCATGGAGAGAACATAATGAACTCTTTACAGACAGCACCTTGGGTAGTATCATATGTTGAACCCCAGCTCAGCAAGACAGCAATGCTAAGTCAAAAGCAAACCGAAGACGTGCCACTGTTAGAAGCTCATTTTATCAATCAGCTGCCATTAAGGCAGAATTGGTGATTTATTTTTCCCTGGGGTGCAAGTGCTAAAGCACAGAGGACAGCAAGAGCACACTTTATGCAGTCAGCACTCTATTCAAGGGGCTAGCCTTGCCAGGGTAAACTGCAAACAATGGGCAACTGTTAAATGTAAATGACCCCTATGTCTTGTACATTTATGTGCATACATGCTATAACTGAGTACAGCGCTGTACCTCTTGTATGAATTGCACAACACTAATATTATGGAAACATGCTCTGCAGCAAGATATTCTGCTAGAGTAGGTTGGTTTTAAGAATGAGATGGAGGATTAATACTGTTGTCTGGACAGGAGTGGGAATTAATCTACTGATGGGGGCTGGAGGAATAGTGGAGCCGTTGATAGAAATCCAGCTGCAGAAGCCATATGAAAAGGAAGGTGTGGAGCTAATCCAGTTGGAGGTTGCTATGGACACTATGCTGTATAACTGTGGGGTGAGGGTAAATACTGATGGTATATGATAGAGGACTGTGGAGAAATGTTAATTCTAATACTAGGAGCTAATAGAGAGGAGGACAGTCTAGTTGGATTAATCCCGCAGCAGAGTTGATAGAGAAGGGCTTGTGAGACTGCAGTAGAATGATCTGATATAATGGGATGATGTGTGAGGTTTGGTGATTTATGAGCCTTAGGGATGATACAGAAAAAAATGGTCTGGCTAGAGTCTTAGTTAGGATATTGAGAACTTGAAAAGGTCCTCCATCCAATAAGTGCTTTTTTTGCACAATGAAGGAAAATTGTGTAGTTTTCCTCCATGTTCCTCCCACACGACTGGCTTCTGATAAAACGGATGAATGTAAATGATCCACAGCACACCTATTAATTAACACACACTGCACTGGTGGTGGAGACTTTCCATTGACCTGGCTTGGTCCTGGTACTCATACACTATATATACAGTAGGGAGCCATACACACTCTTTATATGCTGTTGGGGAGCTTACCCCACTTATTGTATCACCAATATATCAATGTTTCAGGGAGGTACCAGCTTCCCTTCTTCAATTTAAAGAATGACGTGTACACCTACCTTTAAAACCACGATTCCCGCCTCCCTGACCCATAGTCCTTGATTATCCAGTTAGTCCTTAATGTGATGCAGGTATCCAAAAAGAGGATAGGGAATAATCACATAGTGAAGTCTATTAATTGTTAGTGAAAAAAGTCCAACATAATTATGTCCATACGCTGGTGTAAATGTAAATAGCATTTCAAAAAGAAAGATGTGAACAATTTCATTAATTAAGTTATACTCACTGCTAGTGGGGCTGTTTACTTTACCTTTACTCGTTTTGCTATCCCCACCAGCAATTCTTATCTGTGGCAGGAAATGGGAAAATCATCCCATTCTGGGATGGAAGCTGTTTTTGTGTAACATATTGTTTTTATCTGTAAGTTTTTTTTATATAAATCAGTAATAAAACTACCATCAATAAATGTCACTTGTACATCCAGATAATTGACAGTTTGTGGGTCAATACTCATGGCAAATTGAATGGTATCATACATTCTACTTAAACACATATATAGAATTCTGATTACAGCTCTGGCGAGCCGGTGCAAACCAAAAACATATCATCCACAAAGCGGTGCCAAACCACAATATACTAAGTTTCGGACTGTGTAAGATATGTTCATGTTCAAAATTGTGCATGTAGATATTGGCATATTCAGGTGCCATAGTTGCCCCCATACTTGTGCCCTATACCTGTAAACAGTCGTTTAAAATAAAATCAAGACAGTCACATAAGAAATTCAAAATATCAATTGAAAAAGGTTGGCACAAACTGGATCACTCTCCACGATGTAGTTAAAAAATGTATTTATTTAGAACAGCAACATCCCAAATGCCTTACGCGTTTCGTGCCTTTTGGGCACTTAATCAGTAATGTGCAAGTGCTCTGTTCGCCTAAATTTGAGGAGTGGGGGAACCCTGTATTGGACTGATATGTTGTGGTACATGTGTTTTAATTCTGATTTAGAGGATTGTAGGAGGAGCTTTGAAATTTGTAGATTAGAAATCATGCTGGATACTGATAAAAAAGGAAGATGTCAGACTGTTGTGTGTGTGGAGGCGGTAAACCAGCTCCAACAATTATACATGGCAATAGAAGAGTGGAATTATACTTAAGTTCATGGAGAAGGAAAGCTGTGGGTGAATTTGGTTTTTCTTCGATATATGAAGCTGCAATTAATTCTGATAATAATAATCCTGGCTGATTGTGTTGCAGTGATCAGATGGAGGGAAATATAGGACTGGGGGTTAATAAAACTGCCACGAGAGAGAGAGAAGCTGTAAAACTGAAGGTGCCAATGTGAGGCTGAAAAGGCAGCTGAGAAAACTGGGGGACTTGTTATGCTGCCAGAGCTGTGAGGTCAGTGGCTAAAAAGCCTAATCCTGCAGAACTGTGGGTTTGAAAAGATTAATAGAAAATAAATAAATGGATGTTTCACCTATTACTCTTGAAAGGCTCACTGTCTCAATGACCGTTCTTGGCCTTCTCTTATATCTTCTCTATTAGTGCTTATGCCTTTGAACAAATGAGCTTTTTCACCAGGTTAGACAGAAAATATGGGCTCCATTAAACTGCACCCACTAACCACTTCAGTCTAAATTACAGACAAATATAAAATATCAGGACTCCATATTGCAAAGTTTGATGCAACATATAAATGCTCTGTATTGCTGCCAGCTATTATAATTGTAATAGTTGAGATTCTTATATACACAACCCACTAGTCGATAGCTTTTCAGGTTGGTATAAGATTGGTTTAAGCCTCCTTAGCTAATAACAAAGTTGTTGTATTGCCTTTCAAGTCACCCTGCAACAGCTCATCCTATCTGCCATTATCTTTGTTTTCTAGGAATTATAGCATGAATGATCTTCATGCCAAGAGTACTCTACAATTCATATTTTATTTTATCCTATGAAAAGTATTGCTCCCTGTTCCATCACCTCATTCATGTCACATCCCTCATTAATCCCAGAGAAAAGGGAAGGTCAAAACTTGAAACTGTATAATATTGTGGTTAACAGGGTCAGACATTCCTGCATTGTGCCCATTGCCAATGTGAAAGGAAAACTATACCCCTCAAACAATGTATAAAAAGATATTGCATAAAACAGCTTGTGTAAAACCCTGCTTCATGTAAATAAACCATTTTCATAATAATACACTTTTTTAGTAGCATGTGCCATTGGGTAATCATAAATAGAAAATTGCCATTTTAAAAAGGAAGGGCACACTCCTGGGATTGTATGATTCACAGTGCACATAAACATACCAAACAAACCATACATGTTAGGTCACATGAGCCAATTATCAGTTCTGTCTTTTGCTTCCACACTTCCTGTAACACTTCCTGTAACAGTTAGAGTTGAAATATTTCTGGTCAGGTGATCTCTGAGGCAGCACAGAGACCATCACAAAATGGTAGTTCAAGGCATAAAATGTAAAAGAGCAATATTTATTTAATTACATATTCCAGTTTCATAAGATTCTTTAATATGCCACTTAATTTCAAATAAACTTTCTGTTGCTCAAGTATTCATTGTGGGTTTATAGTTTTCCTTTAACAAAAATGGATGCCCCAGATTTGTTTAGAGAATGAGGAGGAAGAATAAAACAGGTTAATCTGTTTTGAAATTGACTTGATCTAGCGCTAAGGGGACAATGTAATTATATTTGAACTATGTTTATTAACTCATAGTAACCAGGCGACAGGTAGCATTTCCTGCTGCAAACATTCTAATTTTTATTACATGTCCTTGTTAGTGTGGCTAAATGTATGCAATAGAAATCCTGATGTCTGTACCATAGCAGTTCTTTATGGGGTACCTGGCACACAGGATGTCTAAATAATTTGACACTCAGCAATGACTGATTAGAACATAGTAAATAACTAAGGGAATCAATGGACCAAGCCACACTCGAGTGTCATAAGATGACAGCATTTGGCCACAACTATCTACATGAAGGTGCATCATCCCAAATCGACTAATCTGTTCCAAAGTGTCACCCAGGGCACGTTAAACATGTTGTCAAGAAGATCGTAAATAAATGTATATAAACTAATGTGCAGGTCAGTTCTAATTGTATAAATTGAGAAGGGGCAATTAGGAGCCCTCCAGAAGCAGGGGCCGCCTGAGGCAGCGCACCCGATGTCGCCCCCCCCCCACCACGCTCTTCTAACTTGTAGCGTCGGAGCGGGTGGAGAAGGGGCTGCATCGCTAGTGCGTTTTAAAAAACTGAAATTCGGCTTTTAAAGTTACAAGAGGTGGCTTTTTGCCTCCCCTGGTAACTGGCCGCTCTGTGCGCCTGAGGCAAGGTTCTCACCTTGCCTCATGGTCGGAGTGGCCTTGCCCCTACCTGTAGTAGTAGTAGTAGTAGTAGCTGACCTTTAGTTTTTCAGTTATTTGCCTTCCTTGTTTTCCTGTTTCCAGATTGGAGAGCCCTGCAGCATTTATTACTATTTATCTGTGAGCAGGGCCGGATTTATATAGCAGGCGCCCCTAGGCCCACTGCCGTTCGTCACCCCCATACTCTGTCCTTTATTCGCAAATTTTCATCATCAGGACCGGAGCAATGGGCATTGGCGCATGGGAAATTTAAGAAACTATAGTATCTCATGCATATCCCCAGTGTTTCTGAACCAATGTGGGTGTGGCTGGACAGCATGCCGCCCCCTAAATTCCTGTCACCCTAGGCCCGGGCCTAGATGGCCTTTCCACAAATCCGGGCCAGTCTGTGAGGTTATAATTTAATTATTGTTACTTTTTTTAATTACTTTTCTTTCTATTCAGACCTTCTCCTATTCATCTTCCAGGCTCTCATTCAAACCACAGTCTTGTTGTTAGGGTACAACAATAATTTAAAAAAACACAAAAATGAAGAACAATTGCAAAATGTTAACTTAAAGGTGAACTACCACTTAACATTGTTACCCCATCTGTCAGATCACGTTTTCCATGGGCCAGTACCTTCATTTCCTGGAAAAAAAAGTGTAGTTTAGGAAAGAAACACATTTCTGGCTATAACTGGTTATTTACATTTTTGTACTGTGCATCATTTTTGGAGGTGCACTTCCTTTACAAGAAAGCTTTTAGGCCTGCCTGTAGTCACCATTACATAAGAGGGATGATTGTAACTTGAGTGTATACACAATAAGCGCCCAGCTGCAAGTACAGGACAGTCTGAATGTGCCCTAAGGGGATGTACACACAGGTATTCATGCATACGGTTAACATGTGGTACATTCCATTAGGGTTCACAACCTATCAGGTTGCTAATAAACACAGGTATTAACATGTAGACACAACATTGAGTGCCTGCATTTCCCCACTACACTGGCATATAAATATACAGTATATACACTGAGTCAGATTGCGGGGCCCGAGGCCCACCGGGGCTTCTGCCTCAGGGCCCCCCACTGGACTCTGAGGACTCACATAGAATTTGACCAAAACCAAATCAAATTTTTTTTCCAAGAAAAAAAACTTGAATGTCAAGAAGGCTACTAATATCTTCAAATTGGTCAATGGACCTCTCCCACTGACTTATACAGTACATGAATTCGGCAGGTTTTAGGTGGCAAATAGTTGAATTCAAACTCTTAAAGGGCCAGAGTACATCTAAAAAATATATAAATATATATTTTTTTTCTAAAAATTCGAATTCACTAGTCGAATTTGACGGTTAGACCAAAAAAAATGTAGAATTTTTAATTCAACTCTGCCCCTTAGTGTTTTTTTTATAGTTATGTAACCCCTCTGGGATTTGAATATCTTTATATTTGAGGGGTTGCATGCTTTCATATGTCTATATGTTTTTATCTATCCACACACATATACACATATAAAAATATATTATATTTTAAGCTTGTTTTGATCATATAAGGCAGTGTCTGCGTAACATGCGTTGTATCCTATGTAGAGCAGTTGGTGTGGTATTTCTTTTGTGTATTAAGGGCTCCCTCTTGTGGTTTTTCACTGCTTCTTCAATCTATTACATCTTAAAGGGAATGTCAAGCCAAAAAATACTTTTTGCCTAATAAAATAATTATGTTTTCTTTTAATAGGCACATTTTTGTGGTTGACTTGCCCTTTGAGTGTAACAATATACCCCTGTAAGTCTGAGTTATGCTTTCTTATAAATTAACTCAACCCTGTAAGGCTGAGTGATGTTTTTCTAATATATTAACCCATATAGCTTAGACTATATCCACAGTAAAATGGTCTAAAAATGCCATCACCCCAGGGGTTATGGTTTTGAAATCGCAACCAATGATGATGAGCAAATTTTTTCACTAGACTCCCATAGACTCCCAATGAGTGAAAACAGTTGTCACTTGTCAACATTTGTCACGTGTAAAAAAATTGTCACCCATTGACTTCAATGCAACTTTTTCTCCATTTCAGGAATTTTAGGCAAAGCAAAAACGAGTCAGATTTGCCCTGTTTGGCAATTTAAAGGAACAGTTCAGTGTAAAATAAAAAAAATGGATAAATAGATAGCCTGTGCAAAATAAAAAAAAAATTCTAATCTAATATACGGTAGTTAGTTGGCCAAAAATGTAATGTGTAAAGGCTGGAGTGACTGGATGTCTAACATAATAGAACAGAATCCAACTTCCTGCTTTTCAGCTCTCTTACTCTGAGTCAGTCAGCGACTTGAAGGGGGTCACATGGGACATAACTGTTCAGTGAGTTTGCAAATGATCCTCAGCATTCAGCTCAGATTCAAAAGCAACAGTTATGACCCATGTGCCCCATCCCCTCAAGTCACTGATTGGTTACTGCCTGGTAACCAATCAGTGGAAATCAAGAGAGCTGCAAAGCAGGAAATAGTGTTCTGGTTATTATGTTAGACATCCAGTAACTCCAGTCTTTATATATCAAATTTTTGCCTGACTAACTATATTAGAAACATTTTTATTTTGCACAGCCTGTCTATTTACCCAGTTTTTATTTTTATACTGAACAATTCCTTTAAGGGAAAATGTCATTGTTGGAAGATTGTAGAATGAGCACGCACTCCTTTGACACACCAAGTTGGATAAAATCTTGTTCTTTACTAACCAGCTATAGCGGTGAAACTAGATTCTACTGGACTCCACAGCTAATTTATCTTAGAGCCCCCAAAATTAAGCTGTTTTTGTTACCAATATATGTTGAAATTGCTTATTACTTAGGACCCCTACTCTCCCGCTTCCACTAAAGTAATGTCCATGCTACATGCCTACACTTCCTTCTGGTTTTTCCAGAATTATTTTTAAATGTATAAATCGGAAATGGTTTGCCCACAAATTTTTTCTTCTATAAATAGGCAATACCAGCTGATAATGTGTTTCACCTTATTCCTATAAACCGTATAGACTTACAAAACATTCCTTACTGGCACTTGCATTACTGCCATTTGTTCCCTGTTATAAAAACATGAAACAAAAACTGATTTGGCGGTTTTCATCGATTCAAGAGAAATGTGCCAGAATGTGAATACAAATATACATACAGTACATGTATTTTCTGGAATCACTTCTTTAGAAGTATATGGGAAATATTTTGTAATAAACAGCACTTAAGGTGGTGTTGTGTTTTGGTAGCCGAGGATGAGCAGAGTATAACAATGCTTTATTAACAGGCTCATGCAGCCATTACACAACAGTAACATAAACTCTATCCTTTTTAAGCAGTCCAGAAGGTACCATGTACAGTATACACAATATAACTCATGTGTACAGTGGCGCCTACCTTGCACAAATATCACAGGTGGCCATACACAGGCTGATAAAAGCTGGCGACAGACCAAGTTGACAGCTTACTGGACAGTGTATGGGGGCCTCCAACAGCCTTCCCAGACTGATATCTGGCCAAAAAGCAGCCAGATATCAAAAAGGAAGGTTTAAAAATACCATTTGATTGATAACTGCTGCGGTCCTGTCAAGAACTAGATGTTTTCCCCTCATTGTGAAAAGATCATTGTGAAAAGATCATTGTGCCCTAGGACCCATGATCAGATCAGCCCGATATTGCCCATTATCTGTGATCTATGCGTTTGGTGGCCACCTTAAAGGAGAATTCAACCTGTACTAGAAAAAAAACTCCCCCCCTCCCCTCAGTAGACCCCCATCCCACCATCTCCCCCACCCTACCTGCCCCCTCCCCTCGGTAGACCCCCATCTAGGGTTGCCACCTGGACGGTATTTTAGATGGTTGATCCCAATGTTATTAATAGGAAAAAAAAGAAAAAATATATAGGAAGGCCGGTATTTTTTTCAAGAAAAGGTGGCAACTCTACCCCCATCTTCCCCACCCTACCTGCCTCCCCCCCCCCCCCCCCCCCCCCCGGGCAACCCATAGCAATCGATAATATTCTTCAATAATAACAAATAATACCCAACAATTACCTTGTAGCTGGTCTACCTTTCCACTTGCCTTCCAAACGTATATGCAACTCCAGTATTGTATAATTGGAAAGGATAAGGCCAAAGGCAGAATAACTGCAATGTGCTTTTATTGACACAACATGTTTCGGGTATAACAACCCTTTATCAAGTGTAAAATAGTGAAATACAAACGTATGTTAAATAGCCAAAATCACTGGAAATTGCAACCAATGTAACCAATACTCACCACCACCTTTTCTACCACAAACATTAACCCATGTATAACTTTCAGTCCCAGTCCTTGTTAGGTGAATAAGGAAAGCCTCCACCTGAATTCAAAACCCATCTGTAGACTCTTAAAGGAATAGTTCAGTATAAAAATCTGCAAGACTATGCATATATAAGTAAAAAAGACAATAACAAGCTTACAAGAAACATTTTACTCTCCACTCCACTGGTACCATTGTATTCAAATTTTTATCCAAAATGCCTCCCTTTGGAGTAATAGTTTGCAAATATCACCTCCCCCTTGTGGTAATTTTCTTATCCTAATTTTATCTTATCGCCACAAGTTGCTGTTCTCCCCTCCTTTCTCCCTCCCCATCTTACCACCTTCTACCAACCAATACACACCAGGCCTTAAAATTAACTCCTTGACATGCCTGAAATATTATGAGAGAGTATCAAGATCTGCAGTCATATATATTTTGATATATTTCTGATGCCGTTATGATGACTCTGCTACATGTCGTATGTTCATGTGTTTATTAAAAACAAATAAAAATTATTTAAAAAAAAGAACCATCCATCTATGCAAATTGCATGGGGTTATGACCCATTTCAAAGAAATGTCTCAACAAAGATGAATCAGTTGCTGTTTTAGGTGTAAAATTTCTAATATTGCCCTTCCTTGTTCCTTAATTCGTTCTTTCGCCTTTCGTTTGGTTTGGCAAATGTAAGCCTTGCCACAGGGGCATTTTACCAAATAAATAACATTACTGGTTGTGCATGTAAAAAAAACTGAGTTTAATAATACTCCCTTGTGTGGGATGGTTAACAAAATCTCCCTTCATAATGAAGGAACAGCACATACAACTTAAGCAAGGGAATGTACCAGATTTCTTACTTGTTAGTTCGTGTTGTCTATCTTTCAGATTTTTAATATCAGTAGGACACAAAGGGGCAAATTCACTAAAGTGCGAAATGACTAACGCTAGCAAAGATTCACCAGCATGACGTAATTTTCCAACTTTGCCAATTTACTAACAGTGTCCCTTGTGAAAATTCTCTAGTGAAGTGGCAACTTTGCACCCTTACGCCAGGCGAAATTGCGCACTGACGAAGGGACGTAACTATGCTAATTCACTAAGATACCATTTTACTGAACGTTACCTCTTGCGCCAGACTTTATTTCACCAGGTCAGACCTGGTGAAGTTCAATACAATAGATAGGAGTTTGTCAAGTTTTAAACGGTGGCGTCTTTTACTTTTTTAAGGGTGATAGTCTGAAAAATTACCTAACATATGGCACCTAAACTACCTAAACAGTGGGCACATGTGTAGGGCAAAATAACAACTATATTTTATTGGTTGAAGGTTTCCCAGGCTTGTGTAGTGTAATGTATTTGTGGCTACATACATACATACATACATCGTACTTCGCGCCATATACAAATTAGGCATCACTAGCATAACCTTGCTTGCCAAAGTAACGCTAGCGCAACTTCGCTACCTTTCGCCTCCCTAAGCGCAACTTTGCATTTAGCGAGTTAGCGGCTCCCTGGCGAAAATTCATCTGGCGAAGTGAATTTACCCCAAAATATCCTTTAGGGTTCTACCCCGGGTGTAGCTAAAGATAGGTCCCTCCACAAAACTTTACCCAGTATTTTATCCTGTGACACTATCTACCAATATTTATTTATGATTCTTTCAACCTTCTTACTTTGAGAGCTATATTCAGACACAAAAGGTATTCTTTTTGTTTTGGTAGATGTTGCCTTCTTCCCTTTACTTGTAGTAAACAGACTTTGTCTCTCAACCGTTCCTACCTATTTAGCCACTTGAGAAATACATTTTCTTTTGTATCCCTTTACCAAAAATCTTTCTGTTAATATCTGCTCTGCTTTTTGATACTTATGTTCGGTAGATAAAATCCGTATGCCCTTAAAAACTGACCCCCTAGGGATTTCTTTTAAAATATGGGGGGCAAGGAAAGCTATCAGGTGATAAGATGTTGTTTCGATCTGTAGATTTACGGTAAAGTTCGGTACCTATAACTGCCTTTGTAATGGTCAATTTAACATCTAAGAAACTCAGGCTTTCGCATGAACTTAGTGGGATGGCTACTGTTAGCTTCCCTCACCATCTCATTAAATGTCTCTAAGTATGTTGTACAGGTGGAAAAAGGTTTTACTAACTCAATAATTCTAATTTCAATCACAGCTCCTTGTACATTGTTTGTAAAAAGTCACATTATTCACCACCTCCCTTCTTCCTAATTTGGTAAATAACAATCAGAAGAAGAACAAAAGGTCGGTGCTTTTATGTAGACATAGTTCTGATGCTGGTGTGGAAGTCTTCAACAGGTAAGTGGTTTCTATGAATTTCATTATTTAGTGATACTTTGTTTGCCTATGGCACCTGTTTTGTGATTGGCACAGCTAGATCACACAGAAGGAAACACATGGGGGGTTTAATTTTCCTGTTATGCCCCCCCCCCCCGGTTATACAAAAAGACACAGATCTAACTAGTTTGAGGTTTTTTTTTATATATATATATATTTCTATATTTTAGTGTCCCCTTGGATTAGGTTTGAAAAGAAGACCAAGGGCTTTAATTGAAACGTACTGTTAATGAGTATTCCTTGATTTTTTCCACGAGAGTAGTTTCTAAATCAGATATACAATATGAGCTTTGATTTGTCTGGTTTTATGGAGAGGTCAAAAGGATTGGTGACTTTGGGTGACAGAATTACACCATCCAGTGTTATCTATAACTGCTGTTCTGCTTGGCCTCTACCATGTGCATGACCCAGTGTGGTCGCCTATATTTAGACCCATAAAGCTATGATTTTCAGATTTTGTTTTTAGTTTCAGCGCCCCTTCAATTTCCAACATTTGGTAAACATCCCTTATAACAAGGCTATAGATATAGGAAACCATTAATTCATTCATTTTCCATTTAGTCATAGTTGAAGCAATATCCAGGGCAGCAAAGAAACATTCACCCCAAATCTCTTCCTAAGTTACCAGTATCTTTTACCAGATCTCAACCTAACTGGATTTTGAAATAGGCCGTTGTGCGGCTCAATTCTCCCCCTAGAAGTACCAATCTCATAATGTGGGACCTGTGCCCTAAATACAGCTCTAGACACAGATCACTACATCAGTTTGGGGTGAGAAGTGTGACAATAAAAGTGACTAGGGTAACATAAAGGGTACATCCAGACTTTTTACTTTGCAGCAGTGAGTTTGAGCTCAAGCAGTTGTTCTAGGGTTTAAAGATGTAGAATTTGAGTTTAGTTTTGAAGAGGTTGAGAGATTGTTCCTAACTGTTAAGATGCATTGATGGGTGTGCTTTCATACAGATCCCATTGTGATCTGATATAGCTCCATGTGACATGATCTTTGTCTGCTAATGCAGAAGTGTTAGTAAAGTTATGTCTTCTTGAAGCAAGACAAGTATGGTGTCTGTGTGCAGTTGCTCCTCTGTCTAAAAAAGCTGCAGATTGAGCTACTGGTTATCCCATCTCTTAAAGGAAAACTATACCCACAGAACAATGTAGGTCTCTATAAAAAGATATTGCATAAAACAACTCTTATGTAAAACCCTGTTTCATGTAAATAAACTATTTTCATAATAATATACTTTTTTAATAGCATGTGCCATTGTGTAATCATAAATAGAAAATTGGCATTTAAAAAAATAAGGACAGCCTCCTGGGATCTTATGATTCAACGTTGCACACAAACATACCAAACAAACTATAAAGTTAGGTCACACAAGCCAATTAACAGACAGAGTTGTGTCTCTTGCTTCCACACTTCTTTCTGTTACAGTTAGAGTTGAAATATTTCTGGTCAGGTGATCTCTGAGGCAGCACACAGACCATCACAAAATGGTGGTTCAAGGCAAGAGATGTAAAAGAGCAATACTTAAATATATATTCCAGTTTGGTAAGATTCTTTAATATGCCACTTAATTTGATATAAACTATCTGTTGCTTAAGTATTCATTTTAGGGGTAGTTTTCATTTAAGCAGAATGGTAACAGTAACAGAGGAAGGGTGGATTGGACTTTATCCATTCCTGCAGGGCATGTCAAACTGGTTGTTGATAAACACAATGAATGACAAGAGAAAGTAAAACGTTTCTATGCCAAAGTGCAAATACTACATGTAATGCAGGGAGTGGATTTTCCTTTCCTTTGAGTAGCTAAGCAATCTACTAGAGAACTGTTCTTTAATTTCCTATAGAAGAAGAAATGATTTCATTGTTACTGTTAGTCTAGCTATTTTAGGCATCATTGTAACCATGGATGTAAGTTTCGAAATGCCCCAGAAGGAAGTCAGTCTAACTGAATGAAATGAGAGAGAACTTTATTTCGGTAATCCCCTGTAATTTCCCACGTGATTACTTCACTTTTACCTCCAAACAGGGCCTGATTTCTAATAGGTGCGCCCTTAGGTCACTGCCCTCCCTCCGACCCGCTCAAACCTCCTCCCCCTCTAAAAAAATTACCCACTGACTACCCCCCTCACAATTCCTCCTATTGCCAGTACTGGGGACTGGGTGGGCTGGTTCAGTTGTGATGGCAGGCATGCAGGTTCAAATGCAGTGATGAGTGGGCAGGTTTAGATGCAGTGGGTGGGCTGGTTGCACCCAGCATGCCACCCTCAGCTCTTTGTTGCCCTAGACTTGGGCCTTTGTGGCCAGCCCACAAACCTGGGCCTGCCTCTGTACGGTTTCTATTTTTTATTTACAAATTAGGAGTAATGGGCATATGACCAGGGCTGGAACTAGGGGTAGGCAGAAGAGGCACCTGCCTAGGGCGCAAAGCTGTGGGGGCGCTGGGCAGGTGCCTGTTCAAAAGTATTCTACCTACCCCTAGTCCGGTCGGCTGCTCCCCTGCTCCTCTCACTCCTCCGCCCCCCCCCGTCACTCCCCCTCCCCTATCACTCCCCTCCCTTCCTCACACCCCTCCACCCTCTCGTCACTCCTTTCCGGGCCTCCCCTGTCACTCCCCTCTTAACAACCCTGTCCTTCCCCTTCCCTTACACTTCCCTATGGCGCATGTGTACTCGAGCCTGCGCACTGTCGCCTGCGTGCGTTCGTACACACGTGCAGTCACCAGGGAGAGGGGCGGGGAAACCGACAGAGTGCCTAGGGCGAGCTGCCCTCTTGTTCCGGCCCTGGATATGACAACAGTCAAACGGACTGGATTTCTAACAGGAGGCTCCCTGGCCACTCACCCCCTGACCGGCTCACACAGTCCCCACTTCGCAAAGCCCCACTGCTTGCCTCTAGTGTTGCCACCTGTCTGTTTTTTTTGAAGGGCTGTCCAGGTCAAAACTACCTGCCCAGTTTTCCAAATTAGGAAAACCAGACAGGATATGCAGTGTCGGACTGGGACACCAGGGGCCCATCCAAAAACCTTAGACCAAGGGCCTACCAAAAAATCTTAGACCAGGGGCCAACTATCAGTACTATTACCTTCCTCTCCTCACTCAACCTCTATTTTCCTAGTCTCTTTTCTTTACATGCTATAATCTATTATTCCATCTAGTTAGCCTCTTTGTTCTCATAGAAATAGGGAATGGCCATGAAATAGGCTAAATGTTTAACAGCATGAGGGCCCACTGACACCTCGGCCCACCGGGAGTTTTCCTGGTATCCCGGTGGGCCAGTCCGACACTGAGTATATGACTAATGCATTGAAATGTCACGGTGCAACCTCGCCCATTTCATCATGGCCCCATCCCCTGCTCGGCGTTAGATGGGCCAAAAAGTGACAAACTATTTACCTCCCTCAAAATCCCCCCTATTGCCAGCACTGGGAATTGGGGGACTTGGCAGGCAGGTTCAGTTGTTATGGTGGCAGCAGGCGGGTCAGTTTGGATGCAGTAATGAGCAGGCAGGTTCAGATGTGTCGACAGATAGGCAGGTTTAGATGTGGTGGGTTGCGGCCAGCATGCAGCCCCCAGCCCTTTGCCGCCCTAGGCCCTAGCCTAGAGGCGTCCAAACTTTTTGCAAAGAGGGCCATGGTGTTTTGTGCGCGATCCACCAAGTTCAGCCCTTAGCCTGACATTCTTTGAGCTATTATTATTTAATTGGCATGCTGCTGTTAATCAACTGTGTGGGGCTATGGAGGGTACAATATATTTGCCCTTATCCCTTGTGTGTTGCCCTCATTCGTAATTAATGAGGAAACATAATACTGAAGGCAAATTAATATATCTGAAGCCCTGGAATCTAGGTTGAGACAAATACAGTTTTAATCTGGCATTTTATCTAAAACTAAAGAAAAAATTTGGCAAAATGTTATGCAAAATGTCCCCTTTAAATAGACTTATTATTATTTTATTATTACTAATTGGGCACCCCTGCCCTAGCCTTTGTGGCCTGCCTCTGTACAGTTTCTATTTTTCATTTACAAATTAGGAGTGAGGGGAATATAAGAAATTGATTTGAATCTCTAGTGACCAGACTAAAACGGTGGTTTACAGTCTTTTGGTAATTGTGAACAATGACACACTCTAATAACCAAAACGTGGGTGGGTGTGGGATGTGTTTCTCCGCTAATAAGGAAATGCCTGCCTGTTATGTCTGCTTTTGACTAAAATGGAAACTCCTTCAGGGAAATACACCAGCAGAAAAGCCACACTTTCTAACATAAAGCTTAGGGTCTGCTGGTATTTTGTGTTTATAAATTATACAGATTCATAATAGCTTAGTTAATATCAAGTATATATTTCTGTATATATAAACATTTATATTTGCACTGTGTACTTTTTTTGGTAAGCCAAGGTATGGAATGTTTAGATGTGATTCATGAATATAATGATATATGTAAATATTCATAACAGTTTAGTAATCAGCATAAAAATGTGGATAGGTACAGTATACTGAAATAATCACTATACATGTTGTGTGTATGCTCTCCAATGCCCTTGTTGGTTATTACAGTATATATGGGTGAGGCAACACAAAAGGCTACGGAGGATGCATTAAAATTTCTAAGACATCCCAATTCTAAGGGTTCGAAATTAATTTTCTAATAAAATTAGAATTTTTAAAATTCAAATCTCAAAGTAATTTTTGGGCTACTTCGACTATCGAATTGCCCAAAATTCGATTCGAATTGAACAAAAATCGAATTTTGAAGTACTGTCTCTTTAAAATCCTTCGAATTTGACACTTTGAAACCTTAAAGCTGCCGCATTGCCATTTTAGCCTATGGGAGACCTCCTAGAACCTGTCCTGAAATGTTTATGAATTAGAAGGGTTTTTTTGAAAATCGTTCCAATCGTTTGAATCGAACAATTCAATCTATTTCAATTCAAACTGTTTGGTCCATTTTCGATCGGAAATGGCCTTTAAAAAAATTCAATGGACAAATTTCGACGTTTTTTAACTTCGAAATTCAACCATTAGTAAATCTGCCCCTACGTGTGATTTAAAGGTTTGACATGGATGCATTGCACTCTGTATAAATTAGAAAGACATTGCCTTTATTTCCTTAATGAGGTGATTCATCACATGATGCTACATTACCTTTAAACGTTTTCTCATGTGTAATTATATGCTACCTGTTTTATGTTTAATAAGGCAGCTGTGAAATCCCTTCATTTGTTACACAAATATTGCTAAATTACACAGCGTTGCTCTCTTATTCCCGCACTCACTTCCAGTAAAAAAGGTAATAAAATTGACTGTCTGGGTACAACTCTGCTTGACCATATGCAAACATATAAAAAGATGCATGGCACATACCTTCACATTTATGTTTATTTAAACGTTGTATCAACATTTCTATCCAAGTTTTAAGACTTTCCTTAGGACCCAACACGTGGGGGGTTATTTACTAAACCTTGATCTTTTTCTTGTCTGGGTATTTAGGGCAAAAACTTGAATTTTCAGGGGGAAAAAACGTCCCTTTTTTGAGATTTGTTATACCCTGAACCTGCAAAAAGTCAGAATCTGAAAAATCCGCTATCTCAAACCTGTCAGGGTCATGTAGAAGCCAATGGGAGATGTCCCTTTTACAATTTGCAGCTATTGTCTGATTTTGTCCGATAATCTGTAAATTCTGGGCTTTCAGGTGATAACCTGAACAAATCAAGCGATTTGGGCCATCAAATCCAAAAAATATGTACGATTCAGGTTTTCAAACGATCTTATTTTTTTGCAGACCCAACTTTTTTTAAGTTATTTTATTGACAAATAATATAAAATCAAGGATGGGTACGATTCAGGTTTTCTCACGATCTTATAGTTTCTTTATAGACCCAATTTTTTTTTGTTATTTTATTGATAAATAATATAAAATCATGGATGGGTGCTGTCTTGTCCTCCCTATGTATTACCCTGGGGCACAATCCAATAAAGAGACTGAGCTTGGAGTCTGTACTGGATAGGCAAGTGGATTAGATAAAGACAGCTGAGTGGAGAGATGAAACTGTAACTAATACAGAAAATGTTTTCAATGAACAATAATATAAACAATATATATGCATATAAACTGCAACATGTTGAAGTGACTTGGTGCAACTTTGAGTCTATTTGCTTACCAGCAATACTGCCATAAAAGGAGAATGCAGAACTGTGTGCTTCTTCCACAGCATGGACTGTAAAATATAGTCCTAGCTCCCATAAGGCACTGTTTTAGTTCACATGTTGGGAGTATGGTAGCCTGATTAGTCCAAATGCAGTTCTGCCATAAGTCAGGTGGAAGTGTAGAACAAACATGAACTGGCCTTGTGCAATTACAAATGTCCAGCAGAGGGAGTTCGTCAAAGGAGCAATGAAATATAAAAGCATTATAACAGCTTTTGCTGGAGACATGACAGGTACGATTCAGGTTTTCACACAATCTTATAAAGTTTTTTCCAGACCCAACTTTTTAGTGGCAGATTTAACTAATGGTTGAATTTCGAATAGAAAAAAATCTTAAATTCGACCATCAAAATTTCTTTGGGGGGGGAGGCATTTTCGATTGAAAATGGACCAAACAGGTACGTTTTGTGATCGAATTGAAATCGTTCGAATGCATCGTTCCATTAGAGCGTTTTCGACCAAAATCTTTTGAATTCTCAGGACTTAGAAAAATTTTCAGGACTGGCTCTAGGAGGTCCACCATAGGCTAAAATGGCAATTTGGCAGCTTTAAGGTGGTCGGAATTCGAATTTTTTCAATTCAACTCAAATTTTGGGCTATTCAATAGTAGCCTAAAATTACTTTGAAATTCAAATTTTAAACAAATAATATAAAATCATGGATGGGTACGATTCAGGTTTTCACATGAGCTTATAGTTTCTTTCTAGACCCAATTTATTTTGAATTATTTTATTGATAAATAATATAAAATCATGGATGGGTACGATTCAGGTTTTCACACAATCTGATAAAGTTTTTTCCAGACCCTGTTTTTTGAGTTATTTTATTGATAAATAATGTAAAATCATGGAAGGGTACGACTCAGGTTTTCACACAATCTTTTTTTCCAGATCCAGTTTTTTTAGATATTTTATTGATATAAAATCCTGGATGGGAGTATAGTCGAGATAAAATCGAGTTTTGGTAAATAACCCTCCTATTCTATTTCTATTAACTGAAATGTTCAGAACATTTAAGGTTTCAAACAGATGTAACAGAAAATCACAAGGTGGCATTGAATTGTTATTTATTTAATAATAAATTAAATCAGCTAAATTCCACATATAAGTAAAACTATTTGCAAGTTTCTCTAGATGTGCTTTTTCTGTGAATTTTGCATAAAATGTTTGAAATCACAGTCATTTGTAATTACCCCTTTTAATTGTCAAATAAAACCATGTTAACTTCCTATTTTCTTCCATGTGCAGTATTAGTTTTACTGGCCCATTACAATTTTTGGATCTAGACCATGGAGCTCTTAAGCTGGCACAGACAGTTTACCCTGCCGATGGAATCCCCTATTAAGTCATCCTGCCTCCCTTCCTTACAATGCTGTTCCCCATTGTGATCATGTTTGTGTTAGTCAGAACTACGAAACTACTGCATGAAGGCACCAAAACCACAAGTTCTGTACGCAAGTCAGTTGCAATGTAGGTCATTCAGATTAACTTTTGTCATTTAAAGCAGAAATGCTTACTGAGTAATTTTCACTGTCACACAGTAGATGGCAATACTGATAGCTATTGGCCTGCATCTTCAGCTCATTCAGTATAATGTAATGCTAGTCTCTGGGATATGGGAGGGGGAGGCTTTAGTACTCATAATTCTCTAAAACTGAAAAAATGTCCATCCTTGTAGTTTATAGCTGACACTAAATAAATCTGTTAATTAGGGTGTTAAAGGAAAACTATACCCCCCGAACAATGTAGGTCTCTATAAACAGATATTGCCTA
>CM044441.1:37615489-37670948 GCA_024363595.1 Xenopus borealis
GCGCTCGCAAGGGGGGCCTGGCTCTTTGAATATTGCAGCGCTGCCGGGCCCCCCTTCAGCCCTGGGCCCGGGAAACTTGTCCCCCCTGATGGCAGCCCTGGCAGTGAATCAACAGAAGCTACTGGGGGTATATTTGGAGGTACAGATCTTTACTGCTATGATTGCATTGGACTGGTACAGAAACCCAAAACATAATGTACAATGAATCAACCCTACTTCTTTAGTCAAGCGTTATATCTCCTTATTGGCTCACGTGACCTAACGTATTTTTACCTGTATGTTCTCAGGGGTCTGTACCCATCAAGTATTATTATTTTTATTAACACGTATTCATATTGCACAGTGCTGAGTAACTTAAAAGCTTTGCTTATAAACTCATCTGAACTACAGTTTCTGTTCAACTGACAAAATTGTGTCAGGATTGTACAGGATTGCAACAATCCACCTCCCTGAACAATAAATGGTAATATAACTCTTATTCCTTACAGCCTGGAGTTTGCAATGCAAAAGTGCCCACCATAAATTCACAACTTATGAAATGTATACAATAATAGATTGTGGATAAAAAAGATGCATAAGTAATGAATTGGTGTTTGTATAAAGAATCTATTAGCGGCATTAACTTTGTGAAGGCAATATTTATTTTATAATTCGTGGATAATGATTAAAGGTTCTTAGACGCGTGTAAGCGCGGAACGTAGGTTCAGACGCAATATGCTGCGTCTGAGCCTGCATTCAGCGCTTTCACGTGTCTCGTGGGTACAACGTCATTGAAAAGAATGGAGTGCGTCTAGACCTGCACTCCCCTGCGGCTGAACGCAGCCAAACAGAACACAGGAGTAGGAACGCAGCGCAGGTAACAAACGCCTGTGTGTAAGGGCCCTAAATCTTTGAAATTAATGCAAAAACATTGGGTAATTAAGAGGGCAGATTTAAAAAATAAAGATGGTAATGTTTCTCAATTCAAAAAACATGAGGAAAAAACACAAATGCGAATACAGATATTTTCTGGAACTTCGAATAATCAGGATTTACTAAAGAAAAAATCTTGGAATAAAATTTGGCAAGTAAAAGCTGGAGAGGTTCTATAGCAGTTCAATGGGAATGATTTCAAGCAATTTGAATTCTTTATTTATTTTAAAACATTCAAGTTTTTCGGCTTCACTGAAAATGAATGAAACAATGTGTGTGACGCGAAACGACTATTGGGTTTGAGTTGTATTGAAATAAGGTAGTGTTCAATACAAGGGAAAAGTTGCCCACGTTTTGCTGCTTTCTTTTTTTGGGCCGCTACCAGTTAACATTGTAAGCAATATCTATCAGTGCATGGTGTAATTTCCAATCAAGTATTTGAAATGAGAGATGCGTTGTTTTATTGCCTATGAACACATTACGGATGTACAAAGCGCGTCAGGCATTTTATAATTTAATTTCAATATGTATGTGAGCCTGTATTATTTTTTGTCAAAAAGAAACACAGTTTTCACTCAAGAATGGTCTCATTCTACATTGCTATAGAAAACAAAGACTATGCTTATCTAATATGCCAAATGTGTTTTGTGTTCAGTTGTGAAGATTATATGAATGTTCAATCCACAGTTTTCAGAAATTGTTCTTTAACTTACTCAGCATTTATTCTTCTGTGAGTTATATGCATTCAGTGCCTGCAAGAAGACCATGATTACAAAACTTTAAACAATTGCTTGTTCACAGATACTAGAAAGCACCACAGGAAAGCTTACAAACAGCTTCCTTCCGAAACGAAGGTTGTCTTAGCAATATTAAAGCTATGTGCCAAAAATAGGAATTTCCATCCAGCAATCCCTCAGTTGTACATCAACCAGACATAGGCAAAACTGGTTTAAACAGTCAAATCACTGTATGTAGTAAAAATCTGAACAATGCAAACTAATTTCATCCACAAGTTTTTGTGCATGTTTTATATTTTGCGCAAACTAATGGTGCCTCAAACACCACTATAGAAAATATTGTTCTATTGTTTGTATAAGTTTGCAGTGTATACCAACACCAACAACATTTCTTTTCATGAAAAATACATCATATTAACTGAAATAATTATGCCACATTTAAAGGGAAAATGTGTTTCAAACATGAGCTTATTCAGATTGGGCTTCTGCGGAAACTTTTGTATTTTTTTACACACACACATACCTGATTCCACAAATGAAACCATGATACTCTTATGAACCATTTCCCACCAACTTTGGCTCACAACGGAAGGGTATTACACTATAGGCTTAAACTGGGATAGAGACTAGTCCCAGTGTTCACAGACAGATGTTCATGGCTTCTTTCCAATCTATGGAATAGGATTGTACATGTTAAAAAATCTATATTTATTTTTGGAAGTTCTGAACTCCACGGCGAGGCTTGTTCCAATCCAACCCTATGAGACGAAGCGCATTTGACGAGACGGATACGGCGATTATAATGTAAGTAATAGAAATGTCGGACCTTGTAGCTGCGTGCATCCAACACGACACGACTGTCAGATGAAGACGCAACATGTGGCGTTCGCATCCAACAATCGTGTTGTCAGGTGCATGCAGCTACAAGGGCTGACATTTCTATTACTTACATTATATTCGCTGCATTCGTATCTTTGCATGCGCTTCCTCATAGCGCATCGGAACAAGCCGCATAATGGAGTTCAGCCCTTAAACTGACCTTGACCAGTGTGGCAGGTCATTATAAAAATGTATTGCATAAACCAGCCAAAATGAAAAACACTATTTCATAAATACATACCTTTTTGGTTATGGATAATCCTAATGAGTAAAACTGCTGTTTTAAGAACTAAAGGCCAGCCCCTGGCTCTCGCACAAACCAAGGACATGCTAGGTTAGTAATGAATGGACAAAGCTCTTTATTTTATTTACTGTCAAGTGACCTCTGAGGCAACACACGGACTATTAATGGTGGCTCAAGGTAAAAGGACAATATTTACTGATATATATATATATATAGAAAAAATGGAAGATCAGCACACACCAACTTGAATGAAAAAAACAATTTTTATTTTACAGAAAAATGCAAAAGTGCATCTTAGACCGACGTTTTGGTCCCACCTGGGGACCTTTCTCAAGGGTCCCCAGGTGGGACCGAAACGTCGGTCTAAGATGCACTTTTGCATTTTTTTGTAAAATAAAAATTGTTTTTTTCACTCAAGTTGGTGTGTGCTGATCTTCCATTTTTTCTATACATCTTTATGATCCGTGCACCACCATTTTACAACAGTTTGAGTGCGGACACTCTGGGACTATTATATATATATATATATATATATATATATATATATATAGTGGTATAGTGACCAGGAAAAGCTGTAAAATGTTGACGTCTCCCCAGTGATCAAGGTCAGCTCCAGGAAGGGAGCTGATAAACATAAAATCCATTTTCTGTTGAAAGAGTTTTGTAGCCAGGTAATCCATTCTACAGATCTAGTTCTGTCGTTGGAGCTCACCTTACAAAGGCAGGATATCCTGTGGAAAGGCTATTTACAGTTAATTAGAATATGGCGTCTTTCAGTAGGGCACAACAGTAGATCTTAGTACAAGGTACTGTTTTATTATTACAGAGAAAAAAATGAATCTCATTTTTAAAATGTTGGATTATTTGGATAATATGGAGTCTATGGGAGATGGAATTTCCATAATTTGAATCTTTCTGGATAACAGATCCCATACCTGTACTGTGTGTTTGAAACTTGGGAAAATAAACCTGTGTTTAGACTGAAGAGCCATGGTGTCACTATCTTATTGCTCCTTTGTCCCATGCTGCCTTCCTACCATTTACTTATCCCCCCAAAAATTGCATGTACAAGCAGCCAGCTTGATATAACTGAATACCTCTCTAGTCACCGTTTAAAATTATATAATTTACAAGATATTCATGGCTTTTGTGTGTTCCCGGAAATTAGCTTGACCAAATTCACAATTCGATAAGCATTCGACCATCGAATGCTTATCGAATTGTTTTAGGCTATCATTTTGCTTGCAATACGATTTCTCGATGAATTTGCACGATCGGATACCGATCGTTCGATTTCCCGAAACAATCGTGAAATTTCCTTTGAGAGTCCGAAAAATTAGTACGAATCGAACGATTGAACGCTCTGATCGTACGAATGGTATTCGAGCAGGACTTAGCCGCAGAAGCTTCCCATAGGCTTCCCATAGGCTTCTATTACAATTCGGTAGGTTCAATCTGGCGAAGTAGGCAGTCGAATAATTTAAAAATTTTAATTCCTTCAATCATCGAATGATCGAATTATAGAATATCCGATCATTCGATCTATTCGATATTTGATGATCGAAGAGACCAAATTTGCATATCCGATTTCACGAAAAATTCGTACAATCGGTATTCGATCGAACTTCGATCATTTCACGTGAATTTCATAAATCGGCCCCTTAGTTTCATTATTTGTCAGACTTTCTAAGCCTGGCATAAAATGTGCTAGTGGATGGGACCTTCTCTTTAGAAGAGGGTTTAGTTCTCTTTTAATTACACTTTTATTTTTTGTACTGGGTTTTCTGGCCACATAAGCCCCAAAATAAGGGGAAATCCTGTTCAAGAATTTGTATACATAAGTAATTTTACCATTCCCTCCTCATGACAGTAGCATGCAGTGTTTCACTTTACCACAGAAGTGGAATTTTAACATCCTTGTACAGTAGATACACCTCCTATGCTGAGACCTTTTAGCTTGCCATTGTCCAAATGTTTGCCATTAAAATTGATCGCACTTCCTTTGGAAGAAAGAAGGGGGTAGCTTTATGTCTAAATTCATGGCACCCCCAACACTATATCAGCATCGGATTCAAGCATGATAGGCTGTGTTTGGTTTTACCTGCCTGTTTGGTACATGCTTCAGCAGTTAAGGTTGGCGTGCCCAAGCTGGACATTGAAGTAAATTCTCTGTAGCTTTGAACCTTTCCACAAAGATTACTAACTGTTCCATATTTTTGGGTATTAATTGATCCATTCACTATTCCTTTTAAACAAATCACAAGAAGAAGAAAATGAGATTTAATGGGGTCATTGCTGTTGCCCACCAGAAACAAAATAATACCTTTGCTTTTCTTTTCTAACCTGTAGGTGCCTTCCATTTTAATTGCTGGCTGCTCTGGGCAACATCATAGGTAACATATATGCGCTATGTTAATAAACAAGCTCCCATGGCAGGGCACTTTATTTCTCACATATAAAAATACTAAAAAGTTAGAGGTTCATTCCCAGTGTTACATACCCCACCATAGTTTATGACAATCTTTGTAACTTTTTAATATTACTGTTACAATATTGTGATGAATATTACATTTGTATTGCCTGCCATTTATTCATAGATAAAGTGATTGTCTTGTAAATTTATCATTATCTGTTCGTTCTCAGCATATCTTCCATGCCACCAAAAACAAATTTTGTAAATTAATGTAGAGCTGGATACTGATTATTCATTGAAAATCTAAAGAATTAACCTTGCCCAAGTTAGCATGCAGTTGTCACCATCATATGCTTTCTCCCTATCATACATTCTCTAATGTTTCTGTTATTTTAAAGTGATATTGACTTTTTTTTGGGCAGTTTCAGTATATATTTATGCCAAAGGTTATAGTTCCCTAAAATGATTTTGCTGTAGTGCCCAGTAGCTTCTACTTACATCACTGCTTTGGAGATTCCTTGGGCCACTAAACTCACAATAGCTTTCTCTTAACTTGCTAATAAGAATCACTTTAAGAAAGAGGAAGCTAATGGTTTCATTCAAATGCAATGTAAGAGTCCTAAAATATGTAACGGAAAATTACACCACAAATGTGTAATTGTGAGATTTGGATTGCATAGAATTAATGAGTGGAAAACATATCCTGAGTCAGTCAGCACACTGACCAGATACAGTAGTTAGTGAAGCAATACATGCAAATGCTTTCTATCTGGTACTGACAATGAAGTGAAACTATTCTCTGGTTCCCTCAAAACAGAAAGAAGTTAAGCTAAGATCATAATGCCTTATTTACTATTAACAATTCAGCATTTCTTACAGCACTAGTTTCTTATTCAAATCAGTGCATGGTTGCTAAGGTAATTTGCACCCTAGCAACCAGATTGCTAAAATTGCAAACAGGAGAGCTGCTGAATAAAAAACTAAATAACCCAAAAAACACAAATAATAAAAAATGAAAACAAATTGCACATTATCTCAAAATGTCACTCTCTACGTCATACTCTAAGCTAATTTGAATGTGACCAGCCCCCTTAAGCTTTGCCATTACCCTTGTAATTGATGCTGCAACTGGCAAAGTGCAGGTTCTTTATGTATGTATGGATTCTTACAGATGCTAAATTTTGGTAAGTATAAAATTTACTCATTCCCTTACATCCCATACGGCAGCAACTATGAGAGCTAGATAGATAAGGGTGGGATCCAGTTACACCACCTAGGCCAAGGACCCCCCTATCCCCCCAGGTTATGCCTTTACCATTCAATTAAAACACAGAGATGGCAAAAATCTGTGGAGGTCACAGGCTTTATTTGACAGTTAAAAAATCTAAGTCTAGGTACACCCTGACCCCAGCTGCGGCTCTTATTCTCCAAACTTGGGCTCAATGCCCAAAACATTTTCCAAACCTGAAGCAGGGATCATGGGGCCGGGCGCACTCAGTGACCGCCTTTTTGCCCATCCTCCTGCTCCCTCATTGTGCATAAATGGTGCTAACCCAGTCTCTTGCATGCCTCAGATAAGACCGTGCAGTCCCAATCTGATGCACACTCGTGACTCACTAAAGGTAGGCCTGCACTGTAACCAAAAGGTACTCCTTGAGCCGCACTGACGCCAACCAATGGAAAAAAGGGGAGGGGTGACACCTATCCTTTTCCAATGGCCCAACTACCCAACCCGTGACCTCCACCATTCCTCCATGAACACCTTGATGTTCCCAATGAACAACCCAAACCTTCCTCCAATAACTGCACTCCCTGTATAAGTGTGTTTGCATACAATTTCATATTTTCATGCCTGTTACACCCCCACAGGAGGAACACATACATTTATGCATGGCCTTGTTAACGTTTTTCCTGACCTTCTCTCTGCCCTGGGAGAATTTAGCACCTTGCCAATTGCTCCTTGGAATCATATCTGACCATGCTATACACCAGATTCTCCCATTCCTTCTATGTCCTGTGTGACATAAGGTCATTCCCCCCGCATATACTGTATGACCAGCAAATGTATAGGATTCCAAAAAAGGGCAATATTTACTTAAATATATATATACCAGTTTGGTAAGATTCTTTAATATGCCACTTAATATGATATAAAATTTATATAAACTGTATATAATCTGTTGCTCAAGTATTCATTTTGGGGGTATAGTTTTCCTTTAACTCCTTCTTGCTTTCAGTTCAAAGCTTCCTCATGTGGACTGACCAATTTTAAATTCTTATATACTTTAATGGTTTGGTGGGAGAAACCCAAAACTGGTATCCTGAAATCTTCTGCAAAACCTTTTCGCTAAAAATTCTGCTGATCCCCTGAACTGGATAACCCTGTAATGCTTCAATTAGCTTACCCACCTGTATTAACGTTTCCATTCTTCTGCTGAGCTGCTCAAAAGAGCTGCCTATTCACCTCCTTATTTTTGTTACATTCACTTAAAAAAAACAAAAAAACCCTTCAACCACTCAAAATTGACTTGCTCTTCCTTCCTTCCCCCTCAATCTTAACCCATTCTCTTTGGCCTATACTACTTCCCTTGTCAGATCATTTATATATATCTACAAATTTCCCAGTTTCAATTGCCTGCCTCAATTTTCTAGGCAAATGCACTGCTGTTTCTGTCAAGGTGCATGCTGCCCCTACTGGCAGCACCAACTGACCTCATTCCTTTACTGTAACCACTTATCCTATCTCTCTTTTCCCTTCCTATCTTTAAAATATTTTTTAATTAATGCCAAAATTTTTCCCCCTTCTGTCTTGCTATCTGATATATTAACCACACATTAATCTGAGATCTCAACTCACCCAATGCACCACCCCTCACAGCTGAGCTGCGTCCTTCCTCATGCACTGGATGACTTGCCACCGAAGTAGAGGCCTGTTCCTGCTGACTTCCACCTTGACTTCCCTGACCCTTCTGCTGTTGTCTCTTCTCTTTCCTCCATTGTCTCAAACGCTCCTCCTCTTCCCTGTTCCTGAAATAAAAACTCAGGCCACAATTATTACCCTGTTACATGTTACTCTGATGCTTCCACCTGGGCCTCCTTGCATGATGCCAGGGTCTTCTTGCCTGCAGCTAATCTTAACCAAAATTTTCAAACACATCATTGCCATCATCAACATCCTTTACCTCCTCTCAATCCTCAAAGCCATAAATCTCCCAGTAATGGTACCCTCTTCCATACCTGGGCCTACCCATATTCTCCTCATAACAAGGACAGCCATTACCTCTCAGTTTGTAGCTGCCTCTCCCCTTTCTCTGTATCCTTAATACCTGGGTGAGGGAACTGCCTCAATCCCCCACCCACCCTTGTCCTCCAAGTCCTCCTCAATTTTATCCCCATTCAACTTCCCCCTCCTGCTCGCTGGTGCTGGCTCCTACCCCCGATCTGCTTCCATTGGTGGCAGTGCTTGATCCCCTACATTCCCTTCCCCCTTAGCGGTGGCCCACCATGATCCCCTGCTTCTGGTGGTGGGAGCGGTGCCCAGGCCTTTTCCTCCCCCCCCCCCAGTGAGCCTCCAACACCCTTTGCCCTGTGCACAGACTCTTAGCAGCAGACTCACCTTTGGCTACTTCCCTACCTCTGGTCGATTCCACAATGACCTCACCACTAGCGCTCCTTCCTTCTCACGATATCTCAGCTTGTTCCATGATCCCTTCTCCCTCGCCACTTCCTCCTGCTGTTTGTCTGGATCTCTTGGCCTGTAAAAGAAACCTCGAGCTTTGCTTCACTGGGGGGCCATCCATTCTCCTGATCTCCAGCTCCCAGTCTTCTTTAAACTACATTGGACCAAGGATTCTTCTTTTTGACTTCTCCTTCCTCACTATCACCAGGGGCTCCATTGCTGACTCCATCTCCTCAAAATGGCTGCTACTGTTGCTGTGGATTCTCCTGCCACCAATGTCGAACCTCCAACAAACAAAAAACAAGTAAGTCTGAGCTCCTACACAAAGGCATCTCCTTAAAAAATCTTTCCTGGCTAACACACCTCCCCCTGCTTCCACCCCCAGACCGCCCCTCTTTTCCCCCACTGTTGCCAGCCCCCTTCGATTGTTCTTACCTGGGGGCTAGCTGGGAAGGGGTGGAGGAGGCTAAATTACTCCGGCTGTACCTGAGGGGGAAGGGGGGCCTTGCCTAACACCATTTCTGCCCTAGACGGGCTTCATTCCCCCTTATGGATAACTTTCCTACCAAGGGAAGTTTCCAAAGAACTTGGGCTGTTTGTTGTCCCCAGTGTGCTCTTCACCCTATCTGGGAGGCCTCGGTTATTAGTACTGACATATTTGTCTGCTGAATAGAGAGACCATGTGATAACTTGTGTCTCTGAAGCCACCATTCTAGCTGAATTTTATGTCTCCCTGAAAATGATGATCTCTGAATCCAGAGAGGACAGTCTTTTGTCCCATCTCAACAGCACTTCCCGTTAAAGCAGTATGGAATCTGGCCCTGCATCATAGGTCGAGGTCACCAGGCCCAGCACCTTCATTAGTTCCGGAAGGAAAGAAGTATTGCGAAGAATAATCTGCTGAACCTCTGCCAGAATGAGATCTATCATGTTCTTTGGGGAGAAACATTTTAATCTCTGAAATACTGAGGAAAAGTTGAATTGAACTGAAATTGAATGGATCCTGCTGGTGTTAGCACTGACTTTCAACAACCAGCATAGTGTTTGCAGAAGCTGAATAGTCCTGGCTAGGCAGGGGCGATCCTGGCCTCTGCCACCTGAGGCAGCTTGCTCTTTCTGGCTCCCTCCCCTGTGCGCTCACTTTTTTCAAATTTTGAGGTCCACGCAGGGAAGAGGTCCAGGATTTCTGGTTTGAAAAATGGATTGACTCTAGAAGTAACAGGAGCGTCATTTTTGCTGCACCTGGTACCTATTGGGGCGCTGCCGCCTGAGCAAGTTTCTCAACTCGCTCATTGGCGGAGCGTCTGTGTGGCTAGGTGCTTCATTAGAAGAGACAGGTATGGATCACTGTAATCTCTGTTTCATTAACACTGCCACTACAACTGATACAATCCTCATAAATACTCAAGAAGCAGTGGTTATCCCAAAAGGAATAACTGTAATTTGGAATTGGTGTAGAACACCTCCAATGTAATTTGTTATTTGTAAAAAAATTCCTGTAAGCTTTGGAGGTAAGCATCTTCTAAGTCCAGTGAGGCCTTATAATTGCCTTGATCTAAGATGCTTATGACTGAACTCATGATCTCTATGCAACGGGACTAATTGTGAATAAACTGGTTAATGAAACTCAGATCTATGATGGTTCGTAGTTTCCCATCTGGCTTCTGGACCAAAACTCTTGAGGATGTTCACTAGACCAATTTCTGAAGGAGGCACTGGTTCCAAAACTCTTGCTGCAATGAACTCCAAGATGGCCTGTTCTTTCTGCGATATCTTAAAGAAGTCATTACTACTCTTGAATGGATTCAAATTCTATTTGATATACCTGGCTCAGAAGGTACTTTTCCTTCTCTGAGCTGAGTGTCCATCATTCCCTCTCTCATTCTTTCCAGAAAGGATTTTTTTAAACAAACAAAAGGCACCCTGCATAGCTCTGTCTCTTGATCTCTGAAGGCTAGATTATCTTTTAGGAGAATATCTCTTTGAACGAAAAAAAAATAAAAAGATTCCTCGGGTGTCTACTTGTTTCCTGAGGAAGATATCTGCTTCCCTTGGAGCTCAACATGGACTCTATCAGCTTTTTAAGCTTTGATCCGAACAAAACTACCTGGTTCAAACCGCATGGAACAGAGGCTGTTTTTAGATGTAACATCAGCCAACCATGTTCTAAGCCACAGAGCTCTTCTAGCTGCTGTGGAAAGTACCATAACTTTTAAAAACAGCTTAATACTCTCTATTGTGACATCACACAAAAATCTACTGCTGATCCAATTCTAGATAAGGATTCCAATAAGTTGTCTTTGGGTACCTTATTATTTACATTTGCCTTTCTCCAAAATTTAGATGCCTGAGTCACATCGGAAGCTGCTAAGGCAGGTTTACCCAGTGCCACTGCTGCTGACTAAGAACGATTAAGGAGACCCTCAGCTTTCCTATCCATGGAATCCTTAAGACCGTACCCATCCTCTACTGGAATTAAAGTCTTTTTATTTCAATAAATTTTTATTGTTATTTCAAAAAAATTTGCGTACAGAGTGTTTTTTAAACATAGGTCACAAATATGTATACATTAACAATCAAATGCTTAATGTAAAGCTAGCTAACACAATCAAATCAAATAAGCAAACATAGGAAAAGAAAAATAAAGAAATAATCAAAAAATAAAAATGAAAACCTCAACAACATAAGCTTTAATTTGGGTGAAAAAAGTTGTTACAGTGAAAAGTGCACCGTTGGCCCATCAAGCCCATATCTATAGTCTATCTAGGGGTTGCAAGTTAACAGAAATTTCTGATGTGTCTAATAAAATACTGGTCATTTTCTCTTGGGACATAATCCAATCTAATCTAGATTTTACAGATTTGCATCTGTTTCCATGCTCCTGCTATAGTCCTCTTAGCTGCTAACATAATAAATGAAAATAGGCGAAACTGGGCATTGGTCGGGTTCTTAGGTTTTTTTTTCCCAATAGGGCTACGGCAGGGTTCTTAGGCATAGAAACATCTGAATACACTCCCACCAGACATATATTGTCCTAAAACCCCGAAAGCAATTGGGATCTGCTAAATTTTGCAATACGTGCAGGTACCAAGTACCAGCAAAGTAAAACTTTGTAGTTTCTTCCAAAAAGGAAACATTATAAGAGGACCTTTTAGTTGAACTCCAGATCTGATCCCAATCCTCAGGTGAAAATTCTCTGGAAAGGTCATTTTGCCAAGCAGCCATATAAGGTAACATCGGGAGCTGTGGGGACTCAAAGAACTTATATAAATAGGAGACTGATTTCTTTAATCTAGGGGAATGGATGCACCATTTTTCAAAAAATTTGTGAATAATGAATGAATATTGCGAAGAAATCCACAAAAGATGATGGCACATCTGGATCCAATTTTTATTTGAAAAGAGCGCTGCAGAAATCACCTAACGCGTTTCGGGAGTGTATCCCTTAATCATAGGGAAGCCTATGATTAAGGTATCCCTTAATCATAGGGAAGCCTATGATTAAGGGATACACCTCCGAAACGCGTTAGGTGATTTCTGCAGCGGTCTTTTCAAATAAAAATTGGATCCAGATGTGCCGTCATCTTTTGTGGATTTCTTCGCATCTTGCAGTGGGGGCACTGACTGACTAAGCACCTGGACCTGTAATAAGGGAAGCGCGGTGAGCTAGAGCAGTTTTTCTTTTTGTTTTTTTTGTTCACAATGAATGAATATTATTGTGAATATACAAAATTATGTAATTGTTGTAACCTAAACCTCTCCTCCAATGGAATTGAAAGCTTGTCTATCAATTGTTGTAGGGAAAGAGGGCCTGACTATGTGCTTAGATGCCGCATTGCCCAAATGCCACGATCTGATGACCATTTAAAGGAAAACTATACCCCGAAAATGAATACTTGAGCAACAGATAGAGCAACAATAGAGACCTACATTGTTCAAGGGGGTATAGTTTTCCTTTAAATTGGGATACTTGGAGACCTGGGGTGAATTTTGGGTTTCCAAATAAAGGTGCTGCTGGACCTAGAGGGGACCTCAAATATAGTTTTTGAACAGCAGCATCCCATATTTTCAAGGTGTGAAGCAAACAGTTACACGCCTGTTTAGGGCTCTGTCCTAGGGGGTACCAGAAAAGTGCAGTTGGAGAATAAGGGTGTGTAAAAGAAGCTTCTAAAAAGATACCCAGTGTGGACAATCTGCTAGGGAGTGAAACATAAGAACCTGGGCTAATTGAGCCGCTCTATAATAGCAGTGAAGTTTTGGGAGGTCGAAGCCCCCCTGGTTTCTGGGTTGATATAAAGTGAGTTTATTAACCCTTGGTATTTTCCCTGCCCATATAAATTTCCGAATTGACAATTCAAATTTCTCTAGATGATCTACAGTTATTGGGATAGGTAAAGTCCTGAATAAATATAACAACTTCAGTAGAAGTTTCATCTTTACTGAGTTTATACGTCCTATCCACGATATGTGGTGTGAGTTCCATTTCAATAATAGAGATGTCAGAGCTTTAAACATTGGAGGGTAATTATATTCATATAAGTGTTCGAACAAACTTGTTAACTTAATACCAAGTAGTGAAATGTATTTGGGATGCCAGTTAAATTTAAAGTTCAGTTGAATTCATTTTTCCATCTCATGTGGGAGGTTAATATTCAGTGCCTCGGTTTTATTATGATTCATTTGTAGGCCTGAAATAGTACCAAATGCGTCTAATAGGCTATATAAATTAGGGAGTGAAGTTAGAGGTTGGGAGATGGTAAGTGTCAGATCGTCTGCGAAGAGACTAATTTTATTTTGTTGGCCTCCTACTTTAATACCAAATATATTAGGGTTAGAGCAGATAGCAATAGCTAGTACAATAGCTGTGTACTATATACTTGAAACTAAACACTGGGGCAAAGTTATCAAGGAGTGACGTTCCGCCACTAGAGTGAAATTCCACAGCTCTCAATTAATTTCTATAGAATTTTGAAAGGCGGATTTATCAGTGGGTGAAAGTTAGATCGAATAGATCGAATAAAAATCTATTCAATCATTCGACCATTCAGTGGTCGAAGTACTTCCCTTTTAAATTTGTATTTGACTGCCTACTTCGCCAGATTAGGCGAAGAAGCCTATGGAAATGGGAATTCCCATAGGCTGTTTTTAAAATTTCATGGCTGAATACAAATTTGAATACAAATGGTACGATCGAATGCTTCAATCGTAAGATTTTTTCGAACAATCGTACGAAAATGTATGCCTTTTTCGTGAAATCGTTCGATCGTACGATTTTATCAAAAAATCGAATAGCGCTAAAATCGAAGAAATTCGATGTTCGCTTTTGTGGGATTTTAATTTGATAAATCGAAAAAGGGTAGAATTCGAGGGCAAAAAGCCCTCAATTTACGACCCTTGATAAATCTGCCCCTAAGTATCCAGTAACACAAATGGGCTGAACTCTCCACAAAAACAAATACTCCTCTCTGCAGAACTGAGAAAACATAAAGCAAACATTGCCTTCATACAAGATATCTACTTGAAGAAGGGAGATCTTCCCAAATGGTACAATAAATACTTCCCAGAAATATATACAAGTGCTCCACAGGATACAAAAACAAAAGGAGTAGCAATTCTCCTCTCCAGAAACCTGAACTTCTCGGTTGCAGACACCAAAATAGACCTAAAGGGCAGATTTGTTTTCATGAATGGATATATTGGTTGCCACACTCTGGCTAATATTTACCTCCCTAACAAACAACAGGATAAGGAATTTGCAAACATCACTCAAACACTCCAGCATGTCAGGAAAATCAAGCGTCCCTCCAACAACTACCTAAAAATTAGGAAACAGCTACACAACCTGCTTCTAGTAGACATATGACATACCCAACATATCAAGGAAAAAGTCTTTACCTATTACTCTGCAAGGCACAGCGTCTACACCCGAATAGCCTATATATTTATATCCCTACAGGCACTAGCAAAAGCACATAACCCATACATCCACCTAAGACCATTTTCCAATCAAGCAGCCATCTCAATCCAACTCAATCTCCCAGGCACCTCCAAACTTGGAGAATGAATTAATCCTTTCTTAAAAAAAACTAGATTTGGTGAATGAAATTGGCAGTTAATATCCGCAATTACTTCAAAGAAAATATGACAACAGAAACATCACCAATGACATGCTGGGATGTGCACAAATGCGTGATCAGAGAAACTTTCATAGAGATGAGACAACGAAATAAAGCACGAAATCAAAAAGTTGAAGTATTGCTAGCGACAATTAAACTCCTAGAAACACAGCATCACTAGCTCAACAAACAGCACACGAACTAGCAGAAGCAAGACGAGAACTTAAAGAAAAACTAAACGTGTATATCAACAGAATACAAACATTAATTAAACATAACTACTACAAACATTGTAATAAATGTGGCAAACTACTGCCAAGTGCGCTCAAGAGGAAAGAAAGACATGCTAACCAAGAGCTCTGTTGTAAAAGTATCCTGAAAGTATCCTCAGCCCTTATAAACAGGCAATATAAGACTACTGCTGGAACCCCGAATGCTCCTAGAATGGGGAAATATGGACCGAAGCAGAAAACCATAGAGCACTTTGTAAAAAAAAAGTGATCAGCCCAACGATACTCCACCGTGGCCTGCAAATGACGATGGTGACGCAGACCCAACCAAACTCCAACAGTCTGATCCAGGGGTTCCAAATACTCTTGGTGGCTATTGCCGAATCCCGTGCCGCACTGTCTACACAGATTGAGAAGCTGAAGGTAGACTTCTCGCTGTTACGTGCAGATGTCCAAACAATCCGTGAAAGGCATCGAGAGATGGAGGGCAGGATCTCCAGCCTAGAATACGTACAGGGCCCTGTCCCAGGCCAAGTGCGCTCAAAAACTAGCAAAAGCCTACATCCCAAAGATTTGGTCAGGTACAGTAGAAAAATTTAAACAGTTTGGTGATTATATTAATAACAACAGATTAAACATAAAATCCACTCATTAATTTAATACACAAGGTATACATTTTTTGGACATTAAAGGTGTAGGAAATTGTGTTGTGACAACCATTTACAGAAAAGAATGCTAAGACAAAATATTGTAATATGTAGATTCTTGCCATCCTAATTATTTGATAAAGCTCATTCCATATAGCCAATTTTTACGATATTACCGCCAGTTTTCTGATTTTTATGACTTCATTGAAAAATCTAATATAGTACTTGATGTTAAACAGAGTTTACTCAAGGGTAACGAAATTAAGAAATTTACAATCAAAAACTATTAATCCTTAGTTGAGCCACCATGTTTAGACAACAAAGATTCTGTTCCATTTCTAAAGAAATGTTTGAACTCCCCACACCTATGTAAGGCCTTCAGTGCTATACAATCAGAAGCCAAGTTCACCCCCAATCGCTGGAAGCCCAGATAACCCTCTTGTTAAAACCCAACAAAGACCCAACGGACCCTGGCAGCTACAAACCAATCTCACTAGTTGATCCACCATATTTAGAAAACAAAGATTCTGTTTTCAGTTCTGTAGGGCTGTAACTTGAACATTAAGGGGCAGATTTATTAAGGGCTGAATAGGAAGTTCAAATTAGAGGTTTGAATTTTTATTGGTGTCAAAATTCACACATTCAAATTTTAATCCCCATGTTCGAATGTAAATTGTAATGTGAGATTTATCACACTTCAACAATGGAAAAAGTCCGAATTCGAATATTCACCACCTAAAACCTGTCAAATTGATGTAGAAGTCAATGGTAGAGGTCCATTGAGTCATCTGAAGATATTAATAGCCTACCTGACATTCAAGTTTTTTCAGAGGGAAAACTCAAATTGAATACGAATCGAATATGAAGCAAATTTTCAGATTGTTACTATTCATTTGTACAGTAGACATTCAAATTTTTTCTTAAATAACCTCCCATTCGAGTTGTGAGTATATTCAAATTTAGAGTAAAAAAATTTACATGAATTTGAAAATCGACCTTTGACAAATCTGCCCCTAAGTGATATCAAACAAGAAAATAGCACATGGTTGAGTTCTACAGGATTGTATAAATGTGGATTCAGTTGTTGCATACTTGTAAATATGTAAAGACAGCAAAAACATTTAATTCCTCTTATACTAATAAAGTTTATAGCATAAAACAATTTATAAATTGTAACTCTAATTTGGTTATATATCTTATAGCCTGTACTAAATGTAACATACAATATGTGTGTCAGAATAAAAACATATTTGAATAACATTACTAATGAAAAATGCACTACAGCAATTGCAAAATAGTTTTCGGATTGTTCTAATCGGTCACTTACTTTTTCCAGTTACTGGTATCGAAAGTGATCCCAAGCTCCAGAGGGGGCAATATGGTGGCCGAATTATTAAGAAAAGATTGAAAGTGGATGTTTTACCTCGATACTAAACAGCCAAATGGAATCAATTTGGAATTGTGCATTTGCTCATATTCTATTTATGTAATCAACATCTTTTGTGTGTAGATGACATATAAAGATTTGTATATACAAAAAATGTTTATGTTGTTTAGGGCCAGCATTTTGTTTGGTGTAACATGACTGACTCTTTGTAATTGGCCTTTTGTCTTTTAAATAGTGTGTTTTTTGGACTGTCTCATTAGCCTATGATTAAGTGCCCAGAAAAGGCACAAAACGCTTCAGGCTTTTTGCAAAACAATAAGGTGTAATATTTCTTGTTAATAAAACTTTGTCCGGTTGTTGTCAGTCTTTGTTCTACATGATTGTACTGTACCTCAGAATCTACATTCTCGGGTTACTGGTGAATATGTGGCAGACAACACACAGCATGGCAGGTGTTCAGAATCCTAGTAGGAAAGGGGTTAAAGCACACTGAACAAATGTCATTGTTAAATACAGGAGAATTCCAGTAACCATTTATTTAAATTGTATAACTGTAATTCCATTTTCTGTAATGCACCAACACAAGGTATTTTCTGCTGTTTGTTTGTAGAAGCTGGTAGAGATTAAGCACAGGCGTCACTGCCTGAAATGTGAATCTACTTCAGTAACCCTACATATCAGAAGAAAAAAATCACATCTCAGCATAGGAATCCCTCTCTTGCACTTGACAATGCTTTAAGTTTTAGTTATTAAAAGAAAGTCCAGTGTTTCAATGACAGTGAACTTATTGCACCAGCCTAAAATGGCAGCTTGTCAATAGCAGCAATGACAGGACTTCAAACTTGTCACAGGGGGTCACCTCCTAGAAAGTGTTTGTGAAACTCACATGCTCAGTGGGCTCTGGGCAGCTGTTGAAAAGCTAAGGTTAGGGTCATCGCAAATTATCAAGCAGAAAATGAGGTTTGTATGTAATATAAGTTGATGCTACAGGCTGATTATTAAATTCTGATGCTAACTGCCCTGATTTCTGTGCTGCCATGGAGTTATCAGTATTAATTACTAATCAGCCTTGTGTTGTGACATTTATAGTCTATGTGTACTGTATATTGTGAGAGGGTCCCTAAGCTCAGTAAGTGACAGCAGCACAGACTATGTGCAGTAAATCATCAGAAAACGGGATTTGTTATACTCACTGTTAAATCCCCTTCTCCATCATGGCAGCACAGGAACAGTAGGGTTAATGTGCTGTTCCCTTTAGGAGGCAGGATGGCTTAAAACTTGACAGGAGGGCAGGGACCGTTCCCGCTTGTTCCTCCCCTTCCAAGCATTGACCCCTCCTCCATCACTTTCCAATAGCACAGCCAAGAATAAAGATGGAAGTTAAGAATGAAGGGTGGGGCTCCCTGTGCTGCTGTGACGGGACTCAGAGAAAGGGATTTACAGGTGAGTGTAACAAATCCCCTTTTCTCGGATCGTCCCTATGCAGCACAGGAACAGTAGGGTTAGACAAAGAGCAGAACACTAATATGGCAGTTGAGGAACAAGTGTATTGCTGCTTGTAGCATTTAGCGGCCAAGCAAAGCATCCGCTGATTCAAAAACCTGGAACTGGTAAAACTTTGAGAAGGTGTGAAGTGATGACAATGTGGTTGCTTTACACAGTTGTTCTGTGGAAGCATTGTTGAGTCTTGCCCACGAAGTATTAAGTGCCCAGGTAGAGTGTGTCTGGTAGGCTTTGGTTATGAGGAGCTGTATCTATCTTGAAATTGAAGCTTAGCACCTGTGCAGCTGGGACCATAGAGTATGAAGAGTAAGTCAGACTGTCTGAAGCCTGCTGTCCTGTGGATATAGAATTTTAAGGCTTTCACCACATCTAGGTTATGCAGTTTTTTGTGGTTGGTTGGCTTGGGGCAGAAGGATGGTCTTATCTGTGCTGTAGCTTGTATGAACGTTCTGAGGTCCTGGTGTAAGGCCAGCTATTGTTGTAGTAGAATTTTAAGGGTTGATATTTGAACCTTGATGGAATTGACTCCTTGACCATTGCTAATCCTGTCCTGTAGACCTGTCCTGTAGGTATTTGGAATGTCTGATGGTTTATAGTCCTGGCTCTGCACCAAGTCATAAAAGTGTGCAGCTTTGTGTGCCTGCTTGTTATTCGATTTGTGAATCCCTTGCATAATCATATAGTGCTCTAAACAGCCATGCCATGAGGGAGAGCCTCTTGAAGTCTGGATGTTTGTTCTGGTCCTGGGTTAGCAGATCCTCTCTGAAAGGAAGACACCACAGAGGGTCAACAGATAGGTACTGGAGGTGCGAGAATGATAGGGTAGGGTGTTAGCACAATGGCTGTTGTTCAGAAGAGCCGAAGTCTGTGGAGGACAGGGTGTATCATTGGTATGGGGGGGGGGGGGAAGGGAGGAGGGCCTACGGGGGAGGCGTTTTGCACCAACAGGGTTTCCTTCTCCTTTAAAGCCGGTTGTGCCCTTGAGAAATTCCGGAACTGTGTATCTGGTGAAAATATTCCAAGTTCTTTTTTGGGGGGCCTGTGCAGCTGATAAGGAGGAGGGAGTGGAGGGATGCCCCAATACACCCACTTTTATAATCTGCTCTCTAAACTCTACTGGCCAGTCTGTTTGTTTTATCTAATTAAATAATCTGCACACGGCACTGCTTTAAAATACCAGCTCCTGGCAAATAACTTTTCTGTTCTGTTAAACTACAACTCACAACCATCCTCTTTTTTGAAATTTTAAGCATATACCAGAACCAATGAACAGTCATTTGAATTTTCGGAAAAGTGATTGCCCACCTGGGTTGTATCTATTATTGATTTTAGAACTAATTATTTATAATTTATCTACTGTGTTTTCTGGCCAGCCAGTGTTTTAGTGATTATATAATAAATTGTATTTTTAATATATTGGTTTTGCAGTCCACATTCTACTTATTTTTTGTCCTTGTTGTGAAGACACCACTCCCCCGTGTCTAGGAAGTGTCAGCTGAGAAAGTCTGCTTCCCAGTTTAATTGGCCCGGGATTTATACTGATGAAAGTCGGAAGAGGATTTCGCTGACCTCTGCCCTCTGCTCTGCTTCATGTGCCCCCTTGGTGATTGATGTATGCCAAGGGCGTGGCATTGTCCGACTGAATCTTTATTGGATGGTTTGGTATTAGTGGAAAGCAGTATTGTAGGGTAGAGTATGTTGATGTGTGGTTTCTTTTGGAGACCATCTGTGGTGGAATAGCTTTTGTGGCTTGCGTCAGTCGTAATTAGTAGCCATTCTGAGATGGAGCAAATCTTTGCTCTTTTGAGGTTATGTTGAGTCCTCTAGTGCTCTATGTGATGCTGATCTTCCAGTCATGTTGTGTTCTTTTGGTGTTGTTGAGTGAGCTGACCTATGACAGTGAGCGAATGAGGAGGTTATCCAGGTACGGTATGAAGAGGTCTTGCTGTCTCATGCATGCTACCAGGGCAGGCATCTCCTTTGTGAACACTCGTGGATCTGTGGCTAGTCCGAATGGGAGCACTTGGAACTGATTAAAATTTTGAAAGTGGGGACCTGCAGGAACCTCTTCTTCTCTCTGTGGCCGGTACAGGAAGTATGTCTTGGGGCACCAACATGTCGTTGATGGTGAGCTTGAGGGCCTTTCTTTTGTGTGATGCTGTAGTGCGTCTGGATAACGAGTCTTGGGGCGAAGTGTAGTTTGTATCTCGTGTTGACAATGTCTACAACCCATTTGTCAGAGGACTTTGTCCAAGACTCCCTGGATTTACGGAGGCCTCCTCCCTGGTCTGGTCAGGAGTCATCTGACCTTCATTAGTAGTAGCTTGAGTTCAGTGGTTTGCACCTTTTGCGGGGTGCTTTTGGTAGGCCCCGGAAGGTTCCTTTGGAGGGCAAAACCTTTTGGACGATGATGAAAAGGAACTCTGTTGCCTGTTTGAGCTTTGGACTCATAAAAAATTGGTGGACTGAAAGGGCTGTTTGGAGTTGGTGTATGGTTGTCTTGGTTTCTTATCCAGGGGGAGAAAATTACTTTTCCCCCCAGTTAATTTGGATATGAGAGAATTCTGGAAGTCTGGGCCAAACAACTATGTTTCTGTGAATGGTAGTGCCACCAGATTCTTTTTCGATGTCAGGTCGGCACTCCAAGTCTTCATCAACAATGAATTTCCGCTCTCTAGGAGAACTGGTGGTTCATCGAGCTACTGGTGTGTATACTGGCGTCCAACTTGTCTCGCAGTGCCTGCTCTATTGAGTATAAGTTGTCAAAACGCTTGTCTTTTGAAAGCCTTTTGTCTGATTGTTTCCATTCCACCATAATGGATTCTGTGATCGTCTCATGCACTGGATTCCTGGATGCCAAGGGACTGTAGCATGTCTGCCAGTAATGCATTCACAGCCTCTGCCTGTGATCTGCAAGTAGCTTCAGTAGGGGGAGAAGACAAGTCATCTTCATCTTCACAGTCACTACCAGGTATTGCCCCTTCCTCATCAGAGTGTTGTACCGTTGGCTGTGGCTCTGGTGAAGGGGAATTATTTACCAAAAAGGTAGAGGCTCTGACAGGGGATCTACCCTGCGTGTCTTGTAACTGCTCTGACCTCTGCAATGTGGCCAGTTTATCAATAGATACTGTTACTCCCATGAGGGTGGACTATAGAGATTGAAGCCAGTCAGGCATTTGAAGCAGCTGTGAAGCTTCAGGGTTAACTATAGCAGTGGTGGCCTTCTTACTGACTAGGGGAGGGACTTGGTTCTCTTCCTAGATTTTTTAAGCAGTTAGTTTGTTTCTGTACCTTTAAGGGAATCCCCAGATTCCAGAAGGCCAGCTACTGTGTGGTCTTATTCAGCTGCCATGTTAGGAAGTGTTAATAAAGCAGCGATCCCCACAGTGCCATGTTAGGAAGTGTTAATAAAGCAGTGATTCTCCCATGAGCAACATGTTGTTCACCAACCCCTTGGTTGTTGCTCCCAGTGGTCTCATCTCAGGTGATTATTTTTTATATTGCTAGCTTGGAGGCAAGTTTTGGCTGCATAACAAACAGTTGTACTGCCAAACAGAGCCTCCTGTAGGCTGCTAGTCCACATACAGTAAGGGACACCAAATGGCCAATCACAGCTCTTATTTGGCATCCACATGGACTTTTGTCATGCTTGTGTTGCTCTCCAGCTATTTTTACATTTGAATGTGACTCACAGGTAAGAAAGGTTGGGGACCTCTGTAATAAAGGGATATACTGTAAGTAGGGTGATACAGGTACAGGAGGAAAAAGAACAATTAGTAGCTGTGCTACTGAAAAGTAAGGTTAGAGGAAATACCCTTAGAGGGGTCTTACACAACCTGATAGAGGTAGCTTGCTGCCTTTGAAGCTTAGAGGAACTCAGAGGGTGTCACTAGCTGCTCAAGAAGTGTTTGACGCACAGGCTATCCAAAGTCTTCTGACCACTCTGTGTGCGTTTCCAAAATGGCCGGCGCAAAACCTTGTGAGATTCAGAAGTCATGAATTACACCAGAGCTGATACTGTTGGAGCAAATTTTAAAACTTACCGGTATGTGGCTTCTTGTCTTAACCGAGAATCTGTATATGGTGGCTGATGACAGTAGCACCTTTAGTGGGACCATACAGCGTTGTAGCATGTCCCTCTAGGGCAGGTGATGACCTCTTGAGTGTAAAGGGGGTTAATCTAGCAACACTGAAGCACGCCTCTGATTCCATTTCCGGGGAAGCAGCACCCATGTATGCTGTATGTCCCAAAACTGGCAGCAGATATAACTTTGAAAGGAGTAAAATACAATATAGCAAATGCCTATGTATCCTACCTCCTAGAAGCAGGATGGCAAAAACCTGATGTAGATGGGGTCAATGCCAGGAAGGGAAGGAACAGGAGGGGAGTGTCATCTTGCCATCTTTCATAAAGGGATCAGTGTGTTAACCCTACTGTTACTGTGCTGCCTAGGGACGATCCGAGGAAAGAAGATGGGGAACTACAGGGGCAAAGATCTTTACTGCTAAAGGGATGTGGTTGCCTTGGGCTGGTATAGAAGTCCAAAACATAATGTATAACATTTCTATCCTACTTCTCCAGTTAAGCTTCAGTTCTCCTTTAATGAGGATGTGCTCTAATTTTTTTTTTGCATAATGAATTTAATAAAATGAATCTGCAAATATTTTCTAGACATGTTTACTATTTAATGTTACGGTAATAGAGCTGGTTGTAGTTTATAGGACTTTGCTAATTTATTAAATACTAAATACATTCAGAACAGAGGGGTGCGCTAAATTAATCATATTTGAATTTGAGCCAATAAGAAATCCTCCATTGAATCTTGAGCCTGGCCTGCTGCGTCGATTAATATACCCATGCCTGACTTGCCCACCTCTTATATCAGTGGAGGGGAAATCAAGTACATAAATAACAGCAAAGATTCATGTCCACTGTGAGAAGTTAGGTTGGGTTGAGGAGAGGCTGTGAATATGGGATGTCTTCTGCCAACAACACCCTGCTGGGTGCAAATCTCTCCACTACTGTCTTCTTACATTCAGTGAAATGTAAACAATATAAGCTGTGATGCCAGATTTACAGTAAAAGTTTTCCTGATCACAGGATTTAAAAGGTATCACTACTGAAATTACCCACGATCAAATCAGACGATATTGCTCACCTCAATGCAGGCATACCGGGGAACGAATGGATCTCTATGAGTATGGCCACCTTTAGAGAAGCCCTGATAGGTCTCACTGTCTACTGCTGTATTCTGCCTTTCCTGTGCTACCTGTGTGTGCCATACTCTGCCTGCCCTATGTGCGCTACTTGGCCTGCCCTATGCTCCCTGTGTGCCCCATACTCTGCCTGCCCTATGCATGCCATACTCTGCCTGCCCTATGCTCAATGTGTGTGCCATACTCTGCCTATCCTATGCGCCCTGTGTGTGTGCCATACTCTGCCTGCCCTATGCTCTGTGTGAGCCCCATACTTTGCCTGCCCAATGATCCCTGAGTATGCCATACTCTATTGCCTGCTCTATGCTCCCTGTGTGTGCCATACTCTGCCTGCCTTATGCTCCTTGTGTGTGCCATAATCTGCATGCCCTATGCTCCTTGATTGTACCATACTTTGCCTGCTATGCTGCCTGTGGAACACAAGCCTGTTATTTGTTCTGGGGGTTTGTTGACATTTGGAAATTGTTGTTAGGTCCCCCTAATGTGCTCAATCATGTGATGGGGGGTACTGTGTTATCCACAGGGGAGAAGGAGGCATTTGGATTTAATGGTATGTTTTTTTTTACTTAAATTTGTCACAAGTGATATCCCTGCCTTGAACACCAACCACTTGTTTCTTAGGTGTGCTACCACCATTAATGTGGTCTTAAAAGTTATGGTAGTAACATACTGAAGGTGTGGTTTAAAGTGGTTGTGGGTTAAAATCAGGGAGTGACCAACACTGGCTTCCATTATCAGCCCTCCGCCATAAAGGCCGGAAAGATTCAGGCCCTCGGTACCACAGAAGATGGACAGCACTGATCTACTGAATAGAAAATAACCTCGTTGACCTTAAATTGAATTCCTTCATCTGATGAATCTTAAAACTAATTTCTTCCCCATCGGATTGCCGCATAATACTAACATTGTTCTGGAAATAAAGTTCTTTTGGAAGATTCAAACCCTGTCTGTCATGTATTTTAAGGGGATGAGATGTCAATCTAATGAAAGAAATGTAATTTTAAGCAATTTTACACTATCCATTAATTAAACATTTTCATTTGATGAAGTTACAGTTTTTGTAAATATAACTGATAATGAAACCAGTTTCTGTCTAGTACAATTTCTTTCTCCCTTTTCTATAACTACGCCTACCAGTGAAACATTGTATCAATAGTCAACTCTGGTCCAGTCATAACTTCAGTCCCCACAATGGCATGCATGTTCTGTGATTAACAGAATTTCAAAGAAAGATACATATACAAGGGCATTATGGGAACTGGAACAAGCCAGATGAAATCCAAAATGTTGCTTTGCAGACCACTGTAAATATGCTCTTACACACAGTCGAGTATTCTTACAATTAGGGTGAAAATGTCTCTCAAAGCAGACAACATCTATGGCTTGATGACTCATTGGCTAGACTTTTGGATGCAACCAACCTTCTCTGGGATTACTTAAAGAAGATTTTTTTTATCTTCTCAATAGATCTCATCCCACAACCATTAGGCCAGTTCTCCCAAAGAGTTCCCTGAAATCCATTTTTCAAAAGAGAAAATTGATTGCGCTGATAAACTTCAATCACTCTTTACTGCTACACTGAAAATTGGAGTGATATCACCCCCTCTTTTCCCCCAGCAGCTCATCAGCAGAATAACAGGAAGGTAACCAAATAGCAGCTCGCTGATAGATATAAGAACAGCGCTCAATAGTAAAAATCCATGTCCCATTGCGACCCCATCCAGTTACATAAAGTAAGAGACACAATAGCCAGTCAGAAAGCAGTTCTATAGTGCAGCACTGGCTCTTTCTGAAAGCACATGACCAGGCTAATGATCTGAGATGGCTGCCTATATTACAACTAAAAAAATACACTTGGATTAGGAATTAAATTTTACATGGTAGAGTGAATTATTTGCAATGAAAACTGTCATTTATAAATACAAATTACACCATAAAAATCATGACAGAATCACTTTAATATAAGTAATTTTGTAAGCAACAGTGCCACCAGCTGGTCAGTTTCCCAACTGTGCTACAGAACTGTCCTGGCGTTGGAAAATTGTTCTGACTTTCTCTGCTCAAGGAAAACATTAGAAACCTCAGAAAACTTTTGTCATGCCTTCCCTGAACAGAAAAAATCAACAGGTGCCGATGTTGTTACCATATTACTTTATAAGCCATATACATTTTTATTAATATCCTGGAATCTTTTAAATTGCAAAAAGTGCTGAGAATAGTACATTCATTTATTTTAAAAGGTTCCCTTTACGCATGGCAGCCTTGTAATTCAGAATTCTCTAACTCTATGTTTTACTGAACATAATTACACAGCAGTACAGAAGATGAGATATGGTCAAAGTGGAATGACAAATAATAGTATAAAACATGAGAAAGTACTACACAATGCAATTAAGTCACAACAGAAAAAACGTGCAGAAAAGTTAGTCATTCATCACATAATATAGATATAAATATAGATTTACACTATGCTCAAGAGTGGCAAACTCCAGACTATTATACAGAGGCCCTGAACCTGTCTTTACCACAATAAAATCAATTAACACGATTGTTAGAATTTTTTCAATTACACCTTAATAAGTTTTTAAGGAGAAGGAAACCCTGAAAAATGCCATGTTTTATATACTGAACTAATTGTACCAGCCTAAAGTTTCAGCTTGTCAATAGCAGCAATGATCCAGGACTTCAAACTTTTCACAGGAGGTCACCATCTTCGAAAGTGTCTGCGACACTCGCATGCTCAGTGGGCTCTGAGCAGCTGTTGAGAAGCTAAGCTTAGGGGTCGTCACAGATTATCAAGCAGAAAATGAGGTTGGCCTGTAATATAAGATGATGCTACAGGGCTGATTATTAAATTCTGATGCTAGCTGCACTGGTTTCTGAGCTGCCATGTAGTAATTATCCATATTAATTACTAATCAGCCTTATACTGTGACATTTAAATTCTATGTGTACTGTATATTTTGAGTCAGTCCCTAAGCTCAGTAAGTGACAGCAGCACAGAGCATGTGCAGTGACTCAGCAGAAAAGAAGTTGGGGAGCTACTGGGGCATCTTTGGAGACACAGATCTTTACTGCTAAAGGACTGTGTTTACCTGGGGTTGGTACAGAAGCCCAAATATGTAAAACATTTCTAGATTACTTCTTTAGTTTAACTTTCCTTGTCCTTTAAGCTAAGCATGAAACGTAGTTACCATGTTCTCCTTTGGGGAACACTAACCTCCAGACATTGTCAGGTATGTTTATGGTAATCATCAGCGATTATATATATAGCTCGGTCAAACAGTGGAGCAGGGTGAGCTTACATCTGGGTCATACAGCTCCACTTGTGTTACAGACCCTTATTACCTTACCTTGTTACCATCAGTTTTTTTTAAGCCATATTACTGACCTGGAAGGTTATGGCCCCACCAACATTATTAATGTGGAAAAACAAAATATAAACAGATATATGTGTTGCTGTATGGATAAATTCAATACATTTGGTTATTTGTTTACTGCCTCTCCTACCTTGAAACATATTTCCCTAGCAGCTTCTCCTGGAACCTGGCCCATGTATCTGTGCAAACATGGAGAAGTTGTGCTCACCACTAATTTTTAAAACCATTAGGCGGGGGTGCAGATATGGCCAGATATGGGATGACTTTGACATAGTTGGCCAGCTTAAATATATTGCAATATATGGACTAACAATCCCTGTTGTTTAAAGGGTAAGGCATTTTTTAGTAGCTGTATGCACAGAATGTCTCAATGTCTTAAATATATTGTTAATGGGTCGAGTGCAGAGGACCTCTTGTATTTGTGTATTTGTATTTTGTGGTCACAGCCTCATTGCACCCCCGCCTAATGGTTTTAAAAATTAGTGGTGAGCACAACTTCTCCTTGTTTGTTATAGTTATACTGGGGAAGTGACCAGCTCCTTGTTGTAGCCCCCACCCTTCCCAACTATAGTCAGGTGATCCCACTGGTGTCTAATAAAAGGGCATCCAAGTTTGGGAGTTTTACTTTGAAAGCAGCAAGTACGTTGCAGGTAAAACTTAGTCCCTTTGTAAAATGTATAACAAAGCAATAGAATTCTTGATGAATCAGATGTAATTTGAGAGTAGGACTGGCCAGATATGGGATGACTTTGACGTAGTTGGCCAGCTTAAATATATTGCAATATATGGACAAACAATCCCTGTTGTTTAAAGGGTAAGGCATTTTTTAGTAGCTGTATGCACAGAATCAATGTCTTAAATATATTGATAATGGGTCGAGTGCAGAGGACCTCTTGTATCCATGTATCTGTGCCCCTTTCTGCAATGATGTTCTGTATGTAGAGTGAATGATTCAGTGACTCTGTGTCCTATGCTTCATAATGCACCTTAGAAATGTAAAACCCACAGCTTTTGTTAATATCCTTTAGTTTCTTCTTTTTTGTGTTCCTTTTGTTCTTACTGTTTGAACGTTCTTCATAATGAAAGCCCCACATATTGAAACAAGCTTAGCTGCACGTCTTCCACATGCACTCCTGTTAATGTAGGAGAGGATTTATTAGTCTTTTAAATTACTTTAAATCCAAAAGTATTCATTTTCAATCTATTCTGTAAGGTGTTTGTCATGTCATTAAGGCAGCTTCTTTTTGTTATATTCAGTTACTTTTGACATTGTACACTGGGCTTGACAGAAGTCATCTCATGCTGCTTTGGATCCTATTCTGGCTGATTTTCAAGACTGAGTTTGCAGGAGCATGGACCCAACCAAAACTGTGTGTACTCCACCTGGCAAGCTCAGAAGAAAGTTGATCGAAAGTCTCACAGGATGATGCCTGTCAACCCAGCTGCACAACTCTACATTTTTATAGCAGGTAAAAAGATAGGGACACTGTGACAGGTGAGGTGGCGTGGGTTGGGAAAGCAGATGGAGGAGCCCTGAGGTGGGGTTCATTCTCCTTTAAAGGGGTGGTTCACCTTTAAGTTGACTTTTAATATGTTATAAAATGGCCAATTCCAAACAACTTTTCAATTGGTTTTAATTATTTATTTTTTATAGATTTATTTATTTGACTTCTTCTTCTGACTCTTTACAGCTTTCAAAAACACTAACCCCATCTAAAAACAAATGGCCTTTTAGGCTACAAATTTTCAGGCTTCTCCTATTCATATTCCAGCCTCCCTAGTTTTCACTAGCAACCAGACTGCTGCAATAGCAAACTGGAGAGCAGCTGAATAAAAAGTGAAATAACTCAAAAACCACAAATAATAAAAAATTAAAACAAATGTATCTGTCTCAGACTAGCACTCCCAATATCCTACTAAAATAAACAAAAGGCGAACAACCCCTTTAAAGACACAGGACAGTTTGGAGTGATATGTGTAGAAACAATAGAACTGATACACTCACCCTTCTATAATGTCCATTTAGTATCCAATACACCTAGCTTCCATCCAAAAGCCAAGAATCAATGTACAAAAGAATGGTGTGGATACAAAAAGCGCAGACTCCTTACTGCTGCATAACGGTGCCTTTATTGCAAACACGTGATGGAGTGATATGTGGTAGTGGTATTTTCTCTGTCTGGCATTTCTAAACCTAGGGGATAATGTTAAAAGGTAGCATTTTATGGGTAGTTGCTAAAAAGTAAATAAGGGTTTCTGAGGTTTCCCAGCAAGAAGAGGGTTAATTCCTGCTGTCCTTAGCACCAATCAGGTTCTGTGAGAGGGTTTTTGTAGGTCTTGACTGCTCACTGCCTAAACAAACATGTGTGTTTAAAAAATTATGTTCTTGAAATCCTAGACAGTTTGTGGATTAAAATTGGTTTCTCTTACTATAAATTTGTCTAATTCTTATTTCTCTTAAAATATGTCTGGATTCTGTTCCTCTTTCAGTTAAATCCTTTGTTGCTTGTCTTGGTTATCAGATTCCAATGTGTATGACCTGGCCTGGTAGAATGACAGGTAGATGGCTACCTTCCATGTTTCTTATGAAGCTGTTGCAACTTGTAGCAAAATTGCATTCAAAGATCATAAAGGCCCGATTCTATATCAACAAATGGGGTCCTCCTGATTTACAAATCTAATGGGTTACTCAGGCCCAAATATAAGGTGGATTCCGCTGGGACAGAACTAGCAATCAAAATTTAACCCAGCAGAATTCCACAACTGCACAAGTCAAAGATTCCAGTGGATACAAAAGGCACCACTGATATTCTGAGACAAATTGTAATTTGACTTCATTTTATGGTTTCTCGGGTATTTAAGCTTTTTGTTCTGCAGCTCTCTAGTTTGCTATTTTAACTGCTATCTGGTTGCTAGTGTTTTATTTACCCTAGTAACTAGGTGGTGGTATGAATGAGAGCCATGAATATGAATAGGAGAGGGCCTCACAGAGCACTTGTTTTTGGCTGGTTACCCCCATATGAAAGCTGGAATGTGGCAGGATATAAAACAAACAATATATAACTATTTAAAGTTGCTAGAAACACATTCTTTAACATACTAAAAGTTAACCACCTCTTTAAGGGTGACACACAAGTATCAGAATGGAGGAGAGAAAAATCTGGGTGGGGGGGTAAGTTTTAGAAACTGTTCTGGGGGGTAGTTTAACTAACACTGAAGAGAAGTCTATGAAATTAAATAAGGCTAATCTCTTCTCAGGAAAAAGAGAAAATGAGATTTAAGACATACATATGGAGTTGGGAGCAATTTTTGGTATCTGGAGTCGAAGTCGACAAAAATGTACCACCTCTAATAACTTAAAATACAAGCACTAAAATGTTTTTTTTTTTTTAAATGCCCCCCGCCAGCGCAGGCAAGCTTGCACCGGGAGGTGACTGCTTTTCTTAATGCACATGCACGTGACGTCACACGCGCATAACTGCGCATGCGCGTCTACTGTCATGGCGGCTCACACCGGGAGCACCCTCCCGGTGCGTGCTTGCCTGCGCTGGCGGGGGGAATTTAAAAAAAAGTACTGGTACCCCCAACCGGAATGTGGGCTCTATCAGCCTGCACCTTTGGTTAGGGGTAACTTTTTCAAGCGATAGGTGCCCTTTAAAGGAGTTGTTCACCTTTAAACAAACTTTTAGTATGGTAGAGAGTGATATTCTGAGACATTCTGATATTCTTTACAATTTATTTTCATTTTTTATAATTATTTATTTAGTTATTATAGTTTTTATATAAACAAGCTGCTGTGTAGCTATGGGGACAGTCACTTAAACTGGAAAAAGGAGAAAAGGCACAGGCTACATAGCCGATAATCTCTGTACAATAAAACAGTGTTAGACCTGTTATCTGCTATGTAACCTGTGCCTTTTCTCCTCTTTCCAGCTTCAATGGCTAAACAGCAGCTTATCTGTATGAAAACGTACCAGGTTTATCAGGGCAGGGAAGCAATACATGATATTTTAATTACTTTGATACACTTAAAGTTTTTGGTGTTACAGTTAATTATAAAATCAGAGGAGTCAGAGTTAGTCAGAGGCCCCATAAACTGAGGAGATGGAGTCAAAGAATTTATATACCGTTTTTCAGTTTGCCAGGTATATTTTCAACTTTTCATTTCTACAAAATCACAAGTATGTTTTTGGCAGAGAAATGTGTAAAATTTTCTGTGAAAATTTGGCAGTGTATTTTCCCCTATACAATTGTAGTGGGCAAAATATTAGCATGGAAGAAATGATGTAGATATGACATGCAAAGGGGTCAGCTCACTAGCATATCGCACAATTTTTCTTGCCTGAAAATTCATACTTGCCTTTAGCAAATTGGTGACTATGTACTGGAGAAATGCCACCTGTCAAAAATATTCACAGATGTGAAAATAATTTTGACCAATGAAAAGTTATGCAAAAACATCATAAATTAATAAAACATAAATTAATAAAACTTAATAAATTGGCAATTTTGTGGCAAAAACACAGCAGAAGTTAACTTTTGCACTTTAGTAAGTATGCCCTTTATCAGTTTTTTTTGAGGCGAGAGGTCATTTTAGTATCCTAAATAGTCATGGAATATAACATTTATTGGTAAAGCCTCTGCTCTAACCAGAGGTCATTTCTCTTTCTCACCTGATGTTATAAACTATAGTAAGTTTACCCAGGTGCAGTAAATCAATCAGTGAGAAGCATTTGCTGGTCATCTGTTTTATAGCAAACATCTTATCGGTTGCTATGGGTTACTGCACCTAGGCAAACTTAGTGTATTTAATTACATATGGAAAAGTCTTGTCTTCTTGTTCCTATTTTAATTATCTAACCATTACTATGGGGCAAATTCACTAAAGTGAGAAAATGACGCACTTCGCCAGGCGAATTTTCTCCATTGCTATGCTCAGGGCGGCGAACAATAGCGAAGTAGCTTACTTCGCCAGGCAATGCGCATTCACGCTAGCGATGCATAATTTTCATACGGCATGAAATTAAACGTATAATAGAGGTGTATGTTACAGCTACTACATTACATTACACAAGCCCAGGAAACCTTTAATAAATAAAATAAAGTTGTCCGATTTACCTTAACATGTGCCCCCTGTATAGTTGAGTTGCCATATGTTAGGAAATGTAGGGGGGGAAAGAGGGTAACCCCAAAAAAAATTTCGCTATTTTTCACCCTACAAAAGGTAAAAGACGCCAGCGTTTTTTGGGACTTTTTTTTTTCAAACTCTATTGTATTGAACTTCGGCAGGTCTGACCAGGCAAAGTAACGTCTAGCGTAAGAGGTAACGTTCAGAAAAATGTTCATCTTAGTGAATTAGTGTAGTTACGTCCCTTTGTCAGTGCGCAACTTTTCCTGGCGTAAGGGTGCGAAGTTGTGCAAGTCTATCTACTTCGCTAGCGAATTTTCGCCAGGGACACTGTTAGTGAATCGGCAAAGTGGCGGATTGACGTCATGCTGGCGAATTAGCGCTAGACGCTTCGTGACTTTGCACCGATATATTTTTGGGGAATTAATCATAAAATTTAAAAAGGCATGGCATTGATAGATTGTGGAGCTGGGCTAAACTTTATATTTGCAGGAATGGTGGCACTTGATGGGCTCATGCCAAAACCTACAATTCATCGATTGACCCTAGAAGCTGCTGATTGCTCTCCTTTACTGTATCTCTGGAAATTAATATTGATGTAGTTCACCTTTTAATTAACTTTTCGTATGATGTAGAGCATCGGTCCCCAACCTTTTTTGCCCCAGGGACCAGTGTAAAGCCAAAAATTTTTGGAAGGACCGGGGGAGGGTGTCAACTGTGTGCACCACGTCAAATTCGGGCACATCAGCATCAAATTTCATGTGCCCTATGTCAAATTTGGGCATGCCAGTGTCAAATTCAGTTTGTCCACGTCAAATTCAGTGTGTCCAAGTCAAATTCAGTTTGTCCGCGTCAAATGCAGACTCGGCTCAGAGGCCTGGTTCAGGTATGTCGGCGGCCCGGTAATGGGCCACGGCCCAGTGGTTGGGGACCCCTGATGTAAAGCGTGATATTCTGAAACAATTTGCAACTGGTTTTCATTTTATGATTATTTGTGGATTTTGAGTTATTAAGTTTTTAATTCAGCAGCTCTCCGCTGTGCAATTTCAGAAATCTGGTTGCTAGGCTCCAAATTACCTTATCAACCATGCATTGATTTGAATAAGGGACTGGAATATAATTAGGGGAGAGCCTGAACAGAAAGTAGCAATAACAATAGATTTGTAGTCATACAGAGCATTTGTTTTTAGATGAGATCAGTGAACTCCATTTTAAAGCTGGAACAGTCAGTCGAAGGCAAATTCTATAACAAAAAGTTACTTTATAGGAGACATATAGTATAAATAAAACCCCTAATATTGTAGGAAATGATGTATACTATATGGTGCTGGTTTTACTTTTGGCTGTAAATTAATATTATGGATGCACCGAATCCAGAATTCAGTTTGGGATTCAGCCTTTTTTCAGTAGCATTCAGATGCGGCCAAACCGAATCCGAATTTGCATTTACAAATTAGGAGCAGGGAAGGAATTGCTTGACTTTTTGTCACAAAACAAGAAAATAAAAATGTTTTCCCTTTCAACCCCTAATTTGCATAATTTGCATATGGGGAGGGGTTTGACACAGGATTGGTAGAATTCTCATTTAACTAAAGAAGTAGCTGTTGTACATTATGTTTTGTGCTTCTGTACCAGCCCAAGGCAACCACAGCCCTTTAGCAGTAACTATCTGTGTCTCCAAAGATGCCCCAGTAGCTCCCCATCTTCTTTTATGCTGATTCACTGATTCACATTCTCTGTGCTGCTGTCACTTACTGAGCTTAGGGACCAACTTACAATATACAGTACACTTAGAATAGAAATATCACAATATAAGGCTTACCTTCTCAACAGCTGCTCAGAGCTGCCCACTGAGCATGTGAGTGATATTTTCCAAGATGGTGACCAGTGGCATAACTCAATATTACTGGGCCCCACAGCAAAATAATTTGAGGGCTCCCCAAACTCTCCAGAAGTTGCATTAAAATGATTCATTAATTAGGGCCTCATGGGGCCCCTATCCCTCATGCCACCCCATGCAGCCACAGGGTCTGCTTCCTCTGTAGTTACACCCCTGTGACAAGTTTGAAGTCCTAGATCATTGCTACTATTGAGAAGCAGAAACTTTAGGCGGGTGCAAAAAGTTCAGTATATAAAATATGGCATTTTTAAACCATATTTATTTTTGGGATTTAGTTCTCCTAAAAGAACCACCCCTTTAGAAGAAGCACAGTTTCTTCTGAGTCTATCTGATTTCCAAATCTAACGGCCTTATTGGTTGCTATGGATAACTAGATCTGGGTAAACTTTATTATATAGATATCTATCTACATAGACTTATATAGATATGTATATATATATATAGATATATATCCCTTAGGTCCATGGCAACAATCTATCACTAGACAGGCAGTTCAACAGTGACATACATTTCTTCATTCACCTTGTGGCCATGAACCCTAACTGCAAATCAAATTCAAAGATATCAAATGAAAAGGTGTAATTGCCGATCTGCCCCTCTCTCACTCCATGCTTACAACTTTAGCATCAGAGCAGGTCAAGGAGGGGCTGCACTGCTATTGTGTTTTCTGCACTTAGCAGTGCTGAATTAAAATTTTTCAAAAACTGAACTTCACCTTTGAACATTACCAGAGGCTTTTGCCACCTGCCACAAGGTGGTTTTAACTAGAGACGCAGTAAATCCTACTATGGTTCAGGATTCAGACAAATTAAAGTCTTTTTTTGTGAAAAAATGCCATATTAACTTTTAGGGTTTAGGTCTCCGTTTAGGTCTCCTTTAAATTTGAACCACCCTTTTAGAAGAAGCAAAGTTTCTTCTAGGTCTTTCTGATTTCCAGATCTAACAGCCTGATTGGTTGCTATGGATTAACAGATCTGAGCAAACTTTATCATATAAATCATATCTATCTACACAGTATATATTTCCCTATATGTATCTATATATACACAAATATATGTGAATATTATTCCAATAAAGGCAGAGGTATCAAAATGCCTATATGTACACAGCCTTACAGAACTAGAAAGTCAATGGCAATTTTTTACAATGGATGTTGCTTTTACGGGGAAAATTGTCAAAATATTTCTGATGCCTTACACTGCCTGACACCATGGTATTAGAATTGCCAAGTGTTTGCAGTTTGAAAGTGAAATACACGTCATTACAAAAATGACCTCCCTTTTAAAACTTATGGCTCTGGGAAAATGCGAGGGGGAGGAGATGCTTACCAATACCATTACCCTAATGCCACATGCGGCAAGTCATTTTCAGGAGATTTGTAGCCGTCAGAAGTGCAGATTTAAACGTAGATGCTTACCAATAACATTAGCCTAATGCCACATGTGGGAATGTGTATTTTAGAACTCCACTAAAGGACCCGTCAGGACTTTCCTGCAAGGATAAATAAAATAAAGTCACCTTTAATCAAATTCCTTATAGACAGGAGAGCTGACCAGAAAACGTATACTAATATATACGGATAGAAGGAAACCCAGATAAGAATAGATCGATGATAGAAACTATTCGCTACTTCATTTTACAATAAATAAATTCCCCAGTATTGCATACTTCATTCTGTAAATCCTATGTTAAATTCTGAAGAAGTCAATTCGGCTCTGTGAAGCAACAGTATTACCCCCACCCCCCGTGCATTTGTTTCACAACTGCCGGTACATTCCTCCCTCACATTTAGTGGTGTTAAAAAAAAAAAGGAAATAGAGTGGATTTTCCCCTTCTGTTCAATATATAAAAGTTGGTAAAGATGCAAGGGCAGTTCAGTTCAGAGCCACACGCAGGGGCTTATTTACACAAGAAAAAACAGCAATGCCCTGTTCAAGTAAGTGCGATTATTGTACTTGATGTCATTGCTGGGGAGGGAAGGGGAGTCAGTGAAGTTTGTATTGGGCTGCACACTATTCTGTAAAAGCTGCTCACTGGCAGACAAGTTGTGTGTGTTTGTGTTACACAGAGAGAGTTGTGCTAGTTACTTTGCCTCATGTGTGCACATGGCCAGAGACATATGGATAAACAAATAAAGAGGGAGATACAGAGAAGTACAGAAACAAGGCAATGAGCTATTTTAATATACGTATATGAGTTTAGTCACCGAGTTAATGCATCTCGCTTTCATCCTCAGGACCCACTTTGCTGTTGGCATCACTACTTGCCACTCTCCTGCTTGCGGGTTTCGGTCCCCTCACCTTGGTAGGATCCGCCCCCGCGCCGCCCATTGGCTCAGGAGAAGAGACTGATGACGTCGCCGCTGAAGGCTTTGGTCCTGCTGCGCTCAACCCTGTGGCCGTGGCGAAGCTGATTGGGCGAGAGGCTGCATCACTCCAGAACAAGGTGAGCGTCTCAGTGGAACCTCTGGAGCTCATTCTGTTTCTTGAAAGTCGCTAAAAACATTGGCTATTTGTTTCATGGCACTGCCTAGGTCTAAGGAGGCTCCCTACGGCCAGTGGTTTGATGCATATTAAATTACCACCCCCTTCCACCGCTGAAGTGGAAGTTTCTGGCGTGCCCTTCTGCTCCATTTACCACATAAGGATGCTAAAAGCTTTGCTGCCTATGTACGGCTGTGACACGCACTTATGCGCATGTGCGGCTCTGTAGCACTAAGCTAGTTCGTGGGGTCTTATTTGTGAGCCGCAAGCTGCTGTTGGAAAAGCTCACTGGGGGTAATTTATAAACACTGGAAAAATTTGCACCTGGACAGTAACTAATGAAAACCAACCAATCAGATGGTTGCTTTCAGTGTTCAACTTGCCCTGTGTTTGTAAATGAGCCTCACTGTAACAGTGCTGGAAATTGCCTCTTAACAGGTCTTTACTTGCCCTTTAAAATAAAAATACAAATTTTGAGAACATTTCACAGTTCTATATACAGCGGTGTTGTTGAGGGTGGATATTACAAATACAGTAGAACCCCCATTTTATGTTTCTCAGGGGGCTAGGAAAAAATGTTGCAAAATCCGGGAAAATGTAAAAGTAACTTTTCACTCAAGTACTGAAAGGTTATAGGTACAAGAGCCCATTTTACTTAGAGATACAATATTTACTGTGTTAATAACAAGGGTTAAGCATTGCAGCGTTAATGTTACACTATGGGGGCCTTTCTGTCAGTCACATACACAACCTAAAGCAATGAGTGGAATTGGAACTGACCATTTACAGGCAGAACCATGGCAAAATATACATCTGGTTAGTATTTTACACCTCTTTGTTTCACAAATAATATTTATAGAGCAAAAAAAAACAGTTTTTGGGAAGATCAGGACAACATTTTGATGGAAAGCATGACTTAAAATCAGGAAAATGCCCAACCACACCAACATTGGTTCAGAAATTTAAATTTCCCTTGAGCCAATTCCCATTGCTCCGTCACGATGATGAAAATTTGAGCAAATAAAAGGGAGGGGACGGGGTGACAAACGACAGCAGGCCTATGGAAATCTGTCCCTGACCACAAATAAAAAATGTAAAATGCAGGAAAACTTAAAGTCAGGGGACTTAAAATAGAGGTTTCACAGTAGGAGCAAACCCCAGTCCCTATGTTCCCTCTAATTCCTTCTCAGCTATGTGCCCAAAATAATCTTTTGGCTGCATGTTTTAAACTCATGTGCGCAGTCTTTCAAAACTGTGTGCTCAGGTCAGAACATTGTTCTGACCCCAGAGTGTATCAGTGATGCAAAATAAACACTGTTGCACTCCACAGATGTTTCCCTATTTTGTGTGTGTGTATTATAAGGTGTATAGTATAAGTGTGTGAATAGTAAGGCAAGATGGTGTCATCAACGCTTGATGGCAAGTTGCATTATTTAAAAATCCCTCAACGCTGGCTGCCATCGCACATGTGGCTTTAAATTCTCGTTGTCTGGTTGATAAAATTTTCCTCCATTTCCCCTCAACCACTCTGCCAGTAAACTGTATATTCTGATATGTGTGATCTTGGCTCCCAGGGGAGATGGGGATGTCTGCCCATCTGAGCACATCTCCTACTGAGCGTAATTTTTCACGCACGCACCGCATGTGCTGTATCACGGCATGTACCAGTGTCCTCTTGCTATCAACAATTTATGAAATACTGCACCATCATTTCCCGCAATGACCTCATCATTTCCTTTTTTTTTTAAAGTGTTTATTTTAACCCTTCTAAACATTTTCAAACAGATTAAGCAGTGGGAAATGAGGAAGGAAATATAAAAGCAGTATGACTTCCTGTATTTAATGTGACAAATATTGTAGCATGTCACCAGTTTTATTGCCCCCAGTTTCTTATAACAATGAGCGATTAATACATTACTTCAATAATGTAATGTTTGGTTTCCTAGTAAAGTTAAACTAAACTGAATTATTGCCTTACCTGCTTGGAATGGATTTGAATGACACTGTTAGAATACTGTTATATTTTTACCTTAATTAGCAAATAGTAATGAAAATAAGATTATTGATAACAAAGTTGATTTTTTGCTGAGTCCCCTGAAAAAAAAAGGAATAACTGCAAAGAATCACATGAATGATAGTGATACAGAAACGTGAAATAATTAACATAAAGATTTGTTGTACTTCAGCTATGTGATAACCATGGCGTCTGTGATAACAGCATGGAAATGCTGGCAGAAAACAACCTGAAGCTCCCTAAAATAACCGCTGAAGATAGGTGCTTCTCCTCAGGATTCCAAAAGGTAACACATTTATTATTTATACATATTCTCTGTCATGTACGAAATGGCCCTGTCCATGGATGGAGTTTAACAGGAAACATTCTATTACAGAACAAATGCCTGAAAAAGATCCACCACGACCTGTTGATATTTGAGATCTATCTACTGCATGTGAAGGAGACTTTCAGAAGTGAGAGAAGCACTTTGGAGTCCATACAATACAAGACAAAAATATTAGCAGGGGCCATTAAGAGGATGGTGAGTTCCACATATTTTGGGGATAAACAGTAGTATTAATGGATCATCCAGTGGCTGATTCACTAAGATCGATTCAGCCTATTGGATTTCAGGGTGGGCATCCCTAAGGTCCATGGCAACTATCTGTCACCGTCACCATGTGGCCATGAACTTTAACCTCAACGTCAAAAATACCATAAGAAAAGAAGCAAGTGCCGATCCGCCCCCTCTCCCACTCCATGCTTACAACTTTAGCATAGGAGCGGGCTGCATCCCTGTTGTTATACCTGCACTAGCAGAGCTGAATTACCATTTAAAAAAAAAAAAAATCAGCTTTGAACATTATCAGAGGTGGCTTTTATTTTCATGCCAGGAGCACCCTGAAAGGTGGTTTTAACTAGAGATGCAGTAAATCCTGATGTGGTTCAGGATTCAGCCAAATCAAAGGCTTTTTTTTTTTTTTGCTGGATTCAGATAAATCATGAGTATTTTTTTTTTTGTTAAAAAAAATTCAGCTTTGAAAATTATAAGAGGTGGCTTTTATTTTCATGGCAGGAGCACCCTGAAAGGTATATTTAACTAGAGATGCAGTAAATCTTGATGTGGTTCAGGATTCGGCCAAATCAAAGCTGGATTCAGATGAATCATGAGTGTCTGGCCAAACCATATCTGAATCCTTAATATCATGAACATGACAATTTCTTTGTATGGAGTGGCTTTAACAATTTACATATGCAAATTAGGGTTCAGACTCAGTTTAGGATCTAATATTGAGTTCATGGCTAAATTCTAAAACTGTCGATTTACAGGTGTGCAAAATAAAATATCCTTTAAAATATCCTTATACTCTAAATATAATGGCATTTTCATGTTTAATTCCTCAGAACACATTTCAGGATAAAACAATAACCAATCCACATAAAATGCCCCCAAAACACACTATTATAAATACAGTATTTGTTTTGTGTATAATATACATAAAATTGGCAAATCATTTCTCCTGCCATGTATTCTGGGTATAATACCTCCAGTAAGCTCTTCTGGGCATGTCCCTCTTCACCTCTTGTATCAATTATTGGTTGCTTTGTATGTATATCTGGATGTTCAAATTATTGGGTTTATGTAATAAGACACAAAGTTTGCTTCAGGCAAAGAGCCCTTAGCAGCCAACCAGGGTAATTCACAGCCTCATGGCCCTCATTGTGAAGAACCATTTGTAGAAATTCTTTACTTCAGGTCTGAATGGTGGAATTTTATGAATACATTCTTCTATTTTCGCTACATATCTGACAGTCTATGCAAATATTTTTATTTTTTCAGATGAAAAGATCTAAAACAGGTGATGACAAAGAAACTAATACCCAGATCCCCCAGGTTCTAAAGTCAGAGAATCTCTGGATTCAGAAAGTCACAAACCGACTCATCCTGCAAGCTTTTATTGACTGTATACAGAAATCTGCAAGAGCAGTGAGATATATCGGTACTTTCCATGGTGGAAATAAGATTTAGGTGGTTATGCCTCCTATTATACCGTGCTACCGTGTAGCGCTAAAAATATAAGTCTCTATAGAGAACTAACTGCTTTATAATTTAAATTCTCTTTTATTATGAAAAGACATTATTACGTGTACTTTTTATTAGTAACTTATTTATTACATTTTTTTAACGTAAAGAAAAAATATTATTATTGCATTTATTTTCCATAAAGATCTCAATACAATGACATAGTAATGAGATGCACATCAGGAGAACCTTTTATATTTTACTTGTTTGTGTTATATTTTTATAATGTCTTCATAAAAAAGTGCATACAACATCACGTGCATTCAGTATGAGAATACTTTGGTTACATGAAATATTATGATCCAGCTTACTAGAACATGTGCCCTAAATGCCGACTGCGTGTGCGTGGGCTGAGGGAGGGCGGGTGCGGGTTAGGAAAATCCCGACCCCCACATCACTAATTGCAAACATTTCCGAAGGCTCTCACACCATAAACCATTTATAAGTATTGCTAAAATGCACATATATTAGGAAAGATTAACGTGAGAATGAATAAACTTGATACTACAGTACATTTTGTCAATAAATATCACATAAACAATTGACTGTGGTAACCCTGGCAGAACAAAAATAATAGCACTATAACAATGTTTACTGGATTTTTTTGCTGTTTTTTTTACTTAACTTAAATTGTAATTTATTTGGTATTTATTAAAATATTTTAAATAAATGTTATTTTATTTAAAAAAAATAATTGCTGTGAATTTTGTACAAATATCTATTAAGACTGTGGTGGTTGTTGTTACCTGCATTATATACAACATTAAACAATTATAACATTTGGGGTGATTCTGGGCTCCATGCTGCACTAAGGTCTCCTTCCCAATGCTACCCCCTCATGCTCACAATTTCAACATCAGGGTTGAAGGGGGGGCACTCCATCGCTAGTGAACATGGGCTACCTGCATTAGAAGAGCCAAAGTTCCAGCGTAATAACTGGAATGGCTTTTTACTGCCCCTGGTAATGTGCGGGTGCTAACACCTGAGCCAATAGCAGCAGCTCAACTGCTGTTATTCAGGTGAATGAAGAAATGTTTTTTTTAATAGAATTGAAAGGTTTATGTAGTGATAGTTGAATAAAGAAACAATAGACTGAATTATGGGTTGACAAAAGGGCTCATTTATGATAGCTGGGGGAAAAATGGTTAATAGAAGACCAAATATACAAAGGTTGGCACGAACCTCTATATAAGACACAAAGCCAACGTAATCACAGAGAAACATACTCTATGGTATTTTATGTGTTCCATGTATATGTTCTTCATTATCCAGCTTTCCATGCCACAATTAGGACCTAAACTTTTGAAATCTGGTGGACTGAGAATGAAATATTGCATTTTTCATAATACATAAACATATATCAGAAACGTATTTTATGTAAGAGACTCAAAGTTATTCAGAAAGTCCCGTGTCTCCCAAAAATACTGATACAAAAAAAAAATTTTTCAAAGCACTGATCCAAAAACAGGCACACAGATTGCAAGGCCAAAAATGTATTTAACTGTACCTCAGAAAACCATATATTTATAGAAAGTACACCTTCAGATAATTTCAAAATGGGTAAATATGTATTTCTACACCAAACTACCTTTCTGCAATGTTTTGCTAAATTGTGTTTTTATCTTCCACAAATATTTAGCAACCTATATGTTAGAGATCCACTGAACAGCTTCATGTCCAATGTTTCCCAAACTATGTGGCACATTGAGGCCCCAACATGAATTTAAACGGTTATGGTCAATTCAGATACTACAAAATCAACACATTTAGGGGCAGATTTACTAAATTCGTGTGGAGGGATCGAATTTGATCGAATACAGATCGTACGATTTTTTTCGGAGGATCGAATATGCAAATTTGGCATCTTTGATCATCGAATACCGAATCATCGAATGGTCGAAGGATTTAAAATAAAAAATTTCTTCGAATGCCTACTTCGCCAGATTGAACCCCCCCCCATAGGCTTCTTTGGCAAAGACCTGCTGGAATACCATTCGTACGATCGAACGCCTCAATCGTTCGAATCGTACAAATTTTTCGGAGGCTCGAAGGCAAAACTACGATTTTTCTGTGAAATCGAACGATCGGTATTCGACCGTACGATTTCATCCAGAAATCGAATATCGAGCAAAAAGATAGCCTAGAACTAATCGATAAGCATTCCATAGTCAAATGCTTATCGAATTTCAAATAGACTCTAGGGAAATTTAGTAAATGTGCCCCTTAGTGCACTTTATGTGGAGAAAAGATACATAATTATTAATTCCACCCCAGAAAAGCATTTGATAGATTCAAAATCTAAAAAATCCAGAATGAATTTGCATTGACTAGTGATATGTGAATCTTTTCTCACTCTCCTATTTTGCATTAGCTGGGGAAGTGCGAACTCTCATACCTTCTTTGTAGTACTTTGTTTACTGGGCAAAATCCTATCTGCTTCTTCTCAAATTTAACATTGAGAGAATAGGAAGCCTCTAGCCCTCTGATATTTTTCTTCAACTATGTGAATTTGAATCATACCTCCCGATAATATTTTCCTCTATCCTCATTATATTTTGCATTGCCGAGGATGTAGGCGGTGATTCCTAGCCAAGGGCCTGTTTCTTAGCCTTCAGATGTTATTGGACTGTAATTAACAGCATACTTTAACTCTTGATAAGTAGAATGCTTGGAGTTGTAGTCTAATATATCTTGCTTCCCCAGGGTGAGATGGGGGGTTAGGTGGCCTTTCTCTGATCATTTGTATTGGTTTGAAATCTTATATGTATATATATATTTATTTTTATAAAGCAGCAAAGGAAGATCTGCACTTTCAGGTCTTAAAAATAAAAAATATAGTTGTTTTATTTATAGGTACAGGACTGACGTTTCGGCCCCCACTGAGGTCTTTCTCAAAGTGCATAAAGATTTACAAAACTGCCTTAAATAAAGAGTTTGGCGGGAACTTAGACAGATTGATCCTGATGTAATTAGTACATCATTTAAAACTTAATAGACATTTGCATACTGCTCATGAATATCAAATGAATCTAGAGCTAGCACATGCCCCAATAGCATATTCTGAGTCACATAAATACCTTAAAAACAACAGAAATACTAAAACAATACTAATGTATTTCAGTCAAAAACATGGTGTGTAACTTCATATAGATCTGTTACTATGTCACAACAGACTATCCTGCATAATCGTTACAAAACATCTAAAATTGAGCAAAGATGTCAGACTTGCGCAGAAACTGATGCCACAGTACTTATTACATAAAAGTGAGTGGCACCTGCTGTAATTAATCTTACATGTTCGTGTCAGGACGGGTAGGCCCAGTATACACACTTTAGTACTACAATCCCATCACTCTATACTAGTGTTTAATAATTCCCTGTGATATATGTGGCGTTTAAAGGATATTAGTAACTAACGCTTATGATAAAAGAGCACAATTGGCCTATCGTTATAATTTATACATGGCCGGGCATTGAATTTAGGGGTGACACCACTCTCTGTGTACTAAATGGAATCCCTTGGGGCTGTGTAACCCCTTAAATCTGTGTAATCAATAAATGTGGATGTTCGCAAATAAATAGGTATACCAATAAGGTGGGTACTCCATTGTGTATATTCAAAATAAACCCCTACATATGAATATATTAAACCCACACCCAGAACAACAAACAAAAAAAATAGGGTTAAAGAAAAAATGTTAGGGTTAAAGAAAATATAAAATATAAATAAGGGATAAAAAAATATCACAAAAATAAAACCAGGTCACCCTGTGAAAAAATCTCTTTGATAGTCCCTGCACGTTAGTAACCCAACGTCTCTATATCAAAGTTCAATTCAAATGGCCCATTTATTTTTATATATATTTATTTTCTTTTTTAAGCTTTAAAGGGGAGCAGGAAGAGAGCAATTGGAGCAACAACAAAGACTTAAGGTGGCCATACACGAAGAGATCCGCTCGTTTGGCGATGTTGCCAAACGAGCGGATCTCTCCCCGATATGCCCACCTTGAGGTGGGCGATATCGGGCTGATCCGATCGTGGGCCCTAGGGCCCCACACTCGGATCAGAACGGGCGGTCGGATCGCGGGACCGCATCAACGAACAGATGCGGCCGCGATCCGACGAGATTTTCAATCCTGCCCGATCGACATCTGGCCGACTTTCGGCCAGATATCGATCGGGAAAGCCCGTCGGAGGGTCCCCCACACGGGCAGATAAGCTGCCGACACAGTCTGTCGGCAGCTTTTATCTGCCCGTGTATGGCCACCTTTACTCATCCATGGCATATAACTGCAAACGTGCCTACAACCTTGGATAAGGGATGAAATGTTATATGGCAGGGCCCCTACACACAGGCGTTTTTTCCTGCGCTCCCCTGCATTCCGTTTTGCAGCGTTCAGGCGCAGGGGAGCGCAGATATAGACGCACTCAATTATTTCCAATGGGGCTGTACTCATACGAACGCATGTAGGTGCCAAATACAGGAAAAATGCAGCATGTTGAGTCTGAACCTGCGTTCGGCGCTTACACGCATCTCGTGGGTACAACCTCATTGAAAAGAATGAGGTGCGTCTAGACCTGCGCTCCCCTGCAGCTGAACGCAGCCAAACGCAACGCAGGGGAGCGCAGGACCAAAACGCCAGTGTGTAAGGGCCCTAAACAGTATAATTGAGGAATAAAAATGACACAATAAAAATTATAAGTCATTATACAGTGTATCTCTGGTCTGGTAGGCTCCGATAAATGTTGATGGTGATGGGACAGCAGTAAGCTGAGCTCAGAATAACCTCAAGAATGATAATGAATTTTACTGGAGATGTGACATAAGTGGGGTCCAATGGTGGAAATTGGGCTTTAACGGTACGCCATAACTGAGATGATCAAAAGAGCTTCAGATCTTGTCTGTCTAATTTGTCTCTTAGGTTGCCCTTAGTATTTCAGGCCTTCCTATATATTTATGTTTTTTCTCTATTAATAACATTTGGATTAACCATCATTTTTACCGGCCAGGCCGGTGAATTAACAGCCAGGTGGCGACCATAATTAGAGGCCAATAGTGAAAGGTTATAGAAATGTCAGATTTTTATTTCTCCATAGAAGGAGAAAGAGAGATAGGAATGGAAAGATATGCCCTAGTGCTTAGCAAGTTGCTCTCCATGCATTTCTTACTGCCTATGACAAGCCGATCTGAAAAGCCAGAAGAATGAGACCAGCATCAGTGTTTTCTATGTGAAACCAGGTATGTAAACAAAATAGCTAGAAAATACAGAAACACATGGGTAAGTGGAAGCCCCCCTGACAGGCTATACTTGGGCCTTACTGGCCTACAGGAAAGGGATTCATATTGCTTATGCTCTGTAATAACCTCTTTAAAATCCAATTGGAAAAGTATATCATCTTGCATAAGTTTACTCAACCCCACAATATTTGGGCAAGCTTAGACCAGAAGGTTGTCACTGTTTTGCAATCTTATAATGAACCTTAGTAAGGGTGATAGTTTTCATTGCCTGAGGGATTATGAATCTCTCCCCCACCCCCATCAGATTGTGTCCATTGGCTGAAAAACCTATGTTGGTGGTCAGAGGATGCCAGGAGTTGTGGTAAGACATTAGTTTGTGTGAGCCTACCCTATTGAAAACAACAGTGCCTTGCAAAATTATGCACCCCCACTTGCATTTTTCATAATTTGTTGCGTCACAACCTGGAATTTAAATGAATTGTTTGAGTTTGCAGAATGTGCCTACAACTGAAGATTTTTTTTTGTGAAGCAAACAACAAATAGGACAAAATAACAGAAATCTTCAGCGTGCATAACTGTTCACCCCCCCTAAAGTCAGTACTTTGTAGAGCCACCTTTTGTGGTAATTACACCTGCAAGTCACTTTGGAGAAGTCTCTGAGCTTGTCAAATCTTCCAACTGGGATTTTAGCCCATTCCTCAAGGAAAAACTTCTCCAGTTCCTTCATGTTGGATGGTTTTCGCTTGTGAACAGTCTGAACACAGATTCTCAATTGGATTTAGGTCTGGCCTTTGAGTAGGCCATCCCAACAAATTTAACTGTTTCCCCTTAAACCACTGGAGTGCTGCTTTAGCAATATGCTTTGAGTCATTGTCCTGCTGGAAGTTTAACCTCCATCTGAAATCACAGGCAGACTGACACAGGTTTTACTCCATCCATATTTCCCTCAACTCTGACAGTATCCCAGTCCCTGCTGCTGAAAAACATCCCCACAGCATGATGTTGCCACCACTATGTTTCACTGTAGCAATGGTGTTCTTGGAGTGATTGGATGTGTTGTCTTGCACCAGACATAGGGGTATATTTATCAAAGAGTGAAGTTAAGAGTGAAGTTACGCCACTAGAGGGAAATTCCGCCGCTCTCCATTCATTTCTATGGGATTTTTAAAGGTTTATTATATGAACTTTCACTTCACCCATTGATAAATACGCCTTTCAAAATCCCATAGAAATTAATGGAGAGTGGCGGAATTTCCCTATAGTGGCGGAACTTCACTCTTAACTTCATTCTGATAAATATACCCCATAGTGTGTTAAAGGAAGGCCAAAAGAATGAAGTAAATTTATCCCATAGCCTTTTCCTTGGTGGCTGAAAAGTTAAATTTTAGTCTCATCTGAGCACCTTCTTCCATTTCCATTTGGGGAGTCGGCCACATGCCTTTTGGCAAATTAAAAATGTGCTATCTTATTTTTAAAGGGGTTGTTCACCTTCACACAACTAGTTGTTTTCAGATAGACCACCAGAAAAAACGACTTTTTCAAATTACTGCCTATTTTCTATTTGTAACCGTTTTTCTAATAATGAAGTGTAAACATGTTGAACCAACATGTTCTGGGGAACAATCGGAAAACAACTGAACTGGAAAAAAGTGTTTGGAAGGTGAACAACCCCTTTAACTTTAAGTAATGGCTTTTTTTCTGGACACTCTTCCATAAAGAGTGTATGGCTTATTGTGGTCCTATGGACAGATACTCCATTCTCTGCTGTGGAACAATGCAGCTCCTTCAGGGTTACCTTTGGTCTCTGTGCTGCCTCTCTGATGAATGCCCTTCTTGCCCAGTCTGTGAGTTTTGGTGGGCAGCCCTCTATTGGCAGGTTGTTGTGGTACCATGTTCTTTCCATTGGGAGATGATGAATTTGATGGTGCTCCGGGGATCATCATAAATTTGGATATTTTTTTATAACCCAAAACTGACTTGTACTTCTCAACAACTTTGTCCCTGGCTTGTTTGGAGAGCGCCTTGGTCTTCATGGTATGATGCCTCTTGCTTAGTGGTGTTGCAGCCTCTGGGGCCTTTCAGAAAAGGTGCGTTTAGGGCCCTTACACACGGGCGTTTTTACCTGCGCTCCGTTTTGCTGCGTTCAGCCGCAGGGGAGCGCAGGTATAGACGCACTCAATTATTTTCAATGGGGCTGTACTCACACGAACGCATGTAGGCGCCAAACGCAGGAAAAATGCAGCATGTTGCGTCTGAATCTGCGTTCGGCGCTTACACGCGTCTCGTGGGTACAACCTCATTGAACAAAATGAGGTGCGTCTAGACCTGCGATCCCCTGCGGCTGAGCGCAGCCAAACGCAACGCAGGGGAGTGCAGGTCCAAAACGCCCGTGTGTACCGGCCCTTATACTGACAGATCATGTGACACAGATTGCACACAGGTGGACTTCATTTCACTAATTATGTGACTTTAGAAGGTAATTGGTTGTACACATATGCACATGCCAATTTTCATTTTTTTTAAATTCTTTTTTATATATATTTTTCTCATTTCACTTCACAAACTATGTTGTGCAGATCCATCACATAAAATAAGATTAAGAAACATATAAATTACATGTTGGAATGTAACAAAATAGCTAAAAAGCCAAGGGGGTGAATACGTTTGCAAGGCTGCTATCACATATTCTCAGTGCAAACTGTTTTACTGACACATTGAGCAGCAGGAAGATATTGTTTCAATTACAGGAATAAAAAGATAATGAACGAGTGCTACCTTGTGCGTTCAGACAGAAGTCATAGCTTCAAAGCTTCATTTATGAGCCAACCCTGTGAAGGGTAAAAATCCAAGTTTCAATACAATAACAGCTGTTGTCTAGGATTTGTTAAGTGTATTGTTAATTATACAAATTTTGGCAGTTAATACTTTGAGAAGTTCAACTTTATTTTGTTTAAATAGCAAATCACATTTTATTATGTACTTGGAAAGCACCATGAATTTTCTGTAGGGATATATGGGAGGAAGGGAATGCTAACACTGTCAGAGTTAGTCCGAATCAGTGAATAGAGCAGGAAAGTCTTGGGAATCTGGGCTGAAATTCAGGAGAATGGCCTAATTCTTTATTTAATTATATTGACTCTTTTCTCTCTAGGCAGCAGTTTTTCTTTAGATAAAAGCAGCCCTAGTTTAGCCAGTTAGTTCTTACAAATAGTGCTGTTTCACTTAGTGAAAAACTAGTAAAATTGTTAATTGAGTGTGTCATAGTGTTTTTAACTGAAACGGAATGAACTCATCAAACTCATCTACATTTTTTGATTAGTGATACGGTTGGCCAAAATCAGTTTCAGTCTTTTGCCATGCTATGAAAGTTTTACAGGCACAAACAACCAGTCAAGAGCTATGCAGAACTGAACATGCAATAACATGGATACAAATGCAATAAAATCACATGTATGCAATAAGAACCTTGAAACATTGAAAAGAGTTACACTGGCTGTTCAGTGTTCATATTCAGTGCTAACCTGGGCAATAAAACAATTTTACAGCACAAAAAAAAGTGTTCATGTAATTGTATGTGTATCTATTAAAGTGTGTGCAAAAAAGTGTAAAAATGTGCAAAATTAAATATTGTAAAATGTCAAAAGGTGTATGTGCACAGAATAATGCAAAATACCTTTTGCATGAAGACAAACCACAGGCTTAGGGTTGCTGGTGGGCCACTCTGTGGCAGCATGAGGACTCCAGGGGGCACAGTAAGGAATTAAGATGAAGAAAACAAGGCTGTATTTAAGTGGGAAACTGCAAACTACTAGCCATCATCAGCAGAAAGCTTGCTGGTCCCCATTGACTCCTGAAACACCTAGATCCCAGGAGTGAAAAATCAGACCTCAGAGCACATTGCCTAAGGGGTTATGAGTGTGAAAGATTCAGATTCACATCCAAAAAGCACAAAAAGAAGAATATTAGTTCTTCAGAATAAATAATTCTCTAGCCAAAAGCTGCAGATTCACATTCAAATAACCACAAAAAGAAGAATATTAGTTCTTCAGAATAAATAATTCTCCAGCCAAAAGCTGCAGATTCACATTCAAAACACCACAAAAAGAAGAATATTAGTTCTTCAGAATAAATAATTTTCCAGCTGAGAGCTGCAGATTCACATCCAAATAACCACAAAAAGAAGAATGTTCGTTCTTCAGAATAAATAATTCTCCAGCCAAAAGCTGCAGATTCACATCCAAATAACCACAAAAAGAAGAATGTTAGTTTTTCAGAATAAATAATTCTCCATCTGATCTTCTCAGAGTCTCTCAGCTGTGTACAATCAACACAATATTCAAGTACAGTCATATGAAAAAGTTTGGGAATCCCTCTTCTTTGTAGTCTTGTTTATCATTGGCTGAGCTTTCAAAGTAGCAACTTCCTTTTAACATATAACATGTCTTATGAAAATGGTAGTATTTCAGCAGTGACATAAAGTTTATTGGATTAACAAGTCGGGGGACTGTGATGGCCATTCCAAAATATTGTACTTTTCCCTCTACATAAATATCCAACCCCTGCGTAACTTCACCTTTGTCACTGATGCTTGAACATTATCCTGAAGAATCGGTTGATATTGGGTTGAACTCATCTGACCCTCAACTTTAACAACCGCCCCAGACCTTGAACTAGTCACACAGCATGACTGAACCTCCACCAAATTTGACAGTAGGTAGCAGGTGTTCTTCTTCCATCAGGCAAAGCGCTTTTTGTTATGACCAAATAACTAAATTTTTGTCTCATCAGTTCAAAATCAAACAGAAGCACAACTTGCACTTAGCCACCTAAAATACATATTTTCATGACTGGACACATCTGCATATGAAGTTCAAGGCTAATCCAGCCAATCTGGTGTTGCCAGTAATTGAGCGGTTACATGCATTCAAATTAGCAAAATTACATGGGTACCAAAATTTTTGCAGAGCCAGTTTTTCACATTTGATTTAATTTCATACAACCGAATACTAAAAATCTTTGTTCAGAAAACACCTCAGTACAGTTATTTTTTTGTTGAAAGTGGAGTAAATTATTATGCAGGCTGAGAGGGGTTCCCAAACATTTTCATATGTCTGTAGATCAGCACCTATGGCAACAGAGAAATCAGGAACCTATATTAGTAGTATATTAAATCAAAACATGGGGTGTTGTTTTGTGATTTAATATACTACACTATACAGGTTCCTGGTTTCTCCGTTGCCATAGGCACTGATCTACTTGAACATTGTGGAGATTCACATCCAAACCCAGAAGTGCGGTCAATCAATCAATTTACCATCTCAAAGGCAAGTGAGTGGCTAAGTGTATGTTTACTAATCCAATAATAATAAGAATGAAGAAAAAATTTAAAAACTACACATCAGCAGAGACAGTTGCTGATTTAGAGTGCATAAATACTACAAGCATTCTAAAACAACAACCAAGAAGGCAAAAATAGTAAATGAGGAACGAATTGCTTTGCATGCAAGGAATAATTAAAAAAAAAAAAAAAGTGTAGCAAAAGTAAAAGATTCAGATTGAAAGCGTGGCTCCATATGGAAATGGAAATATTTTGGTTAAGGGCACTGTATGAATAAGCAAATTTGCTTAATTAGTTATTTCCTCAATGTCTACAATATATTGCATGACCCACTCTATAGTGGTACAGATGACTCACACTGTTATACATATACTTAAATATTTACTGACAGATAGCCCTAGACCTGATGGAGAACAAACTTGAGTTGTTAGTTTAGTTTTAGCAAGGACATTTTTCTCACTGTCTTGGATAAACTTTTATATGGCTTGAGCAAAGATTATGCAATTCCAATATTTAAACGGGACTACAATATGAAACTGACAAAAAAACACCTGTAACGACAGGTTTTGTTAAGGAAAAGTAGTAAAGTTATCAGAGTTTACTCACAACTTTCCTGAGCAGAGCAAGAGTTCTCTGTTTTCCTGCTCTCCCTGATTGTATCTCAGCTGCAAAACTGATCAGCAGGTGGTTTTTTCTACAAAAATCATTATATTAGCAGTATACATTCTTAAAGGACAAGGAAAGTAGATTAAGTTATTGGACAGGCACCCCTGGAATGTGCTCTGCAATCTTTTTCAATGTAACCATTTAGCTGTTGAAACAACTACAGAGGGTAGTTAACAATGATGCAATATTTAACTTAAAGGGAATGCCAACTCAAAAAAATTTTTTGCCTAATGAAAGAAAACATAACTTTGCAACATACAGTCATTACACATTTATTAAGGTTTTTGAGTTATATGTATTGCTATTGAAAGCAGTTTGTCCCTCTATATTCTCCTACCTGATGATTGTTGATACAATGTAAGACATGACTGATGACATGACAATAACTGATTAACAGACTTGTCTTTGCTGGGAAACAAAGACTTTTGTAAGAGTTAAGCAAATGCTGCTTTCAATAGCAATATTTTTTACCAACTACTTCAAAACCACTGAAGTCTAAGGGTACGGCCACACGGGGAGATTTCAGGGAGATCTGTCGCCTGGTGACTAATCGCCGCAACGAATCTCTCTGAATAGCTTGGCAGCTGTGCGCACGGGCTACACGTAAAGTCGCCTGCGCCTATTCACATGCGGCAACGCAATTTTAAAAGTTGCTCAAATCTCCCTGTGTGGACAAGCCCTAATAATTGTATATTGGAAAGTTGCTTACATAGTTACAAAAAACAAAGTCCATCAAGTTCAACCCCTCCAAATCAAAACCCAGCATACACAACCCCCCTAAACACTTTCACATACACCACATATGCCCATTGCTATACTAGTATCACAATAGCCTTTGATCTTATGTCTGTCCAAAAAATAATCCAAGCCATCACAACATCACCCAGCAGCGCATTCCAAGACCTCACTGTGAAGAACCACCTGCACTGCTTCAAATGAAAGTTATTTTCCTCTAGTCTGAAGGGGTGGCCTCTGGTGCGGTGATCCTCTTTATGGGTAAAAAGGTCCCCTGATATTTGTCTATAATGTCCTCTAATGTATTTGTAAAGTGTAATCATGTCCCCTCGCAAGCGTCCTTTTTCCAGAGAAAACAACCCCAACGTGGACAGTCTACCCTCATAATTTAAATCTTCCATTCCTCTAACCAGTTTAGTTGCACGTCTCTGCACTCTCTCCAGCTCATTTACATCCCTCTTAAGGACTGGAGTCCAAAACTGCACTGCATATTCCAGATGAGGCCTTACTAGGGATCTATAAAGAGGTATAATTATGTTTTCATCCCTTGATTTTATGCCCTTTTTTATGCAGGACAGAAATTTATTTGCTTTAGTAGCTACAGAATGACACTGCCCAGAATTAGACAACTTGTTAACTATAAAAACCCCAAGATCCTTCTCATTTAAGGAAACTCCGAAAACACTGCCATTTAGTGTATAACTTGCATTTATATTATTTTTGCCATAGCGCATAACCTTGCATTTATCAACACTGAACCTCATTTCCCAGTTTCCCAACTTAGACAAATCACTCTGCAAAGTGGCAGCATCCTGCATGGAACCTATAGTTCTGCACAATTTAGTATCATCTGCAAAAATATAAACCGTACTTTCAATTCCCACATCCAGGTCATTAATGAACAAGTTGAAAAGCAAGGGACAGAGCCCTGCGCTAACCCACTAACAACACTGGTCCAATTAGAAAATGTTCCATTTACCACCATTCTTTTTAGTCTATCTTTTAGTCAGTTCTCTATCCAGTTACAAATACTATGTTCCAGGCCAACATTCCATAATTTAACCAGTAACCTTCTGTGTGGCACTGTATCAAATGCTTTAGCAAAGTCAACCACATGCACTGCCATCCCAGAATCGAGGTCCCTGCTTAACTTCTCATAAAAATAATTATTTTCTTTTAAGGAACAGTAATATAAAAATATGCCAAGTGTTTAAAAGTAATAAAGGTGTAATGCAATGTTGCCCTGCATTTGTAAAAAGGTTGCGTTGTCTTCAGAAACTCTACTGTTGTTTATAGATATATGCTCCTGTGCAGTAATAGGGGCAGCCATTCAAACGAGAATAGGTTCAGGTTACATAGCAGATAAGCTATGTAGAACATATTGGTGTTATCGGTTATCCACTATTTAACCTGTGCCATTTACTTCTTTCTCAATTTTAGCCATTGCTACACAGAAGCTTATTTATATAAACTATAGTAGTGTTTCTGAAGCAAACAGACCAGTTTTACCAGTGCAGGGCAACAGTGCATTATACTTTCATTCATTTAAAACACTTATTTTTTGGTGTTACTGTTCCTTTAATTAGGCACATTTTTATTTTGGGGTTGATCTTGACTTTTCCTTTAAAGTAGATTGTCACAGGGTTTTGCAAAAGTGGGTCCACTTTTACAATTCTTTAGACTGATCCCTGCCCAGCCAGACTGCCAATAATTAAAATTTGTTGCAATGAGTTTATCCTATATAATAAAGTTCAAGTGTCTCTGCGTCCAGTCCCTGTGTCCGTGGAATTGTGCTACTGTGCATGTGCCCCACGGACAGCCAGCGCGAAATTTTTCTAAGTCCCAAAAAACGCTGTGGCGTGTTTTACCATTGTGGGTGATAGTCTGAAAAAGAAGTGTATGTTCAATAGATAGGAGGTTGAATAAAAAAAATTGAAATACGAAGGATCGTAATTACGCAAATTCACTAAGATGAACTTTTTGCTGTTCGTTAGCACTTACGCTAGAGCAATACAATAGATAGGAGGTTGAAAATTGAAAATTTTTCTAAGTCCCAAAAAACGCTGTGGCGTGTGATAGTCTGAAAAAGAAGTGTATGTTACAGCCAACTACACATGCCCAGGAAACCTTTAATAAAAAAAAAATAAAGTTGTCCTATTGCCCTACATGTGCCACCTATATAGTAGTGTTGCCATATGTCAGGAAATGTAGGGGGGAAGGAGGGTAACACCCCCCAAAAAAAAACAATGTTTTTCAGACTATCACCCACAATGGTAAAACACGCCACAGCGTTTTTTGGCACTTAGAAAAATTTACAATTTTTTTTTTCAACCTCCATCTATTGTATTTCTCTAGCGTAAGTGCTAACGAACAGCAAAAAGTTCATCTTAGTGAATTTGCATAATTACGATCCTTCGCCAGTGCGCAACTTCGCTTGGCGTAAGGGTGTGAAGTTGCGCAAGTCTATCTACTTCGCTAGGTGAAATAGCGCTATGCCTAGCGAAGTAACACTAGCGTAAATACGTTACCATTCGCCGACCAGAGTGT
>CM044441.1:37691580-37747521 GCA_024363595.1 Xenopus borealis
TTTTTTTTTTTTTTCCTGAAAAGCACATACATGACAGAGGATAAATGCATCAAGTAGGCAGAAATGGCAATATTGGTACAGATGACATGCATAGCAAGTACTGCTGCAATTGAGAACCTGGCAAGTTAATATTCGGTTAATCAAGAATAAGTCCAGGCAAGGGTTAATGTAAGCAGAGTTCAAGAACAAGGCAAATGTCTCTATACAGGAATTCCACAGTCTGGACATGCAGGATCTACGGGCAAGGAGAGGGAGAAGGACTGAGATTTTTAAAGGCAAGCAACAGGTAGGTGTCTAGCTACACCTGCTGGACAATGCAGTGCAACAAACTCCAAATTAATTAGGGTGGCAGTACAGACTGCATGGTGGGTTTTCTAGATGGGAAAGCGCTGTTCATGAAAGTCTGGCACTCTAGTGTAGCGGTCACAAGAGCATAAGGCTCTGAGTGAGACAAAGCATGTTATAACATATATATGAGAAAAGTGCCCTCTAAGGCAGTGGTTCCCAAACTGTTGCTCTATACCCTATTGGGAGTGGAACAGCTGCTGGTGAGCCTGGGCTGAGGGTCGGATGTGGGGACAAAAGGTATTTATCATAGATCATAATGGAAACCCAGCTTGACGGTCCTTTAGAAACCCACACTGCAGTGATAAATGCCAATGTAATTTTAAAATTACTACTTATTTGGTCACTTGCAAAGGAAAAGCTAATTGCTGGTACCCACCCTACCTTAGGATCCTGGCAGATTTAGCCCAAATCAACTTCCCAGACTAACCCTCTTTTTGTTCTACTTTCTGCTCGCTTGTCTGGCTAGTGTTCGTTTTTACTGGCAAACATTTTCTAAAGATCTTAAACAGAATAATTGTTATATTAGTAATGTAGAAAATATCAGGACATTTTCATGAATTTGATCTTACTTTTCTTTTTAGTTATAGACTGTAGAAAAACTGCAGTGAGGATGTGAAGCAGGTGAGCATTAAAAGGTCTTTCTGTGTAAAGCAGTCATTCTATAAAGGGAGCAAATGTAGCCTGTGATGAGCAGTGTACTCCTGAATGTAGATATCATGTCTACAGTATATATGATGCATTAAAGGATTTACCTGAGGCTACTTTGTTCAACAGGTGGTGGTAGAATACATAAGTCTAAGCATTTGTAACCATTGCTTTCAGATATGAATTTAACAGCTAAAACTTGCATTTAGCAATAATTCTACACTTGACCCCACATGTAGGAGCCAATGGGCAACTCCAGCTGGCAGCATAGGCTTTGGTTTTTTTTTTTCCTGAAAAGCACATGTGACGGTAAACACATCAAGTAGGCAGAACAGGCAATATTGGTACAGATTAAATGCATAGCAGGTAAGTTAGGTACTGCTGCAACTGGAAACCTGGCAATGTAACTGCATAAATCAAGAATAAGTCCAGGCAAGGATTAACGCAAGCAGAGTTCAAGAACAAGGCAAAAGTCTGCATACAGGAATTCGGCAGGCTGGACATGCAGGCTAACAGGACCTATAGTCGGGCAAGGAGAGGGAGAAGGACTGAGATTTAAAAAAAAAAAAAAACTACAAGTAGCTGTCTAGCTACACGTACTGGACAATGCAGTGCAATTGACTCCTAATTAATTAGGGTGGCAGTACAGTCTGCATGGTGGGTTTTCTAGATGGAAAGCGCTGTTCATGTAAGCCTGTCTTTCTAGTATAGCAGTTGGAGAACCCAAGAGCACAAGGCTCTGTGAGACACCGATGTTCTAACATATATATGAGAAAAGTGCCCTCTAAGGCAGTGGTTCACAAACTGTTGTTCTATACCCTATTGGGAGTGGAACAGCTGCTGGTGAGCCTGGTCTGAGGGTCAGAGTGAGATTTTGGGACAAAATGTATTTATCCTAGATCATTATGGAAACCCAGCTTGACGGTCCATTAGAAACCCACAGTGCAGTGGTACATGGCAATGGAACTTTTGGAACTTTAAAAAGACACTACTAGTTTGGCCACTTACAAAGGAAAAGCTAATTGCTGGTGCCCACCTTACCTTAGGAAACTGGCAAGTTTTACCCAAATCGTGGAGTCTAACTTCCCAGGCTAACAGTGTTTTTATTCCACTTTCTGCTCGCTTGTCTGGCTAGTATTAGTTTTTATTTGCAAACCTTTTATAAAGTTCTTAAACCGAAAAACTGTTATATTAGTGATATAGAAAATATCAGGACATCTTCATGAATTTGATCTTACTTTTCTTTTTAGCTATACATTGGAGAAGAAATGCAGTGGGGAGTTAAAACAGGTGAGCAATAAAAGGTCTTTCTGTGTAAAACAAACTTTTTGTATAAAGGGATCAGATGTAGCCTGTGATGAGCAGTGTACTCCTGAATGTAGATATCACGTCTGTATATGATGCATTAAAGGATTTACCTGAGGCTACTTTGTTCAGGTGGTGGTAGTGCATACATAAGTATGATCATTTGCAACCATTGCTTTCAGATATTTTTAAGTGTAAGTTTTAGCAGTTAAATTCATAATTCTACACTACCCCTCATGTAGGAGCCAATAGCCAACTCCAGCTGGCAGATTAGGCTTTTTTTTCTACAAAAGCACATACATAAAGGATTAACATGTCAAGTAGGCAGAGCATTCAATATTGGTACAGATTAAATGAATAGCAGGTATAATGTGTAGGTACTGTTGCAACTGGAAACCTGGCAAGGTGATAATGGGTTCATCAAGAAAAAGTCCAGCAAGGATTAATGCAAGCAAGCAAGCAATGTGCATGAAAAAGCCAAAAGTATCTATATAGGAATTAAACAGCCTGGGCATACAGGGTAACAGGACCTACAGTTAGGCAAGGAGAGGTAGAAGGACTGAGGTTTTGCAGGCAGCAGGTAGTTGTCTAGCTACACTTGCTGGACAATTCAGTGCAACCGACTCCTGATTAAAGTGGCAGTACAAACTGCATTGGTAGGTTTTCTAGATTGACACGCCCTGTTCATGTAAATATGTCTCTCTAGTGTAGCAGTCAGAGAACCCAAGAGCACAAGGCTCTCTGTGAGACCAGAATGTTATAACATATATACGAGAAAAGTGCCCTCTAAGGCAGTGGTTCCCGAACTGTTGCTCTATACTCCATAACAGCTGCTGTCGAACCTGGTCTGAGGGTCAGAGTGGACAAAGTTTTGCTATCCTACATCATAATGGAAACCCAACTTGACAGTCCACTGCAGTGATACTTGGTAATGAAGCTTTAAAAACTCACTACTAGTTGGGCAACTTACACTGGAAAAGCTTATTGCTGGTACCCACCCTACCCTAGGAACCTGGCATATTTTACCAAATCATGGATTATTACTTCCCTGGCTAACCATTTTTTTTTTTTGTTCCATTCTCTAGCTTGTCTGGATTGCCCTCTACAGTTCAGCTGGAAGGCCCACTGGTGGAAAGGGTTGTGTTCTCTGCTGCCAACAACTGCCTATGAGAAGTCTCAGAGAGACAAATGTTTATTGTACATTAACTGAATAGAAGAATGTTTTCACATATATTGATAATGTACAGTGCAAATGAACCCATTGCATGTTGGCCCAGTTCTTTTCTGTACCATGAAAAAGTAGAAACATTGACACCGTCATGTTTGTGTCCATTCACAAACATGTCATATTCTGTGTTGCCTGGTATGGGAATGGTTAACCGAATATAATTATTGGTATTGCATATCGCACATGAATAGGTGTTTGGTGTGGGATTTTTTCCAATAAAGTAATACATGCATATACTGCCTGTCCTGTATGCTGGAACCTAGTGGGCCCAACCAACCTTAAATTAAGGAGGACGGAAGTATACACCATTGTATGTGGGGGGGTGGCGGCAATGCAAAGTTTCACACTGTGAGGTGGGCACCGGCTGTTCCACTTTGCCCTGAATTCCTAAGGGTTTATGTACAGTCAGCAGGTCACATTTACTGGTTACCTTGTTTAAACTCCTTTTGGTCTCTGAGTTACTGCATCTGTGCCTTTTATTACATGAGAGGGTTGTGTTTGTTTTACAGCAGCTGCTTCCAGCTGGAACCATTTATACTAATGGACTCTTCCTTATATGACTATGAATGCATAATTGTTTAAGTGTGATTTTTCTCAAGGATACAGGAAAACATGGTCCTAAACATGAGCCAAGTGGAAATCCACACATGGCACTGCAAATAAACACTCCACTGATGTGAGTAGCATACAACTCTTCTTTCATTCACTATTGTAGGAACAGTGCTATAATCCCTTCTTTAAACTCTATTGAAGCTCTTTATTTGCTGCAGAAAGTGGTGAAGTTTCTGACTTGCTAAGAGACTAGCTATAAAATCTCTAAAAATGTTATACACAAAAAGGTGTAAATGTTGGTGTGCCCCATGTGAATAAGTTAATTATGCCTATGCTTGTTTTGTGCACCAAATAAGCATTTTCATGTGTGATACTGCCTACTACTTGTATTATTATATTGTTCATTCGCATGGGAATGTGAGAGTTAAACCTCCAGTCATCGTGTACTCTAACTTAGGGACCGATAATGTACACATGCAATTTCAGTCAATATCAAGGCCATTATGGAACATGAACTGAAAAAACATGTAATAACCAAATACCTTATTATATTTCTCCTCAAGCCTTTGTTGTGTTTAGGCCAATAAATCAAACCATAAATCAAGGCTTTCTAGATTTAAAATCATATTTGAATGAAACTTGTAAACACTTTAGGCTGATGAATGGTTTATTTCTCATGACCTCAATAGGAAATGTATATGGAACAAGGTGGATTGTGTATAAAATAATGATAAAAAATAAAGTTGATTAATATTGGACAGGCAAGCTATGGTTATATTACACTGCATGATAAACATTGTGTTATGAAACCGATTCTACAAACGGCAGTAGTTATATTAAAATGAATGAATGAATGAATCCAAAAGGCTGGCAAGTATAAGCAGTCATCTATTCCTTCCTCTTTGCTCTGTATTTTCTGGTGTAAGAAAAATACATGGTGTGTCCAGCAATTATAAAGAGCATAGAGATTATAACTAGAAGTCCAAACTGTTGGGGTTGTGGAGCTAAAATGACCATTATGAAATGAACAAGGTCCATCAGATAATTCATTGAGCTTTGAACTCCATTTACAACCCCACGTTCTGATTCTGGAATATTCTCCTGAAGAAGCTGAGTCACTGTCAGATCAAAGGACCAAAGGCCTGCATGGGGAAATAAAAGAAGCCAATGAAAGGGGGGTTATTTTTATGTAATGTTTGTTCTAATTGGTGCTACTGCACTAAATAACAATTAAACAGTATTGGGTAGTATTTTAGTGAACCAAACATTTTTTCATGGGTTCCCCCATGGCAGCAGCTAATGGGTTAATCTTTCATGAGAATGGACAGGCTTAACAAGTGACCAATTATAGAAGCCCTTAAGAACCCTCTCCATCCCCCTCTTCCCTGTCTTTTTTTTTTTTTCCCCCTGTCCGATGAGTTTGAATAGTCCTTTTTTTTAATCTCACCTGGGTCATTAGCCTGGCGCTCTGAGGGTCTCCCCATTCCTCATTTTCATTATGCGACAGTGGGGAGAGACTAGGCGCCGGTGGTAGTGGGGTACATGCAGGGCTAGCTTAGCGTCTTGCATTCCATTTGCAGAAATGACATCACTTCCGGGGTTTTGGACCGTGGTAGGTTTAAAAGACCCCAAAAGTAGCAGTTCTGATTGGTCCATAGGTAGGTTAGCTGCTTAACTGGGTAACTTCCACTCTTCCCTGGTAGGGGGTAAAGTATTAAAAAAAATAATTTTTTTAGATTCCCCATTCGCTCAGGTTGTAGGCGAGACTGGATTTTGCATTTTTTTCCCCATTTTCTCTCTGTTCCTTATTATTATTCATCTTTTCACAGACTCTCTGCTAGAAGATCCCTTTCTTGTAATAGGGAAGGTCAGGTTGGCACCAAGGAACCCTCAGCTCCTAACGCTTGGGAAGATACAGATAAGCCCAGATTTAGAGCATGCCCTAATAGGGCTTTAAATGGGAAATACTTATGCCGGGACTGCCTTACTAAAGTGGCAGGAGAGACTTCCCAGGAATCTTCAGATGTATTGGATATAAGAAGGCTGTTACAGGGGGATGCTCTCTGCTACTCAAACCTCTTCATCTCGGAAGTCTAGGAAAAGACTGAGAACGACTTCTCAGGAGGAGGGTGGGAGCGAGGAAGACTTAAGAGTCTGAAATAGATGAGCTCTCAGCAATCTTTTCTGAGGCAGAATCAGAGGAGGATTCTACATATTTATTTGACTTCAAAATGGATTCTTTGGTAAGAGCCATTAAGGATGCATTGAATTGTGAGGTAGAAAAAGAAGCTTCTACCGCGAAGAAATTGTTTATGTCTAAACCTAAGAAATCTAATTTGAGGAAGTAAAGGAAATGATTGGAGTAAGATGGAAAAGAAGCCATCTATCAGGAATAGGTTAGCTAAACTTTATCCATTTTCACTGGAAGATTTTACCGCTGGGTGCTGGCAGCTTTAGCTCGGTTGGCTAGAAGATCCACACTTCCATTGGAAGATGCTACCAGTTTCAGAGACCCAATGGAAAGACGAATGGATAATGAATTAAAAAGGCCTACACAGTTTCTGGATCTGCCCTTATGCCGACAATAGCTTTATCCGCCTTATCTAGGGCATTTGGATTCTGGGTGGGGAATATCGAGGAAGCCTTAAGGAATAAGTTAGCTGAGAGAAGATCACTGATGCCTTAAGTGAACTCAAGTTGAGCAGATTTCATGGTGGAGGTTTCCTTTTCGGTCTCTGTTTGACGTACATCATGGCTTCGTTCATGGCAGGCAGATAACTCCAAGTATAATGTATGTGTTTTTCCTTTTTTGGGTCAGAAGCTGTTTGGAGAGAAGCTGGATGAGGCCATAAAGAAGGTTTCCAGTGGGAAGACTATGTTTCTACAGCAAGAGAAACGTCAGAACTGTTCTTCCTCTTCTACTAATAGAAGATCCTTTTTTCTAATAATCAGAGGAAAATAATATGGAAGGCTGCAGACATCTGTTAAATTGGAGAAGGAAAGCACTTCTTCTTCCTTTCGGGGCAACAAGAATACCAGATTATTCAGAAGATCTGCCAGCCAAACCCCCCATCAGTCCTCAGCATTTCAAAATAGAATCACTCTCAATGGTTATTCAGACAATGCATGTGGGAGATTGTATGATGTCTATCGATCTTCAAGATGCTTATTTGCACGTCCCAATTGCACAACATTACAAGTTTCTGAGATTTGCAACCCAGCGGGGTCATTTCCAGTTTGTCTGTCTATCTTTCGACCTGTCCACCTCTCCCAGAGTATTTTCAAAGATTCTTGTGGCGTTCATTGTCCTGTTAAGAGAACAGGGCATCAGAATTTATCATTACTAGGATGACCTCCTCCTTTCTAGCATCCTCCCAGGAGCAATTGTTAGCTTTTTATTTGTATTAGTTGCTGCCATCGGGGAACCCAGGAAAAATTCTCTTTTCCTGGAGTTCCCCCATGGCAGCACACGCTCCCACCCTCTGGACATTGAAAAATGACAGGGAATAGGGGGATGGAGAGGGTTCTTAAGGGCTTCTATAATTGGTCACTTGTTAAGCCTGCCCATTCTCATGATAGGAGATTAACCCATTAGTTGCTGCCATGGGGGAACTCCAGGAATAGAGAATTATGGTAAGTATTATATGAATTCTCATTTTTCATGCTTCAGCACTTTCCCTAAGTTGTAACAATTCCCTCCCTCTTCTCATATGAACTGCCCTTTTTCAGACTGAGATTTCTTCTTTAGGAATAGACTTGAAGCTGGTGTGGCAGAGATTACTATTTCTGATCTCTACTGAACATGGCTTTCCTTACTGCAGTACAGAGCCTCTTTGATATCCAGCAGTTTAGAAACCACCATCATCTCAATAATTATCCATTGGGAGCTTGGGTGCATCAGCTCAATGGCAAGTCTTAGCTGGATTGGTTTAAAGGCTGTCATCACTGGATTTTGGAGCAGTAGGAATGACTGGCAGACTTGTGGATTTGGTAGATGCCAGAGATATGCTACAGCAAGTGCTAAAATGTACAGTATATAGTATAATGCTGACTAGAGGTTTCAGTGAAGTAAAGATGGTCTTGTGTTTTTTGGATTTTGACATTGTGAAAGCAAATACAATGATATTCTTGATAAGAACAGTTTAGAGTAAACCGTCCCTGTTTTATCACAATAATGCCTCAACAAGCAAGCTTTGTACAGAACTAATGGGAAGTTAAAGTACTGGACTGCCTTGAACACATTCCTGAGTCCAGATGTCAACCCAATCACTAACCAAACTAATCACCTTTCAGCCAAGCCTGATCCCTTTCATCAGTGCCCAACCTCTCTAAACAATGTGCCAACACCTAGTCAATAGACTGTTAGGGAAAGGAAGGACCAGCTTCATATTAACGCCCCTGGCTTGCAGGCAAACGCCAGGGCCTAGGGCGCCATGAATGAAGGGGCAGCATGCAGCCCAGTCACACGACTGATTTGTTTAATTCCAGAGCACTAGGAGATAGTGCTTTGGTTAGAAGAATGAATGTGCATGCGCGCTTGATCCTTTGGGAGGGGCGACGGAAGACGCCGGCCTCCAGGCGCCCTCATTTTAAATCTGGCCCTGCTGACTTGGATGGGCAACTTTCCAGATACTTTTGGTAATATCTAACATATATGTAGCAACTTGCAGCTCTCCAACATATATTCTGAACTACAAAATGTAGGGGGATAACTTTGCAACTGTATCATCCTGTTCATTATGTTTCCGGTGCAGGAAAGAACTACAACTCTAATAGCTGAAGCATTTTATAACACTTCCCCACACCTAAGCCATTGAAACTCACATTCATACTTTATCAACACTGCACTTGAATATTCCACAGTTCATTAGTAGGAATACATTGAAAAATAACAGTCCAGTAAGCAGGGCAACAACAATTAATCAACATGACAGCAGATGGGAACAACATTTTAAATGATTCGTAAGGCACTTATAAATAATATAGGTTTACCTTCCATTTATGTTCCCTTAAATAGACAGCAAGTAAAGGGCATTGTTTACTGTAAGTACAGAGCATTACTTCCTTGTTTATTTCAAATGAAGTGTCAGCCCACTCAGGATAAAACATTGACCTGTTATCATTAGTCTCACTAGCCCCCACCCATGGGCACTTACCCAGGGACAGAATGGTTATTCTATGTACTTGCTTCTATATCTTTATATAGCGTTACTTGTTTATGCTGAATTCTACATTTCCAGTGCCCTTTTACCTGTTCATATTGTTAAGTTGAGGGTGGGCCTTGGAACATGGAAGAGCTGCTTTTAATTTACACATTACTCATGGAGATATGTTGCTTCAGTTCTCTTTCGGTTTTATACCCTCCACCATTTCTAAATGTGATAGAATACAACAAAATAGCAGACAAAGCTGTTCCTAGGTAAGTACTCGAGCAGAATAGGTTTAATGGTTTCCTAGTGGGGCTAATGAAATGGAGCCACTGTTTTATCCCAGGTAGAAATAAAGCTTAACACATATGAGATTGGGGGCTTTCTTATTGCTTACCTTGGCTGAATCATTCTCTATTGACAATAGCAGCAAAAGCAACATCTTCAAGACCAGTAGAGATGCTGGAGTAAATGCAGTCTATGTAAAATGCCTCAGCAGAGACTAGGAATGTGGCCAACCTTATGATGAAATGCAAATATGAAGAGGGTGAAAGTTCTGTACACTGAGTAATGTTTGCCCTAATATATTGCTGTCTGATTATAAAGAAATGAATGGAAGATAACTATACATAGTGGGGCATATTTATCAAAGAAGTCAAAACCTAGACATTTACAACATTGCTCCCACACCAAATGTATATACAATTTATAATGATGTGCCTATAATGTGGAAATATTTAAAAAAATGTAATCATGCCAATTAAATCTACTAGTATAGCATCAATGAGAATTCTGGGGAGAAATTGGTGAAGAATACGCTTTTTTCCTTTTTATAAATCTGCCCCATCATGGATATTTGTTTTAGTTCAGCCATTGTTTCAACCACATAATGGCATTGCCCATATAGCAATACGTGTACATTTGCCAATATAAGGTGCCACTTCCACCCTGAGCTAATGACCATTGTGTAAAAAGATGTGCACTGTAGGTAGTAGTAAGAGGACATCAGCCTTCTCTTCCTCTACATTGCTGTGTCCATTTGTCCCAGAATATCATTTAAACCTTACCATCTGCATTAAATTTCCAGGGTCACTTCACTCAAAGGGAAGTTTTGAAAGTAGTGACTTTGCCGTTTAAAGTGTGAGAAGGACACAAAAGTAATTATAAAGCGAGGGGTACACAGAACACAGAACACGGAGAAATTTTTTGAAAAAGTGTGTTCTGTTGAGACAAGACTATTGTTTAGCTGAAAGAATCTGAACTCTGCAAACAATGAAAGTATCAACAATTGTATTAAAACCAAGCGTTGGAAAATAACTGTCAAGGTACTTACCAATTCTTGCTAAGATCACCCCTGAGAACAGCAAAATGATGGAGATATAGGAATTGGGTTGATCTCCAGTACGTATGTTCTCTAACAGAACAGTGTTGTTGGTCCAGTGTATAGAAGAGCGATCTGGAAGGATGGGCTGGTTTATATTCCCATGTGGGGGATAAAAATGAAGCTGGCTCTGTTCTAGCTGACCCATGTTTACAGAGGAGTTCACACCCATGATAACAGAAAAAATGTCGAAGGAACTTCCCGGAGCAAAGACTGAAAATACACAAAGCATTAAGCAACAGACATGAAGGCAACTAGAAATAATTCCTGTGACCACTAGGCCATAATGTCTCCTTAGCCTTGTAAACAGAAATGTGCCCATTAGTCCTGAGATAGCCGATACTGCCATGAGAATGCTAAGTAAGGAGCCACTGATCCCCTGAGTATAGGCGTAACCTGTAGTTATACAGTCAAAGCCAAGGACTGTTGTGTACAAAAATGCCAGTCCCAAACCCGCTAAGAAAACAGACTGTTGGTAGTAGGATTTCCAGCCATCTGTGCAGATATGTAGCATTCTGAGCACTTTTTGTAGGCAAGTATGCATTGCTGAGGCCTGCTTCGGTACTGGGTCTGTAAGCTTTGGTGGCTCATCAAGTGAATCTCTTGGTACTGATGGTGCAATAATGATAGGCAGGTCACCTGTACAGAAGCAAAGTGGATTCATCAATGCCAGGTGTACTGTTCAGATCTGTTAGGTTGTACATGTGTGTGTATGTATGTATTTATATTATTTATTATTATCAAGTACAACATACTGTTTTACTATTACAGAGAAAAAAGAAATAATTTTTTTAAAAATTTGAATTATTTCATTATAATGGAGTCTATGGGAGATGGTAATTCCGTAATTTGGAGGTTTCTGGATAATGGGTTTCCAGATAAGGGATCCAATACTAAAAATACTAAGATATAATAAATCCATATTGGAAGCAAAACCAGCCTATTAGGTTTATTTAATGTTTACATGTTTTTTTAGTAGCCTTAAGGTATGAAGATCTAAATTATGGAAATATACATTATTTGGAAAGCCCAAGCATTCTGGATAACAGGTCCCATACCTGTAATTACAACTATAATATAGGGATGGGAATATAAAGGCAAGAGAGGCTGCAATATGTATAATAGAGTCCTGCATCTGGTCGGGTACCCGCGGGTTACCCGCAAAACCCTGCGGTACCCTGCGGGTTGCATCTAGAAGTTCCGGGTGCGGGTATAGAAGCGGGTAGGTGGTTCTGCGGGTTGAGGGTCAGGTCGCGGATCTTCGCCATAGCGATTTTTACTCCTTTTTTCTGAGCATTTCTACTACCGATGATGTCAGTTCCGGTTTGCAATAACAGCACTTCCTGTTTTACTCCTTTTTTTCTGATCAAGGCTACTTCTGATGATGTCACTTCCAGTTTACAATGACAGCACTTCCTGATTCTTGATGGTCCACGGGTCCGGGTTGGGGATCGCAGGTTGCGGGTTCAGTCCCACAAAATGGACCCGCGCAGGACTCTAATGTATAACCTAACTCAAGTACTGATAACATACTCTAGAGCTGAGCTTATTAATGTATTGAAGTTCATATTTGTGATATAAAAAAATTATCAGAATGTGATCACCAGTATTATGTTTGACTCAAAAATAATCAGACCTTTGACAGTAAAAACAAGAGAAGGCAAATTCCATTGTAATTTTGGCCATAAGGCACGGGAAGATCCTTCATATACTTCTCTTACTCTTTTAATTCAGAAAATGTTTTTTATCACCTCAGAGCAGGAGAATGGTTTTGATCAAAGTAACTCAGGAAACATTTTGTAAACATTTGAAAACAGGTATTAAAGCTAAAAAAAAAAACGCAAAAGGAAAAAATTCCTAGATAGTGAACATTTTTATTTGAATTTGAAGGGGAAAAACACCCTTCAGTAAATCTGAAGAACCATATTTTAGTAATGGTATTAAAGGAATTTTTCAGTATAAAAATTAAACAGGGTAAATAGATAAGCAGTGCATTTTTTAATATAGTTAGTTAGCCAAAAATGTAATGTATAAAGGCTGGAGTGACTGATTGTCTAACATATTAACCAGGATCCAACTTCCTGCTTTTCAGCTCTCTTGTTTTCCACTAACTGGTTACCTTGGTGACCAGGCAATAACCAATCAGTGACTTGAGGGAGGGCCACACGGGCCATAACTGTTGCTTTTGAATCTGAGCTGCTTTTGAATCTGAATGCTGAGGATCAATGGCAAACTCACTGAACAGTTATGTCCCATGTGGCCCCCCTTCAAGTCGCTGACTAACCCAAAGTTAAAGAGCTGAAAAGTAGGAAGTTGGATTCTGGCTATTATATTAGACATCCAGTCACTCCAGCCTTTATAGTTTGCATTTTTCTCTTACTAACTATATTGAAAACATTTTTTTATTTTGCACATCCTATCTATTAATCCAGTTTTTATTTTTACACTGAACTGTTACTTTAAAGTGGTTGTTCACCTTTAAAGGGCAAGGAAAGGCAAATAAATAAAATCCCATTTTTACTTTCTTTAATGAAAAAGAAATCTATCTCCAATATACTTTAATTAAAAAATGTGTACCGTTTTTATAAGAAACCTGACTGTATGCAGTGAAATTCTCCCTTCATTTAGTGCTTTGGATAAGAATTGTCAGACAGTCCCTAACTTCTGGCAGGTAAACAATCATACTTATGAACAGCAGGGGGAGCCCCCGCCTTACTTACCAGCCATGCAGAACTCAAGCAGCTTTGTTTTTTTTTATCATTTATGACGATCCCTAAGAAGCCCAGACCACACTGAGCATGTGTATGTAGTCTAGTCTTGCAAAGATGTATAACACAGTTACAAGATGACAGCCCCCTGTGGCCAACTTTGAAAGCATAAATCATTTGTTTAATTGGGCTTGTGGTGCAGTAAGTTCATGTTTATGTTTAGTATACAAAATACAGCATTTCTAGCCTTATTCTGTTTTACACTTTCCTTGTCCTTTAAATACACTTTTAGCATGATGTCTAGAGTAAGAAAATTTGCAATTGGTTTTCAATTTTTATTATTTGTAGTTTCGAGTTATTTCATTTTTTTAATCAGCAGCTCTCCAGTTTGCAATTTCAGCGATGTGGATGCTACAATCCAAATTACCCTAGCAACCATGTAGTAAGTTGAATAAGAGACTGAATATGAATGGTATATAAATAGGACTGAATAGACAGATAAGTAATAAAAAGTAGCAATAACAATACATTTGTAGCCTTACAGAGCATTTGAGTTTAGATGGGGTCAATGACCTCCATATTAAAGCTCGAAAGAGTCAGAAGAAGAAGGCAAATAATCTTTAAAAATTATTAAAAAAATAAACAATGAAGAGCAGTTGAAAAATTTCTTTGAACATGCATACCCAAGTTTGCTTCAACTTCTAAATTTTTTTATCTGGAACTTACCTTGTACATTTAAAAGTTCCAGTTGTCTTTCTATATAATGCTCTCCAACAGGCTGCTGGGGTTTTATAGCTAGCTGAGGTACCATTTGATAAACCTTGGAGAGGAATATGAATTCTACAAGAAGGGATATTAGGTTCCAGCCAAGAATGAAGCCACAGCCAACTACATTGGAGGCCCAGGTCATGACTTGACCTACTGACAAAGGGGCAAAGATGTTAATGATCTGGTCCATTCTTCGTACAGTTGCATTCATACCTTGATTGGGAAGACAACAATGGAGCATAATGTTATACATATTCCTTCAATACATTAAACATACATGTGTTATCTTAGGTCTATATTCTAAATAATGTGTTTTAAAAAGTGATGGAAATGGCATGCCTTTATTGGATACATGAACAGATCTCATGGATAGAAGTTATTCCATAAACCAATGGACCATTAGAAGAAGAGCATAACAAGCAGTTTGGTGAGTACTTGGAGATAAGTTCAGAGGTAATTGGTTTCAGTTTTATCATGAAAGGTAGTGGCAGAGTTAGTACAGTCAACAGAGGTCAGCAGCTGATAACTTTCTGTATGTGCAGGGTCGGACTGGGCCAGTGGAACACTGGGAAAAACCCGGCGGGTGCTGCAAGCCCAGACCCGCTATTGGCACTGCCCCCAGACTTCCCTCCCAGTCTCCAGTTGGTGGAACCACCCAGTATGTGGATACTTTTAAATGGCTGTATACGATATACTACATATTGTCAACCTTGTCGCTGCACTAATTACACTAATTACATTTCAGGCTTCTTCTATGAGAGGTAGAATTAGCAGCTGCCTCCTCTAGAGGATTTTGTATATGGGCTTCATTTTGTATGTGTTATGGTTTTTCAGATATTTGCTCAGACGCTCTCCAGTTTGATATTTCCCCTAGCAGGCAGGAAGGGGTTTGAAATAAAGACTGGAATATGAATAGGAGAGCCTGAATTAGGTAAATATGCAAGTTAACAGTAGGAGTACAATTTTAGCATCACAGAGCAATAGTTTTTGCCTTCGAGGGTCAGTGACCCCCATTTGAAAGCTGGAAAGAGGCAGAATAAGAAGAAGAAAAATGACACAGAACTATAAAAAAAAAAATAATGAAGAAAAAATGCAAAGTTGCTAGCATTTAGTCATACTATATCATACTACATATTAATGTAACAGTAAACCACTCCTGTAAGGTTTTTTTTAATGTCTAAAATATATATAACTTTCTGCCAAGGAGAGACTGAATAGTCTGTAGAAAGGAAGGATTCCTTTGGTTGTTTATTGTGATACTTTTGTCAGGCCTAACATCATGTCCGGACTGAGAATTAAAATAGGCCCTGGCATTTCAGGTACACAGAGGCCCAAACAGTCCCCACCAGCCCACTAAATACGGACTTTCTATGGGACCTTTTAGCAGCCCCTCTGGCATTTGCCAGAACCCACAGATTGCCAGTCCGGGCCTGCCTAACATCAAGCGAGCAGGCCCGGACTGGCAATCTGTGGGTTCTGGCAAATACCAGAGGGGCTGCTATAAGGTCCCATATAAAGTCAGAATTTAGTGGGCTGGTGGAGGCTGTTTGGGCCTCTATGTGGGCTGATTGGGCCTCTGTGTACCTGAAATGCCAGGGCCTATTTTGATTCTCAGTCCAGTCCTGCAAGCGAGTAACATTATTTGCACCCATTTCAATCAGGGCCGCCATTAGAAACCACAGGGCCCCGCACAACAAAATTTTCAGGGCCCCGTGCCCCACCCTCCCTGGCACCCAAGCCAAACCCCTGATCCCCCCCCCCACTCCACATCAAAGTTAAAATACCACACAGACATCAGTTCTAAAAAAGTAACCTCCCCCCACACATATTGATGGTCAGGGCTCCCTTATAAGTTAAAAAGAAATTGGTAGCAGGGGCCAATAGAGTATTAAAATAAAACATTGGTGGACAGGGGATTTAAAAAAACCAAAAACCCACATTGGTGTCAGTAGAATTGGACTCAGGACTTCAGTGTCAGCTCATTTTATGACATCAGGTATTTTTGCTGCTTCTGGACTTCACTGTCAGCTCCTTCATGACTGGTTCTTTTCGCCTCTCCAGCCAGGACTACGACTGTTCGGCACTTCCGCATTCTGCTGGTACATTGGAAGCGGCATAAGGCCCCTCTTCAGGCCTGGGCCCAGGACACTTGTCCTCCCTGTCTACCCCCCCCTCCCCTCCCCGATGGCGGCCCTGATTTCAATGTTTGCTCCCCTGCTGATACTATAGCAATAGAGATCGTGGTGTACATAAGCAATATATATATATACATGGATAAAGAAATATATTTTTTCCCTGTCATGACCTCTCGACCTTTACCAGCAAATCTACTTAATACATTCTGGATTATCCATAGTTAAAATACCATTATTGCCACATGCTCTATAAATAACATTATAATGATGATGTTTATGTATTTTAAATAATTTGTAAAAATACCTCAGTAAAAATAAAACAACTTACCAGCGAGGTGACTTCTGTTCTCTCCTGTAATGACCACAATCCAGTCTTTTTGTATGGTTATTGTCAGCGCTGTGCTTGCAAGGTTGGCTAAATCAGCTAGGATAATTACCACTGCATAACAGAATACCTGTTAAATTACAAGCAAAACTATGTTAACCTATGTATTGCACATTCTTGGTATGTTTGGTGCAAGCCCTACTGATTGGAGGGGCACAATCTCCTTCCTGGACCCAGATATGAGTGGGCTTCACAGCAAAATCAATTTATGGCCCCCAAAACATTGGTAAATTGACCCATTCTACCAAGATAAATTAAAATTATTTGTTACTAAGGACTAATGGGTCCTTTACACTCTCCCCCTCTGCCCCTGCCTGTTATCCAGAATGCCTCAGGATAATGGATCTTTCCATAATTTGGATCTTCATACCTTAAGTCTACTAGAAAATAATTGAAAACATCAAATAAACCCAATGGGCTGGTTTTGCTTCCAATAAGGATTAATGATATCTTAGTTGGGATCAAGTACAATGTACTGTTTTATTATTACAGAGAAAAAGGAAATCATTTAAAAAAACGTGGATTATTTGGATAAAGAGGAGTCTCTGGGAGATGGCCTTTCTGTAATTTGGAGGTTTCTGGATAACAGGTTTCTGAATAACAGATGCCATACTTATATTCTCTTTTTTATAGCTAATGAATACTTAATATTACCTTTATTGTTCTAACATGTCACTGATTTTCCATGGAACATAGAACCACAAGTTATTTCCCTGTAGAGTTTACAATATAATATTTTGTGGGTGTAGGAGGCCCCGTTTATTGAGTGTTGGCACTGGAATGAACTCTGGGCTTTTGGGATACATAATCTAGTCATTATACTGTACAACCATTATATTTGATCTACTGGACATTGTGTAGTAGTTAACAATTATACTAATTACTTACTGTGAGCCATCCATGCCATATATGTTCTATCTGTGTTTTATAAGAGAACACCAGCATCAGGACTATACAGCAGGCAGTAACTGAGGAATTCTGGATAAACAGGGATGCATGAGCAACTGCGGAGGGGAAAGATATGAAAATTAAAAATATGTGATATTGTACAAGTGCAGCTTTGTGGATTCCTTGTAACCAATATTTGGATCAAAGTCCCCAGCATCTGCTTAATTCCCTCATCCTTTGCTATTCTTTCACCAGCAGCATAGCATCTCTCCAGAGGACCCTGCATTAATCATAAGAATAGCAAAAAACAAACATTTTATGAATTCCAGTTGCTGCAGTTAAAGTTTGTTTTCTGTTTTTTGTAAAGCTCTATATTACCCATAGAAACAGTTGTTATTTCAGAGATGCACAGAACACTGCAGGACCTGACTGATTACACCCCAGGGAAAAACTCAGCAAATGAAAAACATGACACATTAATATCACATAGGGATGCAGGCAGCCCGTATACACATCAGTATTATGAAAATTCCAAGTATCCAGAACGTAAATATTTAATTGGTTCATGATTTACCTATTCAATAAGTTATATAGTAATATAGCAATAAGTAAGTAATAGGGATACAAGTTATGCTGAAAGATGGCATTTCTGCATTATTATTATTATTATTATTATTATTATTAATAAATCTGAGAAGGAGGTGATTGTTATAGCATTTTCAGTAGCAACTACAGTGAGTAATAGCATGTGCCATTTGTGAAGAAGACTGCATTATTCTTAGTAATAGTGTCCATCATTAGTGCAAAATAGAGGGCAAAAAAGGGACCAACTCAAAGTCAGATCACTATAAAGTTCAGTCTAAGGAAGAGATGCTATGAGAGAGCTATTGTTTAGGAGCCAAAAATGGAGCATCATGTATTTTAGAGCAGTGTTGCTGCAACAATGAGGCAAGTTGAGAAACAGAGTCCCATGAGTTACCAGGGGAAGCAAGAAGCCGCTCCCGATAACTTTGAGAGACGAATTTCTGGTTATCAAGCTGGAAATTCTGCTATTCTAGTGGTCAGGAAACTTGAGAGGGAGGTGACAGTATGAAAGCCACCTTAGGGCGGGATAGGGGCAAGAATCACCTCAGTTTTAGATGAGGAGATCAGAAGCCTATGAGTTGGGGCTCAAACATAGATAAGTCTCTATGATCCCTTTGGCTGTAGTAAAACTTTAACTAACATTAGGTTTGTATTTGTCATACAGGCACTGAAGGGCAAGCAGCTTTAGGGGGGGTCAGGTCCGGACTGAGAATTAAAATAGGCCCTGGTATTTCAGGTACACAGAAGCCCAATCAGCCCACACAGAGGCCCAAACAGCTCCTATCAGCCCAATAAGTAGTGACTTTCAATGGCAACTTATAGCAGCCCCTCTGGCATTTGCCAGAACCCACAGATTACCAGTCCGGCCCTGGGGGGGGGGGGGGGGGGGGTGACCCTCGAGTGCCTATATGGTAAACACAATTTTTGAAAATATCCACCGCAGGATACTTTCAGCTAAATCTGGTAGCAAAGCTGAGGGGTGGGGGGTACAGTTGTCCTCTGCAATCAGTGCATGCTTCATACAGCAGGCCAGGTCTACACATGTGCCAATTGAGTTGATGGACCTTTAAACTAGGGATGCACCAAATCCAGGATTCGGTTCAGGATTCTGCCTTTTGCAGAGGAATTTGGTTTCGGACTAATCCTTGTGCCTGGCCAAACCGTATCCTAATTTGCAATTGAAAACTAGGGGCGGGAAAGGAAATCATGTGACTTTAAAAAAAAAATTCCCACTTTTTACCTTCCCATCAGGATTTGTTAAGTTATTCGGCTGAATCTTTCATGAAGGATTCAGACGAATCCCAAAAAGTGGATTTGGTGCATCCCCACTTAAAATAGCTCTGACTAACACAGACTTTAGTCATCAAAATTCTAAATTAATTTATAAGTCAAGAAGCAGGCTCTGATATAAAGGATAAGAAACAGTGGTCTAAGGGTTGAGCAGGGAATGTCATCAAATAGCGTTTCTTCTATTTATTTTTTTAATTAATTTTAGTGTTATCCTTATTTTGTAACATTTTTCTCCTAAATACCTTCACAAAGCACTCACCCCGAGTAGCAATGTGTCATTTATTAACAATAATAATCTAAAATAATAAATTATGCTTGAGTTACTATACCTAGTGCTAACCAAAGTCACAGTGGAGACATAACTTTACTTCAATTTATAGAAGTCAGGGAACAATAATATTATTTCTAATGTCATTTGTTATGTGGAAACCCTGACTGCAACACAACAAAGTGTTCTAGTTTATGATGTAGATTAGGTGTGTATTTCTGTGTTTGGTGCAGGAGTGAGGTCACAAACATGAAATAATTATGACTGACTGAGAATACTGACAGTTGCAGTGCATCTTTGATATTTTTGTACTAAATCTGTGCATTCGTTTCTGTGTTTTTGTTATTAATTTGTTGTGTGTTATTAAGCTGGAAATCTATTTTAATCTATTTTAATAAACAAAACAAAAAACATACTGATACATATAACCTATAAGGAATGCTGCTGTTTGTGTGACATTTAATTTATAGCTGTCATTTTGTACAGGAGAAATGTTCTTTGAATGCTTTGTCACAGTTATTGGAATGTTCTGGAAATGGAAATCATAGACTGGCACAGGTCGTCATTTCTACATAACAAATATGAATACAACAGCAAATATGTCCTATCTCTTAAATGTAAGCACGGGAAAAGCTTAAACATCACTGTTTTAAGGCAAAACCGGAAGCTGATATTGATCTTCATTATGACGAGAAGCATGTAGAAATATTACAGCCTTGACAACGTGACATTTATAGGACTCAATTATTCACAATATTGATTAACATTCTGACAGGTACTTGATGAGGCTGTGAAATGAATTGCAGCTGTAAGAACCTCTTATGGGGAAGTATTCATTTGTGTAACAGTAGTGCTCAGAGTACAAAAGGTATTCACATGTCTCATCCTATAGACATTGCACTGCCTTTAAACCAATAAATGAGAGGCTTTGTAGGAGAAGGAAAGGTCCAATCATTGGGATGGGGAAAATGTTAGGGCACCCCACCAAGGATTATAAACCTTGCTCCAGTTAGCCGAAAACTGCACCGGCCCGGGGCACATCCTCCCTTATTTCTTGTCTTGGGTGCAGTGGCGTAACTACCAGGGGTGCAGGGGGTGCAATTGCACCAGGGTCCCCACCCCCTTGGGGCCCATCGGAGCCACAGAAATGGTTATGGCAGGTGGTTATCTAGGGAGAAATTTTACAGCACACATGCTATCAACAATTCAGCATGGGATTTATAGAGGTAAGGGCCCATCCTGTACTGGGGCCCACCAGGGAGTAGTTACGCCACTGCTTGGGTGCACATGTGCAGTAGAGTTAGTTGTGGGATTATGGAGAAAGACAAAGGCAAGGAGAGGATCACCTGCAAGTGCCCTGGCTTGGGGTATCAGGTAAGAGATTATAATGCTTTGGGGAGGTGTCCTGACATTTGGCCCTTTCCTTCTCCTTTGATTCTCATTTATAGACAGGCAAATACTATGTCCCTGTGGGCAATTATGCATCCAGAACTTCTGGTAATAGCACGGATACAGTCTAACATTTTAGAGACATATATCCAAACGTACTAGTATTTTTAGATTTCAACTTACTTCCACTTTTTATGTGGAAGTAAGTTCATGAGCACTTAAAGGAACAGTTCAGGGTAAAATTAAAAACTAGATAAATAGATAGGCTGTGCAAAATAAAAAATGTTTCTAATATAGTTAGTCAGGGTAAAATGCAAACTATAAAGGCTGGAGTGACTGGATGTCTAATACAATAGCCAGAATCCAACTTCCTGCTTTTCAGCTCTCTAAATCTGAGTAAGTCAGTGACTTGAAGGGGGGCCACATGGGACATAACTATTCAGTGAGTTTGCAATTGATCCTCAGCATTCAGCTCAGATTCAAAAGCAACAGTTATGACTAATGTGGCCCTCCCTCAATTCACTGATTGGATACTGCCTGGTAACCAGTCAGTGTAAACCAAGAGAGCTGAAAAGCAAGTAGTGTTCTGTTCTGTTATATTAGACTTACAGTCACTCCAGCCTTTATACATTACATTTTTGCCTAACTAACTATATTGAAAACATTTTTTATTTTGCACAGCCTATCTATTTACCCAGTTTTTACTTTTATACTGAACAATTCCTTTAACGTGACCTTACATGGGCAGATCCAGTCGTTTGGAGAGGTTGCCAGATGAGAAGATATTGCACCAATATGCCCAGCTTCAGTGGACGATATCAACAATTGGATCACAAGGGAAGGAATACACATGGTGGGACTGTATCAATGAACTGATGCTGTCCTCGATCTAAAGGGAAGTTTAAGCCTGTCGGAGGGCCCCATACACTAGCCAATAAGCAGCTTTTATCAGCCAGTGTATGGCCACTTTTATATGTGCTGTTTAATTTTACTTAGTCCAGACTATATTGTGCAATTACATAAAAGTTTAATGTAACCTTAAGGCTCATTAAGGAGAAGTAATTGTACAAATAAGAAGCAAATGTCACAATCATTTCCCTCATTATCTACAGAACTAATGGTTTCCTTATTTAATAGATCTGCTGTAGAATAGTAACTTCTGGCCCCACAGATGCAAGTTTCTCCTCTGGCAAACACTATGGGCAGACTAATTAATGCTCTGTATTTTAAACTGAACAGTAATGATGATCATATGTAAAAAGCTCTTTTCTAGCACAGTTGGAAAGGAATCAGAGGGGAAAGCCAAATTGTACAAAAATGAATTGTTGCTGAATTAGTCAGTAAACTAAGGACTACATGGATGATTTACCTCCATTTTTCACGGATGCGACAGTCGGTGGCGAAAATGGATGCAACGTGTCTGATGCGACAGGAACAAGGTAAGTAATAGAAAAGTCAGATGGTGTCGCAGGGTTGATGCAACGCGACTGTCGGATGAAAATGTTGCAAGCTGCGTTTTCATCAGACATTCGCGTCAGGTCGCATCAACCCTGCGACACCATCTGACTTTTCTATTTCCTATTTCTATTTCCTGTCGCATCCGTTTTCATGCCGACCTTCGCATCAGCAAAGAACGGAGGTAAATCGTCCGTGTAGTCCTGCCCTAAAAGATCATTCTGAGAAAATAGTAGTCACCAACCCAATTCAATGTAATTAGTAATAAATGACAGCCTGACTATTGCACTTCTTGTTTTTTTGACAAAATTCACTGCAAAAGAAAGAGCTTCACAGCAAGTCAACTGTTTTACCTTTATTCCTTGGTTTCCTATCAATCCAGTCTCCAATGAAGGCTCCAAATACCAGCACTGAGCCAGCTACCACTAAGCCAAAAACAGCCGTCAGAAGCAAGTTATGCCCATAGAGTTCAATTAGGAAGACGGAGATGGCAAAATGCCACATGCGCTCCCCCTACAAACAAATGAAACAACCATGAAAACAGTTGTAATAATAAATGAATGGATAAATACATTGGGATGACAGTTTTAAACACTCCTGCAATATATATATTTCTGCATAATGAACAGGTTAATAATTCAAGCCTTAGAGAGTAAATTCATTCTTGTGAAAACGATTGGGCAGTTGCTTTTCTATTATAAACTGTGTTTATTCTGTTCTATACCTTGTGCAGCTCTAATATTAACCAAGAAAAAATGGAAGCAATCGGTGGTATTCACTGGTGGAACGAGACAAAGGAGGAACTCAGATTAAGAGATGGACAGTCTGCAGCTCCCTGATACTGGACAAATAACCCGGGGAACATACTCTTGATTTCTAGACCTGTGAATAACTAATATTGGCAGGAAGTATATAAAAGCCATACTAAAAAAAGTAAATCAGGCAACTGGTATGTTTCAAAGGCAATAAGCAAAAAATAGATAGAATAGTAGATGATGTAAACCATAGACAGAGTGAGATCATTAGAGAGAGAGAGGCAAGGATAATCAGGGAATGATACACAGATATAAAACATCACAAACATAATAAGACAGAGATGAAACAGAGAGAGAGAACATGAGAAAGAGAAGAAGAGAAGTCCAGTTAATGCACTGAATTGCTAACTATACTGTACTTAAATGAAGACCCAGATGAAGTCCCATATTAAATGCTACCTACATGGACAGGGGTCACTGAATCCTATATAATTATATGCACATATACAATTATACTTGCAGGTATTTAAAGGGAATGTCAACCCAAATTCTAAGAAGTTCTAAGAAACTTTGCAATATACATACATTACAAATTTTCACTGGTTTCAAAGTAGTAATTTGTATATTGCTATTGAAAGCAGTGTATGTCTGTCTGTCCCATCTAGTCTGCCCTGATCACTCAGGCTGTTGATACAATTAGGGTTGCCACCTTTGAAATATATTTTTACCGGCAGTGGTGGGGGGGCGGGAAGAAAGGGGCGGGATGTGACGCATAAGGCGCGTGTCTCTTCTTACAGGGGTGGGGCCACGACCCGACGCATGGGGAAAAAGGTACATGTTTGTATGGGTTGTGGCAGGCCAGGGGCCTTTAATAGGGGTATTACAGATTTACCGGCAGCTACATTGCCGGTAATTTGTAATACTTGCCCAGGCCTTGGCCAGTGTTTTACCGGCTAGGCCGGTAAAATACCGGCTGGTTGGCAACCCTAGATACAATGTAAGACAAGCCAGCTGATTACAGGGGTGGTTCACCTTTCAGTTAACTTTTTTTAGTTTTTTAATGATTTGCCTTTTTCTTCTGACTCTTTTCCGCTTTTAAACGGGGACCCCATCTAAAAACAAATGTTCTGTAAAGCTACAAATATATTATTTCTATTTTGTACTACTCATCATTCTATTCAGGCCTCTCCTATTCATATTCCAGTCTCTTTTTTCCATTCAGTGCATGGTGCATTAGAGTAATTTGGACCCCTGCAACCACAAAAGGCAATCTGCAGAGCTGTTGAATAAAAAGCTACATACCTAAAACCACAAATAAAAATCAAAAACATTTGCAAATGTTCTCAGAATATCACTCTGCGTCGTACTAAAATCTAACTCTAATGTAAATCACTCCTTTAACAGACTGGGGAAATAATCTTTTGCAACGTTGTTTAAAACAACCTGGAGTTAAGCAAATGCTGCTTTTCATGGGGTTGTTCACTTTCAAACAACTAGTTGTTTTCAGATAGATCACCAGAAATAAAAACTTTTTTAGAATGACTTTCCATTTTCTAAGTGTGACCATTTTTCTAATACTTTAGTGTAAAGAGTCATTTTTGCACCTTCTAAAGTAGCTCTGGGAAGGTCGGGTCGCAGACCCCCCAAACCTGTTCTAAATTGATATATTTAATGGATACATTTCTTATCTTTTTCCCTGCTGAGCAGAATCCCTGAATTTCATTACAGGCAGCTATTGGAAACTTAATTGAAAAAAGTGTTTGGAAGGTGAACAATAGTTATAAAGTTATTTGTAAAACCAATGGCTATTAATGAAAATTTGTAGTGATGGGCGAATTCACGTCGAACTCCCGCTATTCGCCATAGGTGAATACATTCACGAAAAGCCAGAAAAATTAGCTGGCGTCTTGTTTTGGACGCGGCCCCAGATTCGCCCATCACTAAAAATTTGTAATGAATGTATACTGGAATTATGTTTTCTTTTATTTGGCACATTGTTATTTTGGGATTGACTTGCCGTATAAGACCTATACCTAAAACCTTATTCCAACCATCTATATAACACAGGTTACTATGATTACAATGATCATTCTCATACAATAAGAAATTACTTACCCAGATTGAAAGAGCACAGCTAACATAGATTAGAAATTTTGGATTCTCAAGGACGTTGACTGCTGGGCCTGAGAACACAAACAACAGCCTGTTGTACAGTGTGTATTCTGGTACGACTGTGTATATATAATACAGGATGGTTTCAAGCAAAAAAAAAAAAAAAGATGATGATTGTAACTGACACACTAGTTAGTTGAAAAGGTATATCAAGTAATCCAGGATTTGGTTTGGGATTCGGTTTGGGATTCGGTTTGGGATTCGGTTTGGGATTCGCAGGATTCGGATTCGTCTGAATACTTCTGCCCAGACGAACTGAATCTGAACCCTAATTTGCATCTGCAAATGAGGGGCGGGGAGGGAAAGTGCATGACTTTTTGTCACAAAACAAGTAAAAATATTTTCCCCTTCCCACCCCTAATTTGCACATGCAAATTAGGGTTTGGATTCGGTTCGGTATTAGGACGAATCTTTCTTGAAGGATTCTGGGCTTCGTCCGAATCCAAAATAGTGGATTCGGTGCATCCCTAATATCAAGGCAACCCCTTACATATATACACACCCTAGCTGTATTCCTTGTTAAAGACATAACATTTCTCGTATCTCAATTATTGTGTTAGGTTTTTCCCTCCATAAATGACTTATTTGGTCTTGAATAAACAAATTGAGGGAAAATACTAAACACAATAAGTACATTTGTTTTTTTTCCCATTAATGAAATTGTGAATCTAGAAACAAGATATACTTGCACCATTTACTTTTAATAATGTTATTACCAGTTCTTTGATTTGTGCTCTTGGCTCTCTCGATGCCAGGACGCGACACATGCACCCTTTCCTTTCCAGGACCCTTCAGCTCTTCTAATTCTTCCAGCATTGCCGCTAACTGTAGAACCAGCAAGAGATTCATTACTATCAATGTAATGTCAGTAGCTACATAAATATAAAGATACAAATGAATGACTATAGCAAGGTATTAGGTAACTAAGCTTTTCATGTAATTTGCCCTTTTCTACTACAGGTATGGGACTTATTATCCAGAATGCTCAGGACCTGGGGTTTTCCGAATAACAGATCTTTCCATAATTTGGATCACCATACCTTAAGTCTACTAGAAAATTATTTAAACAATAAATAAACCCAATAGGCTGGTTTTGCTTCCAATAAGGATTAATTATTTTAGCTAGGATCAAGTAAAAGCTACTGTTTTATTATTACAAAGAAAAAGAAAATCATTTTAAAAAATTTGGATTATTTCATTCCGTAATTCGGAGCTTTCTGGATAACGGTTTTCCGGATAAGGCATCCCATACCTGTATGATAAAACTTTCCAGCTGACTATAAGCAAATATGTTGTGTTTGAGCGCTTTTATATTTTCTTAAATTATCACATCAAAGAAGATTATTTCCTTCCTTGTTAGTACAGGTATGGGAGCCATTATCCGGAAACATGTTATCCAGAAAACTCCAACTCCAGACTTCATTATAATCAATCCAAATTAAAAAAAAAATTATAAACACTAACTTTTTCTTGATCGAAACTAAGATATAATTAATCTTTATTGGAAGCAAAACCATCCTATTGGGCTTATTTAATGTTTCCATGATTTTTTAGTAAACTTTAGTCCAAATTATGGAAAGACCTTCTATACGGAAACCTCCAGGTCCCGAGCGTTCTGGAAAACAGATCCCATTCTTTTACAACTGCATCTCAGGCTGCTGAGGTTAAGGAGATGCAGCTTTATTGTGTATGTCTCTTTATAAAACCTAGGAAACAGGACAATAAAGCAATATCACAAAACAATATAAGCTAGGCTGCATCTGTTAGGTTGCATTTGGCATCCAGTTTAAACAACAGAATTATAAATGCTGCCCAGAGGGTACTCACCATACGCAGGCACAATCACAATTATCATGTGTTCTCCTGTAGGTTTCAAGCAATTGGTTAAACTTTTTCAAGCACTGACAGACCTTAGGTAGAACAAAACAAAATCATTGGGATAAAAAAAAGTCACGCAGAGATGCGTCCTCTTTATGAAACTTAGATATTCACTTGCTAACATATGCCTCATTGTGAGAAAGTGCTGGAAGTGCAAAATGTTTGGTGTTTGCTGTGAAAAGGAAAGCCAGCACTTTCTGTTGCACGTGACTGCCTGGTACAATGTGTGTGTATCTGGGGTCAGAGCTATGGGAATCAGCGGCTGGAGACAGGCGGGTTGGGAGATGGAAATCTGGCATCAATCCATGACTGTATTTTAAAGACATACTAAAAAAAAAAAAGGGATTCCGACCTGATAGAGCTGCCTTTAGTTAATTTAGTTCAATAAAAGACCATGTAAAAATGATTGCTTTGAGGCAATCGTTCTAGACTGATTGTGTGTGGGTTTTTTTTTGTCTGACTACTACTGTGATATCAGCTGACTTGAGGACAATTTAGAATTTGAGTTCATTTCTATACAGGGAATACATAGCTCCTTTTTTTGCCAGGAGCTTATGTTCTATATAACAGGTGCAGAAGCACTAGCTGAAGTTCTAGAATAAAAATGTATCTATATATGCTCTAGAAATAAATATATAAATGTATCTTTGTTTATACATGTGTATCTGAATCACAGAATGAAGGAAAAAGGAAAATTTCTGTAATACTACCGTAATTTTCATTTCCCAGCTATCATCCATGGCAGCACATACAGGTAGTCCCCCCCCGCTCACCAAAGGACAGAAGGATCCACCTCCCCAATCAATTTAAGTACTCTGCCTCATCTTATTCACTGTGTTATATCTAGCCATATTGGACCCAACTACAAGGGAGGAAATTCTATGCTGCCATGTATGATTGCTGGGAAAAGAAAATGATGGTAAGTATGATAGGACGTTTCCTTTTTCCCCATGGCAGCATACATATGGGATTTATCCTAGCAATAACTCAGCAAAAAAGCTTTAGTGAAAAGAAAAATCATATAGTTCCTAAAATGTAACATAGTAAGTTAGGTTGAAAAAAAGACACATGTCCATCAAGTTTAACCTTTTAACTTTTTTAATTTCCTGACTCCAAAAGGAAATAAGAGCAGTCCCTGAATCAACTTGTATAATGAGCTATCTTCCATAACCCTGTATTCCCTCACTTGCTAAAAAGCCATCCAACCCCTTGAACAGATTCCGTGAAAACCAAAGGGACTAGAATCCATGAATTAACAATCAGACAAGGCAAGGGAGGGGTTGGAATACACTGGGAGCCTTTACACATGGCTATTTCGAGCTGCGCTCCCGTGTTCTAGTTTCATGCATTCAGCCGCAGGGGAGGGGGGGCGCAGGAGTAAACGCTCGCAATTACTGTCAAGGGGGCTGTAAGCACGTGTACTTACATGCACCTGTGTGAGTACAGCTCCCTTGACAGTAATGGCGTGCGTTTACTCTTGCGCTCCCCTGCGGCTGAACACATAAAACTGGAACTCAGGCGAGCGCAGCTCAGAATAGGCACTTTAATATACGGGCTGATTTAAAGGGGTGGTTCACCTTTGAATAAACCTTTAATACATTATAGAATGGCCCATTTTAAGCAACTTTTCAATTGGCCATGTTTTATTTTCTTCAGTTTTATAGTTTTTAAACAATTTGCCTTCTTCTTTTCACTTTTCAGCTTTCAAAAGAGTGTCACTGATCCCATATTAGAAACGAATGCTCTGTAAGGCTATAAATTTATTGTTATTGCTACTTTTTTTTTACTCATCTTTCTATTCAGGCCTCTCCTATACATATCCCAGTCTCTGGTTGCTAGGTTAACTTGGACTTCAGATTGCTGAATGAAAAGCAAACAACTCATAAATCACAGATATTAAATTAAAAACAATTGCCAATTGTCTCAGAATATCACTAAAAGTGAATAAGCCATTTAAATAAGTTAAAGGGGTTGTTCACCTTTGAGTTAACTTTTAGTATAATGTAGAGAGTGATATTCTGAGACAATTTGCAATTGGTTTTCATTTTTTATTGTTTGTGGTTTTATAGTTATTTAGCTTTTTATTCAGTAGCTCTCTAGTTTGCAGTGTCAGCAATTTGGTTTCTAGGGTACAAATTACCCTAGCAACCCTGCATTGATTTGAATAAGAGACTGGAATATGAATAGGAGAGGGACTGAATAGAATGATAAGTAATAAAAAGTGGCAATAACAATACATTTGTAGCCTTACAGAGCATTTGTTTTTAGATGGTGTCAGTGACCCCCATTTGAAAGCTGCAAAGAAACAGAAGAAAATGGCAAATCATTAAAAAACTATGAAAAATAAATAATGAAGACCAATTGAAAAGTTTCTTAGAATTGGCCCTTCTACAATTTACTAAAAGTTAACTTGAAGGTGAACCACCCCTTTAATGCAGCTGTTTCAGGATATCCAAAACCCACACATTGAAACTTAGTATTCCTCTTGCAGACAGCTGGGATCCCGTGGACTAACATCTTGTATTTAGGCAAAGTACCCAGGGGGTAGAGTCCTGAGTGGATCCAGTTGGGCAGACCCAGGCCCAACCCTCACCTGCCACCCAGTATGATCCCCTACATAAACCTGCTACGCAAGCCAACCTGCAACTAGTTCACTTACCTCCACAACCTGGCACCTAAGAGACTGGAAGTGACGTCACAACAGAACCTATGCCAATATTTAGGGAGAGGATATTTAGCCATACACTCAGGGAAGGGCCGGTAGGAAATAATCCACATACAGGAAGTTACCTGCGGACTTCCTGCATAAACAGGTAATCAAAACTTTCTGCCCCAATCCCGACCACTTTGCGGGTATCCTACAGGTACCTGACCCAACGCAGGACAATTATAAATGAACTACTTAATGACTATGCTAAAGGAAAAATAAGTTGGGGGAATAGTTTTATAAACTGGTTTTACCTACGGATGCCATGAATAGAAACACACACATAACAGTATTTATAATTTAATGGTGCTTATGCTACTTCCTCCTAGTGTAATAAATCCACAGACACTACTGAACAACATCCCCATCATCTATTACATCAGCAAAACCAAAAAGGATGATTTTACCCCTTCTTTTTTTTGTTTTCAATCCAAACGCACCGCAGTCCTTGTTTGGATATCCCAGGGGCCCCTGTTGGTTCAGTTCCGACTGTTGCATGCGTACATACGAAATACCAGATGCTAGAGATCATACAGAATAGGCAAAGCTAAACTGGAAATTTATCCTAATGTTTTATTTGCTGAACTGAAAGCCAATTGTGACAGCAAAGCTTAAATAAACCATCTGTTCATCCTTCATATTCCCTCGCTGTGCTTTGACTATATAATGAAGCATTAGATACGGTGTATGTGCAAATGCTGGTTCTAACACTGCACATACACATACACATTCCTGTTAATGTCTTTTAAATGTAGGAAATGTGTTTGTAGGCTATGCGACCTATAAATCAGTGCTATTTAGACAGCGGGTCAATTAATCATCCGCACTTGTATGGGGGGGGGGGGGGTTGATGACTTTAGTTATTACGTCCTTACCCATCATAAGGAAAGCCTTGAAGCAGTAAGGAGATTGGAAAATCCAGAAACTTTACAATAATCTAATTGAATTCCTAGTAGTAGGATCATCTTTGCCCAGCTATTGTACACTGGAAGATACCCATAATGTGACAAGGTATGAAGTAGACCTTTAGCTATAAACAGTAGGTAAATGAACCTGGATAGAGAACGTGCTGCTTGTGCAACTAAGGAGTAGGGTCGCAAGGTACCTCCAAAGTGTTTAAGTAAAATAACCAAATGTTGTCGGGGACTTTGCAGCCTTTTGTCTGCAGAACAGTTCACACAGGGAATCTCCATACTGAATCCCCCACAGACAAGCCAGCACCACACACCCAGCATCTGACTTCATGTGCAAATACATATCTGTATGTCCCAGACTAACAATAATTGTTGAAGTGGACAGTTATTTAGTTAATTTATTATTATTTTAGATTTCTACTATTTATTATTATTAGTTACTTTAGTTATCAGTTACTTGCAGAAGAAGGTCAATATAGTCAGAGGACGTCTGTCTACCCAAAATTCAAAGGAAGAAATACTGTACAAGAGAGCCCCAGAAAAGGGTCAAAATAGAGTCAGTTAACAGAGCACCCAAAATTCTCATTTATACTTTAAAAAAAAAAAAAAAAAAACCCAGCAATATTCCGCTATGTTCATGAAGGCCATTAGGTGCCACTGTGTTCAATTTATTAGTGCACTGGTTCTTGTTGCAATAGAATTCTGGCTCCTCCTAGGTCTAGGGGTATGTTCATATATTCCAAACCTCAGTTGGACGGTGTTGCAACATACTCAAGTCCACGTGAAATAATTCCTGTGCTAGGAGGCAGGACGGGTTTATCTGTAATGAGTGTAGTTTATACACAGAAAAATCCCATTAATAGGTTTGTGCCAATATTAAACCTCTGTAGTTCTTGCCTTACTATGTGTATGCCACCCACTGGTGCCAAACTCAGCCTGCTGAAATCTGAAAATCAATTTCAACCCCTACCCTCCTTCATTTGAGTCCGAAAACCCTTGCGTTGGCTCTGGCACAAACACACTTGTGGGGAAATCTCATGTTTCTATGCTGAAGTGCACTAGTATGTTCACACACGAGTCGACTCAAGGGTATTGGACACAAATGAAGGAGGATACTGCTCACGGTAGGAGCTGAAATCAGACTGTTGATTTCAGTGGCTGATTTCGGCCCCATCCATTTAGAATGGAACTTGAATTTTACATCCCCTGATTTTAAGTTTTCCCTCATTTTACATTGATGTTTTGTGGGTCCCACCTATATAATATACAAAATACATGATTACATAATGACGTTTAATATACAATACATCATACATTTTTTCTGGTCCCCTGAAAAATGTAAAATGGGGGCTCAACGTTATTTTACTTGCAGTTGGTATCGTCTGGATATTTCTGAGTGCTGACCGCAACTGTAATAAGTGGGAAAGTTACATATTTGGGAGAGATGTGTACATACCATTACAAGTATGGGATCCTGATTTCTGCTCAGAATTACAGAAATGAAGTCTCCCATAGACTCTGTTATAATCAAATAATCCAGTTTTTAAATTTTTTTTCCTTTTTCTCCATAATAATAAAACAGTACCTTGTACTTGATCCTAACTACAATATCATGAATCCTTATTGGGAGCAAAATAAGCTTATTGGATTTATTTGTTGTTTGAGTGATTTTCTAGTAGACCTAAGGTATGAAGATCCAAATTGCAGAAGGATCCAGAAACCCCCAGGTCCTGAGCATTCTGGATAACCAGTCCTATACCTATTATCTGGTATTTCTGAGTACTAGGTTATGATTAAAATGACAATAAGTGCTTTGCTTATGTTTAATACAGGGGCGCATAGAATCCACTATTTGGGATTTGGTTGAATCCCCGAATACATTGTGAAAGATTCGGCCTAATATCGAACCAAAACCTGATTGGGAACTTTTTTTACTTCCTTGTTTTGTGACGAATAGTCAAGATTTCCCTTCCCATCTCTATTTTGCATATGCAAATAAGGATTTGGTTTGGCTAGTCACAAGGATTCGGTGCATCCCTAATTCAAGACCCCAAGGGGGAGGTATATGACGATCACAAACAAATGACTGTTTCTTCAGGCCGACTGAATCCAGCAGGTTTTATAAAGCAAAATCATGTAGAAATGGTACTAACTATTACTCTACATCTCAATGTAACATCTCATATATGCACAAACATTACATGAAGCAGAGCCAGGTGGATTTCATACTCTTAAGCTCCACAACTCAAATTTCTTACGAAGTACTGATCCTTCACTTTCCCATTAATGGTACTTTCTCATTTCTCGTCTTTTTCACGTGATGCTAAAAATAAAGAAATAAAAACGCAAGCAATCCAAAATTATAAAAATATGTCATTTATATTCCTTAAAAACAAAAAACATACAACATGCCTTAAAATACAAACTATTTACATCACAAACGATTTACCTTACAACATATTATGCTGGTTGTCAATGTTATACTATGTGCAATGTGAACAGTACGGATTTTGTGTGCACATCCCACCAAACTGATCGGCTGAACCTGACCAGCAGATGGCACTGTTAATATCAGACTGTAAAAAAAAAAGTGGGTTATTTATCAGTGCTTAGTGAAAATAAAATAAAAAGCACATGCATTGTACTATTTACAAATATGAGAGGAAACCAATACAAATATCTGCACCCTAAAGATAAATGTGTTAAAAATATCTGCTTCCTTGTGATTGGTGATCAGGCAACGTAGGTGCAGGAGTAGAAATGGAGGCATTGCCTTGCAGTAAACTGCACACAATCCATGCCTGGAGCAGGACATGTTCCAATTGAGGTCTGGAGAGATCACAAAGACACCACAATGCAGGGTTCTTTGGCAAAGATGCAGATGGCCATATTAAAGTGCTGTTAATGCACCCATGGGTGGTTATCACAATTATATGGCTGATCTTAAAGAACTATAAAAATAAGTTAAGGTTTCAGTTGGTTAACCACATGGATACATTTCAGAGTCTGTGAATGACTCTGGTATCATAGCCTCACAGTCATTACAGGCTAAAATATGGCTTCCTGTGATCTTCAATACTGACAACTTTCTCATTAGGATTAGTCTGAAGACAGTGTTATACAGATACTAGGGGATCTTGGCTGGTTTTGCTGGTGTCTATTGGGCACTGAAAGCTCTGTCCTCTTAGAAATATAGATTAGCTTCTCCTCCTGTAGACTGCAGGCACTAAACCTATTTGTGTCTGTGCTGACTCTGGTACTAACAGTGTTTGCAGGTACAGGATTATTAGCTGCTTCACCGCCGCTCATCTGCTCAAATGATTTACTGAAAACAGCAGTTGCAGTTCTTGCAAGGCTATGGCTACCAGGCTTGGGCAGAGACTGACTGGTGGTCAGAGTCAGTCTCTTCATAGAAACTAATTCCAGGTTCTCACTCAGGGCCCTCTGGTTCTGCTTTCTGCTGAGATGCTCCCGGCAAGTATCTCCGAAAGATTCCCTTTCTTTCCCCCCGGTTCTATTTCCAAGAGACCTTCTCTGTGCCTTTCCAAAGGGTGGCTTGCTGAAGCTGCTGCTGTTGCTATGAGATAAGACAGGCTGACTTGTGCTAGATGCAGCCCTGGTGCTAAATCCTTCAGAAGTCTCGGATATTTCTGCCAGCTCTTCCTGGGATGTTATATCTGCAGAATCTGCAAAACAAGGAGAAGCAAAGAAGCAGCAAATAAGTTTTCCTCCTGGAAGAGGGCAACGGGGTGGTTTTGTAAAATCGCCAGTGAAAAGATCTTCTATTTAGCCTTTTAGAGGAATACTTACCCCTTATTATTAAAGGGCATTAGTGTAGATAGAGAGAAGAAACCAACTACATCTACAGAAGCATGCCCATTCTGTGCTGGTTGTGAGGAAAGAAAGCTTTTCACCATGCAATTAAAATAAATCAACAATAAATCACACAAAGTTGATCTGTTTTCTTTTATGATTCGTGCTTAAAATCAATTTCTGAAGAGATTAAAGAGGTTATTAAAGGGATACTGTCACGGAAAAACATGTTTTTTTACAGTTAATCGTGCTGCTCCAGTAGAATTCTGCACGGAAATCCATTTCTCAAAAGAGCAAACAGATTTTTTAATATTTCATTTTGAAATCTGACATGAGGCTAGACATATGGTCAGTTTTCCAGCTGCCTCCAGTGCTCTAATAAACTTCAGTCACTCTTTACAGCTGTACTGCAAGTTGGAGTGATATCACCCCCCAGCAGCCTTACAACAGAACAATGGAAGGTAACCATTTAACAGCTCCCTAACACAAGATAACAGCTGCCTGGTAGATCAGTAGTAAAATCCAGGCTCCACCCTGCCAGAAAGCAGTTCCATCCTCGGCTCTTTCTGAAAGCACATGACCAGGCAAAATGACCTAAGATGGCTGCCTACACACCAATATTACAAATTTAAAAAAAATAAACTTGCTGGTTCAGGAATTAACTTTTATGACAGAATCCCTTTAATATTGTGAATCGTCAAGAAGAGACCTGAAGGACTTACAAATGGAAAGGTCACACTTCTATGGTGCCAGCAAGGGATGGTGCCAGGGATTGTCCAGATAAAGGAGTTTACAGCATCCTCACTTGCAACTAAAGTTCACACATTACAGCTTGCTACAAATGGATTGTCTTCCACATGGTGGTAATAGTTTTCCCCACAGGAAACAATAAAATGATTCATAGCTAAGCACATGTAACCTCAAAATAATGAATGGAGATTACCCATCCCTAATTTCTAATGGATGCGCAAACCTCTATTAAGATCATGGGCTGAAAGTGATACATTATGATGCTGGGTAATACTGAACTTGTGGTCAGTAATAATGGCCTTGAAGACTGAAAACGATAAATCTGACCGAACCACTAATGGGGGAGTGCATGGTTAGTGTTTAATTCTAAAATGGTCCTGAAGACAATGAAGTACACTTGAGCATGGTTTTGCATTTCACAGCCGTTTGTTCTCACATGCTTCAGCGATGGGAAGTAACGCCATGCTCTAAGTTGTGCCTGTACACTTTTGCAGTAGAAATATAAACATGCAAAATCAGAGGTGTCTCCTTGCCTTCTAACCCATGCAGTGTGACCATTTCACTTGCAGGTACCTTGGAGCCCATCTAACAGTGATCAGTTAGCACTGCACTCTGCCAGGTGAGGCCACGCCATCCTCCAGCATTTTCCTTACAGATTTTTGCCTTCTGATCTCTGCCACTGCTTTGCCCTCAGCTCTAGGTTCTGTAGAGGATTCCTGCACTGCCTGCATATGCTGAACATCATTCTCAGTTAGTGCTCTGCCTCTCTCCCCATTCCCGGCTCTTTCTGCAGACACACTGGTGACACTAATTTCAGGTATGACAATGTTGCCCAAATCTGAGGAGTCATTATTAGTGTCAGGTTCTTCTAAAGTGGGAAAACAAGACAAAAATGATGATGGCTGAAATGGAAAACAAAGGAAACAAAACCAAGGGTGTGTATGAAATCTAAAACCATGGGTGACATGGGTTATGGAAGAATATATACCACAATTAGAGGATATTAAATATGAACGTCAAGAAGAACAAGGGATGTACCAAATCCAGTATTTGGGATTCGGCCGAATCCCAGAATCCTTTGTGAAAGATTGGTAGAATATTGGTTTTCACTTCTTTGTTTTGCGATGAAAAGCCATGTAATTTCGCTCCCCTAATTTATATATGCAAATTAGAATTCAGTTTCGGTTCGGCAAGACAAGGATTTGGTTGAATTCAAAGCCTGCTGAAAAAGGCAGAATCATGCCCGAATGCCGAACCGAATTCTGGGTTCAGTGCATCCCTGTTAAAAACTTGTAAAATGGTAGTTTTTTTGCCCAAAAAGAAATTATGTAGATAAACATAAGGAATTTCTTTGGTTAAAAAGTTACCGGAGGGGTTGTTCACCTTTAAATTAACTTTTAATATGATGCAGAGAGTGATATTCTGAGACAATTGGTTTTAATTTTTTTTTTTATTGTTTGGTGCTTTTGAGTTATTTTGATTTTTATTCAACAGCTCTCCAATTGCAATTCCAATTGCTGCAATTTCAGCAATCTGAAAACCATGCACTGATTAAGGTAAGACACAGGAATATGAATTGGAGAGGGTCTGAATAGAAAGAGGAATAATAGAAAGTGTCAATAACTATAAATGCCTTACGGAGCATTCCATTTTAAAATTGGAAAGGGCCAGAAGAAGAAAGCAAATTTCAAAAACTACAACAAATTAAAAACAAAGACTTACTGAAAAGTTGTTTAGAATTAGCCATTCTATAACATACTAAAAGTTGACTTAAAGGTGAACTACCCCTTTAACATTATGTGGCACCTAATCACGCGTTTAATTTAACCTGCTACAGGTTAGAAAATAAAAAGCAAATATCTGCTGCTATAGACAACTACAGTAATGCAATTCATGATCTACTGTAGTAAATCAGTCCCTTTATAAATACATGATAATAATGGTTATGATTCCCCAGGGGCACTGCGTCAATGAGGCAAAAGTGTCGCTCCTGATAACTTTAAGAGCCAAATTTCCAGCTCTACTAGCGCAGAGAGCGCAATTATGCTCTCCACGCTAGCAATCTGAAACCCGTGGACCCCTCCGCCTTCTTGATAGACCTCTCTGGTCCCCTTCCGGTACAAAAAGTTGAGCACACGGGGTAGGGGGCGGCAGCTTCAGCAAACTGCCCTACACCCCCCCACCCCCAAAATGCTACTTTTTGCCCCCTCCAGTTAAAAAAAAAAACTATTCATAAAATTTGCCAATAAAAATCAAAACCTCCTGTAGAAAATATAAAAATAGATGAAAAGTGTATATTTGCCACTCACCGTGCCTCTTCCAGCGATGGCCTCTGATAGACATGCTGGTAACTGCATTACGAGATATTCTTGATGACGACGGTGTGATCTCCACCTGGATACACCTGCTGCTGCCTTCTTTATTTCCCTTCAGCGCTCCTTGAGGCAGTGACGCTTTGATTGCATTAGCGAGCTGAAGAGAAAAGATTCAACCCTTTTAGACGATGATTTAGTGGAATAGCGAATACAGCTATAGGTTTGCTTCCCCTCCACCAAAACATGACAGGTTACAAAGGTTTTAATATGATGAAAAGGAACACTGTCATATTCCAAGTTTTTAGGAGAACATGTCAGCATCAGTTTAAAATCTTTTTAAAGGGGTGGTTCACCTTCAAGTTAACTTTTAGTATATTGTAGAAAGGCCAATTCTAAGAAACTTTTCAATTGGTCATCATTATTTATTTTTCATAGTTTTTTTAATGATTTGCAATTTTCTTTTGTTTCTTTGCAGCTTGCAAATGGGGGTCACTGACACCATCTAAAAACAAATGCTCTGTAAGGCTACAAATGTATTGTTATTGTCACTTTTTATTACTTATCATTCTACTCATTCCATCTCCTATTCATATTCCAGTCTCTTATTCAAATCAATGCAGGGTTGCTAGGGTAATTTGTACCCTAGAAACCAAATTGCTGACACTGCAAACTAGAGAGCTGCTGAATAAAAAGCTAAATAACTATAAAACCACAAACAATAAAAAATGAAAACCAATTGCAAATTGTCTCAGAATATCACTCTCTACATTATACTAAAAATTAAATCAAAGGTGAACAACCCCTTTAAATGTCATTAATTCTAAATTAAAATCTTTGCCTCTCCAGCTCACAGGTACTGAGCCATGATGGTGGTTATGGGACAAAGACAAATATACTGGTGCACCAATGTAAACTGTGTTCTGCGTAAAGTCCTATTAACAGTTTTCAGACTTGATTAAAAAAAGAACACATACAAAATAACAACTCTGGGAAAGGAGAACCACTACATAAGTTTGTAGCCTATTATTCCTTTTTCATCTGTAACAGAAACCTGCAGATTGGACATCTCCATACCTAACAAGGTCATAAAGTCGATCTCATTCTAACATCGTCTATAGGTGCTAAGTAGAAGATTTAAAAAAAAATCAGGTCCTCAACTAAGTATTAAAATTTCCTGAGTCCATTTAAAAACTGCAGTTTAAAATTCATAAATATACTTGTTCCATATCAAGGTGTGGTTCGGGCAGTAAAAATGGTCTTTTGGATGGTGTTTAGATAGTAAGCGACAAAGAGAAAGTAATTCATTATCAGATCATGAGAAGGACATATATAAAACACAACATTCAGATACCACCATGTAGACTGGGATAATTAGAATGATGCACCAATTAAAAAATTGGTTGTTCGTTGGTAAAATGGCCAGTCACCTGTAAATCAGAGAGGGATCAACCTTTTCCTTTTTTGTGACAATATCTCTGTAAAGAAATTTAGATTATTGTTAAGTAGAGTCTCCAGCAATTGAGTTAGTCTCCATGCTTTTTGAAAAGTCGGTTCTTTGTATCAAATTCTTTTTCAGCTGGCTATAACAAATGTGTGACTTTGCTGATAACTTACCAAGAGAGGCTCTGGAAGGAGCTCCAGCTGAGCACGATATAGAACATCATCCAGGGCTTTGCGGGCTGCATTCCACTCTCCATTGTAACTGCAAGAAAAAGTGATTAGTGAAAACAAAATCAGTGATAGTCGAGGCTGAATACAAGATTAACATCCTTAACATGATGATAACAGATGTAGCTTTCTGTTGACCGTATCAAGTTGCAACCACAAAACTTCGATAAATTACTTCCCATTGCAGATAATAATTGTTGCAGAAATAAAAAACTCTTAAATGATAGGTCAACCCAAAAAATATTTTTGCCTAATAAAAGAAAACATAATGCTAAGCAACTGTAGTATTTGTAGATGTACGGCTATTGAAAGCAGTGTTTGTCTGTCCCTTTCTATTCTCTGCCCTGATAGCTCTGACTTTTTATACAAGTATGGGATCCGCTATGCAGAAACTTGTTATCCCAAAAGCTATGAATTACAGAAAGTCTCCCACTGACTCCGTTATTCCACTGACTCCATTGAAAGACTTTGTATTACATTAGAAATCAGTGTGTTGGATAATACCAAGGGGGAGGGGGGCTGGTTTAAAGGTGGAGCTTTATCTAGTTATAAAAGCATAACATCAGAACATATTTGGAGTCTGTGCAAGGGCAGTAACTGCTTCTTCCTGATTAGTAGCTGGGGCAGATGATCCCTTCAGTAACTCATTGGCATACACCACAAATAGGTGCACAGGGTTGTCTTTGCTGTATGGTTAAATTATAACAATTTAAAATAAAATGGGAAAAATAAGTTAAATCTACAGCTAAGCCATTTGACCACTACAGTTTTATTCCCAGTTCATCTACTCTAGAGATAATCCAGGTGGTTGAAGATGTAGCCATAGTTCCCTTTCAACATAAAACTCAGCAAAAGAAAAACTGAGCAAAACAGCTAAAAGATATAAAACTGCTAATTTGTTTCTACTTCTGTACTCTGCCAAACAAAATTACTCTGGCAAGCAGACAAATGTAACCCAATAACCAAAATGATCTTATAAAAGCAAACAAGCAATTCAATAAATACTAAAGCACCATTTGTATTCTATACTCTTGATGGAACAAAACTGTCCTATGAATAGAAGCCACCACATACAATTTCACTCTGTACAAGACACCAAAGGAATTTTGACATGAGAAGCATGGGGAATAAATAAACAATTACTTCAGTAGCAAAATATTCGCCTAAATAAAAGGCAAATCAGATTATTTGCATTTATAAGTCAAATTTCTTTTTTGATTCAGTCAAATGTCCACTTCTTGTGCACCACAACTCCTGTCAGCATTGAAAAACAGGTATGGAGTCTAATATCTTGAAACCCATTATCCAAATTACACAAAGGTAAACTCCCATAGACTCCATTTTTATCAAATAATTCAGATTTTTTAAAATGATTAAAAATAATAAAACAGTGCCTTGTACTCCCAACGAAGAGATAATTAATCCTTACTGGAGTCAAAACAATCCTATTGGGGCTATTTAATGGCTGAATTATTTTTATTAGAATTAAGGTATAGAAATTACTGAAAGATGGAAAGATCCCTTATGCAGAAAACCACAGATCCTGAGCATTCAGGATTACAGGTCTCATATCTGTACATCCAAATGAGCACTGCCTCCTGCTCAAGTAATAGCTTCATCTATGGACTGCTGACTAGGGAATGTGAACATTTATGTGGGGAGGCAGGTGATTTGAAGAAGTGATTTGTCGCTGGGTGACTAATCTCCCCCTGTAGCTTGGTGTGTCCCTGCCCTAAAGGAAATTTAATGGGCACCATCATTATATGCAATTAGGCCATCACCCACAGTCTGAAAAAGGATGGGGCCTTATTCCTGGTTTATGGACTCTTGAGTGTCAGCCACAATACAGGCATAATTGGAAAAAAAACTAGACCATGTTCATCTTACAATGAGTAATAAATTCCAGTCAAAAGTTGAACCATGAACTCAGAGGATATTGGTATTCTGTTCTTAATCCCTTGGTATTTTCTTGCATGTTGGCGAGGGTATCCACAGACGCAAAGCCTGAAAAACACAAACACTCCACATCAAATTACTGGCTTACAGGACTATAAAAACATATGGATAGGCAACATATAAAGTGCAGGAAGTATGTTAACATAAGATTACTTTAACACTGTAAACTAACTTCCATTACACAAATGGCTCAGACCTTATTAATGGACAAGGAAAGGCAAAAAAAAATAAAAAATAAAATCCCATTTTTGCGTTCTTTAATTAAAAAATGTGTACCGTTTTATAAGAAACCTGACTATATGCAGTGAAATTCTCCCTTCATTTACTGCTGTGGATAGGAATTGTGAGATGGTCCCTTACTACTGGGCATGGAAACAATCACTTATTTACAGCAGGGGGAGCCCCCGCCTTTCTTCCCAGCCTTTCCCGAACTCCAGCAGCTTTGTTTGTCGGCGACTATGTAAAGATTTGTATTGGATTTTATTTTTGCCTTTACCGGGATTTTGGGAGGATTATTTTGCTGCAGTCACTGGTTCTGCAGAGTTGGAGAAGTTTGAAAAATATAAAAAACTATAAAATCCACATTAGATTACATGACAACACAGGACATGTATATTATGATTATTAATCAGTCTTGCTGTATCAGCTTCTGACAGATATTATTTGGCTTGTTCTGTTTTGATCATTTATGACGATCCCCAGTCTTGGTCTTGTAGAAGATGTATAACAAAGTTACACGATGACAGCCCCATGTACCCAACATTGAAAGCATAAATCATTTGTTTGATTAGGCTTGTGGTGCTGTGAATTCATGTTTATGTTTAGTATACAAAATACAGCATTTATAGCCTTACTCTATTTTAGACTTTCCTTGTGCTTTAAAGCATATAAAATACAGGGCTGTAATACACCCATGACAATGTAGAGGTATAGGATCAATTATCCAAAAAGCTCTAAATTATGGGAAGGCCATCTCCCATCGATTCCCTTTTAATCATATAATTTACATTTTTAAAACTTATTTTCCTTAGACAATACGCAATTGGTTTTCACATGTTATGGTTTTTATTATTATTTAGATTTTTATTATTATTTAGATCTCCAGTTTGCAATTTCAGCAATCTGGCTGTTTAGGTCTAAATTAACAGATTAACCATGCATTGATTTGAATGCTGAAAAGAAAGACAAGTAATACATAGTAGCGAAAATTATAAATGTGTAGCCTTCCAGAACATTTGTATTTAGATGGGGGTCAGTGACCCCCCATTTAAAAGCTGGACTACTCTGTTTATGGTACAGGTAGCGAAAATTATAAATGTGTAGCCTTCCAGAACATTTGTATTTAGATGGGGGTCAGTGACCCCCCATTTAAAAGCTGGACTACTCTGTTTATGGTACAGGTATACCATTATCTGGAAACCCGTTATCCAGAAAGCTCCAAATTACAGCAAAGCTGCCATTTTATCCAAATATCCATTTGTTTTATAAATAATTTCCTATTTCTTTGTAATAATAAAACAGAACCTTGTACTTAAAGGAAAACTATACCCTGAAAATTAATTTTTAAGCAACAGTAGCCTGCACAAGTAAAGAGGGCTAGTCCCAGGCAGTTTATTAAGGTGATACAGACATGTTCCTGTAAAAGCTTGGAACGTGCAAATAATTTTATCCTTCATTAAATATAAACAAAAATGTAATACTCAAAAGCCAAAACCCAAAGGTCATCTAGCCTGCACCGTTACCTCCCGTTTACAAATACAGAGCGTAATACCAGGTCCCTGGACCTATGAGACCCCACAATACTTGTGGAACTTACCTTAATGGTTATGCCAATGATTAGCTCTCCTGACTATGTGCAAGTGTTATGCGGTCGTATGCTATGTGTATGTTAACAAATACACACATACAATAGTCATGAGTGATTTTTTTTGCTGTGGAAACGACGTCCATAGACTTCAATGGGAGAAAAAGTGAAAGTCCATAGACTTTAATGCATTTCGGCAAATTTTTGCCGGCGGTGGAACGGGTTAAATTCGCCCATCCCTAGTGTGCGATATGGCTGTTTTTAAAAAGGCATTATTATGCCTGTGACAAGGTCGGGTTTTTGATTTACCTTTTTTAATTACCACCACTCCTACACTGTCAATAGAACTGTCACAGCTACAGAACCTCATGCAGAAGTGTTTTACAGACTGCTGAAAGATGATTTGCGCAAGGAATAATGAATACTCACAAAAGGGCCATCTGAGAGAAGTATGTTGTATAACGGCAGCTATTGATTGCCTGGGACTTGATTACTTACACTATCAATAGAGCCTAGCCAGTAATTGTTCATGAGCAGAGTCGTCTGCCGTTTAAATTCTGTTTAGAAAGAACCTGCAAGGAAGTATGTTCTCATCACTGTCAAAGCCTACAAAGAATGTGCCTATTCAAACCACTCACGGATCTTCTCTTTGTAAGTGTACTGCTGATTAACAAAGCATATTTAATGGACCTTGTGATGCTCTTTAGGCTTATATACTAATGTGATCTCTTTAAGGGACCCTTCACCTGCCCTTACAAAAGAAGCAGAAATGCTAATTAAATCAACATTTTAGCCACAGTACCAATGTAGAGTTAGAGGTTGGATGTGAGATTTTGTTTAGACAAAAAAGCTTAAACAGATATGGCACCCGTTATCCAGAAATCTCGGGACCTGGGGTTTCCCCCGATAACTGATCTTTCTGTAATTTGGATCTTCATGCCTTATGTCTACTAGAAAATCATGAAAACATTAAATTAACCCAATAGGCTGGTTTTGCTTCCAATAAGGATTCACTATATCTTTGTTTGGATCAAGTACAAGCTACTGTTTTATTTTTTTACAAAATTGGATTATTTGGATAAAATTGAGTCTATGGGGCAAATTCACTAAAGCGCAAAGCGTCTACCGCTAACGCTTATTCGCCATCGGGACATCATTTTGCAACTTCGCCAATTTACGAACAGTGTCTCTGGAGAAAATTCGCTAGCGAACCAGATAGACTAGCGCAACTTCACACCCTTACGCCAGATGAAGTTGCGCACTGACGAAGGGACGCAACTATGCTAATTCACTAAGATGACCATTTTACTGAACGTTACCTCTTGTGCTAGACTTTTTTTCGCCCGGACAGACCTGGCGAAGTTCAAAACAATAGATAGGAGTTTGAAAAAAAACTTGAAAATCCCCCCCCCCCCCCCAAAAAACCGCTGGCATCTTTTACTTTTTTTTTTTTAGGGTGATAGTCTGAAAAACAGCGTAATTTTTTGGGGGGCTACCCTCCTTCCCCCCCTACATTTCCTAACATTTGGCAACTATACAGTGGGCACATGTAGGGCAATAGGAAAACTTTATTTTATTAATTAAAGGTTTCCTGTGCTTGTGTAGTGTAATGTAGTGGCTGTAACATATACTTCTATTATACATTTAACTTCTCGCCGTATGCAAATTAGGCATCGCTAGCGTAATTGCGCTTTGCCTGGTAACGGTAGTGCAACTTCGCTAACCTTGCCTACCTGAGCGCAAAATCACATTTTAGTGAATTAGCGACAGTTTGGCGAAAATTCGCCTGGCAAAGTGCAGCGAATTGTGGCAAAGCCATCGCTAGCGCTTTTCGCTGCTTAGTGAATTTGCCCCTATGGGAGATGGCCTTTCTGTAATTCGGCCTTTCTGGTTTAAGGATAAAGGAGCCTATACCTGTAGAAATAAGGTAAAAAAATTGACTATTGAAACATTTGTTAAAAAAAGAAACCCACCCAGAGCCTAAATAACGGTCCAATGAGAGAAGGCACTTCATAAGCAGTCCTCCATGCAGGCTTGTAAAATTCAAGTAAATTTACTTGAAATACCAAAAACAGAGGTAGCCTTATGATTTCATTGTTCTCATAACACGAAGGGCAGATTTTTAAAGGATCAAAGTGAAAATTTTAAATTTTTTTTTTTTTGGTCAAAACTTTCAAATTCGAATTGTGAATTATCCAAACTTGATTAGAGTTTGAATTCAAATTTTGAGCTTTATCATACTCTGGCCCATTAAGTACTCTTATTAGACTATTTGCCACCTTAAACCTGACAAATTGCTGTATAAGTCAATGGGAGACTTCTAGGGATCAATAGAGTAGATTAGAGTTTTTGTATTGATTCAAGTTGTCCAAGCTGAGAAAATTCGATTTTACCAATAGATTTCGATTGGTTGAATTTCGAGTTTATGGGAGTTTAAAAAAAACTCTGCCATTACCTGTAGCCTATGATTGTTTTAGGAGAACACGAAAACCATAAGGCCACCTTAGTTCCTGGTTTCATTAAAAAAAAAAAAAAAATTAAAAAAAAAGCAACTTCTGGGCATACTGGAGGTTCAACACAACATATATTCAGGACCAGGATGCACTTCGAGGCAATGTAAAGTTATGTGGCTCAGTCATTCAGTCATCAAGTTTGCTGTGGAAATGATACAAGAGCACTGGCATAGACCAGCATTGGCAAATCATGTTCAATATGAAGTTATCAGCAACATATTTAATATTCCTGCTCCCCAGTTACTAGTAAATCTCTCAAGAAATGTGACCGTAAAAAATATACTAATGATTAAATGGAAGTATTTTTCCTAATGTATCAAGCAAATGCTGCAATTATATATTTTATTAAATTATACCAATCTGTTCAGTGGCTGTAGCTTTCCATTATTTCATTGTCACATGTGGGCCTAGTTAAAAAAAAAAAAAAAAAATTCACCTTAATTTTTTTTATCATATGCCAATTCTTTTATCCTAGAAAATTCTTCAGAATGGGCCAAGAAATCTTATGCTGCCAGTTGAGGATGGGGGTGCAGTGGAAATAAAGCAGATTCAGTACACCATCTGTCCATTATGTATATAAGATGCTGTGCCAATGACAGGGCAGAAGTATTTGTTGGCACAGACAGGAAACCTACCATGGCCTAGAGGCTTGCCGGAAACATTTTCTGGAGAGGAATGTGCAGCTTTATATAAGCATTTTACAATGTATATTAAAGGGATACCGTCATGGGAATTTTTTTTTTTCAAAGCACATCAGTTAATAGTGCTGTTTCAGCAGAATTCTGCATTGAAATCCATTTCTCAAAAGATCAAACGGGCCAGGCAAAGTGACCGAGATGGCTGCCTACACACCAATATTACAACTAAAAAAATACACTTGCTGGTTCAGGAATGAAATTTTATATTGTAGAGTGAATGATTTGCAGTGTAAACAGTGTAATTTAGAAATAAAAACTACACCATAAAAGTCATGACAGAAACCCTTTAGGGTAAGGTCACACTGGGAGATTCGGTGAGATTTAGTCATCCGGAGACTAATCGCCTCTTCTTTGGGGCGACTTATCTCCTCGAACTGCTTCCCCTGTCTTCTGCCTACTAGAATTAAAAAATCACCTGTGGCATGGCACTCGCGCGCTTCTTTTTCTGAAGTTGCAAAAGGTTTCCTTGTGAGAAAACTCTAGAGCAGGAGTCCCCAATCTTTTTTTTACCTGTGAGCCACATTCAAAAATAGAGTTGGGGAGCAACACAAGCATGAAAAAGTCCCTGGGTGCCAAATAAGGGCTGTGATTAGCTATGTTGTAGCCACTATGTGGACAGGCAGCCTCCAAATGGCTCTAAACTTAGTTTTTATGCAGTTAAAACTTGCATGGTATTTAAAAAAAAGCACCTGTTTTGAGGACCAGGAGAGCAACATCCAAGGGGTTGAGAGAACATGTTGCTCAAAAGCTACTGGTTGGGGATCACTGCTCTAGAGTAGACTGTTCATTAAGAGCATCTTACATTCCACATAGTCAAATTTCAATCGACTACGAAATGCTTGCTTAGCCACTCCCTACACACACACACACACCGGTCCCTTAGGGGCCCATATATATATATATATATATATATATATATAAATGGGCCTCTAAGGGAGATCAGAACTTACTCCCATTTAAGGCTGGGCATTGTATAGTATTAATATTTTTAAGCAAGTGCTGCTGCTATATTTTTTTTAAAGATATATATATATATATATCTCTCTATATATATATATCTATCTCTATAGCTATCTCTATCTATATATATATATATATATCTATCTCTATAGCTATCTCTATCTCTATAGCTATCTCTATCTCTATAGCTATCTCTATCTCTATAGCTATCTCTATCTCTATATATATATATATCTATCTCTATAGCTATCTCTATCTCTATATATATCTCTATCTCTATAGCTATCTCTATCGCTATCTCTATATATATATCTATCTCTATAGCTATCTCTATCGCTATCTCTATATATATATCTATCTCTATAGCTATCTCTATAGCTATCTCTATCTCTATAGCTATCTCTATCTCTATATATATATATATCTCTATCTCTATAGCTTTCTCTAACTCTATAGCTATCTCTAACTCTATAGCTATCTCTAACTCTATAGCTATCTCTAACTCTATAGCTATCTCTAACTCTATAGCTATCTCTAACTCTATAGCTATGTCTATGTCTATCTCTATGTCTATCTCTACGTCTATCTCTACGTCTATCTCTACGTCTATCTCTACGTCTATCTCTACGTCTATCTCTACGTCTATCTCTACGTCTATCTCTACGTCTATCTCTACATGAGAATGAGTAGAGGCAGCACTCAAATATCGGAAAAAGACAAAGTTATATTCTCAGTTCATCATCCACAAAAATACAACCTGTATGGTACATAAGATCTCATAACAGCCAAGTTTCGGGTAAGCAACATGTCCATTCTCAAGCTTAACAGAATCAAATGTTTACATGAAACACACCTATAACATTTGATTAAATTATAGCTTCCTGGATTTTACACCATTTTTTTCTGACCCTCTCAAAAATGTAAAATGGGGTTCTCCTAAAATTCACAGATTAGAGTTTTTCTTAAATTGGAAAACATAATATAAAAAAAACCCCTCACAAACTGGAGCTGATAAATAAACCCTGTAGATTTCACAAGTTCATAAATAAGCCTATTAAAATCGGAGTGTGGTGGAATTTTACTGTGGTGAGCTCTAATTTCACACTTTGATAAATCTGTCCCTTAGCGTTAAGTATAAAATAAGAGAATGTTTGCCAGCTTACTAAAAGCAAGTCTTAGTGGCACATTCTGTCACAGAGATTGCTGGGGAGAGAGGATTTTAGAGCATGAAACTAAAAATAGACCTAGTGATCTAGCTATTTAATGGATTCAAGAGATTAGCTAATGTTGACTTGAACTCAGTAGGAGTAGGTTTAAACCTTGCAAGACTAAATTATGTAACAGAACCATATATAGTATTTGCATCTGATCGTAATTGCACAATCTGTAGAGTCTGCTGCACCTCCTCCATTAACCCTTCACACAAGAGGCCTTTTTGACCTATTTAATAACTGCACATGGCAATACAATCATGGTTGTATCTGTAACCAGCAACACGAATCAAATGTGCGGCCGGTGTTACTGCTCTAAATTAGTGCCATCTATGGTCTTCAAAGTTGTGTTTCAAGTTCCAGTTTGCAAAATATTTACAGAATTGATCATGTAATACAGCAAAGTCTATGGTGTGTACAGAAATGTTGGGAGGGCCACTTCTCGTCCATGGTCCCTCAGTTGGATAGCTGTGCTTATATTAAAAAACAAAACACTTCAGGGGCAGATTTATTAAGGGCTGAATTTGAAATTTTCACATTTTTATTTTATGGTCAAAACAGTCAAATTCGACTAGGGAAATATCAAAAATCGATTCAAGTTTGTTAAAAAAACAAAATGAATTTGACTTTCGAGATTTATCACACTATGGTCCTTTTAGAAGTCAAATTTGAGTATTCGCCTCCTGAAACCTGCCGAGTTACTGTTTAAGTCAATGGGAGAGGTCCAGGGATCAATTTGGAGAGGTTTTTTGCGATTGATTTGATTCATGTTTTGGAGTCGTTTAAATTTGTTTTAATAATTTGATTTTATTAATAAATTTCGCCAAGTCAAGTTTTGAATTCATACGAATTTAAGAGAGTTTAAAAAAAAAAAAAAAAAAAACCCTTGATAAATGTGCCTCCAAATGTCATGACTTTTTTGGAAAGTCAAGAGATGATTTCTATATGTAAAAAATTGGCCATACACAGAAACTGGCCATACATAGATTCCCATGATAAGAAGCTTTTTTTTTTTGCAGATGGTTCAATAATCTCTGGCTTGCAATGTTGTCCCAAAAAGTCAATGTGCTTAAACTCCCATCCTTTGTAATTTGTTTGTTCTGCATGAGGGTACAAACAGATACATTCTATATGGCAGTTTATGTGTGGCCAAATCATGGACTGAACGGAAACCAAAAGATCAGGGTAGCAACTGAAAATAATTGTGCAATAAACATTTTCTAAATATGTTGCATCAATAATTAACTTGTCAACAACATTTGCTCTAGTTTGGGGGTTTATCAGGAAAATAATTACTCTAGGAATCATGGTATCAGGAAGATTTATGAATTTAAATGTATGAAGTTAGTTAACACATCAAGACAGGGTCTTCATTTAGGGTCAAGTTTCATGCCACACTATGTGACCTGACTCCTGGACTATATACGACCCACCCTAATTCATTGTATTATCTCTACAATTGATTTCTATCCATCTGTAACATTCTAATTTATTACCCATGAACACCTTTCACTGATCTAATAGTATATATGATGTGCCCTTCTAGCCCTCATTTGTATTTTGCCTGACGAAGGGACCTTGGCGTTCCGAAAGCTTGCAATGTATTTTTGTTAGCCAATATAGGTATCGATTCTACAATACTTTTTGTATTTGTTTTTTATTTGTTAATATATACTGGTAAAACCGAAAACCTCTGGATATTTAGGGGGGCCCTAAAATTCATTTGCAATGGGGCCCAATAATATCTAGTTTGGCCACTGGACCAGTAACACCTTAATCCTGCCCAATGTCAACTATTTGAAATTGTTAATTAAAAAATACCATGACAAATATCTGCTTCCAGATGCACAGTGTCTGAAGCCAAGATTCTGCCTTTTTTAGCTGGATTCGGATTTGGCTGAATTCTTGTGCATTGCTGAGCCGACCCTGAATTAGCATATGTAAATTAGTAAAACAGTCATGGGAAAATGCATCAGTTAATAGTGCTTCTCCAGTAGACTTCTGCACTGAAATACATTTCTCAAAAGAGCAAACAGATTTTTTTATATTTCATTTTTGAAATCTGACATGGGGCTAGACATATTGTCAATTTCCCAGCTGCCCTGGTCATGTGACTTGTGCCAGCACTTTAGGAGGGAACTGTTTTCTGGCAGGCTGCCGTTTTTCCTTCTCAATGTAACTGAATAGTACGCAGTGGGACATGGGTTTTACTATTGAGTGCTGTTCTTAGATCTACCAGGCAGCGGTTATCTTGTGTTAGGAAGCGGTTATTTGGTTACCTTCTCATTGTTCTTTTGTTAGGCTGCTGGGGGGGGGGGGGGAAAGGGAGGGGTGATATCACTCCAACTTGCAGTACAGCAGTAAAGAGTGATTTAAGTTCATCAGAGCACAAGTCACTTGACTTGGGGCAGCTGGGAAATTGACAATGTCTACCCCCGTGTCAGATTTCAAAATGAAATATAAAAAGAATCTGTTTGTTCTTTTGAAAAATGGATTTCAATGCAAAATTCTTCTGGAGCAGCCCTATTAACTGATTTTGATTTTAAAAAAAAAATGTTTTTCCCATGGCAGGATCCCTTTAATATGCAAATACATTTAGGTTTCGGATTGGGTTCGTAATTCCGCTGAATCTTTCACAAAGGATTCAGAGGTTTGGCCAAATCTTTTAAGAAGGATTCAGGGATTTGCCGAATCCCAAAAAGAGGATTTGGTGCATCCCTAGTTTAAGTGGTGCTGCAATAGTTAACACAGTAAAAATTGGTCCCCTGAAAAACATATAATGGGGTTTCTACTGCATTTTATTTTGTGAATGGCAATCTGCAGTAGAAAATCACTAGCAACAAATGTATCAAACTCAAATGTAATAGAGTGAAGAACCACACCTAGTGATGCATATTAGTATAAAATTAAATTAACCTCTTCAATACGTTTCAGCTATATTGAGTGATTTAATAACTTCATGTGGATTTTAGATTCTTTTAATTTCTTTCTGTCTTACCCCATATGGGTCATAGCTCCTAAGATAAAGCTAAGAACACCAGACTGAGTCTCTATATATATTGAATATCTAATGGCAGTAAGTACTCTAGACAAGTAAATAAGGGCACTGGATGAGTTCTTTGCATTTTGCACTGCTAGTAAGAAGTGAAATTAGCACTTACCGTGAACACATCTGACACAGGGACTGAAGGGAGACAGCAGGTATTGCATTTAAAACAGAGTTATAACAAAGTAGAAGAAATGACAGCACCTCGAACCTATAAAAAAGGTAAAAAATAAAGTAACTTCATCAATGGCTGCTATAGGGTTAATTACAGAGAGAATGAAAGTTTGAGATGGAAAATATGAGTATATAATCGAAAACTGATCATATAGAGATCAGAAACAGACTGAACATCCACATCATGCATTAAGTTTGGACAGCTGTCACCAAGTCAAATGATCTCCACAAAGAAAGAATACATCTTTTTCTTATAATTATTTAAACACATAAATTCTTTTCTTTCATAGACAAAGCTTGTATTTCCTCTCAGAGTGGCCTGGAGTGAACCCATCTGATAACAAGAGGCTTGAGCTTAAAAAACAAGGGTAAACAAGTTCAAGTTCACTCTGGGTGAGATCATTCTTAAAAGTAAGTGGGCTAAGTCCAATAGAGCTTGTAAAATGTGCAGTTCTTGGGCAATTTCATTTGATACTTACTGAATAGAATGAAATATCCATAAAGTGTCAAAATGCCTTTTAGTGTACAGTAGAGCAAATTTTTTTTACCTTTTCAAGGGGGAAATGGAGTGAAATCCAGGAAATGCATTGAATATTGGTGGGATGACAAAAAATGGTGTCAAATAAGGGAAAACTTAATATCAGGGTATTTAAAATTGAGATCTCCTTGTATATAGTGACATGAATCTTGGCAATAGACTACTATAATGTGCAAGTACTCTGGAATTTGGAATTAACCTGTTCTGTGCAGTTAGCATCTCCCTCTGGGGATGAGGGCCACTGTATACAACTCGTGTAAGGCCATGCTGCGACAATGCTCCTTCAGTAAGTGCCATAGAACCGATGCTGGAAGGCTAGATAAAACAAAGAAGCACAACGTCAAACAGGATAGTTAAGGGGCTGATTTACTAAGGGTCGTGATTTTGGGCTACTTCGACTAATGAATATTAGAATTTTCTAACTACTGGCCCTTTAAAATCCTTTGAATTCGACTATTTGCCAGCTTAAAGCTGCCGAATTGCCATTTTCTGAGAATTCAAAGGATGTTTGTGAAAATCGTTCAACTTGAACAATTTTTATTAGAGCGAATACGGCCGTTATTCGATCGAACACAGCCATAGATGATTGAAAATGACCCCCCAAAAAAATTTGAGGGTCGAATTTGAAGTATTTTCCACTTTGAAATTCGACCCTTAGTAAATCAGCCCCTAATTCCCAGAAAAACCAAATATTCATGTGTTCAATATGATAGACAAAGGCACTGGAAACCGTAAATCAATGCATGAATTAAAAGAAAAAATCAATTAAAGGAGAACTAAACCCTAAAAATAAGGCTAAAAATGCCATATTTTATATATTGAACTTAATACATACTCCTAAAGTTTCAGCTTGTCAATAGCAGCAATGATCAAGGATTCCAAACTTGTCACAGAGAGTCACATGCTCAGTGAGCAGCGGTTGTGAAGCCCAGCAGAAAACGAAGTTAGCCTGTAATATAAGCTGATGCTTCAGGGCTGATTATTAAATGCTGATGTCAATTGTACTGGTTTCTGTGCTGCCATATAGTAATTATCTGTATTAATTACTAATCAGCCATATACTGACATTTATATTATATGTGTACTGTATATTGTGTCAGCCCCTAAACTCAGTATGTGATTGTAGCACAGAGCATGTGAATCAGCAGAAAAGAAGATGGGGAGCTACTGGGGCATCTTTGGAGACACAGATCTTTACTGCTAAAGGGCTGTGGTTGCCTTGAGCTGTTACAGAAGCCAAAAACATAATGTACATTTCTAACTACTTCTTTAGTTAAGCTTCCCTTAATATTTAGTACTTGAAGCATATACAAGCAGAGTGATTTTTCATGGCATTATAATTGTACCTGTAAAAAGCAGTTTGCTAAAACACTTCCATTTGTTGCCTTACTTTTGTTCTTGGTCTGTACAGGCCTTATCTTTACTTTATTGTAAATAACCAATAACTTGGTCATTTTATGGCAACAATCTCCTGAAAATGTCTTTCCATTAACTAATATGGGAAGACAGCAAGTAAAACACTTGCAGCTATCCAGAATGGCTGCAGGAAAAAGAAGCCAATTTCTCACATTAAATGTCAGATCACTGCATGTAAAAGGGTTTTATTTGTTTTAATTTTATTTAACGGAAAGGCATTTTCAAGAGATCTGTCATTTGTAGGCAGGGCAGATGACCTGCAACAAATTACATGTGCCATTGCCTCAAGACACCACTTTTTCATTGCAATTACTATTACTTCAGATCATGCTAAAGGTTATCACCCTGAATGTAAACTTTTACTACCTTTATCATGACAAGCATAATCATAAAATAGCTGCAGCTTTATTACTAATAATAAGAATTATTACTTATTACTAATGAAATCATACAGGATCTAGAAATCTGCTTAGAACATTGGCTTCCATCGGGAGAAAGAGTTTGATCACAAATTGTATTTTCTTTAGGAGCTTGCTAATATAAGAACAAGAATATCCCAGAAACTGTATGCAAAGACTTACACAGGACACATTTACCAATATGCTGGGAGTCACACTCATCCCTTTTAAAAGGGCAAGCAATGGCTATGACAAGTTCAAGTCTATCTGGGGATTCTTACCTCGTGATACACAGATGGCTTAGACAAGGATGGGATAGTAAATGACAAGATCTTGCTGTGCCCCTGTTCATCCATTATTTCCTGGTGAGACCAAAGTGTTTAGATCGTCAGTAAAAATACCATAGCCTATAAAAATACTACAATAACAGTATTTCCCTGTACTGTGTACAACAAAGCAAATGACTTTTGAGGTTGGTAAGCCTATAAATACATCCAAATTAAATCTTATTTGAAACGGTTGCACAGAATTTAGAATGTATCAAATTAGTCAGTTGTATCAAGGAGTACCTACGTTAAATGGAAAGTTCATGGAATAAGACTGCTGAATATACATTTTGCCTATTGTTTTTGACTGATGCGTTTTTCAGTTTCCTCATAACAAAAAAAAAAAAAAAAGTGTGAAGGGAGTATGTTCTGTATTGGTAATCTAAAGGTCCCCATACACGACCCGATAAAAGCTGCCGACAGGCCGGGTCAGCAACTTATTGGCCCATGTGTGGGGCCATCCAACGGGCTTCCCCAATCTATAGCTGCCTGAAAGTTGTCCAGATCTCGATCGGGCAGGTTAAAAAAATCCCATCAGATCGTGGCCGCATCAGTGTGTGTATGTGGTCTTGCGATCCGACCGCCAGTTTCATATGCATTATTATCAGCTCGATAACGCCCACTTCAATGTGGGCATTAAGTATCCACTTTACAAGAGACATAAATGGAGTAGCTTCAGTTTCCCGTTCCCTCTTTAGCTCAATAAATAATAAACTCATGTTGAAGAAAGGAGTTACACTGCCCCTTTAATAGTCCATGGAAAGCCCTTTTCCTGAAAGGTTAGACAGAAGAGCGCTTTATGTAACAGAGTATCTATGGATACATCATGTGGATATTTACCAGCATTTTCTTTTTTTTTTTCAACAAAAATGTTTCAGTGACAGGCTCAACACCCAAAGTTAATCAACCTCTGTGAGACATACTGGATTAATATCATGTAATTAGCCGAACTGCCATGTGGATTGTCTGACTGCCCAAACTACCCTCACAATCCGCAGAGCTCTGATACATAGGTGGGTTATTCCTGCAACATGAAACGTCTCTCCTACTGCACAGCTGTTTGGTTCCCTGTGTGTATAAAAGTGTGGGTGTGTATAAAAGGTCAGTGACTTTCTGGACTCCTGACAGACCCTTGTATCTTTCATCCACTGCTGCACTGATGTTTTTTTGATTCTAAGTCATGGGGAAAGCAAAAGAATTTTGAAAGGATCAGCGGGAAAAGGTAGTTGAACTCTATAAAACAGGAAAGGGATATAAGAAAATATCAAAGGAATTGAGAATGTCGATCAGCAGTGTTCAAACTCTAATATAGAAGTGGAAAATTAGGGGTTCTGTTGAAACCAAACCAAATAAAACAAATTTCAGCCACAATTGCCAGAAAGATAGTTCGGCATGCAAGGAAAAACCCACAAATAACTTCAGGTGAAATACAGGACTCTGAAAAAATGTGGT
>CM044441.1:37751466-37767888 GCA_024363595.1 Xenopus borealis
TTTTTTTTTTTTTTTTTTTTTTTAAATTTGGATAATTTGGATAAAATGGAGTCTATGGGAGACAGCCTTCTGGTAATTTGGAGCTTTCTGGATAATGGGTTTCCGGATAATGGATCTAATACCTGTACCATAAACGGAGGAGTCCAGCTTTTAAATTGGGGTCACTGACCCCCCATCTAAAAATAAATGCTACACATTAATGGTTATTGCTACTATGTATTACTCGTCTTTCTATTATTCAAATCAATGCATGGTTAATTTAGACCATAGCAACCAGGATTGCTGAAATGGCAAACTGGAGATCTAAATATTAATAAAAAGCGAATTAGCTCAAAAAGCAAATAATAAATGAAAAACAATTGCATATTGTAATAATATTTCTCTCTACATCATACTAAAAGTTAATTCAAAAGTGAACAGCATTCTTAACTACATAGTGCACTTCATCTGATGTCATCTGAGGATTAATATTGTGAATAATGCACCTGCTATTGAAAAATATTGTGAAATGTATGGATATTATACTGCAAGTTACCAAGGAGTTCCACAACCAAATACAACTACAAGGCTGAAGGGTGCTTTTATACAGGTCATGAAACTCCAAGATCCAGGATTCGAATGAATCCAAGCCTTTTCCAACAAGATTGGGAGGAATTCAAGTGCCTAGCAAAACCAGATGATGAGATGATGGATTGCTAGAGATGATGGATTGCTTTCTCCACCAGCATATTTCAGCAAGTGAAACGGTCTGTACTGCCCCCCTTTTTAGGAAATGCATAAAAGCATTCCAGTACAAAACTGCACTAGTGAATATTTTCGGGCTGAAAAACACCAGCCCTGTCCACTCAGTGTTACATAGAACCACAAGGGCACCTAGACGATTGAAAATGTAGTCCTAAGAACTCATAGCACCTTTGCCACATCATTTTAAAATCCCCCGGATCTCTCTTAAATGCTTTCTTCTTCTACTGTATACAGACCAACGCATTTCTTTTAATGCAAGACAGCAACTAGGACTAATTCTGATTTCATGTTTGGTTCATGGACGGTTTGCTCACTGCCCGAGAATGACTGTCTAGGAATGACATTTTGATGGTGCATCAAAATTCCTGAATCATTCCACTACAAAACCACTATCTGCAGCTCACTGTCCATCACTGCGGGTTATCATCCACAATGAAATGTCAGCTCACCCCCCTACATTTTCCACCATCACCGCAGGTGGTTTTTGAAAGAACTGGTATCTCAGAATTGCTGCTTTTAACTGTCAGTTGCACTTATCACAGCACATTGCATCTCTGTTTCTCAATCAGCTATGCTCTATAAATTTTATAGTCCAGAATATATACATTATAAACCCAAGGCTTCTCTATAGTATACCAACATGCAATTTCTGCCAGAGTTCTTGGCGTTGGGGGTGTACATAAATACAAAAGAGGGGGCTAGGAGTGTAATGGTTCCAAATTTAGAAGCAATTTGTGTGTATGTAGATTGTGTGTGTTTTACCAGTACATCAGTCATATGGTTAGATTTTTAGCACCGTTTTGTGTGTGCATAAGTGTGTGATTTTATATATTTGTACAATTGCACTAGCCATTTCTCTGTTTCCCTGAAGAAGAACATGATGTTGTGATTGAAATGTTGGATTTCTGTGCTTTGGCAATAAACTGTTGAATTAATTCCAGATGGTTGGGATACCTTGTGCTGCCGTTACTTCTTACAAGGAATCATAAATTAAAAATGTTCAGGGATTATTCTATCCTATGCAAAAATGTAAAACATTTAAAAAAATAACATCTAGTTCTAGACTAACATTACATAGTACAAATACTTGACAAATTATTGCCAACTACAAACTCTGGGCTAAGGTGCCCAAACACAGTCAAAACGTGACCAGTTTTATGAATTCTGTATAAATAACCCCATTAAAGATGAAGTGGGACCTAATAAGGCTTCCTGTACAGCAATGTATGCTTAATTCTTTTTTCAGTATTTCTGAATATTATTGTAATATACTATTATTGTAATACTATTATATTACTAGTATTGTAATATACCTATGCATGCATTCACTGTACATATTCAAATACAAAGTCAAAACAAAGCAACTATATTGCTTAAAACCAATTGTCATTATTTCAGACAGAAAACAGAAAGAATGTGACACAGCAGCTTGGGTAGCATTTCAGTGTCCAAGCCGACACTGTGGAACAAATGAATATGGAGGGCAACATCCCTGAAGCAATTACAGAGCTACATCATAGTTTGCATATTATATCATCTATAATGAGGTTTTTCATGTTTAACCAGAGAATGTCACCAAGAGGCAAAGCAAATACATGTCCTTCAAAATAGCACAGCAGCAATGTCAATTCTACTTAAGAAAACACAACTAAAGTAGAGCTTATATATTAATTTGTACCAATATTCTGACATTTTATATTTTGAAGCATAGGAAATTTCCAGTAACCAACAAATAATAAAATGTAATCAGAGCCGGATTTATATAGCAGGCGCCCCTAAGACCGCTGTCGTTTGTCATCCATGTCCCCCCCCTGCCTTATTTGCTCAAGTTTTCATCTTCGGGATGGAACAATGAGAAATTTAAATTTCAGAACCAATGTGGGTATGGTTGGGCAGCATACCGCCCCCTAAAATTCTGCCGCCCTAGGCCCGGGCCTAGGTGGCCTCTCCACAAATCCGGCCTGAATGTAATTGGCAAACAACTTCGCTTCTGCATCCAAAGAAATATCTTGAAAATGGGTTACAAACCAGATTGTAGACACTGAGAAGCAGCGCCTCAATACATCCGCAGCTCAGTAGTTCTCTGCTGGAAGACATGGAAAGGTAGCACCATATGAGCTCTGGCAAAAACTGAAGGGTGAATGTCCTGAGACATTTCTCTTTGCTCCGATAGAACTCAAAGAGCTGATGGCAGACAGGCTCCAACAACTGCAAGAATAAAAAGCAGCCTTTTAACAAACTGTATGTATTTACTTATACAGCAAGGTCAAAGGAATTTTACATTGCAAATTCTATCTATATTCTATAAATAAAGATTTAAGAGGAAAATTAATATTGGCAACAATCCATGCTAGAAGGCATAATAGTAATGTGGCATATTGGATAATCAGTTGAATGTAGGAACAGTTGCAGCATTACGGTTTCCAAGAGTTTATTAAGGCATTCTGTGGGTCAAAAGCTATACTTCAATTTCTGTATATATTCCACTCTGTTTAGAAGTTGCACTGGTCCTTTATCCAGTTTGCTGTAATCACTCATCTAGCTGCAGCCATTCGTAGTAAGCAAAGGTTACAGAAATGGGTTTTCAAAGGCAATAAAATAAAGTTTGTTTGGGATAATGGGAAAATTCTTTGCAATTGTCAAATAGTCAAGGAAGAAAAAATGTTGAGGAGTCCATATGTTATTTCCTGGCTGGGGTCAAACACTATCAGGACTATAATGCTATAGACCAGGGATCCCCAACCTTTTGAACCTGTGAGCAACATTCAGAAGTAAAAGGAGTTGGGGAGCAACACAAGCATAAAAAATGTTCTTGGATGCCAATTAAGTGCTGTGATTGCCCATTTGGTAGCCCCAATGGGGATTGTCAAACTCCATTGAGGCTCTGTTTGGCAGTGCACATTATTTTTATAACACCAAAACTTGCATCCAAGCCTGGAATTAAAAAATAAGTGCCTACTTTGAGGCCACTGGGAGCAACATCCAAGGGGTTGGAGAGCAACATGTGGCTCAAGAGCTACTGGTTGGGGATCACTGCTATAGTCAGTCTCTATATATTGGGCCTGTTGGGTACTATCTGGGCCTCTGTTTATGTGAAATACCAGGGCCTATTTAGAATCTTAGTCCAGACTTGCTAAAAGCAATTAATTTTATCTGGATTTCGAAGACACAAAACGTGTCTTATTTGCAAACTATGTTTTTATTCTGAATTTGAGATATTATAGGCCTCCACCAAGAGCAGTGGTTTTATAGTAGCTAGATTAAAATAATGATTAAGCTATTCACCAGTTGAAAAAGTCAGAAGAGAGGCAAATCAAGACAACAGCGGGCTGCATATTACTGACTTGTGAAGGAATAGTTTCCATTTAATGTAAAGGAAAAGTTCAAGCAATTGTTTTCTATTTTTAATTCATTCAGACTAGCGATGCACCGAATCCAGGATTCAGCATTTTTCAGCAGGATTTGGCTGAATCCTTCTGCCTGGCCGAACCGAATCCAACTCCTAATTTGCATATGCAAATTAGGGCCTGGGAGTGAAATCACATGACTTTTTGGCACAAAACAAGGAAGTAAAACATGTTTTCCACTTCGCACCCATAATTTGCATATGCAAATTAGGGTTTGGATTCAGTTCTGTATTCGGCCTAATCTTTCGGGAAGGATTCGGGGTTTCAGCCGAATCCAAAATAGCGGATTCGGTGCATCCCTAATGCAGACTTTAATTAGCAAGACAGCAGTGTTTTCAAAGCAAAACCATACATGAACCAGAAAAATGCAAATCTGTTCAAAAAGAAGTAAAAACACCTCTCCAATGTCTTGTACCCATCTATACAAGATGCCATATACAATATACCATAGTCTCTACAGAGCAGAGGTAATTTAATAAGTGACTTACCAAAGAGTATGCTACAGAATGCACCACTTTTAGAAATGTTTATAAACTGCAACTCACTATGTAACTTTACTGAGCCTTCATACCAATGTATATATGTGTACAGCAAAGTGATATTAATCTACCCAATGCTGGAGATACACAAACGTATACAATATGAGGGCTGGGAGCCATCTGTATTTTAACTATACAAAATGGAAGCTGCTCTGAGTGTTGAAGATTTTAACTTAACTTTTAGCCAGCAGAGAATGCTATTTTCCATTTTTGTTCCCAAAAAACAAGCTTTTATATAAACAATGTACTTGAGATTCAAGTAATGTATCAATAAATGCTGGAGGGGTGGGTTGCTAAGCTGCAGCATGGACTGTAATTAACAGCCCCACCTACTTCTCTTTCAAGAAAAAAAGAATTTTATGAATCACACCACTTGTGTCCTTTTTCCTTGTCCCTGCCAATTATACAATTTTAACAGTTTTTTTTTTGTTTAAAAAAAAAAAAAAAAGCTTTAGAACGTTTGCAGTTACATACAAGGAGACAAATAAGTCTTTCCATAGCATCTCTTATTTAATCTTGTGATCGCCAAGTGGACAGGTTTAATCTAGCTTTACAACACCATTATAGCTACACTATATCACTTTTCTGGTCATTAGAAAATGATCTCTTAACATTACATTAGATATCCTTAAGAAATCACATTTTCTGTAGTTAGAAACGTATCTGCAACTGAAAGCAGGAATTGTTTCTACTTTTGAAAGCAGTTTAATTCCTCAATAGAAACGGAGAATCTTTTCCTTTTATTCCACTCTGCAATTTTCAGCATTATAACTTAAATTACAACTTAGTTTGTCTGTCCATTTCTAATATAAACCAGTCAGTTGACAGTTCATTATTACTTACCTACAGCAGAATTCTGAGATAGTTAAAAGTTCACCTACCTCACTCTGAGGCTCCTGAATGACTTCATACAGAGCTGATACAAGAGAAATCTTGTCTTTCAAGCCAGAAGCATAACTGGAAATAGATGTCTCAGGCAATGTCTGTGAGAAATATTAAAGAACGTATACAATTTATATAATATTATACTAAAGGAAATATTTAAATAATCACTTTAGTGAACTGTAAATGTAAAGTTAGCAATCGCAGAAACACATTCCTAATTGCACTGGAAAAGTCATTAGAACTATCCTGTTCATAAAGGACTACTATAATCTACAGCACTTTACAGAGAATGTTCATCCTTCACATTAAACGGGTTGTTCACACCTTCCAAACACCTTTTCCATTTCAATTGTTTTTCAGATTATTCACCAGAAGTAAAGGCTTTTTTCAATATCTCTAAATTTAATGTCCCTAGCGTTTCAATCTGGAAGCTCAGTAATTCAACATTTAGTGGATACATTTGTCATGAGTTTATCTGGAATATTAGCAACTATTGTATCAAGTATATCAGCTGCAGAACAGCAATGCTCCCCCCCTCACCGAGCAGCTTTAGAAGGTGAAAAATTACACTTTAATATGAGAAAGAGTCACATCCGGAAAATAAATAGTAATTGGAAAAAGTCTTTATTCCTAGTGAACTATCTGAAACCAACTGAACTGGAAAAAGTGTTGGAAGGTGAACAACCTCTTTAAGGAAACCCAACAAGTCAGAGTGGCAAAGTACCTGGAATTGTCTCTGTTCTGTTACTATTTGTTACAAAAACTGTACTGGAACCGATTGTCCTAAGGGCAAGGCCAAACGTGGTGTTTTTGCTGTGTTTTACATTTTTTAAAAAGCTCTGTCTGGCATAAATAGGCATAAACTGCACTACCACTGAAACTAATGGAAAATGTCCTATGGCAATTCATACAGGGCGCTTGCAAGCCGAAATCCGCCACAGGATGCCAGTATTTGCGTTTTTTTTTTTTTTTTAGCAGAAACGCCAATAAGTCAAGAAGCTACCAAATCAACAGACACTATGGTGTAAATATGCAGCGTATTTTAAATATGGCAAACAAATTCTCAATGAGAACAATAATAAGTGCATGCTGGGAAAAGAAATCTACGTGCTGAAAAAAAAGTTGCATGTTTCAGTCATATGAAAGCCTGTAAGAGCGTTTTAAAAGTTCCACAAAAATGCCACGTCTGGCCTTGCCCTAAGTTCCACAACTTCAATGTTGCAGGACATATCGGCAGAGAAAAGTTACAGATCACCAGAGGGGCATCTGTAAGGTGCCATAGACAATCTAATTATTGGGTCTGTGGGGGGGCTGATTGGGTGTAACTGATTGAGTGTAACTGATGGACCCTTAAAATGCTCATTGCACAAAAAGATTTAGCATCTCACTGAATTGGCAGGAGGACATAAACCCAATTCAGACTCTACAAAAGGTGTACTTTCCAACAATATAGGTTTTCCTGGGATAATCTTCATTTAGTGGCATTTTTTACCTTTAAATATGCATAGGTTGTCCTGAAAAAAACTATAAATTATTTCCCCCCAGAAAACTGCTATTTCTATTATGTTAGAATCTATTACCTTAAATTCTGATAACCATTCCTCTACAACTCCTTTCTCTGAAGTTGGCATCTTCCAGCATCTGTAAAACTATTTCCTTTAAGCTGTAAGAGATGGTAGAAGTTTAGAGACTGAAACGTTATATACCATTAAATTCACAACAATAACTGAAAATTCCAACTAGATGCAGCTGAGCTCTATAAGGAGTGCAAATGAAAAAACAAAAGCGGATGGGTTTATAAAGGGTTTATTAAAATATGTGGTTTTAGCTGAATTAGAATTTATTCAAAAGGAAATTTCTGCATGTTTGGCATTCTCTGTGGAATAATTATCTCTGAAATCTATATATCTATATATCTATATCTATAGCTATATATCTATATCTATATATCTATATAAAATTATATATATATATATATATATATATATGCTAGCAGTTTGGAGCATGGATATGTTTTGGATTCACAAGAAAAAAGCTCTTCATGCATTTTTTTTATGAATTTCTGTTTTCAAATGCGACTTTATCCTTTGATTTGTCAGTACACAAGGAGGTGTATATCAAAGGTCAAGAGCAACTTATACCAGAATTACTGGTAATATCTCCTATCTTAGCTATGTAGCTAAATTAATTTAGGTCAAAAGTGCACATTTGATATGACATTTCTTGCACATAAATGATTATATGCTAAAATCAATACACTAAATACAATAAATACAATAAACCAATTTCTTTTATATACAGTAGTTACATAGTTACATAGTTACATAGTTAAATTGGGTTGAAAAAAGACCGAGTCCATCAAGTTGAACCCCTCCAAATTAAAAACCCAGCATACATACACACATACACACACACACACACACATCTCCACTCTTTCACACACAAACCATATACCTGCATGCCCATAGCTATACTAACTGTAGATTTTAGTATCACAATAGCCTTTGATATTATGTCTGTCCAAAAAATCATCCAAACCCCTCTTAAAAGCATCAACAGAATGAGCCATCACAACATCACCCGGCAGTGTATTCCACAACCTCACCGTCCTGACTGTGAAGAACCACCTACGCTGCTTCAAATGAAAGTCCTTTTCTTCTAGTCTGAAGGGGTGGCCTCTGGTGCGGTGATCCTCTTTATGGGTAAAAAGAGCCCCTGATATTTGTCTATAATGTCCTCGAATATATTTGTAAAGTGTAATCATGTCCCCTCGCAAGCGCCTTTTTTCCAGAGAAAACAACCCCAACCTGTCCTTTATGTTAGACTCTCGTTCATAAAATATATGTTGAATTAACCAAGGTGTAGGTTATTTATTTTATAATGTATAAACGATTGGACTGCACCAAGCTAAATTCAGAGCACTCCTGCAAGCATTCAGATTATTATAGGTATAGTTTATTGAAAGATTCCTCATTTTATTTATTTATTTTTTAAGTATTTTCGCGGCTTTCTGAAAACATGAAGTCCTAATCCTCTTACTTTAAGAGGCAGGGAATTCATTTTCTAGCATATTTTTCAGGCATGCTATGTTACTACAACACTCAGATACTTAAATCAAATTGCCTTTTACGTTACTATCAAGTAAACTATTTGCACCTGGGCAGTAACCTATGGCAATCAATCAGATGTTTGCTTTGATTGTTCAACCGGCAGCTTCCTGCAAAAAGCCAGTCACTGATTGGTTGCTATGGGTTGCTGCCCAAGTGCAGATTTGCCCTGTGTTTATAAATAAGCCCCACTATGTTTTAACTTAGGAGTGGAGGTTAAAGATTTGGGCATAAGACCCATTTACATGTCTAGATACCCCTGAAAACCCACTGGTAATAAATAGCTGATACAGCAATGTCTTCCTATGTGCATAACCTTGCTATAAGGTAAGGGGCTCTGAACAATACATATGGGGGTGTTAAATGCTGCAAACATATTAGTGTTGCAAACATATTTAGTGCTAGACTCTTATTTGGTACCATCCAACAAGACAGGTTAGAAAGTCACACAAATCGAACAGCACAAGTGACCAATAGTGTGAATGTGCTTTATGAGAGTATCGGACTGATATCCTTTCTTGCCAAAGTGTTTCTATGACCAGTATGTGCATTTTACATTCTCTAGTGCTATTTTTACATTCTTTTTTAATAGTAACAAAGCATTTTAAAGGATACATGTAAACTAAAAGCAGCTGTACATCCCAAACACATAAATAATGATAATGGTTGCACACAGTATGCAGTTTATTTATTCGCATGCACACAGACATGCATCATTTCTGTCAGAGCTGAATTCAGCCCATAGGCAGTGTATAAGGCACAATACACAACCCCCAGACATTCAGACCTGACCTGACTTCTGTGCCTTACAATGCCTGCGGGTATATTTGCATTATATCAAGCATAATGTTGTCATTTATAAAGCACTAACATATAGAAGCACAGCTCCTTCCTACCAAGTGGAGATAACAATTGTAATGGACCCATCACAGTCACACGAGTACACACATACAAGCGTCACATTTCATCAGGAATCCATTCATCTACCAGCATGTCCCTGTATTGTAGGTTGAACCTTGGGCAAACATAATCAGAACGCACAAATTCCACACGGATAGTGCCCTGTTTGGAATCCAACCCAGGACCCAACAACGCAAGCCAAATGATCCACAAACTAAGCGGAGGGGTGAAATTCTGCAGGACACTCTACTCATCAACACCTACTTGTTCTTTAAAAAATAATTTTTGCAGACAAACGTAAAAAAAAAAAACAACAACATTTGGTTGACTGTAGCTTGACAGCAAGGGGCAGAGTTATCAAGGGTCGAATTTAAAATTCAAATTTGAGAATTTTTTTATGGTCAAACTTGACTAGGGAGTTATTCATATTTGATTTGAATTTTAAAATCGATTTGCAAGATTTTCAATGATTTTGTTGAATTTGACTATTAGCCACATAAAACCTGCCGAATTGCAGTTTAAGTCAATGGGAGACGTCCAGGGATCAGTTTGGTGAAGTTTGCAGCCTTCCTGACATTCAAGGATTTTCAGAGAAAAAACAAATCAAGTTTTTTAAATTCGAATTGAATTCTATTCGAATTGAGTTCTATTCAAATTTTCAGGTCGATTTATTTTACCCAATATATGGGAGTTTAAGGGAGTTTTTAAAAACTCACATGAATTCGAAATTCGACCTTGGATAAATGTGCCTCCCTGTGTTAACTGCAAGATAGGATCATAGGGAGACAAAAATAAATAAATAAAAGCTCATTCTATAACAAATTCCAGCCATAGAATCATGGAAGCCCGACAGATGGACAGGAACATCAAATTGCTTGCATGAAGGATTTTAAATCCGTTTAACCAGCACTTAAATGCGGAGGTTTAAAATCAAATACCATGCAAGCAAACACACAGAGAAGCCAACCCAGTGCAAAATATTATTTACAATACACTGAAATGACAGCCTTTTTGCTTCATCTGTTAAAATGTGAAACAAGGGAAGGCTGAGGGCCAGAGAGAGAGTCCATGCACTATTATGGGTAAGGTTCTAGTATGCCTATAAACCACTGAAATCAGCATGGGCTAATACTCTAGATGGAAGCTCTCCGGCATCACTTTAATGGCTACAAATGAAACTGTGACACAATTAACGTGCTGGGCAGCATACCCTGAATCATAATAGCCACAATTCTACTATTCTACAGAGTGTCTAGGAAGATGGGAATGTTGCTAACCATTGTATAAAGCTGGGGCAATGTAATTTCTGTTAAAAGGAACTGCAGACACTAGAATATGTGTTGCTTTTCAACAAGTCCTTTGTAATTTCCATCAGAGAGATAATGATAGACATGAAGAACAAAAAATATCAGCAACTGTTTGTGGCAACCACTGGATAATAAGTTGACGGGAAGGAGGACAAAGATAACAGGAAACCTGCTGCATCTCTTATTCTGAATCATATCATCAAAGTCTGATAATAGGGATATATGGAAGATTAAAACTGGCCCTGCCTTATATCCACCCCTTAGGCTAAGGCCAGACGGGGAGATTCGGGGGAGATCTGTCACCTGGCGACTTCTCGCCGCAACTTCTCGCCCCCGAATCTCCCCGACTGGCCTTAGCCTTACTCCTCTAGATTAAACCCCAGGTTCACCATACAACTGCTAAAAAAAACAAATCCTGAACAATTTGGCTGGTAAAAAAAGAAAAATACGCTAAAAACATATATATTTTAAAATACATGTATGTTTTCAATAATGGTGGCAAAACACAATCATTTCATTAGTATTACTGTACTATTGGCCTCCCCTTGTAAAAATCCACATTTTATTTAGCTGTAATATTTGATTCTTTTATCATTTAGCAACAAAAATGAAACTGTATAGTGAAGCAGAACAAAAGTCCAAACAAATGCCAGCAAAATATGAACTGAAGAAAATTATTATGGGTGATGTAGATCAGAAAGAGCTGGGGAGAAAAGAGTGAAACACAAGTGACCCCTGCCTAGGTGAAGAATACTTTGTAATATTTTGTTACATAACTGGACATTTAGGGGGCATTTACTAAACCTCAAATTTATCAGGTCGATAGGTTTAGGGCAAAACCTCAGTTTTTGAGATTTATTGTACTCCAATGCTGCAAAAAAGTCTGACTCATAAAATCCACCATCTCAGACCTCTGTATATGTCAATTTTAAGTTTTCACAGCCTGTGCTGGGTTTAACCTGAATATCCAACTTTTTCAAGGTTTTTTTTTGTTAATAAATATGCTAAAAATCAGGCTTGGGAGTTTGTTGTTGATTTTTATTTTTCAAATAAAATATGAGATTAATTCGCATTTCAGTAAATAACCCCCTTCATGTCTTCATAAATTGTAAATTGCAGCTGAAGCCATAAACAAACAGAATTGGAATGTGTACTGTTACACAGGGATTCTGAGAGCAACATTGTATTGTTTTTTCAATATGCTTCCATTAAAAATTATGTATCTTTTTCCTAAAAATCATGATTTCCTGTGCTCCAGCTCCCCGTCTCTCTATGTGTACGGACTTCAGCCTGCAGGAATTCCTCAACACGGCGGCATACTTCCCAAGTGTACTGTTTTGAGCGGGACAGTCCCGCTTTTGACAGCTCAACCCGCTGTCACAGATTTGTACTGATAAATCCCGGGTTTCTTTTTGATCTGCTGCACTGAACAGCCAGAAGTATCTAACTCAATTGTGTCTTGGCAGACCGCCCAGAATAGATACTTTTGTAATAGTTTGATAAGGTAAGAACTTGGACTCACAGCTTAAAGGGCAATTCACCTTCATTTGCAAAACTGTTATAACATATAAAAACCACAGAAATGTGTTCAAACTAGGGATGCACCGAATCCAGGATTCGGTTCGGGATTCGGCCAGGATTCGGCCTTTATCAGCAGGATTCGGATTCGGCCGAATCCTTCTGCCTGGCCGAACCGAATCCGAATCCGAATCCTAATTTGCATATGCAAATTAGGGCCAGGGAGCTAAATCACGTGACTTTTTGGCACAAAACAAGGAAGTAAAAAATGTTTTCCCCTTCCCACCCATAATTTGCATATGCAAATTAGGGTTCGGATTCGGTTCGGTATTCGGCCAAATCTTTCGGGAAGGATTCGGGGGTTCGGCCGAATCCAAAATAGTGGATTCGGTGCATCCCTAGTTCAAACTATCATAACCTGCCAAATTATGTAAAATGAACATGGTAATTAGGGGTGTGTGGCCACAAAAATGGGTGTGACCAAAAAATTGGCACATTTCGTGCGCAAAATCTTTTTTTATCCCTCTTTCTGGTTCCTAAATGTTGGGAGGTATGTGGCGAACAATCTTAACCATTCGATGGAATATTTTTATTCTATCGAAAATTATGAAACCCAATTCGGTAGCTTTGATGTGGCATACTAGGCAGTCGAATAAAAATTTAAAGGGGAAGTAGTTCGACAGTCGAATATTCAAATAGATTTTTAGTTGAATCATACGATTCAATCGAATTTTCAAAATTCACTGGTCGAAGTGGTCTTCAAAATCATTCTAAAATTCGAATTTGAATCTTTTTGAAAATCCGATCGAACTTCAAATCCTTCATTTTAATTTAAACTGGTGTAATATACTTTCTCCATATTCACAAACAGAAATCTGACAAAATTCCGACGCCACTGCCATTTTTGATATTTTAGTGAAAGAAAGACAGTTTACACTTATGAATTTCTCTTTCAAACAATGGAGTAAAGCTCAGTGTAACTATTCCCCATGTGTCACATCAATTCTAAACTTATCTGCTGTGCTTTGGTTCACTCAGTCTTCACTTCACACCTCTTGTATGTGCCCCATTGGGGAATTATTATCATAGTAACAGGGATTAGCATTTTATAGTCAGGGCACAAATTTCTGTCTAACCATATATAGGTGTAAAAGCCTCATTAACAAGACAAGTAAAATGGATAAAATAAAATAAAAAGTATTTTGCAAATTTTTTTACGTAAAAAGTTTTTAACTCACACTTGCAGTGTTTTACCAGCTTTATCTTAATGAATGAGGCAATTTTTTTAGTTTAAGGGTAAGTCCAGACGGGGAGATTCGGGGGCGATCCGTCGCCTGGCGACTTCTAGCCGCGACGGATCGCCCCCGAATCTCCCCGAATAGCTAGGCACCGGCGAGGCTTCAAAGCGCCGGCGGGTATCCACACGGAGCGGCGCGATTTTTTAAATCTAATTTTAAAATCGCGCCGCTCCATATGGACACGCGCCGGCGCTTTGAAGCCTCGCCGGTGCCTAGCTATTCGGGGAGATTCGGGGGCGATCCGTCGCGGCGAGAAGTCGCCAGGCGACGGATCACCCCCGAATCTCCCCGTCTGGACTAGCCCTAAGCAGCACTGAGACACTTGATTTAAGACAATAAAACATATTTCAGATACAAATCCCTATATCATGCAAAATAACATTGTTTATATTTAGGGCGTTCTATCTTGTTACAGAAATGGAATTACACAAACACGTAGGCAGATTTAGAAATCCCAGGTTATACTGAAAAAAGGAGGTATAATTTCCCTAGGTAAGATAAACCCCTCCCCGGAAATTTCAATTTGATGGATGACCGACAGGTGTAGCAAGAGCTATAGACAAATTCAGAAAATGTTGGACCAACTGAATATTACTGGGACTATAACATCTAATGTGCACCAATACCATCAACTGCAACATGCAGCGCATAGTGAGTTTTCCAACATAGGCCCGAGATGGAAGCTTCAGAACTAGAAAAGAAACTACAGCTCATAACGCTACTCAAGCCACTTTCTACAATCAGGTGCTTATGCTGCAAAACAACAAGAGACAACACCCATGCCAGAACACAAAGGATATACCAACTCTTACTGATGAAAGCTGGCCTATAATATTGCAATATTTGCTCCCACCTTTAATTACAGCTAAAGACCATCTAATACAGACTAAATGTATCCACTTGCTTGTATACAACTCCAGTACAACCGAAGCAAATTGACCCTAGCTAAGAGGATACCTGCTCCAGGTGTGGGAAGGAATCTGGGACATGTCCCAAAATTAAGGAATATTGGATACAGATATTTGCATTCATTTCAAAGATCATGGTCTCGTACATAGAACCTAATCCACCCATTGCACTACTTGGATTATCGCTATGCGCAAAGAAAGTAGGATATTTCTTCAGGGGGTGCGTTTCTCATGCCAGGAAACTTATCCTATCTAAATGGAACAGACCCATTCCAAACACTATGGATGACTGGAAAGAGTCTGTTAACGAAACATTACCCTTCTTTAAAACAGTCTATCTTTCAAGAGGATGCACTGATACATTTATTGACATTTGGTTGCTATGGGTCTTAAACCCTGACACTAATAGTCCTCATGTTCTGTGAATTAATAATGTCCTGAAAGATCCATTTTCTTCTACACTGTAAAATTTTCATGATTGGTTGACACTGACCATACCTTTTCTTTTGGTTGTTAAAAGGCAAAAATAAAAGCCTTTAAAAAAAACAATTCCTAGATATGACATTATTATTATGTATTCATAAAGTGGTTTATAAAGAGTTAGAATTTACAATAAAGGTCAACATAAAAAGCAAGTGAGATTATATGTGAACTGGCCAAATCACATTTTTCACCTTTTCTCATTCATTTAAATGCTTAAATTCTACGGGTCATAAAATTTACAATCAGTGGTAAAAGACTTTATCTGCAACTAATCATAGAAGCAGATGGGTGAAATTAAAGCCACGCGATTGCGCTCGTCCCAGCAAACAATATTGATAGAATGGCTTGTAGTGAAGGGGTTGGTGCCTTTCAATGCTTACATGATACCCCTGTTGTGGTGTAAATACCTTCTTTAAAATGACTTTTACTTCAAACCTGACCGACTAATTGGGGTTTGCCAGAAGCCAGGAGAAATGGGACCTGCCTGAACACTTAATGCTGTCTGCAAAGTCTGGTGGAGGAGGAATTTGTAATGTTGTTTATAGTTTTGGCTAGGGTGCTGGTCCAAGTTAAAGTAATCCCATGCTTCCTACTTTATGGAGCAGTCTTAGCACAATAAAGTTAATAGTGGAAGAACTTGACTGGCCTGCAGAAAGTCCTGAACTCAACCCCACTGACCACCTTCTGCATTAACAGAAACATGCTAGGCCTCACTGGCCAACATCAGTAACAATCTTGTGCAAGAACTTAAGTAAATCCCATCACTTATTTATTATTATTATTATTATTATTATTATTATTAATAATAATAATAATAATAATAATAATAATAAAGGGATACTGTCATGGAAAAAAAATCTTCAAAATGCATCAGTTAATAGTGCTGTTCCAGAAGAATTCTGCACTGAAATTCATTTCTCAAAAAAGAGCAAAGATTTTTTTAGGTTTCATTTTGAAATCTGACATGGGGCTAGAGGGATCTGCAACCTTGGTTCTCCAGCTGTTAAGGAACTACAAGTCCCACAATGAAATGAAGGAGTCTGTCATGATTCATAAAGGCAAATGCATTATGGGACTTGTAGTTCCTTAACAGCTGGAGAGCCAAGGTTGCAGATCCCGGGTAGACATATTGTCAATTTCCCAGCTGCCCCAAGTCATGTGACTTGTGCTCTGATAAACTTCAATCACTCTTTACTGCTGTACTGCAAGTTGGAGTGATATCACCACCTCCCTTTCCTCCACCCAGCAGCCTAACAAAAGAACAATGGGAACAGCCTGCCAGAAAGCAGTTCCCTCCTAAAGTGCTGGCACAAGTCACATGACCAG
>CM044441.1:37771310-37818226 GCA_024363595.1 Xenopus borealis
TGCAGTACAGCAGTAAAGAGTGACTGAAGTTTATCAGAACACAAGTCACATGACTGGGGGAAGCTGGGAAATTAACAATGTGTCTAGCCCCATGTCAGATTTCAAAACTAAATATTAAAAAAAAAAATCTCTTTGCTCTTTTAAAAAATGGATTTCAGTGCAGAATTCTGCTGGAGCAGCACTATTAACTGAAACTTTTTGAAAAAAAAAATGTTTAATTTACTTTGACCTCAGGCAGAAGAGCAAGAACACACCCTTTCATGCTTAATTCAATTTAGGCAGGAAAGCAGGATGCAAAATGCTTAATATTTTTAGCCAATTTAAGGCAAATAGTTCTTCAAAGAAAGGATGGCACAATTATATTAAAAGAAAGTGTTAACGTGTGTGGTTGAGTGAGGGTGGTAATTCATCTGCATGGTTGAGAAATGGATTTCAATGCAGAATTCTTCTGGAACAGCACTATTAACTGATGCATTTAAAAAAAAAAAAATAATTTCCCATGACAGGATCCCTTTAATGTACTTGTTATAGTTACCTCAAATGTGTGTATCCGGGATAGTTTGTAGATGAGGTACATTCGGGTTGTGCCACAATGGGGCATAGGGCATATATGGTTAGAGGGTATTGGGAAAAATTTTCATCCGGTATTTAGGAGGTTTTTGAACGAATGTCCTAGTCTTAATAAATTTAATTTTATTACTGTTCAATTTCTCTGAAGGCCTCTCTTTTTCCAGTCAAACCAAAATTGGACCCTAGCAACCAGATAGATACTCAGATTCAAACGTGGAAAGATGTTGATCCAAAAGCAACATAAATTACAAAGAAAATAAAACCACACACAAAAAATAAAGAATAATGGAAAATTGTTTCAGAATATGTGAACTGTGCTAAATATTCACTTATAGGTGCATTGCCCCTTTAAACAACCACTGCCATCAAAAGCACAGCACAAAAGCTCTAATCAAAACAGACATGAACAAACTGGAAATCCTTTTTATTGATATTACAGATGGGTCCAGCTTGTGCATTAATCTCATGGGAAAGGTCTCTTAGAGAACCTGGATTTTGCCACTGGGGATAGGCCAGATGTCGAGATATTTCTGCTTTGGGCCAGCTGATTAGATTTGCATTAACCACTAATGTTTCAGTTTTGTTTTGCTTACAGGAAGAAAAAAGTATGACATGACTGAATGTGAATTTTGAACTGAATATACACAACAAAAAGGTTTGACCTGCATTAAAACTTCCGATGCACGTTAATAGCTAGCAGACTATACTTGTTTCTTGAATTTGCTAGAACAGATATTTGAAATGCTTCTTCGGTTATTTATGGAGTTGAAATTTAATCTGTATGTGGGGGTCAGACAAAAAAAAAGCAAGAGAAAACCACAAAATGGGCCAGAACTATGCCAGCATCCCATGCAGTGGTGTTCCTGTAGGAGGCATGGTGGGAAACTTGCCTCGGGTAGTAGTGATGCACAGGTTACAAGGGGCAACAAAAAGATGTTACTGGTACCTTTAAGCTCCAAATTCCCCTTTGAACCCAAAATTCAGCACTTTAGCACAGAGAGCACAATTGCACTTCTGCCTCACTCTTGTAGGAGCTCATCAAGAGAAGTGTGAGGAATGGAGGGAGGCTGCCTCAGGCAGCATGGAGTCAAAACTGCCAGATCAGCGAAAGCAACAGTTACATAAAAAAATGAAGGTGTTTGTGTAATGAATAAATAATGTAGAGTTGCCCTGCACTGGTATAATTGGAGTGTTTGCTTCAGAAACACAATTTATATAAACAAGCTGCTGTGTAGCCATGGGGGCAGCTATTCAGACACAGGGCACACAGACGTTAACAGATAAGCTATGCAGAATCATATTGTAAGCTACACTTTTTACTATTTATTTGCCGTGTATCCTGTGCCTTTTCCCTGTTTTCCCAGCTTGAACATACTTTGTTATAAACTAAAGTATAGTTGCTTATGCAAACATCCCAGTTTTACCAGTACAGGGTAAAAAAGTACATTATATTTTCATTACTTAAAAACACTTTCCATTTTTCATGTTACTGTTCCTTTAAGTATGTTGTCGACTCTCTAAAGCTAATGTCACACATTGTGTTTTCTCTGCCACGTGTAACATTAACCCAAAACTGTTGCAATCAATTAGCATATATAAAATTGTGTGTTTTGCCCCTGATGAGCATGCTCCCTGAGGCTGACTAGTCAACCAATAAAATTTCTCAGCAGCGTCAGAGGAATGCCGGCAGCTACTGTATCAACTAATGGAGTGCACCTGTTTAAAGTAGTTACTGGGAAACACGGGTGGAGTAGACAAATAAAGCCAAAAAAAACTTTACAAAAAGACAGGTGTGTGATCTGAAAAAATTAAGTGTTTGGAAAGTAAACAACTCCTTTAATTGGAAAAAAATTAATATAGTTAATCACAGTTATTTGTAAATGCTTTTTGCTGTTAAAAACCATTAACTGCTTAGCAATATCTATTATCAGTAGGGCTTTCCCGAACTCCTGTTTGGCAAAATCACAAAACAAGCGGGTCTCTACGTTTATGGCCACCTTAAAATTGCACCAGCTGCACCCAAGTGGAATTTGGGGCAGATTTACCAAAATGTTCACCATTAGGGCTGTAGCACACAGGCAGATTCGGGGAGATTTAGCTGCCTGGCAAATATTCGCCTCTTCTTCTCGGCGACAATCTCCCCAAACTGCCTTCTCCTGTCTTGAAAAAAATCGGCAGTGGTATAGCACATGTGGCCCTTCATTTTCTGAAGTCACCCGAATTTTCCTCATGAGGCAACTTCTGGTGATTTCAGAAAACTAAGGGCCGCGTGTGCTATCCCACTACCGATTTTTCTTTGTAGCCAACAGGAAGGCACTAGTAGGCAGTTCGGGGAGATTCCCAGGCAACTTAATCTCCCCTAATCTGGTTGTGTGCTAAAACCCTTAGATTAGAGTTTACCACAGAAAAACGCACCCATTTCCAATTCAATCCTATGGGATTTTCAAAAATGTCTTTATCAATAGGTGAAAGTCACGAGTTCACCATTTGATTCATGGGAATGTATTTAATTTTCATAGGAATGAATACCAAGTATGCAAGTTTTTCTTTTGTAAATTCTAATTCCACATTTTGATGTGTTACCATCCTAAACTTCCCTAACTAGGTAGGTTGGAAGACCATATACCTAAAAGTGTGACCTGGAAGTTATTTTAAGCCCTCTTCAAAGATTAAAGTCTACTTAACCAGCCATCTGCAGTCATTAGCAAAATGAGCTCCTTTCATGCGAGGCATTCAAATTATTGGGACTAACATATAGCAGGGCTTAACTACAACTGCTTAGAATTTATTTAGGACTACATAGATTTTTTTTTAATATAATGCCTAATTTTACAGAAGGTAGATAGCATTACACAATAAGAATTCTAACTAACACACGTTATGAAGATACTGCCTAAGTTATAACAAGTCATAGATCTTTATATTTCATGCTCTCTTTTTCTCAGGGAAACTGGCTAATAACGTTTTTTTATTGCTAGCCAACACAGATGGGGCTACAAGAAGCTTATTCTGCTTTTGAAGCACATTGAATGAGATTCCCCAAAGACTTGGTATTCCCCAAATCTCCTGAGCACTGCAATAAATCTGATACAAGTCTCCCTTTCTATGCAATTCACATCTGGAATTCGTATGGGATAAGAATGTGACATGCATGTTATGGCAGACAATATGCGAGTAGAACGAGCAAGCTACACATAAGTTTTTGTCTGCACTACTAAGGTTAGTACGTCCTCCAGATGTTCAGTGAGCATTTAAATGGCTCCTTTCAGCATTTAAACAGGCTCTCTATGGGCCTGGGCAATGCAATATTAAGCTATACTTTCAGCATTTTACATTAGAGGAAAAAACAAACACCATATCTGAATAGTTATGCATTTTTTCCATTCACTGGTTTCCCTCAGTTTGAGTAATTGGGAAAAGATAAACTTTTTGTACGTGATTAACACTTTGGATACTTAAGCTATACAATACGTTGTGTAAAGATATACAGAAATTTGAGTACTTTCATTACCAAAGTACACCGTATACAGTGTATCTTTATTTAGTTCACAACAACAAAGGTGATAATCCGCATTACTTTTTAATGATATTCTCTCAGTACGATACCAGGGAACACAAAAGTCTTTTCTTAGATGAAGGAAAAATTATGCTTGTATCTTGCTCATTACACAAAGACGATATAGTGTTTATGATCAAACATGTAGAAATACAACCATCAACCCTACTGTGTGAAATTGTCCCCCAAAAACAAAGAGGGACAATAAAACAAAGCATAAAATGTATTTAAAATCTAGGATTAGTACCAGCAGATGGATTGGCACAACACTTCAGTACTGTACTACTGTTCATATATGTGTTGCACTTAAATTGATGTTGCTTGTTTTATTTGACATAAGGACGTATACATAAAAAAAAAATACCTTTTATAACTTGAAAGCTCTGGAAAGTTGGAATGTGACATCCACTAACTGCACAAGACTCCAAAAACATACAGGATGGATAGCTTAAAGTTGATTTCCCACCCAGATCAATGAAAGTCATTGTCAAATTAAACATGAAATCCAAATTATTTTTATTAATCAAAGCATTCATAGCTGTTGTAAACTAATTTAAAACTCTCAGCTATCAATCAATAATTGCCTTAGGCATAGAGGTGGGGCAGGAAATTACTTTCCATTCAGCACTAGTGATGGGCGAATCTCCCGAAAAATTCGTGAAACAAGTAGCGGGATGATTTTGACTTGTTTTTTCGGCAAAATTTCGCTGGTGATTCGCGAATTTATTCGCCAGCGGCGAATCATGGGAATTCGCCCCTGGCGAATAAATTCGCCCATCACTATTCAGCACTTAGTAGATGTCACTGCACTCCCACATTCCCCCACTCTCTTTATATGTGTAACCAATGCATGGGAATGGACATCGGGTCCCCCATTCTGGTGCACAAACAAGATTCTGAGATGATACAAGGCTTGTCTTAATAACAGTGTCCACAAAATGGCTCCTGCCTGCTTGCTATAATTATGAATTCACAGACCAAAAGAAACAAGATTCAAATAATTTATATAGTGTAACTAAAGTTTATTTTGCTTGACTAACTTGATAAAATAGGATTTGGAATATTTGTTTTGGGCGACAGGTCCCCTTTAACTACTGTTTATACCGATAGCAAACAACGCTGTTAGCTTCACTGGGGCAGAGAATGATATAAATGAAAAACAATTACCTGTAAAGTAGTTATTTACCCCAGGGAAGTTTAATTTACAGCAGAACCCCTTTATATTGATGATGGCTGACACCTGCCCTAATCTTCAATCTACACACACTTCAGCCTTACAAGTATTTGGGCCGAGGGCTAGATATGAAACATTGGATCATACTCATGACCAGCATACTACAACTCTAGAAATTCTTTTCTACACTTTCCATTGTCGTGCCAAATCTGAACTGTTATAAATCCACAATACCCGCTGCTCACTCAAAGATCCATCTCTTTATCAGTGACTTTATAACTACGCTATAATAACTGCATTTTTGTGGTCCCTCAATGGTGATGGACGCTTAGCCTAATAAATCTGCCTACGTATCACCAGACAGCGACCTAAAGGGGAGTTCACCGCCCAAACACATTTTCAGTTGCGTTGTTTTAAGTTTTCAGAAATAGACTTTTTTCAATCGCTTTCCATTTTTTAACATTTTCCAAAATCTAAATTTAAATCTTAATGTCCCTGTATCTGGTGAAGTCTGGCAGCTCAGTAATTCAGGTGCAGAATCTGAACTGTTACAATTTTGCAACATTTAGTTGATATATTTCTCAGTAGCATCTCTGGAGTATTTGCAACTATTGTATCAATTCTAACAGCTGCCTTTAATGAAACTCAGGGATTCTGCTTAGCAGAAATGTACTAACTAAATGTATCAATTTAGAACAGTTTAGAGAGTCGGCGACCCCCTCTCCCAGAGCAGTTTTAGAAAGGTGAAAAATTAGACTTGCACGTTAATGTTAGAAAAACGGTCACACATAATGGAATGTAGTTTGGAAAAGTCTATTTCTGGTGAACTACCTGGGACCAACTGAACGCAAAAAAGTTTTGGAAGGTGAACAACCCCTTTAGACTTGCATGAAAAGTGCATGAGTTTAAAGCTGGTTGTTTAAAATGCACATGCTTGAATTGCAGGCCACAGGCAGCAGATTTGTCACAAGCAGATTGCAATAACACCCAGGTCAATTCCTGACTTCGACGGGGATTCAAAGTTTCAGCCAACACTCCATATTAGTATACAATGGCCAAATACATGTGAAAGGAATAAATACGTGTTTAAAGGGCAAGGAAAGGCAAAGAAATAAAATCCCATTTTTACTTTCTTTAATAAAAAAGAAATCTATCTCCAATATACTTTGATTAAAAAAATGTGTACCGTTTTTATAAGAAACCTGACTGTATGCAGTGAAATTCTCCCTTCACTTAGTGCTGGGGATAGGAATTGTCAGACGGTCCCTAACTTCTGGCAGGGAAACAATCATACTAATGAACAGCAGGGGGAGCCCCCGCCTTACTTACCAGCCATGCAGAACTCAAGCAGCTTTGTTTTTTGATCATTTATGACGAGCCCTAAGAAGCCCAGACCACACTGAGCATGTGTATGTAGTCTAGTCTTGCAAAGATGTATAACAAATTTACAAGATGACAGCCCCCTGTGGCCAACTTTGAAAGCATAAATAATTTGTTTGATTAGGCTTGTGGTGCAGTAAGTTCACTTTCCATGAGGAAGCCGATGAACGGTGAAACGCGTCGAAAGTAATCCTGCGGACTTTGATGTTTGGACCAGCACACGGAGCCACACTAAGCGGTGACTAACTTGCGGAGAGAGATTGTTCGCGCAGAGGATCCCGGAGGACATTGTGCCAGTACCGCGACCTAAACAGCGAAACCGCATGTAAAGCCGTGCAGGGACTCCAACTCAAACTTTTATGTGATTTTAAAGAAGCCTGATTGTAAGTGCAATATTTTCATTAAAACGCTTTTAAGATATCATTTTCCGCACATGCTGCTTTTATTGCTATTTATCCAGAACAAGACGTAAACGGAAGACAGTGAGATATATTCTAATGCTGCATATTAATTAAAACGTCTGTGAGTATAATCAGAGACAGACCCTAACTCGTGTGGGTACTCCTCAGAAAATATTTTGATCACTATTTTTATATCCTTATATTCATGCACACTGTTTGATGGTGGTGGAGACTGAATTGATTCTCTATCTTATTTTCATGGGTTTCACAAGAAAGTACCAATGGGTCATTAAGTAAGCGCACTGATAGTGTTCCAATTAATTCACACATTGGGAGTAATCCAGTTATTTTGAAATACTACACTATATTTGCATTTTTGTTTTTTTGTCTCCCCCTCTTCTTTTTGAGGTACGGTCAGCAACGTTCCTTTATGGAATTCTGTTGAACAGTAAGTTCATGTTTATGTTTAGCATACAAAATACAGCATTTCTAGCCTTATTCTATTTTACACTTTACTTGGCCTTTAAAAAGGCAGTATACTGTCTTATTCAACATGAGTTGATTGAATAAGGCTTGTGCAGAACATACCAATTGTTTTATCCGTAAAAAAAAATCTATGGTTTTCCGAAGTTTCTTGAACTAAACACATAGATTGAAGCTACTTCATGTTTCGTCCTTGCGAGATAGATGTATTTTGTTATCGGGAACCCAGGGGGTTTACCAATATCTGAATGTGTCCCGAGATACTAATCAGACAGAGGAATCCTTTAGGCATACAGACATTCATTTAAGGAAGGCTAATAGTAAACAAATAATGTGGCATGGATGTAGTATGTAAAATATTATGTATTTGACTATGGAATAAACACAAGGGTGTGGGGAGAAGCATTTTCAGGACATGGTACTATTACAGTTTTCTGACCATTGGCTTTTCAAATTTTTTCCTATGAATCACTTGGAATGCAGCTGTACTTGCCAATAGATACACACTGCTTAGGCAGAATTTCCTTTCTGACAATAACAGACTGATAAAACAGGAAACACTGAAAAAACATGGATATATATTTGATTGTGATCTAGTAAGACTAGTAATAAAACCATGTGTAAAGTGCCTTGCAAAAGTACACAACTGAATAATAAATTCGACACCAAAATTTACTGAAAGGCTGTCCTCCCATAGATTACATCTTATCCAAATAATCCAAAATTTTAAAAATACCTGAGATTTATATATACGCTTTGCTGTATAGCCATGGGGGCACCTATTCAAAGATGAAAAAGGAAAAATGCATAGACATATATAGCAGATAATGGAATAAAATGGGATTCTACAGAAATTTTCTGTAATCTGCTATGTAACCTGTGCCTTTTTTTTTCCTTTTTTTCAGACTGAATGGCTGCAGCAATGGCTACAGCAACTTGTTTATATAAACTGTATTGGTCTTTCTAAAGCAAACACAACATTTTACCAGTGAAGGGAAACCGTACAGCATCTTATAAATACGTAAATTTTTTGGTGTTACTGTTCCTTTAAAGTCATATTGGTTTAACCCAGATGCAGGGCCACATTTTCTATACAGGTCTAGTACAACAGCTTTAGGGGAGGCAGCCCTGGGGTGTCTATATAGAAAAAATTAAATGCTAAAAATAAATCCCCCAGCTCAGCTAAATACCACAATGGAGTAGTGGGGGAGGGGGGACCCTTCTCTTTCATGATCAGTAAGGGAGCAGTTGGAGGTTCACAAAAAATTGTGTCCATATTGTGTATGGTGTGGTTGTGTATAAAAAAAAACAAACCCCCAACAAAGTGAGTGTGTGTGTAGATTAGGGACTAAATCCTAAATCTTTTAAGAGGAATTCATCCAAATCCAAATCCCAAACCCGAGTTTGCATATGCAAATTAGGAAAAGACCAGGTTAAATAGAAATGCGTGCACAAAACAACTTCCTTGCTCATGTGATGAAAAAGCTTGTGATTTTAAGGATTTGATTTGGCCAAGCACTTTGAATTTGCTAAATTCTGCTGAAAAACAGAAAACTGTGTGTGCAACACTAACCTATCCAGGCAAAAGTCTGTCGGAATCCAGAGGCAAAAGTACTTTACAGTTAACCCATTAGGGTTTTATCTTAAACTATAAAGGCATCTTTTCCTGATTGTGAAAATGAATACATATACTCCCATGTTTTCTGCCTGTAAAAAGCAAATGTAGTGTGAAACTCTGCTGAAACTACTCCATAAGAAATCATGGGATAGATGGTTGCAAAAAAATGGCATTTTGCCATTCTAGAGTGCAAGAAAACGAAGATAAACCTCTATGGCCAAGGCAGAAAAGCATTGTCAGATTATCCGAGAGCCAATTCAGTATTTCTATTTTGTGGAAATTACAAATGGTGTATGCCCATGGTACCAATTTGCATTACCAGGAGTAAAGGATGGGGGGGGGGGGTTGATCTGGGAAAGATACAGTAATCTGACATTAATTTCTGGATACTCTGCGCTTGTTTACCTTTGGAACATATGTTTGAAATGTGGGATTGCAACATCTGATATTTCCTAATAAACTAGTATGTGCCCAACATAAATATTATTGGAAAATCAACTTTAAGAACTAATGAAAGAGAGGAACACTATTCTCTATGTACATCTCTTTGAACACAAAAGAAGAGGTATTAGAATCCTATTTTTACTACTGATTCATAACAAAGATTGAATGCTATTTGTATCTGTATGGGTGTAACCAGTATGCTATGTATATGTATTTACTCATCTATTTTTTTTTCTTTTGCAAAACCAGTTCCCTAATGCTGTAGTGAGTAGTGTGTAAAGCAATGATTAACTACTTATTTCAGCTCATCAGTCTCACATCAGCAGATGGAAATGATGGGAGTGTTAATGACAATTTATAAAAGTATGTTATTGATTTGGGGGAGAAATGCATGAGATCTCTTTACATCTATTATCTGTGATTACATGACCCATGCAGCAGCAGCTACAGATCTGCTTGTGAATAAGAGGGCTCAGCTGTCTCAATGTTTGGTTAATGGGATTTTGTTCAAGGCAGGCTGACAGACAGATAGGTTTCTCTGGAGTATTTAAGCATGCAAGTCTTCCTGGATGATTTCACTAAGTGGACTTTTGAAACTGTGCAGAAGGGATAAAGGCAAAAAATCTGCCCAAACTTGTGTACGCTGATCTAAAGCAAACGATTGCAATCTTTCATCGATATGCTTTCCAACATAGTCAGCACCATGGCACAAAATAAGGATTTAATTTTATCAAGTCAAAAGGCTTCCATTGCTGACTCGAGGCTTTTTTCGCCTCAAATCAATTTGTCACAAGTGTAACTTTATTATCAGGGTCTGTTGGCAAGATAATACACCAGCACAGGCATACCTAGACTCTGCATGAATGCCACTGAAAACGTTTGTGCCAATCACGCTGCTGTGCATACACTGATTCCAGATGTCCGTAGAGGAAAGCAGAGACTCTGAATGTGGCATTTAGCCTTCACTGTATTTGAGCAACAGCTGGGGGGGCATAGGTAGGACACCCACAATGCCACACATTGAATGGGACTAGTGTCATGGTGGGGGCAGGTTTATTCAGCAACACCGACCCCTGAGCAGCACACAAAGACAGCACCAGACAGAAACTCACCCCCCCCAAGCTAGGGAGGAGGAAGGAGAGACAAATTGCAAATCCAAACCACAATGGGCAGAAAGCTTCCTGTCTTATGGTTCTATGGCCATATAGGCAAGAATAACCTTGCAACCCTCCAGCTGTAGTGAAACTACAACAAACAGCAGCTTACAGACAGGAAGGCTTAAAAGAGAGGTAGATGTAGAGGCATGCGGGAAGTTAAAAGCTGGATGGGTGCTGAGGCAATTTGTGTTTATTGATATAGTGCCATGCATGTACATTGCACACTCACAAAGGGAAGTTGGTGGCAGTGAGGCGCAAGTGAGCGCTGCCAGCCGGGACACATGATCCAACAGGATGTGAGAGGCAGAGAGGAGTTTGGGGCTGCCAGCGCCCCGACAACACATGACACAACACAGAATACTTTCTGATCCCAACGGGAACTCTACTTACTCTGCCGAGGCTCGGGAGAACGACGCCGGGGAAGCAACCTTACTGCACCGTCCTTTTCTTGGTTCTGAACAACAAACTTTCCGAGCCCGTGTGAGAAACAACTCTCTCCACTTCACAGAAGGTCTCCGCTCAGATACAAAGGTTCCCAAAACAAGGCAGTACAAAACAAAAAACGCGCAGCGACAACTGTCACCTCAGGTTTCCACGAAACAGCTAGCGAGAGGAACACAAGAAACCGCTGGCGCAGACACTGCCTCCTGCACCCGCCTTGCTTCTAGTCTTGTCTTCGCCTCCACTCCATAGCTGTCAATCAGCGCGTACCACGTGACCCGCAGCTCTCTTCAAAACGCGCGTTCCTGACAACTGCTTTGTAGATAACGTCACGAAGACACGCCCCCGACCTTAGCTAAGCTGTACTTCTTGCTCAGTAAATGGTCCCCAAATGGTCTCGGGTACCGGTATCTAAGGCCAAAAGTTATTGTTCTTCAGGGTGCATACAATACAATAGGACAAAAGGGGCATTTGTTCAGGCCTACCAACCTATTTGAATAAACAGGAATACTTAATTGTTTCTTTTAATATTTCAACTGCTGGAACAAATGTTCCTATTTGAATTAACAGGAATACTTCATTGTTTCTTTTATTATTTCAACTGCTGGAACAAATGTTTCTAATCCACTTTACAGTGGCATAACTAGATATTACTGGGCCACACTCCAAATTATTTTTCAGACCTCCAGTATGTTGTTTTACCAATATTTATTGAAATTGTATATGAATTAGGGCCTCATGTGGCCAGTGGCAGATTAGTGGGCTGGCGACCCAAGGCCCTAACACCAGCACGCATACCTTCCTCCAGTAGGGTCAAAAAATACCAGCCTTCCTATATATTTATCTGTTTTTCCTATTAATAACATTGGGATCAACCATCAAAAATACCAGCCCAGCCAGGTGACAACCCTACCCTTCAGTGCTCCTAGGGTTGCCACCTTTTCTTGAAAAAAAAAATACCGGCCTTCCTATATATTTATCTTTTTTCCCTATTAATTATATTTGGATCAACCATCAAAAATACTGGCCAGATGACAACCCTACCCTCCAGTGCTCCCTGAGAATCAGCTGAGCGGCATGCGGCTCCTAATATTCTGCCACAAAGGTACAGTCCTGCATGGGCCCCCCTGCATCTGCAGGGTCTGCTTCCTCTATAGTTATGCCCCTGATTCGTTATATAATGTGAGCAAGTTACACAGCGCTTTACACTAATTTAGAACGAACAGGGATCTTAAAATAACAAATAAGGATTACAAAATAAAAAAATAAGATCAGGGGGGCCCTTGTCCTTTCAATCTAAAAAGAGTATATCAGAAATATAAGGAATATTTAAAAAAAATAGTACTCTAAAATCCTTTTCAAGTAAGCTGGGTGTTTTTCAGAAAAAAGTTGGAGAATTTCCTTATCACCCATTGATAAATATGTTCCCATAAAGTGTGACTTGAAACCCAAAAATTCAGGAAGGATGTGATTTAAAGGGAAACAATGAACTCTATTTAGAGATAAGAGGCCGGGAATGGGTAAGACAATTGATGAACTAAGCAAGCTAACAAAGGCTGTACTTAAATAAATATACATTACAAATATTTTTGGATAATTAATTTTTCTCAGCAATGTCTACTGTGTTCAGCACAGTGTCATTAGATGCATTTCAATACCAGAGCAATTAGCATGCAAAATATAATGGCAGGTAAGATACACAATAGTGTTATTTAAGAGGCAGGTGAAGCAGTTTAATATGTTTTTAATTCCTGTTGCATCTAGCTAAAGAACTCATTGGTGCAAAATAAATATTCCTATCCATGACTTTGGTCAGCCCAAATACTGACCTCAACTTCAGCTCCGTGTGACAGCACAGGATTCAAATCAATGTTGCAGAGGATATTGAGCAGATCTGCATCTCTCAGCCTGCAAAAACACGCAGGCTGACAACAGCCACTAACAATAGCCTGTGTTAGAGTCCTGCAGCGGGTCGAGTACCCGCAAAATCCCGCGGTACCCTGCGGGTTGCTCGTAGAATTTCTGGGTGCGGGCATAGAAACAGGCCGGTGGGTCTGCAGGTTGGCGGGTTGAGGGTCGGGTCGCGGATCCTCGCAATAGCTCCTTTTTCTGAGCATTTCTACTACTGATGATGTCACATCCGGTTTACAATGGCAGCACTTCCTGATTCTTGATGGTCAGCGGGTTGCGGGTTCGGGTTGTGGATCGCCGTTTGCGGGTACGGTTCGGGTCGCGGGTCCAATCGGGTAAGAATGCGGGTCGCGGGTTGCGAGTACGGGTCGGGTACAGGTCCCAAAAATGGACCCGCGCAGGACTCTGGCCTGTGTGCCCATAGCATAAAATTGTGCCATCTGTTTGTTTTCAATTAAGAAATGATACGTGTTTTGCAACATCTTCTTTTGTGTTTGTTTTACCTGCACTGCCACTCATACATCTGTGAACTGGAGTAAGGGCCCTTACACACAATAAAAATATCAGAACACAATTATTGCTTTTATATTTATATTGGAAACTGCATTTATAAATTTAAACATATTTATATTATATTCTTGTATAAAAATTTGCTGCTCCCACCTGTGACATATCTCATCCCTCTGGTAAAGTCACAACCAACACCTCACACATTTGTGACATCATCAGAGGAGGTATCTCAGCAGAAATGACAACTGAGAAAAGTTATCAAACATATGAGCGTGGCCTATTGACATCACTGTGTGTATATATATATATATATATATATATATATATATTTAAATTTGCTGCTTCAAAGAAGATGAAAAGGAAAACAATGTATTATAATAATAATAATAATAATAAAGGACAAAAAATGATTCAGTTTGCTCTCATAAAATTAGAAAAAAATGCTTCAAGGGAAAAAGCAATTCTTAGATAAAAAAAATAGCATTAGAAATTTAAAATTATTTGAGATAATACTTGTTAATAAAAGAAATGGTCTGGATTTTTTTTTGACAAGTCTAATTTAAAAAATATCAAAGGCAGCATGTTGTTCCTCTTCTGTGTTCTTTTGGACCTGACACACTGCATCTCTGTGCCAGAAACTGACACAATGTATCTCGGCCAGAACTGGCACATTGCAGCTCTCTTTGCTGGATCCCAACTGGGGAGACCAACACGCTACGGCTCATTTTAAAAGCAGGGACGAAACTAGGGGCAGGCAGAAGAGACATGTGCCTAGAGTGCAAAGGTAAGGGAGTGCTGGACATGTACCACTTTCGTCTGCATATCCCTGTTCCAGGCCCTTGTCCACCTTTTGAAGTAACCACACGTTCTGGCGCCCCTGTGTGATGTCATGCAAGTATGCCAGAAGGAAAGGCAATGTGGTCATCTGGGTTGCCTTTGGCACTCAGCCGGCTTGGCCTAGCTATGTTTGCCAGAACTGGCCCTTTGCAGTTTTTAATGCCACAGACAGACGATTCAGGTCTAGGTCCCAATCTCATAGATGAAATATAAGGGAGACAGAGCTTTGGCTTCCTTGGGGTTACCCTGTGTTGTCATTGCAGATCTGCTCAATTCCCAAGCTCCATTTCTCTGCACAGAAAAGTACAGCTCTTGCCTGAGTGCAGGTGCATGGGGTGGAACGGAGGTCGTCCAGAAAACATAAAAGCAGGCATTTTTGGCCCAACCTCTGCTCTGTGTGCTTGCACGCAAGTGGAAGATACACTTCTCTCAGTGGGTTGACAGCAGCACAGCCAATACTGGTGCCCTGGTAAAGGTTTTTAGGTTATGCAGCTTGACATTTTGGCATGTACACTGCTATATTTTGTCTAGGAAGAAAGGGCCCATTAAAGGACCAGTAACATAAAAAAAAATAATGTTATTTAAAAAAATCATTAGTATACAACGTAAAAGAAAACCAAGACATATTAAACTTTAAAATCGCAAAGTCTTTATTAAGAAATAACTTACCGAAACTCAGCTTGTGCGCCTCTTCAGAAAAGCTGTTTTTATCGTGCGGTGCTTGATTTCTCCTCCCGGCATTCCTTATAGGAAATAGCCAGGGAGGAGAAATCGATCTCGCATGATGGATCATTGTCCTGACGCTTTTTCTGAAGAGGAGCGCAAGCAGATAATAAAGACTTTGCAATTTGAAAGTTTAATACGTGTTGGTGTTTTTTCGTGGTATGCTAAATTAATTTTATACTGGTGGTATACTAACAATTTTTTTTAAAATTTGTGGTTACTGGTCCTTTAAGACAGGATTCCCCAACCTTATTTTGTTCAGGGACTGGTGTCGAGGCAAAACATTTTTCAAGGACTGGGGGCGGTGTCAAGCCGGCGTCCATTTTGGTGCACCTTGTAAATTCCGGGCTAGCCTCCGTGGCCAAGTTCAGGCCTTCCCAAGGCACGGTGGTTAGGGACCCCTGCTTTAAGAAGGATAATTTCAAATTCTATGGAAATCAAACTTCTAAGCTGCTCTCCAATTTTCAGCATCCTTCCCTGTTTCAAAAAACCCATAAATCGAACATTTTGGAACTGATAAACTGAAGCAAATTTCAGACAAATATAAAGATGCCTAGCACTTGTGTCCCTTAAACTAGAGTTAGAAGCAAAAATGTAAAAAAAAGTACTATATTCACAATCACAATTTAAATTTAGTCTGCTTTTATGCATTCTAAAATCTCTTATAAAACATTGCATTTATATACTGAAGCCAAGAATAGCAGGTCTGGGAGGTAAAAACTTTCTGTACTGCATTCATTGCACTGTTGTCAGAATAAAGAAAACATAACTTTATTTTTAGTTATAAATGTTTAATCACTGAAACAATTTAAGGCAACAGGAGTGATTTGAGACGGTGCAGCAGTGCTTTTCTAATGTGCTCACCCCAGGATAATTAACTAGTACCATGGTTATATTTACAATATACAAAACATTTAACAGACCAGGCTAAGCTAAGGGAGCATTTCATAACTAGGACTGCAAAATTCACAGGAACATGTAAGTACTGCATAACTAATTTTCTATCTCAGCAGTGCATGCACACACAGGAGATTGCACCAGCAAGTACAGCAAAACAAAGTTTACAGAGAAAGTTCTTACATAACTCATCCATGTTTTACAGAGATTTAAAATAACCATTTCATGTTCCAAACAGCTGCATACAAGTTCAATATAAAGCACCAGTCTATGGCAGCTTATAGCAGGCCATCTGGCATTTACTGCTTGTACAATCCACCAATTCACGGAGCACAGGAGCTTGGTTACTTAAAGGAGAAGGAAAGGCAGATAGAATTGGGGGTGCCAAACGTAAGGCTCCCCCAGGTGATTAAACTGATGTACCTTAAACACGGGGCAGAAATCTGCACCGGCCCCAGGTTATAGAAGCAAGCACCACGGAGATCACTACTTCCTCCTGCATGATGATGCTCATTTCCCCAGACTGACGCATGCGCATTAGAAGTTAAAGGGCACCTATGGGGCTAAAAAGATCCCCCAAACCAAAGGTGCGGGCTGATAGAGCCTGCATTCTGGTTTGGGGTTCTAGTAGTTAAAAAAAAAATTCCCCCTGCCTGCGCTGGCTTACTCGCACCGGGAGGGAGCTCCCGGTGCGAGCCGCCAAGACAGCCCATGCACATGTGCTGTCATGCGCATAAGCCGAATGAAAAGCTGCCACAAGTTCAGGTTCACAAGTTTTTGTTTTTTTTAACTACTAGAACCCCAAACCGGAATGCGGGCTCTATCAGCCCGCACCTTCATTTTGGGGAATCTTTTTAGCCCCCATAGGTGCCCTTTAAAGTTCGGCTTTTCGCTTTAATGCGCATCAGTGAGCATAAGTAAGTAGTGATCTCCGTGGTGCTCGCTTCTATAACCTTCTATCATCTGATAGGAGCACCAGCCCCGGGTTTGAGGTAAATCAGTTTAATCATTTGGCACCCCCAAGTCTAGTCTGCCTTTCCTTCTCCTTTAAAAAACTTGTTTTATTTCATACTTAGTTTAAAAGCAACAGTAACATCTGCAGTTAAAAATGTATAAAGTGTATAGAGAATAATACCCCACACTTTGCGCGTTTCGTCTCGCCACTTCTTCAGAAGCACACCAACACACACACAAGTGTGCCACACCCCCTACAACTCATTTAACCCTAAAATCCAACATCAGTGAAGCCCTTAGACATTAAAACCATAGTTGATACTAGTTCATTGCAGAAACACTACAAGGGAAGGGAAAGCCATGATAAAATGGATAATATAGAGCTTATTTCAAATCCATTGCAACATACATTAGAACAAAAACAGGAGTAGGTGGCCATACACGGGCAGATAAAAGCTGCCGACAGACTGTGTCGGCAGCTTATCTGCCCGTGTGGGGGGCCCTCCAACGGGCTTTCCCGATCGATGTCTGGCCGAAAGTCGGCCAGATGTCGATCGGGCAGGATTAAAAATCCCATCGGATCGCGGCCGCATCTGTTCGTTGATGCGGTCCCGCGATCCGACCGCCCGTACTGATCCGAACGTTGGGCCCTAGGGCCCACGATCGGATCAGCCCGATATCGCCCACCTCAAGGTGGGCATATCGGGGAGAGATCCGCTCGCTTGGCAACATCGCCAAACAAGCGGATCTCTTCGTGTATGGCCACCTTAACTTAATAGTATGTAGAATCAATATATATTACAAGAGGGAAAATATATCAGTCTGACTGGCAAATGTGTATGTATTATTCACAGGAACAAGTCAACTCCCACTCTCTATTCAATCCCCCATAATCTTCAATTTGTAAATCTAGAAAACTTCAAGTCTGCACAGCCTGTTATCCAGATCGCCTCTTCTAACATCTCTAGGGGGTTTGTCAATGATCTGAAAAGTCACCTTAGCCTTACCCCGATGCTTTTCACTTAAGTGTTTGGCAGTGGCTGATTTCAAGTCATTACGATCAACTGCTGACATATGTTCTAAAATATGAGTGCTAGCCATTCGAGTTATTTTACCTACATACTGGCCATTACATTCACAAGTGGCTAGATATAGAACTCCTTTTGACATACAATTAAAATATTGCCTAATGTCATGTGTTCTACCCGTAACAGAGCTCCGAAATTCATTTGATACCTTAATGACTTGACATCATCTGGCATTTACTACATTCAAAGTGCTAAATATCAGTTTAAAGGGGTGGTTCACCTTCAAGTTAACTTTTAGTATATTGTAGAAGGGGCAATTCTAAGAAACTTTTCAATTGGTCTTTATTATTTATTTTTCATAGTTTTTTAATGATTTGCAATTTTCTTCTGTTTCTTTGTAGCTTTCAAATGGGGGTCACTGTCACCATCTAAATACAAATACTCTGTAAGGCTACAAATGTATTGTTATTGTTACTTTTATTACTTATCATTCTATTTAGTCCCTCTCCTATTCATATTCCAGTCTTTTATTCAAATCAATGCAGGGTTGCTAGGGTAATTTGTACCCTAGAAACTTAATTGCCGACACTGCAAACTGGAGAGCTGCTGAATAAAAAGCTAAATAACTATCAAACCACAAATAATAAAAAATCAAAACCAATTGCAAATTGTCTCAGAATATCACTCTCTACATTATACTAAAAGTTAACTCAAAGGTGAACAACCCCTTTAAACAGCATATTTTTTATCCAGAATTTAGTATTTTACCTACATTCTAATGTAATAAATTAAGTATGACACAACTTGCAGCAGATTTCTAAATATTGATGAAGAATAGCCAATTCTAAGCACTTTTTGCAACTGGTCTTTATTATTTATTTAATTATTTGCATTCTTTTCAGCTTTCAAATAGGGTCACCTAACCCATCTAAAAACAAATGCTAGTTTATTTTGGACCCTAGCAACCATATTGCTGAAATTACAAACTCTAGAGCTGCTGAATAAAACAAAACAAAAGAAAAAAAGAAAAGAAAACCAATTGGCTCAGAAGATCACCCTCTCCATGATGCTAAAAGGTCCAGGATTGGAGAAAGAACAAATCAGTGCAATGGCAAAAACGATGTTCATGTAAAAAGTGCAAGTCACAAGGATGTCACTGGCTACCCAACATGAACCTTTCACCAACAAACACAATTTGTATCAAGTTATTTATTATCAATTTCAGAAATAATGGTTTTAAGTTTTCCCACAAACACAGGTGCCCTTGTCTTAATTGTAGATAGAAAAGAGAAGCCCTTTTGGGAAAGGGAAACTAATGATTAAATAAAAACTCAGTCATTCACACCAGGTGGTGAAAATGTGAGAAGAGTATCCCTAAGAGAGTGGGGGTTCTTTATACTATATTGTTGCCTCCCACTATTACACAAGCAAAGCATAGGTAGATCATTTGCACAAATGCACAGGAAACCTTGAACAGTGTGGTTGCTTGTACACAGCAGCTAAGCAAAGCAAAAGCCAAGGAACTCTGTTTTTCTTACTGTCTCAACATTCGGCTCAATATTTGATACAATAAAAAAGAAAAAGTTCCTGAGTGCCTCATTTTCACTTTGCTTAGCTGCACTTTGGGAAGTGCCCCCCACCCAGTTAGCATTAGGTAGATATTATAGGCTGAGTTCACTGTATTATCCTGTTTGTGGAAAAAAAAGCAGAACAGAGCAGCGGGTGGGGGGGCAGGAGTGACCATATATGTAGTCTAACAGCAAAATCACTGATAAAACTGGTTAGACTTTAGTTCAGTTTGTTTTGCTACAAACAATTCAATGTATTTAAACAGCGGCTTTATGAATACCACCCTCCAGCAGCAGGAACGAAATCAATGAAACATATTGAAATTCTATTTTATTTCTGTTGAAAGAAATGGCTGTCAACTTTGTAAACTTTTTTTAATAGAAACATGGAATGTACAGAATCAAGTGCATTGTTAGATATACATCCTGTCAGCAGAAAAAATGAATATCCACTTTAGCCAGGCAGAGAGGCACATCTCTCACAAATAAATGTTCTATGGAAACTGTGTGTTTCTGTCTCATTCAAGAAGACATGTTAAGCAAATACAGCACGGTGTGTAACATTATATAAAATAGCTTGCTTGGCTCATATATATCCATATAGGAGTTGGGTATCCTTATATCCAGCATAAAACAAAATTAGAGCCAAGAAAGGAAAATAGCACCTTTTTTATGTAGGAAAACCAGTTTCATACACATGCTGGCTCAACCTTTGCCTTCTTTGGCTCAAGGTTAGGTTCTTCCTTGCATCCTTCTCTCTTTTGGTTTAAGTTAGCATCCAGCACTGAATTATGGTAGGAGTTATCTTCCACCTTATGGTTCCTGTAACTCGGCTCTGTTTTTGTATGTATCCCAGTCCAAAGAGGTATCTTCTCATCCAGAAGCTCCATAAGCTGCTTCATCACCTCATCCACATAACCATATATCCTCAAATCCGCATGTTTGTCATGCTTGGTGGGCTGAAGGTTTACAATAACTAGTTTCCCTCCCTTGCGCTTGGTGAGGAGGGGAAGGTTCCCACTGGGCCTGATCTGGAGTGAGGTCCCCAAAGTAATGGACAGGTCTGCTTTCCTGCAGGCTTCATCAGCAAGGTTGAGGTCTCTGTCAGGCAGTGAGTCTTCCCAATCCAGAATGGTGTCTTTCAGTTTACCCCTGCAAGCTCGCAGGCCTCGCACCTTTGAAACATCACAGAGTCTCCCTGTAGGTTTAAGCCCCATGGTTCCCACAACTTGATCCCGCACATACAGTTTGCCACATTTGCTGCATTCCTCCACGAACATGTTTCCATGTAGCTCCGCCAGCTGCTCTCGGGGGAAGCCAGATCTTACGTGCAGCCCATCTACGTTTTGGCTAATGAGAAATTTGAGTATGCCAACACTCTGCAGCTGAAGCAGCGCCATGTGAGTAGGGGAAGGGCATGCGGTTTCAAAAGTGGTGTCAAACTTTGGGTCCAATCCTTTCTCCTCCAGAGTCCACACTCCATTAGGCCCCCTAAAGTCTGGGATTCCGCAGGAAGTGCTGATCCCGGCACCCGTGTGAAACACTACGTACGAAGATTCACGTATCATTTTAGCTAGTTCCTCTACCTTCCTACGCAGCTCATCAGGAGGATCGAATTCCTCCGGGAGCCCACAACGACCCTTATCGGCATATGGAGACAGGCCAGCCGCGTAATTCACCGACATGTCGCCAACGGAGCTCGGAACGACAAATACTCCTTTGTGATCATTAAATGTCCGGCGCAGGCTGATGACGTCATTACAGCCCGCCACGTCGACCTCAGTCTCAGAGTAGTATGAGGCTATTGTAGTAGGATTCTCTGGCGCGTTACCTTAATTGCATATTCGATAGTCTATCATTAAATATAAGGCAGATAAAAATCTAACAAATCTGACTTATAGGTGTTCAGTGATTGGCTTTGTTATTGGAGCAGTTGGAAAAACACTTTTTTCATGCCTCCATTGCACTTATTGTGTGTGAGCCTATGATGAAATGCAATGGAAGTACAAAATCTGTAAGGCTACCTATTGGCTAATGAGATGTGTTATTTTTTATATCACACCAGAGAAAAGGACTTGATAATATTACTTTGTTCTTGGTTATCACCATTGTGATAGTCTTGGGTATTATTATTATTAACATGTATTTCTATAGCGCCAACTTGTTGCGTAGCGCTGTAAAGTGAATGTGATTATACAACCAAATCACATGAATTACATATATAGAACATAAAGAGTTACATACATCACAATAAATATGGAGTTACTGTGCATGCATCACAATAAATACTGGTACAGGAGGTGAGGAAGGCCCTGTACAGAAAAAGCTAACGGGAAGGGAGTGATACACAAGGTGTGGGAGAGGGCAAGATCAGAGTAAAGTGGGTGAGAGATGTAGTAATGTAAGCGGTATTGCATTGAGTAGTTAACAGTGAGGGTAGGCTTCTCTAAAAAAGTGGGTTTTTAGAGATTTCTTGAAAGCTGAAAGATTGGGAGAAAGTCGGACAGACCGTGGGAGAGAATTCCAGAGGAGGGGTGCAGCTCTTGCAAAGTCTTGAATGTGAGCATGTGAGGAGGTAATGAGAGAAGAGTTGAGTAGTAGGTCAGTAGAGGAGCGTAGTAGGCGGTTGGGTGAGTAAATGGAGATTAGTTCAGAGATGTAGGGAGGGGCAGAGTTATGAAGTGCTTTGAATGTCAGGGTCAGTAATTTGAATTTAATTCTGAAGGGGAGTGGAAGCCAGTGCAGGGATTGGCAGAATGGTATGGCAGAGGAGGAGCGGTTGCTGAGGTGTATAAGCCTAGCAGCAGTGTTCATTATGGACTGGAGAGGTGAGAGTTTCTGGAGGGGAAGGCCAATTAAGAGAGAGTTACAATAGTCTAGACGCGATATGATAAGAGAGTGAATAAGAATTTTGGCAGCGTCTGGGGTGATAAATGATCGTATTTTGGATATGTTCCTTAGGTGGAAGTGACATGACTTAACAAGTTACTGGATGTGAGGAGTGAATGTCAGGGCAGAATCTAGGATAACCCCAAGGCACCGGGCCTGGGGAGATGGGGTGATAGTGGAATTGTTAACTACGATGGATACTTCTGGGATGTTAGTGGTGTTAGTTGGAGGAAAAAGAACCATTTCTGTTTTGGAGAGGTTTAGTTTAAGGTAGCGTTGTGACATCCAAGTAGAGATAGCAGACAGGCAGGAGGAGACACAAGTTAGGAGTTCAGGGTTGAGATCAGGAGAGGAGAGATAGATCTGAGTATCGTCAGCGTAGAGGTGGTAGTGGAACCCATACGAGCTGATTAATTTGCCGAGGGAGGAAGTATATAGAGAAAATAATAGGGGTCCCAGGACAGAGCCTTGAGGAACCCCGACAGAGAGAGGTAGGGGGGAGTCCTGCAGCGGGTCTGGTACCCGCGGGTTACCCGCAAAATCCCACAGAACCCTGCGGGTTGAATGTAGCAGTTCCGGGTGCGGGTATAGAAGCGGGTAGGTGGTTCTGCGGGGTTGAGGGTCGGGTCGCGGATCTTCACCATATCGATTTTTAGGCCTTTTTTCTGAGCATTTCTACTACCGATGATGTCACTTCCGGTTTACAATGACAGCACTTCCTGTTTTACTCCTCTTTTTCTGATCACGGCTACTTCCGATGACATAACTTCCTGTTTACAATGACTGGGTTGCGGGTACAGGTCGGGTCGCGGGTCCAAGCGGGTAAGAATGCGGGTCTGGGTTGCGGATTGCAGGTAGGGTTGCCACCTGGCTGGTATTTTACCGGCCTGGACGGTATTTTTGATGGTTGATACCAATGTTATTAATAGGAAAAACAGATTAATGTATAGGAAGGCAGGTATTTTTTTCAAGAAAAGGTGGCAACTCTAAGGTTGGAGGGAACGGGTCTCAAAAAATGGACCCGCGCAGAACTCTTGGGTATGTTCACCTGGTCCCAATCTCTATTTTGGTGAACTACTGACGTTCAAACAGCATACTACTATTCTCTTTTATATGAGGCTAACATTTATTTTTCAGCAACCTGTTAAAATCCATTTTTGCACACACAACATAAGTCCATGCGATGATTTATTAATTATAGAAAGAGGAAAAAGGCATTACCAATCCCATAGGGCTATAGTAAATAAAGTATTTATTAGCTTATTGCTGAAGCCTATTGGCAAGGAGACATTAATGGCTCTGACTTTTAGCTGATTTTTGCTTAATCGTTTAGCCTACATTGTAGTACATTCCTAGTCAGCTTACTAATAGATGCTTATTAGTGGATATTCTTCGCGATCAAGTGATTTCTAATTTCAGAAAACATCCCCATTAAAGTGCATCTAGGCAACAGAATAGAAAAAATCCTTCCCTAAAAGTCAAAAGACTTTAAACACATACTGTCATGGAAAACATGTTTTTTTTTTTCAAAACACATCAGTTAATAGTGCTGCTCCAGTAGACTTCTGCACTGAAATCCATTTCACAGAATTTTTTAATATTCAGTTTTGAAATCTGACATGGGGCTAGACATTTTGTTAATTTCCCAGCTGCCCCTTGTCATGTGACTTCTTGTGTTAGGGAGCTGTTATCTGGTTACCTTCCCATTGTTCTGTTGTTAGGTGGTGGGGGGGAGGAGGTGATATCACTCCAACTTGCAGTACAGCAGTAAAGAGTCATTGAAGTTTATCAGAGCACAAGTCACAGGACTTAGGGCAGCTGAGGAATTGACAATATGTCTAGTCCCATGTCAGATTTCAAAATTAAATATAAAAAAATCTGAATCCCAGACTTCACTAAATATTTCAAAGCTGCTCGTCTGAGCCAGTGAGTTAAATGGCATGTTGAATCTGACTATTTACAATGGAATGCTATAGAACAAAGCTCTATTCTCAAAATCCCACTACATAACTTGCTTTGGCTTTCATCAAGGGATCGTCCCCCAATATTGAATCCAGTAATAGCACATTCTCTTAGGGTATGGGAACATTGTAAACGACCATTGAGACTTATGTCCGATCACACTCCTGCTCTCCGTTTATTTAGCAACCCTATTTTTCTCCCTGGCCTATCACCAAATTCCTTTAAATGTTGGATTGAAAAGGGATTAACTACCATACATAATTTTTTAGACGAGGGGAAAATTATCACAATTGCTAAATTACAACAAAAATTTGAATACCAGAGTCTGAATATTACTGCTATGCACAAATTCGGCACTATATTCAGTCACTATCTCAATCCACAAACTGTTGTGCCCCTACTCAATTTGAATTAATTAGCATTAAACATCCTCTCTCGAAGAGGTTAATATCACTTTTTTATGACAGCTGGACTAATGCTACCCCCCTAAAGAATTACATTATATTAAGTCCTGGGACGGGGAGCCAGATCTAACTTTAGAGGAGGGAGAATTGTCGTCTATCTTCCTCAATGTGGCCCATTGTTCTATAAGTTCTGATATACAAGAAACCTCTCTGAAAGTTTTAACCAGATGGTATCTAGTCCCTGCATGAATTGCAAAATGGGTCCCGTCATATAATGCTAACTGCTTTAGGGGATGTCAAGATATGGGAACCATGGCCCATATATGGTGGAATTGTCCCAAGGTGAGGCGCCTTTGGGGCAGAGTTTATGTCATGTTAGAGAGCATACTGGGGGTAACTCCTCCTAAGAACCCATGGGAAGCCTTACTGCACAAAAAAATAGAAGGTTTAGCAAAAAATGAGTTACGTTTAATTGAATATATATTTAGTGCAACAAAACAAACTATTGCAGCTGCATGGAAGACTATATTTACAATTCAGTAAAGGCAAAGAAACGTTAGCAAAGGTATACTTATATGAAAAATGAACAGCACAATCATTGGGGAAGAACAAGCAATTTAATGATTTATGGCACCCCTGGCAAGTCTATTCCCAGATGGAAGGGCAGTGAGTAATCTTTCTTTGTTTCATGTTATCCTATGGCTTTGTTTATAGATGCATTTGTTGATGAAAGTGTGAGACAATATTTATGTATTATTATTTTCTATTTTGTTATCTTTATTATTTACAGTTTTATTTCTTTTTCTTCTGTTCTTATTATAAGTACATTTGGATCAGACAATCCTGATTGGGTTTTGATCTTACATTATGGTACTGCTTAAATGTATGACAAACTGGACTGATTTTCTCTTACATGTTGTATGTATCATCTGGCTGTGTGATATTTGTACTGAAAAAGTTTGGGAAAAAAAATAAATAAATAAATAAGAAAAAATATTTTTCCCATGACAGTATCCTTTTAACTTTGCCATCAACCACTTAATCAATGGCAAATTTAGCTGATTAACAGAAAACATTGCTGTAACAACTATACTTTTAGTAATATCTCCGACAGCAAATCTAGCCTTTAATTTTAAGAGTGGCTTTCATTATTATATACAGCAGAGCAAATAAGCACTATTTGCCATTTTATATTGGCCTTCAATAAAGGCCCCTACTCACTTTTCCAGGCCAACACTTTTTTTTTTCATTAAAGTTCTGAAAAAGCACAGTAATGCACACAAGGGCATTAATGTGGGTGTAATTTACACGAGGACAGTGCTCAAAAAAGGTGATACTAGCAAGTATGAATGAAGTAATATCATTTAATGATTTTTTTAAAAAAAAAATAAATGCCTATAATAGTAGACAGAGAGTCCAAAAAGCAAGATTTACAAAGGAATTTTTTCATATGTTTTTCAAATAACATGAAAAGCAGATGCTGTTTCCTAACATCTTAAGAAACAGCAAATACTTTAATCACCCCTATATACATAAGCAGGGCTAATTTTCACTTTTAAAAAAACAATTTTCTGCAATGCTCGCGGACGCGTGTGGCTCCATTCGGACATGAGCACACTGTCCTTAAAGGGTCCCGAGGGGGGCCCTGGACAGGAGTCCCGGTGGGCCCCCTGTCTGAAATTATCAAGTTTATCTTCACTATCCCTCTCTCCTCATTCTCTCTTCATGCAGGAGTTGGGTGTCAGATATTCATTCATGTATTAGAGTTCACTCTATTAAAATCACCAGACATCATGTCTCTCTACATGCAGGATTTGTGCAAAACACAGTTATGTTGTTAGGTTTTACTATTTTGTTTTGATTTGTACTGGAATCAGTTATTTGAGTGAGCTCTAATACATCTGCTCGGAAAGGAAGCCCCCCTAAAATATATATTGGATCTACTGTAACTGTCGACGAATATCTGACTGCTGAATGGCGAGAAACAGATTCTGAGAGAAAGATAAGAAACATAAACTTGTCTATTTCAGAAACAATGCAGAATATTTAATTGATAGTATTTAGAAAATGTCTTATTTCAGTATGATGAAGCTTTTATTATTTTTATTTTATTGACAGTTCCCTTTTAAATATTCCATATCAAATACATTTTAAGCTTATATACAGTATGTGTTCATGTATACATCCTGGCATGCTATAACAATAAGCCATTTGTGTCATCCATTTTTCAAAACTTAAATACCTTCCCAATATGAGCGTAACACCTACTATACTGTATGTCAGATGTCAAACCATTGTAAGCACAGCAAAATTACTGCACATCATTTGGATGTTGCATGGTGTGTTCAAATGCATTTGCCACAGGTGAAGTATTTTCACAGCACTTGCAATATGCTTGGCATCTGCCTGCACTTATAAGACTCCAGACTGTGTGTACCTTGAATGTGTTTTAAGGCATCTGTAGCCTAGGCTTTTTCAGTATATCAGTTAGGAAAAGAGATACCTTTTTAAACACCCAAACAAATTGATTGGTACTGACGACCACATACACATTTGTTATTTTTTTTAAGCTTGTGCATTCAAGTGCTGGGCACTTTAATAAAGTGCAACAGATAAGATCTAGTTACTATGTCATTTACAGATTTCCAGTGTAACTGTGCCTAATCAATTAGAGGAGAGAAAGGAAAGCACCCCGCTTCTATCAATTGCAATAACTGGTCTACCAAGGTTTGTACCATAATTATACATACAACCAACCACAGGAATTTAAAGAACAATAAAGTAACTGTGCAACAACACCACTTCTCTTAATTATTAAAAGGACAATTGGTTAATAACTATATAATGTGCATATGGCACAATTAATTTTGAATTAATTAGATGACTTGATAATAATCAATTAATATAAAGTGCTGTGCCAATAAATAGTTATTAAATAAACCTTCCCAATCGAAATTGGTAGTAATAAATTAATTGGTAACCATTTAAAGAATATATAGAATAAATAAATTAATTTTCAATCAGTTCAAATTCATAGAAAATATAGTAGGAAATTGAAATGCAGAGAGGTGGAGTTGTCCCGAAAACTACAGCCTATAATTGTTTAGTTTACCCTAAGCTGAAAGAAGAACTAGCTGTAACCTCAAAAACCATAAATTGTCGGCCCCCTTAGAGTTCCAGTGCAGGAGTGCAATAGAAAGGAGAAGAATTAATTGAATTGAGCGATGGATTGATTAGAGACCATATCACTTGACCAATTCCCAATTAGAAGGCTAAAACCTCTATAAGCTTGAACAGATCAATAGTTTCTGCAGAGATCCGGCAACGCTTTTGCAAATATAGCTTTCTCAAGACCTCAGCTACTATCAAATGGATACATTTGAAGTTAATTAATCAAGGTTATCCTTTGTTCCTGATAATATAACTGTAACTGTGCCCATTACAAGATGAAAAAAAAATCTGTGTACCCCCACATAGGGAATTGCATACTTTTGGGCACGTTACTCCATGTAAATTTCAGAAAAGAGACAGAACATTGGCATCCACATGGACACCCCTCACATTCATGTTGTTCCATTGGCACAAAAGCCAAGGTATGCAGAACTGGTACAATAGCACAGTGCAATTCTATGGCAGAGAACAAGCAAACAGGGCTCATTTGCAAACAATGAGCAATTTTGCACATTTGCAGTAGCCCACAGCAACCAATCATATGTTTGCTTTTGTTGTTCTAACTCAGTGATCCCAACCTAGTGGCCTAAAAGCAGATGCTAATTTTTGAATTACAGGCTTGGTGGCAGGTTTTTGTTGCATAAAAATCAAGTGTATTGCCAAACGGAGCTTCCTGTATGCTGCTAGTCCACATAGGGAGCTACCACATAGCCAATAACAGCACTTAAACTCTTGGTTACAAAAGGTTGTGGATCCCTGTTCTAGCTGAAGATGTTTGAAAAAAATAATCACTGCTTGGTTGCTATGGGTTACTGTCCAGATGCAGATTTGCCCAGGGTTTATACATGAGCCCACCGTGGTGTTTTAATGGGTGCATTATTTCTATGTTATTAAAGAGCCCTATAATTCTTAAAATCAATCTAGCTGGCAAGTGTTAATTACAAATTCTCACTGCAAAAAATCGCCACTGATTTTTTGTGAGCAAAGAAACCTAATTTTTTTTTTTCGAGATTTATAACACCCTGATGCTGCAAAAAGCCAGAATCCAAAAATAAATCCAAAAAATAAAAAAGGCCATCTCAGACCTGGCGAGGTCCTGTATAAGTCAATGGGGCAAATTCACTAAGCGACAAAAATGCACTAGCATTAGGTTCGCCGGTGTTCACCGCACTTGGCCAGGTGTAGGTTCGCCAGCACTATGCAAATTCACTAAAATGCGAAGTTGCACTTAGGGAGGTGAATGGTTGCGAAGTTGCACTACAGTTACTTCGCCAGGCAAAGCTCATTTACGCTAGCGATGCCTAATTTGCATACGGCGCAAAGTTAAACGTACAATAGAAGTATATGTTACAGCCATTACATTACACTACACAAGTCCAGGAAACCTTTAATATAATAAAGTTGTCCTATTGCCCTACATGTGCCCCCTGTATAGTTGAGTTGCCATATGTTAGGAAATGTAGGGAAGGAAGGAGGCTAAACCCCAAAAAATTACGCTATTTTTCAGACTATCACCCTAAAAAGAGTAAAATACTTTTTTTTTTTCAAACTCCTATCTATTGTATTGAACTTCACTAGGTCTGACCTGGCGAAGGAACGTCTAGCATAAGAGGTAACATTCAGTAAAATAGTCATCTTAGTGAATTAGCGTAGTTACGTCCCTTCGTCAGTGTGCATTTTTGTCTGGTGTAAGGGTACAAAGTTGCGCTAGTCTATCTACTTCGCTAGCAAATTTTCACCAGGGACACTGTTATTAAATTGGCAAAGTTGTGAAATTATGTCACGCTGGCGAATAAGCGCTAGTGTTAGATGCTTTGCGCTTAAGTGAATTTGCCCCAATAGGAGAGGCACCAAACTCAATTTGAAGTAAACGTGGTTTGTGCTGGGTTTAGCCTGAAAATGTGAAAAATTAGCAATTTCGTGCAAAAACCCCAAAAAATTCTAGCAATCTGGGAAAAAAAGTAAAAAAAAGGCCATCTGATCAATTCTAATTTTTCATTAATAAATAAGGTCAAATCTGGCATGAGAGTTTGGTCATGTTTTTTTAATAAATTCAGGGTTTAGTAAATAACTCCCTTTATCTCTGCCAAAGAGCTACTTTTTTCCATACGATAGATTTCACATACTTGTGGCATTTTAAGGATCAATATAATGCTGCATATTACATACCTGTACTTGGAATAGCAAGCCTTATAAAATTAAAGTAATGCGTCTTTAAATATGTGTATCAAAGTTCAATGTGAGCAGCGGGGTGCCCATTATTTCTGCACAAATGCTACCCTTCCTCCTTCACACATACACACCAATATAGATCTCCATGTAAACACATAGAAGCCGCTAACACATAAGCGCAAATACACACCCATGCAGACTGACAGGTACATCATATAATCTCAATCTTTTTCCCAAATCCCCATACACATTCCACACACTGATGTAGACTTCTAGGTAGTATACACAACATGTGTCTCCTCTTAGTACCCTGCTCATTTTACTTCCTCTGTTCAACTCCCTGTAGCAATAGCTTATCATAGGGATAGACAGCATATTAGTTGTGTCAATTGAGCAGCAATGGGGTTTGTTACTAAAGGACTAAGGACAGAGGGGAGATCTTGATAAGTTTGAGGCAAGGTCTCTATAGTGAATATGTGAAGTACCCCCTGTTGTAAAATATAAGGAGTTCCATGACCATATAAAAGCTCAAGGACGAAGGCTGAACTCCAAGGTTACTTTTAATATCTTCATATTTTCCAACAAGGGGTACTTTATTTATTATAATACACAAGTCTTAATGAGTCATGTGATAAAAATGACATCACTACTCACTGTTTATAACTGATGACATCACTAGTCACTGTTCATAAGGATATAATTTACAAGATATTCATGGCTTTTGTGTATTGTATATATATCAGTGTGTATGGACTGGTGTTGGTCTGTTTGTATTTAGGCAAAGTGTGTGTGTTGTTCTCTGTGGGAGAGGGTTGAGGTTGAGGAGGTGTTACCTTTGAATATGAATGTTTGAATTAATTGGCTGAAGGCATTATTTGGAAGCCATTCCTAATGAACATGTAAAGCGGTTATTAAAAAGTTTTATTGGAATGGAAAAGTGAAAAAGCAAATTCTCTCTCTCACTTGTATAGAAGCATTATATTGTCTAATTATAAGCCTTTCAGGGACCTTCACCATTAGATGAATGGAGTGCTGACAATAACTAGCATTCTCCTGAAGGACAAAACTGATGTGAGCTATGGGGGAAATAGTGGTGCATCTTGGGATGCAGCAATGGCTGCAAGGACATAAAAGTGAATACATGAATGGAAGGCTGATGGAGACATATCCTCCTATCGCTTCACTAATTGTAAATCATTTTCAAATGTGTTTTTAAAATCATCTTTTTTTCAGCATAAATTTTTTTTGTTTTGTTTATACAAGTATAGGTAACCATGTGCAATTTGTCTTTCATCAAATGTGAATCCCTGGACTTCTGTTGACTTAAAAGGGATGTTTAGGGGCATATTTATCAATGGCTGAAAACAGAGTAATGTATATACTGTAGAGAGAGAGAGAGTAACACATAGAGAGATAAAGAGAGAGCAAATTATTTATACATCCCGGGCAGTGGACCCTACCAACAAGGAGGGAGGGGCCCCTATAATGAAAATGGCACACACATGATTTATCCAAACTCCCTTTGAGACTTATGTATTGCATCTTTGCATCTCTTGGGTCTTAGTACAACACAGGGCCCCTGACTGGAGTACTGAAAGTTTATCATAAATTTGTATTGTCTCACTGTATATAAAGGACATATATGACTGCCTCTTAAGACATAACCTCTCCCCCTCCTTCCCCGACATCTCTGCTTAACTATTTCTGACATACTCACATGTACAAGGCCAGATATTGGGAGATAGAGGGTTTTAGGCAAAATGTTTCCATTCCAGTAATTTGCTTAAAGTAGATACTGAGGGCTTCCTGTTTGTTTCAGTCCATCAACACCATGAAATGGTACTTTGTGACAGTGCTTGAAGTGCATCGTTTGTGTTCATATAGTGCAAGTTTGAACAAATATCACCAGAGATGGATTTAGAGAAGGCATTTGCCTTGGTCCCTGGCTTCAGCTGGAATATTTGGCCTGGAAATGCCCTTAAAATGTATATATGATTCACTGTGTGAATATATTCTATATTCTAATATTTTACACTTGTATATACATTATTCCCTATAAATTTTGTATTTTGATTAATGGTTAGGCTGCAGCAACCAGTGGAACAGGGGCCACACTTGGCCTTTAATAAGGAAACTACAGTATATACATGTATATATATATATATATATATATATATACTGTATATATAATATGTATGTAATATATATATATATTATACATATTATATATATAGTATATATACTTGACCCCCTAATATAAATGTGGTGATAGCTAACCATTGACACACCATATTTTGTAAGAACTGCCTAGCTAGTAGTGATGTGTTTGTTGACACAAAAGCTATAGAGACCTACAGCTTTACTGCTGGTTGGGCCCATTTGGGTTGAAATTGGGTTACCATTGCAAGTTAGGGTTGGGTGTGGGTCAGATTGAGGAAGTACACTCCTCCCCTGCATCTAAAGAATCCCTGTTTTGGAACCAGAAGCAGGCATAGATGTATCATACTGAACAAAAAGACGCAGGATATATGTTAGGCCTAGGGTTGCCACCTGGCCAGTATTTTACTGGCCTGGCCGGTATTTTTGATTATTGATCCCAATGTTATTAATAGGAAAAAAAGATAAATATATAGGAAGGCCGGTATTCTTTTCAGGAAAAGGTAGCAACCCTAGTTAGGCCCGGATCCAACAATGGCAACATTTTCCTGCGAGATGAGTTTTTCCTGACCCACACATCACTACTGGTTAGCTCTTGATTATTGTAAATCAGTAAGTTCTAATGTAAACTTATATATTTTCAAAATTAAAATTATATTCATTTATTTTATATTGGTATACTGATCATTTAAAACAAATACCATTAATTTAATGCCAATACATTCTTTAATTTTGTATATTTTGTTGTTTAGGATCCCTAGAATCATAGGCTTATGCGTAGTATTTGTTATTCCCTTTTGGGTTGATGCTGAAACAAAATTAAAACAATAAAGAGAAAAACATTTAAAAACTTCATAATTCTACAACTGCAGAAATACACAAAGTTAGTAGGGGAATATTAAAGAGAATTTAAAAGAATTAAACTGCTGGTAAGATATCTGCAGAGATATTCTGCTAATTTCTGTAGTTCTGGAAATAGATCTAATTTACAGTGCAATTAGATTTTTCAGTAGAGTATAACACTAAACGAGATGCTGCTGGAATTACTTAGAGATGTAGAATACAGTTTTCTCCTTGTCACTGCAGTACTTCTTATAAACATTGTAGGGTTGATTCCTTAGTTTTCTTCTTTTATTTTCCAACTTTAAGAAGAATGTTCTAAACAAATGGACTAATGATTTTCTCTCAATCTCTCTGCCTTTAAACTATTTAAATAATTATTTAAAGAAGTTTACCTTCTTCCTGCATATCATTCCTTAAGATGTATCAGTGGGTAAGAGCTGTGTGTGTCTTGGTAAGTACCATATATGCATACACAATAAAATGGAGATTTAGGAAACAGTGAGATTAGAGCTCACCACATTCTCTAGGAGAAAGTGGATACATTAAATTGTTGTGGTTTTTTAGGGCTTTGATAGAATTGTGTGAGGGTCTCTAATCTGCACCAGTGCCATAAGCAATACAAGCCGACCTGAGATTTCCATAATTTTTCTTGCTTCAGTTGTGTAGCAGTCTGATCATATCCCACTGGTTTGGGCTGCTGTTCACAGTAGTAACTACTCCAGTATTGCTAAGAGAGCCCCACGGAGTGGTTTGCCTGACTGTGGCTGAACATGCTGCAAATAAAATTAAGAAAATTATGACTGTACATCATTTTTATATTTTTTATTACTGTAAATAGTCTACCTAGAAACTTTACTTTTTGACTGTCTACATGTTATTTTCCTCTCTGTAATGTTTTCTGAAAGCTGTATTTAATGTAACCCAACCTGAAAATCAACATTTTAAGAGGCTTTAATGAAACCCTGCCAGGCATCCTCTTGACATCTGTACTATGCTTTCTTTATTGAAAGTTAGATACAAAATACTAACAAGCCCCTAGAACAAACCCTACCAGGCTCATGTCCCACAGGTAGTGTAGGACAGGCAGAGCATGGCACACACAGGTAGCAAAGGGCAGGCAGAGTATGGCACACCCAGGCACACACGGAGCATATGGGGCACACAAGGAGCATAGGGCAGGCAGAGTATGTCACATGCAATGAGTATAGGGAAGGAAGAGTATGGCACACACAGGAAAGACAGGGAAAGCAGGATACAGCAGGAGACAGGGAAAGGCTTCAGGACCACTCTAAGATGAACAGTTCATACTGTGCTACTTACAGTGACACAATGCTGGTGCCCTTTTGGTGTGAATAAGTGAATAATGTGGGCACTTTGAGTCTGGGTCTGAGATGTGAACAGTACAGGGGTTTTGGTATGTGAACAATAGAGGTGTCACAGATGTGAACAATGTAGGTGGGTTACAGGTGTGAAGATTACTCTCTTAATTTTAGGTGTAAACAATACAGGGGGCAGTTAATCTCAGTACAGATATCTTTCAAAGCTTACACAAGGCAAGCAGTAACAGCAGACAGACTTTCATGGGGGGTGGGCACACAAGTGGTGGGGGTTACAAGCCAGAGGTGGCACACCACTTTGGACAGTATTGAGCTACATGAATCATATTAGCCAGCCGTTACAAAGAAGGATCTTGTAGCTGAGGTCTTACATATTTGCCAATGGGTCAGGTCCTTAATTTCCCACAATTCTGAATCTCTTTGTGCAATTACATCAGTGATGCTCCAGCGAACTCCTAAAACTCCTGCTATTCATAGAAATTCAGGGAGCTTCATGTTGCCAACTAGACTGGATAGCCATTGTCTTGTAATGAGCACAAGTTAATTCTTTGGAAAAATCTTTTCACCCGTGCTGAAACAATTTTCTGAATGCAACGTCAGTCACTGGTCTCGACACCAAGCAAAATCTTATTGTTATTATGATCTGAGCTTATCCCAGGTGGCCAAAACAATCTGTCTAGAGTATTCCAAATGGCCTAATCTCACTGAGGATCAAAGGAATCATAACTGCTGTACAAAAATAAGAAAAACAAGTTTGGTTTCATGTCCGCAAGCAATATAGGATAATTCTCTCTGAAGCATTAACCATTAATTATATTAAGTTCAGCTGCCACCCACTGCAGGCTGGAAGCAGATCACAATTACACTTAAAGGGTCAGTCCACACGAGGAGATTCCGGGAGATTAATCGCCCCAGTGACAAATCGCCTCTTCTTTGGGGTGACTAATCTCCCCGAACCGCTTCCCCCTGTCTGGCACCAGCTAAAATATTATAGCATTTACTGTGGGAGTGTCCAATGATTACTGGATAATGGGAGGAGGTGCACAGACAATTAACAAAAATTGCCCGTAAAGATATAGTAAAAAATCTGATACACTTGTTAGGAAAACCCATAGAGGGAATTTCTGGCACTTCTCAGAAATGAGTCAACCATATATTGACTGCGCGTATTACAATAGATTTCAGATGTAGATGAACAACCATTCCCTCAATTATGGAAATTCATAGAAAGCTTGTTACAAATATGCATTTCGAGAGTGCAGTTGCTCATATCCAAAACAAAAACCCCAAATTTTTGGCCATATGGGCCCCCTACGAACTCTTGGGGAAACCAGCTGACATAATGTATACTCAATAAGACAGATATAAAGGTGAGAAGGATACTACTTAAACCTTGAGTTGAGGGCTGGATTAAGATTCCTATAGAGGCATAGGGGTTTGACTGAGCCAATGCCCAAAAAAAGATTACCAGTTTATCAAGGACAATTTAATAAACATATTGAAAGAATAAATAAAGGTAGACCAGTTGAACTTGTTACATTTTTTGTTTATTTGACATTACATTAAATAATTGTATTCAAAAAATGGATACCAAAATATACTGATAATGACCTCATTGTAAACGGTGAAAGGGACACTGTATGTACCCATAATATGTAATGTTTTTTTATGCAACTGATGTAAACTTGATGTTATCCAATAAAAATCTAAGTTATGGTGGCCATACACGCGCCGATAAAAGCTGCCAACAGACTGAGTCAGCAGATTATTGGCCCGTGTATGGGGCCCTCCGATCGATATCCGGCCGAAAGTCAGGGAGAGATCCGCTCGTTTGGCAACATCGCCAAACGAGCGGATCTCTCAATGTATGGCCACCTTTACAAAAAAGAAAATCTTCATAGCCATATTCAGGGTGGTGGTTATTCCAGGGTTCCCTTGCATCAGTGTTTACACTTGTGCATAATTAACCAGAACAGGTTGGATGGATGCACTGGAACTCCCACAAGTGATCAGGCCCGGATTTGTGGAGAGACCACCTAGGCCCGGGCCTAGGGCGGCAGGATTTTAGGGGGCGGCATGATGTCCAGCCACACCCACATTGGTTCAGAAATTTTAATTTCCTGTGTGCCAATTCCCATTGTTCCATCCTGATTATGAAAATTTGAGCAAATAAAAGGGAGGGGACTGGGGCGACAAACGACAGCAGGCCTAGGGGCGCCCGCTAGGTAAATCCAGCCCTGCAAGTGAGAAAGGCATTGAGCTGAAACATTGGGGTGATTCTCTTTCTAGGGCAAGGCTATCCACTTCCTTTTTCTGATTTTCTATTTGTGGTCATATTTGAGTGGTATGTATATCTAAATTGTATGTTGTTGTTGGCAGTATTTGCCCTTTTTTGTATATGTGACCAAACTGACTTTTTGTGATTATTTAAAACTAAATATATGCTCTTTTTCCAAATGTCACTTGGTTTCTTTATTTGGTATGCGGGCCCTATATGCGTTAATTAGTTCATTGCTTGACCTTGTATGGGGGTTGTTTTGGGCTTATTGCACCCATATGTAATTATAAACTGAATTCATTGTGAAAATGATACATTCAAGTATGAATATTTTCTGTACTCCCACATATGCACTTAGGGAATTCTCTGTGAAAGTGCATGTACAAAGACAAATAACATTTCGATCTCAATTGGGACTGTTATCAAGGTTCAAATGTGCGGATCAGCCTCATACCTGCAGGACCCATGGTTAGGTGGGTATGACGCTTGGCTATTTAAGGTTTCATTTTCTGAAAAAAATGCTTTTGGTCATATTTATCAAAGCAAGACTGCAGTAGTTCTGCACTCCCATCAGGGCACATGGCTGAGAATGCAAGGCATGTGACAAAACAGGCTGTTACTCTTTCAGGCAGTTTAGCATAAAGACAGGCATGAAGAAGTACCATATATGGCCACTGATTAAAGACACAATTGGACATGTTTATTGAAGGTTAAAATATAGTATGTCATACTGTATATCCCTAGAGGGAAATCTCACCATTCATTAATATGCCACAAAATTCCTTAAAAGTATATCAAGAGCAGTGAAGTTTCTAAGTGGTGTGTTCTGTTTACCTTTTGATAAAAATGCCCCAAAGGCTAAAAAGCTGGTTTTCTTCTCCTAATCTTTCTCTTTGGCAAAAGGGTATTGGCTGGGCAAACTGAGGCCATGAGCCAGTTCTAGGGAATAGATTAATGCTAAGCACTCATAATTAAACATAATTGGGCAATATGATCTTCAGGCAAATCTGACTTTAACCCAATTGTTCTTCTACCCAGAAAAAAAATTACAGCAAACTGGTGCAGTTATCAAACAGAAAATACATTTAACTTTTCAGATTTGTATTAGTCTCTAAGGTGAATCATACAGTTCTAACAATATAATAAGAATTGTCTCGTCCATTAGTGTAAAGGAAAATATTTCCTTAAATGAAGCTTGTATCTTAGTGTTTGTTCTCTTTTACTTTCTAAGTAGTGTTGAATTAGCTGACAACTGGGAATCCACATTTTAAGATGACTAAACACAGTCCAGTTTTATGTATGCAGATATACAGCACATTGGAAGCCATGAAAGCTAATATCAGATTTGCTATGGAGAATGCAGATTGTAAAGTGGCGTTGGAAAAAAACATACCTTAGATGGTAATGGAAAATGCCTTTTTCTTTAGTGCACTTAGCATGTCATTATGAATGGATTACACATTTGCTGCTGTAATGAATAGAAGGCCCTTTTTCCCTTTTAAAAGTAGGTATTCTCAATTTGAAATACTATAGTGTGTTTGATAATTACAGGCTACATAGAAATCTAACAACTATCACTTCAACTCATGCAAAAAAAGTAGAAGCAGATGTTGAGAAATAAAAGAAAGAAAGTGTCGTCTAGGGGTTATTTTTCCATCCTGTCACACTTCAAGTTCATTCTTCTGTTAAATTGGGCCATTCCCACCCATTTCTGATGATAAACCCATCAAAACACAGATTTTTGCCTTATCATTATCTTTCTTTTTTTAAGTTCCCTTATTCAACAACCTTTGCACTGCTCTGCCTAACACTGTGGGCAATTTAAGATCAAAACATTATTTTATATCCTTACTGCCAACTGGACCAGCAATATAATCTCTCCTATAGGGCTTCTATATAGGCAAGGTGGCATCACTTCTGCCTTTGATAACCAATATTTTAATCCTGGCCTAGCAGGCTGAGCAGTATATACACATTCTACAGCCTGTGTCCTTTATACCTAGAGGTGGACAACACCTGAATAAAAGTGTCCCTGTGCTTTCAGAAAGGGCTACCAAGTACTCAAAACTGCAACTTTCAGACATGGCTGAACGTCTGCTCAGAGAAAAACAAAGTATGTACTGCAATCTACAAACCATTGCGGACAATTTTCTCCTTGCAGTAGACTGTAACTACAGGTATGGCATCCTTTATGCAGAAAGCTCCATATTACAGAAAGGCCATTTCCCATAGACCCAATTTTAATCAAATAATTGAATTTTTTTTTTAAATGTCCCCTTTCCCTGTAATAATAAAACAGAACCCTGCACTTAATCTAAGCCAGTGATCCCCAACCAGTAGCTCACGAGCAACATGTTGCTCTCCAACCCCTTGGATGTTGCTCCCAGTGTCCTCAAAGCAGGTGCTTATTTTTGAATTACTGGCTTAGAGGCAAGTTTTGGTTGCATAAAAAACAGATGTCCTGCCAAACATTCTCTTCTGTAGGCTGCCAGTCCATATGGGGGCTACCAAAAAGCCAATGGACTTTTTCATGCTTGTGTTGCTCTCCAACTCTTTTTAAATTTAAATGTGGCTCACACGCAAAAAAGGTTGGGGACCCCTGATCCAAGCAATGTTATAATTAATCCTTAATGGAGTCAAGACAATCCTACTTGGTTTAATTCATGTTCAAATTATTTTTTTTACTAGACTTTAGGTATGGTGAGCCAATTTATGAGGTCCAGAGCATTCTGGATTACAAACCCCATACCTGTAATGAAAATAAATCTCCCTGGAATAACAATATACCCAAGACTGTAGTTACACAGAACAGGTATGGGACCTGTTATCCAGAATGCTCAGGATCTGGGCTTTTCCTGATAATGGATAAAGCACCGGGCCTGGGGAGACGGGGTGTTAATGGAATTGTTAGCTATGATTGATATTTCCGGGATGTTACTGGTGTTAGTTGGCAGAAAGAGAGCCATTTCCTTTTTAAAGAGGTTTAATTTAAGGTAGTGTTGTGACATCCAAGTAGAGATAGCAGACAGGCAGGAGGAGACCCGCATTAGGAGTTCTGTGTTGTGATCAGGAGAGGAGAGATAGATCTGAGTATTGTCAGCATAGAGGTGGCAGTGGAAAAAATACGAGTTGATTAATTTGCTGAAAAAGGAAGTATAGAGAGAGAATAAAAGGGTCCCAGGACAGAGCCTTGAGGAACCCCAACAGAAAGAGTTAGGGGAGAAGATGCTACTACTTTGAGGAGACACTGAAGGAACTATTGGTAAGGTAAGAAGAGAACCAGGACATGGCTGTGTCACAAAGGCCAAGCGAATGGAGGGACTGGAGGAGGAGAGGGTGATCTATAGTGTCAAATGCAGCTGAGAGATCAAGCAGTATTAGTAATGAGAAATTTTTGTTGACTTTAGCTGTTAAAAGGTCATTATTTATTTGGGTCAGGGCTGTTTCAGTGGAGTGTTGTGGTTTAAAACCAGTTGTAGGGGGTCCAGCAGGTTATTGTAAGAGAGTAATGAGGTTAGTCAGTTGTATGCTAGGCGAGACCGGGGAGTGTGGAGGGAGGGTGGTGGAAATTTAGGGGGCTTCAGTGGTGTAATGTCCCTTCTGATAGTGTTAATTTTGTTTTTGAAGTGCTCAGCAATATCTTGAGAAGAGACAGATGTGCACAGAGGGAGTGGAGAAGGGGAAAATAGAGTGTTATAGATGGAGAAACATTGTTCCAGTTTTTAGTAATTGAACCGACAAGGATTAATTATATCTTAGTTTGGATCAAGTACAATGTACTGTTTTATGATTATTACAGAGATAAAGGAAATCATTTTTGATTATTTGGATAAAATTGAGTCTATGGGAGACAGACTTTCCGTAATGGGAGCTTTTTGGATAACAGGTTTCCGGTTAACAGATTCCATGCTTCTACATCAAATCTGAGAAGAGCATTGAAGCTACTGATGTGAGATGATACAATTAGTAGAACTGACTTGCTTTGCTCCCTCTTCCCATTCAAGGAATTTTCTAATGAGACATTACATTTCTTAATGCAGTGGTATTGGACTGCAAGGTTGTTATCAATGCAATAAGAGATGGCTGATTGTGATGCACAACCACAGCACATAAACATCATGGAGTGCCAAACATTTTATTCTGTCCCTGGCTTTACACATTTGGGGGGCTAATGCCACAACTAAGAGGTTTATGTAATAAAAGGTATTAATTTTGCCCAGGAACACTAACCCATATTTCAGCAGGTAGCATTTACAGTTGCCTGATAAAAAGCTTAAAGTGGACCTGTCACCCAGACACAAAAATCTGTATAATAAAAGTCCTCTTCAAATTAAACATGAAATCCAATTTCAAATTTTTATTAAAGCATTCATAGCTGTTTTAAGCTCATTTAAAAATCTCAGCTGTCAATCAAATATTGTCTGCCACTCCTCTATGCCTTAGGCATAGAGGCGGGGCAGATAATTACTTTCAGTTTCCATTCAGCACTTCCTGCTCCCCACACATTCCCCCTTTTCTCTTAACCATTTAATTGTGTAGCCAGGACATGGGGATAGACATCAGGTCCCCCATTCTGGTGCACAAACAAGATTCTGAGATGATGCAAGGCTTGCCTTAATAACAGTGTCCACAAAATGGCTCCTGCCTGCTTGCTATAATTATGAATTCCCAGACTGAAGAAAACAAGATTAAAATAATTTATGTAGTGTAATTAATGTTCATTTTGCTTGACTTATCTTATGAAATAGGATTTTGGATATTTTTTTGGGGTGACGGGTCCACTTTAAACATCTTATTGGTTGCAATGGGTTACTGCTCCAGGAAAAAAAAGTGCATTTGATTACATATGGAGGTACATGTTTTCCCCACTGGCAGAGAAACCAGCATGCCAGTGCAATACAGTCTACATTTATAGGTACTTGCATTTCGGTATAATAATGTTTTCTAGCATTTGTGGAATGGACCACCACAGAAAGGTGTACATCACCTCTGTGTATAGAGACTCTTAACCAACTCTGTGTATCAAGTTCAATGTGATCTTACTGACTATCAATGGGGCAGTTGTATAGGTAGATTAAGCCATACAGGGAAATGATTCCAACTATATCAGCTGAGTTCAGGCATGAGCTGAGATTCAAAATAGTCCATAGCATTTAAAGTAAACAGGCCAAACAGCTGCAATAAATAGTGACTGTATATGGCATCTTACAGCAGCCCCTCTGGCATTTGCCAGAATCTACAAATTGCCAGTTTTGGCCTGACTGCATTAATGAAGCACAGAAGGTTGCAACAAATATCAGATCTAAACTAGCATAAAACAAGGAGCCCCTTTTGTATACTGTGCACACAGGTTTCATACCCTATAATGTTCACAGGGGCACATAAATACAAACATAGCAAGATGCATTCAGCTGCACATTTCCAGTAAACACAGCCCACTGATTCATTATGTTGCAGGTAGTTTTGGAACCAGTAATTACTACTGCTGACATTTTCAGGGATCAGGAAATTGTGAATGATTTATATAAACCTGTGAAACAATTTTATTTTTAATTCTGTTTCATGCTAACATTTTATCCAGAATAATTGCACCAAGTTAAGACATCAGAAATATGCTATTAGCAAAAATAATTATCTGCTGCTTCGGTTGGCTGGAAATAGCTCTTTTAATCTATTTCTAAAAATGGAGATTTGCCTTCTTCTGCTGTTTGCAGATTCAATACATATATTTATTTTCATTTATTTCACATCTTGACAGATCTGGTGTTGATGGCTTTTTATTTCAGATTTATAGGGGGAAACCGTTCAGCATAAAGTGGTGGAATTTCATTCTATTTCTAAATTACTATATAATGACCTTTGAAACGTCCAGCAGCAAAACCTTTTCATAATGTACAGATGAAGCAATAAATAATACACCAAGTAGGTACACTGCAAAGGTAAAATATACCGTTTACCAGCACGGCTAATCTTTGCATGAGTTTCCACTTAAATGTGAGAGTATGTCTTAATTAATGTAAAAAACACGTATTAGTGGGAACTGACATTTAGGGGCTGATTTACTAAGCCTCAAATTAATCTCAGTTTTTTTATGAAAACAAAGATGACCAAACTCCCTTCCACGAATTTAACTTGTTTATTAATAATTTTATCTTGAAAATGTTGAATGCTAAAATCAATCATCATATAGCATTGTATGATCATCGAAAACTCAACTTTATCAAATTTTCATTTCAAAAACTCGACTTTTTAGGATTATTGGATGAAAACCACCACTTTATCTGATTATTCAGAGCAGATCACAATGTCAAGATACAACTTCAGGGACATCTGCCTGTAAGACCTGGTGGGAGAGTTCAGCGCTCTCTTACCTCTCAACGTGTCTGGTCCTGCCTTACTGTGTGCAGGCAATCCTCCTGGATTGACACCCAGTGTCATCATGCGTGCATCACGGCGCAGAGCGTTCTGACGTCATCAATTCGGAGCCGGATTCAAATTTGGCGCCCAAACTTCTTTAAAGCTGCAATGCTCCATTTTGATCCTGCCTAATCATTCCTGTTTCTGTTTGATTCCTTGGTTTTTGACTTCCGTCTGACTTTTTGACTCCTATTCCTGCCGCCTGCCTTGATACCTCTGCCTAACCTTCAACTACACTTTTGCCTAAACCTTGCCGAAAACCTTGCTACGCACTTCCTTGTTGGATTCCGCAGCAGAAAGCCTGGGGCCCCAAAAGGCCATCGGTGAACACCGGAACCCACCTGTGCACTCCTGGGTACTGCCATTGAACAAGGTTCCTGGTAACGGGGTCATTACACTGCCATTGACTTCTACACATTGATTATGCTGTGTAAAGCAAAATTGGCTGAAAAAAACATTGTAAAAGTCTGTGTAAAATATTGCATGGTGTGCGTAATGTTAGCCATGTGAACACCATTATTTTACATTGCTTCCAGCTGAAGTCACTAAGAACAAATGTGCAAAAATGTTACACCTTTTTTTTACACAGTGAAGCCTGGTGATGTATGGGGAATTATCCCACTGTTTATTGTGCACGGCATAATAAATATGATTATGATTAAGCCCAAATGCCAAAAACTCAAAAAATCTGCATTTTTAGTGGGGAAAAAAACTTTTTTCTGAATTTATTAAACCCCAAGGGTGTTAACAATCCAAATTACTCCAACTTAGACCTGCTGAGCTCATGTAGAAGTCATTTGGAGAAGTCCCAAAGATATTCTGATCTGCACTGGGTTTCGTGCAGCAATCCGAAGATTTCATGGTTTTTGGGCATCTAATACAAAAAATGCGCACGATTTGAAATTTTTCACAGGTAATTTTCTGAAAGATGAATTGATAAATAAGGGGAACAAATCTGTGCAGATTTGGTTAGACTTTTTTACTGAGAATTATCCGAAATTTTCTGGTTTTGATAAATAATCCCGTTAGTAGACTTTTTCAGTTTTTTCTATTTGTGGTCCAACAATGCTCCAGTGTTTCAGATATTGTAAAACAATACTATATATATCAATTTGCCATATGGATGATTTCTAAAAATGTTTAGTTTTAGAATGGCTACTTCTAAGCAAATTTTCAATTGGCCTTCCTTTTGTATTTAGTATAGAATTATTTGACCTTTTCTTTGACACTTTTCAGCTTTTAAATTGGGGTCACTGACTCCATCTAAAAAAGATGCCCCTTAAGGCTACAAATGTATTGTTATTGCTGCTTTTACTCTTCTTTCAATTCAGACCGTCTCCTATTTATATGCCACTCTCTCAATGGCTGGACTGAAAACTGGAAAGCTGCTGAAAAAAAAGCTGAATAACTCAAAAACATCAAATGATAAAAAATGAAAACAAATTGTCTCAGAATATATCTCTCTACATCATACTAAAAGTTAACTCAAAAGTGAACAACTCCTTTAAGAGAATCAAGGACAGCAAGCAAGCATGTATCTGATATCTCGCTCTAATGAACCATTTAACCATTTCAGAAAGATCTAGGGTAGAAAGGACAAGTATTCCCCCCCCCCACATCACCCAAATGGGACCTCCTAAAAGGGCCAACCCCACAGCCTGGAAACCAGCAGTAAAAATGCATATCTATTCTGGTGTCATTTTATAAGAAAATGCAATGAGCTGTCCTCTTGGATGTCTATAACCACTTAAGAGCACATTAAGCACTGGTGCATGAGGGATACAGAGTGTTATTCTATAATGGAGTGTGGTTTCCAGCTAGGTGGAAAGCAAAATATGTTTCAAATTATGCCCCCATTAACCTGTTATTTGCCTGCTTGGACCCACAAAGTGTACTGGCATTGAAAATCATGCAAGTTAGGGGGGAAAGGAAAATATTTATAAATGTATCTTTAAATATTTACACTAGATTAAAAAAAACCTAAAAATTATAATATGACTAAAGCAAAACTATAGTGAAACTTTCTAAGTTTCACATGAGTCTATTGAGATTGCAACACCCAAGGCAGTATTTTAGTTCCCATACATTCTGCAGGATTTGTATATATGCATACCTGAGAAGGAATGTGCTGTGCACACAGTAAATGATGCCCTTATAAGTGAAACATTGTGAAATATAATGTATATAATGAAAGTATATATCCAGTTAAAGGGTTGTTCACCTTTAAATTAACTTTTATTATGATGTAAAGAGTGGTATTCTGGGAAGATTTGCAAGTGTTTTTTCTTCTTTGTTGTTTTTGAGTTATTTAGCTTTTAATTCAGCAGTCCTCCAGTTTGCCGTTTCATCAATCTAGTTGCTATGGTCCAATTTATCCTAGCAACCAGGCAATGATTTCAATAACAGACTAGAATATGAACAGGAGAGGACAGGAATAGAATGATAAATAATGAAAAGTAGCAATAACAATACATTTGTAGCCGTACAGAACACATGATTTTAGATGGAGTCAGTGACCCCCCAATTGAAAGCTGGCAAGAGCAAATAAGGTGGCAAATAATTAAAAAAACTATAAAAAAAAAAGAAAGAATGAAGTAAAAGAAAAACAACCTGGTCTTACCACACCCAGCATAAACTAGTGTCCACTTCACCCTGGCCACATAATGCCTTTGGTTTCATGATCCATGGCTTTGCTATATCTTTATGCCACTCAAGAAAAAAACATTGGGATAAATATTTGTGATTTTGTTTTAAAAGCAGGGAAATATTTTCTTGCGTAGAATAGGGACACATCGTCTATGTGCTGGCATGGTGCACAACTTGGGGTAAATCCTTTAAGGGAAGAGTGAGGTAGAGTTGGGGTTAAATACTGTATACAGCAAGAAAAAGCACAAAAAGAAAAGGCCATTGGGGGAAAGATTTAGTGAGAGGCAGAGACTAGAAGTTTTATTACTTTTGAAAGTATTAATGGAAAAGGCAGGTGGTGGGTGAATGATTTTGAGGGGAAAAAAGGATAAGAAGATTCTGAGTTAAAAATACTTCTAAGAGAAGGAAATGAGCACTAGATTAGAGGTTTAAATATACTATATTCACCGTTCCTCCCCCCCCCCACTCAACTTTCATTCAAATTATATTCAAACCCCACCTCACCCTCCTCTCAGTATATTCACATCCCCCCACCTTCCCCAGTCAATAACAGCTTCCGTTTGATGGGTTTAACATCATTTTATACACCTCTAAGCTGAAACCTCAAGCTGCATTAAGCTAAAGTCTTGCAGAATAAGAACGAACATATAACTTGCGCTCAGCAGGAAACAGGGGTGAGAGCAATGCGTTTTTACTGGGGGGAGCTAATTAGAAGGGAGCATAGTATTTAGCTCATGCTGCGCAATTATAATTAAAAGGTTACATTTCCTATGGGCTTGCCTTCATGCTCTATACTCTTTCTGAATATAGAATACGCCGTTTCCATGAAAAGGTAGGGTGAATCAGACTTGTTATCAGAAACATTGTACAAAAGTCACAGTTATGTTAAGCCCACACAAGAGAAAGCCCACTCTGAGTATGTTATTTGGGGGGAATGAAGCCCGTCTAGGGCAGAAATGATGTTAGGCAAGGCCCCCCTTCCCCCTCA
>CM044441.1:37827976-37840944 GCA_024363595.1 Xenopus borealis
CTCTGTGTTTTAATTGAATGGTAAAGGCATAACCTGGGGGGATAGGGGGTCCTTGGCCTATTAAATCTCTATCATTCTGTTGTTTACTTGGCTCTTAGAGCCTCTTTATATAACAAGATGAGCAACATATTGAGGGTCCAGTATAGAAGGATACACAGATATGAGTATGAAATGCAAACCTTTTTCTCTTATGCTTTATGTAATAGCTTTATATAGCTTTGAAATACTTGAGGGATATAATAAAGTAAGTATCCAGCTAGCTAATCAGTAGACACGACCATCTGCTATGGAAACAATGAGCCTTGTTGTTAAAGCACAACATAAGGTTTGCTGTATGGTATACCTCTGCAGACTGTGCCAATATTGATGCAGCAACAAAGTTTTTCAGTAAGAGAGTAGTACAGCACTGGCGCCTGGGGTGTTTTCATTGCATTAAATTTGTCATGGAAAATCCTGCTCAAATGCTTTTTTGTACAATAATTCTGCCATTCTGTAAAGAGCAATGAACTGCCATTGACAATTATATGATTCATTTTTTAATTAAAGGAAGTAGTGGGTTGTCATTCCAGTTGTTTTGACTGGTATGTAGCTGAATTTTATAAAGCTGTAGCTTTCCATGCAAAGCCCTTTTTTAAGGTACAGTATAACAATCTGACTTTGATGCCATTGTTCTTTAATGAAGAAGTATGTTCTGGTGCAGAATTTGTTTTTCTTAAACAATAGCATATCCCTATCCAGTTTTATTCATGGGCAGTGTTGGACTGGGGGTCTGGGCCCACCGGGGCTACCATATCAGGCCCCCACCCCAGCCGCAAATCCCCCTCTGTTAGCACTAACCTTCTTGACTGTCATCTCTAATTGTGATCGGGCGGCAGAAAGTCAGCTGCCAGCTGTAGGGAGCGGGTCTGGGCCAGTGGGGCCCAGGAGGGCTGGGGCCGACCCTGTTTATAGGTACTTCATTTAATACATGGTCATGTCAGAAAGCCCTCAAAATTTTTTTCACAATTAAAAAAAAAAAAAAAAAAAAAATGATGACCTTCTATTTAAGTTTGAGTTTTTGAAACAGTAAAATTTGTACAAATGAACGGAAGTGACCCCCTGTGACAAGTCTGAAGTCCTCGATCATTGCTGCTATCAAGAAGTTGAAACTTTAGGCTGATGCAATAAGTTTTATATATAAAATATGGCATTTTCAGCCTTATTCAGTCTTAGGGGTTAGTTTTCCTTTAAATGAGCCCCATGGTGTCTTAGCTAGAGAATAGCTCACTTCTACATTGTTTCAGTAGGGAGAAATAGAATTCAGAAAGGATAAGCTTCTTTCAGTATGCAGTTAATTTTACAAGTAACTTAAACAACTGAAAAGGCTGAATGAATATGTATAGGAAACTTGCTTAAAATTACAATTTCTTTAATTAGTCCCTTTTTGGGGTGGGTTGCTGGAAGTAGTAGTCAGTAACAGCTGAAGGTCCATAGACTGGACATTTTTCGATTCATACCAGAAAATCTTGACAACAAAAGAGAAGGAACAGTTTATTAGTAATTACTTAATGCTAGATGTGGGTGGGTAGCTGGCCTCACAGTCAGAGTCATTTGATATGATGACACATTTTTCATTTAGCTACGCTGAATTATAGTGCATGGTTACAGGCATGGTTGAGTTAAGGCATAGCAAAAATATCTTAAAGGGGAAACCCAAATTCTTTTTAAAATTCTTTTTTTTTTTTTATTAAAACTCCCATACACCCAAATCTTAGCTGTCAATCACATCTTGCTTTCCCCTCCTCTGTGCCTAAATCTGGCCATACACAAGCCAATAAAAGCTGCCGACACATGGGCAGCTTATTGGCCCATGTGTAAGGCCCTCCGATGGGCTTTACTGATCGATATCTGGCTGAAAGTCAGCCAGATCTTGATCGGGTAGGGTTAAAAATCCTGTTGGATTGCTGCTGCATCTATTCATTGATGCAGTCCTGTGATCCAACCTCCTATATTGGCTACATTATGACCTGACCTAGGGCCCACAATAGGATCAGCCCCATATTGCCCACCGTCCTGATATGTGGGCATACCCTTGTTTGGCTATTTAGAGGCAGGGCAGGCAATTATTTTACTTTTGATTCTGCACTTCCTAGAGGTCACTGCACTCCCCACATTCCACCTCCCTCCTTAGCACATTTCCCCGCAGGGAACTCCATGGGGTGGGACAGTGATGTTGTGGATGCAGTGTCGGACTGGGCCGGCAAGATACCGGGAAATAACCCAGTGGGCCCCAGCCCTCGTGGGCCCTGCCGGCCCAGACCCTCTACAAGGCCCGGATTTGTCCGCCCAGCCGTTCTTCCGGTGAAGGAGCTCAGATGCCCCTGCTCTTAATCAAGCGGCCCGCCGCTGAAATCCGGCCCTGGCCTGAGCTCCTCTGCTCCTAACTTCCGTTCTCCCCAGCCCATCGCAGAAAATAACATGCATGAATAAGGTATGTGTCGGCGGGGGGGGGGGTTGTGACTGTGTGGGGTGTGCAGGGCCCTGGGGGTTGCGGGGGGCCCTGATGTGGCAGCCCCGGTGGGCCCTGACCCCCCCCAAGTCCCTGCGTGGGTGGGTTGGTGGGTGGAGTATGAATTGGCGATTGATGAGTTTCTGATCGTTGCATCAATCTTAGGAAACACTGCCCACAGTGGCGTAACTACCAGGGGTGCAGAGGGTGCAATTGCACCAGGGCCCCCACCCCTTTGGGGCCCATCGGAGCCACGGAAATATTAACCATCAACACTCCAGCATGCGATTAATAGAGGTAAGGACCTGACAGGGGGGCCCAGGTGCCCATCCTGTACCGGGGCCCTCCAGAGAGTAGTTACGCCACTGACTGCCCAGTTTTCCAAAGTAGGAAAGCCAGGTAGGCATCCCAAATACGAGACTCTCTGGGCCAAAACCAGACAGGTAGCAACACTACAGGCCCCCTTTAACTTCAAAATACTTCTCATGATACTATATAAAATGGATTTGGTATCTCCAAGGTTGATGGGTCACTGAACAACTGAGCAGAGCACATTTAGGAAAATGCCAGTAGTTCATTCAATTCAATATAAAAGTGCAGGGGCAACTTTGGGTGTTCCCTCACTAAAGATGCAAGTATCATTTATTTATATTGCGAAGTACTTAATAATTCCATTAAATAATAATTGAACAAGCAAGGGTTACAGGATAAATTTAGGACCAGAGGGATAAAAGCTTGCAATCTAAAGAATAACACAATGTGAAGCATTAATAAAGCACAGCAGTTCAGTTTAGTGATATGCTGGTTGTAAATTTTCACTGAACCTTAACGCACCCTTTTGGTACCCATACCCACCCAAGGCCATGATCTCTTAACTTTAGAAAAATAGAACCTGCTGGTGATGCAACAAAGTGGGAGGGGCCTGCCACTGACATCACTTGTAGGGAGGGAAGATGCAGGAATATGACAGTTTCCAATGAAGATAAAGCTGGCCATAGACGCAAAGATTTACCTTCAATATCGGACAAACGCTTGTATGTCCTCATCTCCCGACCTGCCACTAACCATTCTGAGCTGAAAGAAAAGATCAGCCAATGTTCAGCCCCTGACAGCAATCATACGAAAGTTTATGTCCAACAAAGCTGGTGACAGTCTCCCACTGAAAATCATCAGATCGGCAATACATGCAGACATGATCGGCAGCCAACAGAAATCTTTGACTGAACGACCGGTCGGCAATACAAATTCCGGGACACTCGACACAGAATCTGAAAAGTGTACGAATCCTTGACCGGATCTTTGCATCTATGGCCAGCTTAACTCTGAGGAACTGAAGGTGACAGTCTAGCAATACCAGCAGCTGGTCCTGTCACCCTCCACAATAGCTATCCCTTTTCAGTTATTCCCTCTGCTATTATATGAGGAGAGTAAACAATTTGGTAATTACATTTCTTTGGCTTCAAAGAAAGAGCCATGCCATGTACTTGTTTTCTTTTCTTGTTTGCAGAATAAAGTATGTTTTGTATGCAGTGTAAGCAATTCATCAATACTCAATTTGAGCTCTTGGTAATATTCAAGATGGTTTACTGAAAACCACAGAAATTCAGTGTTCAATGTTTTCTATATATTTTAAATTAAATTTTATGTCATCTTAATTTTATGCTTCATCTTAGGGTTTAATTTTGCATCAACCTTAGCCTTTCATCCATCTCACACTCTCTTTCATACACACAACAAATGCTCTAATTTTCTTCTTGAGCAGTTTGCATGCCTCGCTTCTCTTCCCATGATCCTGAGCTTCTCCATGTTTCCAGGCCATAGCCCTCTGTCCACCCCACTGTGACATGCCAGCATGATGCTAGTGGTCATTAGGCTGCATCCCCTAGGCAGTCCAGAGCTGGCCGACATCCACATATATATATTGAGAATATTTGTTGCATAATTTGTGCTTTGCGTTCTCTTATCAGCATTCCACCCCTGGGGCTTCTCTTATTTTCCTAACATCAACTTGAGGAACCTAAACATTTCAGGCAGGCAGTCACTTCCGCTTAATTTTGTGTATTCTGTAGTTCACTCCTCAAGGTAGGAAACCCATTCAACTATTAGCATTTGCTTAGCAAACATATATTTTATGATTACCGGCAAATACTTCCAATAAACAATGCTTCTGCACATATTGTACTAATTAATAAGCCTGCAGCTTACTCTAAACATACACAAACACATGATCTCAAAAGTATTTACCCAAATTGTGTTTAAAAAAACAACTCTGAAATGTGAAAATCTGGAAAGACTACATGCAATCTGACAGCTAATTAGAAGATGATAAATAAAGCAGAGACCTTTTATACCATATAATATCAACCGATTAAATAAACAGTTTGAATCTAAAATAAATAAACTTCCCTCTCTACACTAATTGAAAAGGTTTTGCCTTTATATGGACTTTTCTTTCACTGACAATCTCATGGCTGCATTTAGCAGATTAACTATTGGTCGAATTTCGAATTAAAAAAAATTTGAAATTCGACCGTGGGAATAGTGGGTGAAGTAAAATCCTACGAATACGAATATCCAATTCGAAGGATTTTACCGCAATTCGATCAATCGAACCATCGAATAGGAACAAATTGATCGATCACATTTTTTTTATTCGATCTAAAATAATGATTCCCAATTCGGTAGCTTGGTTCTGGCGAAGTAGGTGGTCGAATAAAAATTTAAAGGGGAAGTAATTCGACCATCGAATAGTCGAATATTCAAATAAAATTTTATTTGAATATTCAAATTATTCAAATATTCGATGGTCGAATTTGCCTAATTTGCATATTCGAAGATTTGAATTGGAATTTAATTAAAATTCGATCGAACTTTGAATTCTTCATGTGAATTTTGTAAATCTGCCCCTAAGGTTCACATTTATAAAGATGTGTGCACAATGCAGCCTTTTCTGCGTTTGAACGCGTGCTTTTAACATGTTGAAATAAACTAGTGCTTCTTTTACAGGCGAATGGAGTGCTCTTCATATCTTTTTTCTGCTTTTGAACTTAGTGCAATAGCGTCCTATGTAAAATCGAGCACTGTGTAAGGAACAACTAGTGCCTAGTGTACAAAACGCATTAGTTTGCACGTTTGCACATCCACTGCTGCAGGGCCAGGCCAAGGTAGTTTGGTACCCTAGGCAAGGGGTACAATCAGCGCCCCCCCACCCCCATTCTGTATGACCATTTCCCACCTATTCACTTTTTCTTAAATAAAGAAACACATTAATGAATCAAACTGTACGTGTACCAGCCAGCCACTAATCTGTTCCTGTGTCAGCAGCACCCAAAATATTGCTCCCAATCTGTACCTGTGCCAGCCAGTAGCACCCAAAATATTGTCTCCAATCTGTATCTGTGCCAGCAGCACCCAAAATATTGCTCCCAATCTGTACCTGTGCCAACCAGTAGCACCCAAAATATTGTCCCCAATCTGTATCTGTGCTAGCAGCACCCAAAATATTGCTCCCAATCTGTACCTGTGCTAGCAAGCCAAAATATTGCCCCCAAATCTGTACCTGTGCTGCCAGCATTGCCCCCCAAGTCTGTACCTGTGCCACCAGCCATTGCCCCCAAAATCTGTATCTGTGCCCACCAGCCATTGCCCCCAAGTCTGTACCTCTGTCACCAGCCATTGCCTCCCAAGTCTGTACCTGTGCCACCAGCCATTGCCCCCCAAATCTGTATCTGTGCCACCAGCCATTGCCCCACAAGTCTGTACCTCTGCCACCAGCCATTGCCTCCCAAGTCTGTACCTGTGCTGTGCCACCAACCATTGCCCCCTAAGTCTGTGCTTGTGCCACCAGCTGGCCCCCTAAGTCTGTAACTGTGCCACCAGCATTGCCTCCTAAGCCTTTAACTGTGCCACTAGTCTGTACCAGCCATTGCTCCCCCAAGTCTGTACCTGTGCCACCAGCCTGTGCCAGAGCAGCAGCAAAAATATTGCCCCAGATTTGTGCCAGGCAAAGGGCAAGTAAGAGGGAGGTGGGGACTGAAGTAGAGCAGAACACTGCTGCTGGAGACAGGGGCGAAGTTAAAACTTAAAGAAATTTTAAAAAATTATTTCACTTCTAAAGTGCGCCCCCTACTCTGCCTACCCCTAGTTCCGGTCCTGCACTGCTGTAATAATAATAATATGTGTGCTTGAATAAAGCTTTGATATTAGAACGTCTCCTCTGCTTTGGCCAATGCTCAGAAGCGAGAAAAATACTGTATTGTACTGAATCTTATGGTAACTGATAGGTGCATTTTTCCAGAATGAACAATGGCAATGATCCTGACAACCTTTATCCTGAGAGAATGGTCAGCATTAGTGTATGCTTCTTCATATCTGTTTCTATTGGTGTCATTTGGATTTCCCGCCCCAGGGCCGGCTTTAGATAGCTGGCGCTCCTAGGCCCGCTGTCATTTGTCGCCCCTGTCCCCTCCCTTTTATTTGCTTAAATTTTCATCATTGGGACTGAGCAGTTGGAATTGGCACACAGGAAATTAAAATTTCTGAACCAATGTGGGTGTGGTTGGGCAGCATGCCGCCCCCTAAGATCCTGCCACCCTAGGCCCGGGCCTAGATGGCCTCTCCAAAAATAAGGCCCCCCCAAATTGTATTACTGCTTATGTATCAGACAGTGTGGGTGCAGACAGGAGGGACTGTGCTTGAAAAATGTCAGTACTAACTGCTCTCTCTCCAAGGAATCCTGTAGTAGCAGGGTCCATTTTATACTTGTTTCTTTATTGCTGTTGCACTGCTGATCCTATTTGCCTTATAGTGTGGTTGTACTCCCATAGAGGGCACTGAATGGTGTAATTAACACCAAAGCTGGGAAATCTTTCTGCAAATTTTTTTTTCAGACAGTTGAAACGTGATTTTTATACTGGCACATCCATCAGTATAAAGTAAATAACTAGATATGATCTGAAAACACCCCCTAATTCCACCACCATAAGAGGCACATTTTAAACAAACAGTATTTGAGCATTTTTATGGAAGTTACAGCAGGGCCCCATCCCTACGAAGGATCGTAACTTCGCAAATTCACTAAGATGAACGTTTTCCTCAACGTTAGCACTTACGCTAGACGTTACTTCGCCTGGTCAGACCAGGCGAAGTGCAAAACAATAGATAGGAGGTTGAAAAAACGCTGGCGTATTTTAGCATAGGAGGGTGATAGTCTGAAAAAGATCGCTAATTTTTTGGGGGAGTTACCCTTCTTCCCCCCTACATTTCCTAACATATGGCAACACAACTATACAGGGGGCACATGTAGGGCAATAGGACAACTTTATATAATTTATTAAAGGTTTCCTGGGCTTGTGTAGTGGAATGTAGTGGCTGTAACATATACTTCTATTATAACTTAAAGTTCTCGCCGTATGCAAATTAGGCTTCGCTAGCGTAACAGTGCTCTGCCTAGTGAAGTAACACTAGCGCAACTACGCTACTGTTCGCCGACCTGAGCGTAAATTCGCACTTTAGTGGATTTGTGTAGCGCTGGCGTAAATTCGCCTGGCGAAGTGCGGCGAACGCTGGCGAATTTTCGGATCTTAGTGAATCTGCCCCATAGTGCTTGGTCCGTGCAGTTAGTTTTCTGATTCTCTCAGTTTACCTCATTGCAGAATCAATGCATTTCAGAACCTTTTCTAGGTACTTTTCATGAAGATCCATAGCTGGAGTGTAGAAAATGATATCATCCAAGTAGCATTGTACACCATATTTGTCATGGAGTATAGAAGACATCAGTCTTTGAAAACAACTTGGTGCTGAAGCCAGTCCACAGTGCTGCACTCTACAAGACCACAGGAATGACCCAAATGTTGTGTTAACCAGAATCAAGGGGCATCATTTTGAATAATAACCAAGGCCCTCTCCCTTTTAATGGCAATTATTCTAATTATTCATTGTTCTGTTTATTTATTTATTTGCTCATCTCATGCCTTCGTAGTTTTCTTGTAAGGAAAAAACTTTTTTTGCTTATTTACTTTTTATGCAAATAATCACGTAAACACATCTCTCTTAAGGATAGGACTGGAGCCTTGGGTGCCCACTGGGGCTGCAAATGAAGGACCCTGGGGGCCCCCTTTCAACCGCTAATTCCCTGGCCCTCAGTGATTGTACACATTGGGCTGGTTTTTTTTCTTTATGGGCCAGCCTGGGGAGCAGGTCACATGCACACAAATGCGTGGAGACAATGCACCGGTTTATCTCTTTATGGGAAAGCAGGGGGGGGGGCAGGTCTGGGCCAACAGGGGCCCATTAGGGCCAGGGCCCACCGGGCTGGTCTGACACTGTCTCTTTTTTATTTGTAGAGCTTCATTTTTATTCAATGCAAGTGGCTGAAGCCAAAGGGCCTCTCACTGGTACTGTTACACTATTAATGATTGTGAGTAAAATTTATATACAGGTATGAGATCTGTTATCCAAAATCCTTTTGACCTAGGGGGAACTTCACTCTTCACTTCACTCTTTGATGAATCTCCCCCCTAGTGTTTTCCAGTAATTTGGATCTTCATACCAAGACAATAGTGAATATTTAATAAACCCATTAGCCTGGTTTTGCTTCCAATAAGGACTAGTTATACCTTAGTTAGGATCAAGTAAAGTGTAGGGATGCACTGAATACAGGATTCGGTTTGGGATTCAGCCAGGATTCAGCCTTTTTCAACAGGATTCGGCCGAATCCTTCTGCCCAATCCTAATTTGCATATGCAAACTAGGGTTGGTGAGGGAAATCAAGTGTTTTGTCACAAAACAAGGAAGTAAAAAATGTTTTCCCTTCCCATCCCAATTTGCATATGCAAATTAGGATTCGGTTCGGTATTCCGCCAAATCTTTCGTGAAGGATTCAAGGGTTTGGCTGAATCCAAGATAGCAGATTCCCTAGTAAAAGGTACTGTTTTATTATTGCAGAGAAAAATCTAATCATTGTTTTAAAAATTGCATTACTTGGATAAAATTAAATCTGTTTGAGATGTCATTTCCACATTTCCATAATTCAGAGCGTTATGGATAATGGGTTTTCTGGATATTGACAATTCTGTAAGGCTAAACTTTACATCCCCCACTTTATGCTAGTAGTGAAGCTACTGAGGATGCTGGGTTGGACAGGAGAATTGTATGACTGTTAGTATTAGCGCGAGTGCTGTGCTGTAGCTATTGCTGGGAAAAATGGATGAAATGGCCTTTATGATTAAAATTATAGCAAAATAAAAAAAATTACTTTAAGACTATGGTTTCCATGGCACCAAGTTTATTACTTCTCATTCACTGTTTTTACAACCTACAGGTTTTCCTCTTAATTTTATTCATATAGTGTGAGTCCAGTGAATCATCCCAAAAGTAAAAGATTTATGAAATTCTGCAAATTTTGTGTAAGCTACTTAATTTAAATTCTCTTCATTAATATTCTCATTGAGTAACAACACCGGGAAATATTCTCCATATCGAAGCCTGCATATGTTTGTCTAGCCTCTAAGCTATTTATAAAGTGAAGTCAATATGGGTTGGAGTTTTGTAATTATCCTTGTGTCTTTTAATTTGTTCTTTTGAAACAAAATCTCAAAAACACCCTAGGGGAAATTTAGGCCTGGCACAGGAATTACAATTTGTAAATGGACAGATTCTTCCAACATATGGGGTGAATTTATTATTCAGTAAAGCAAAAAATGCAAAACACACTTAAAAGGCAATATAACTCCTTATAATTTATTTCCAATTTTTAATTAACTTGAAGCTAAAGGTTGGATGTTTTCTAGTGTGCATTCATGTTTTGGGCTTGTATGTATATCTACATGGGACTTTATTTAAGTGTACGAAAAAAAGATGGCAATAAACCAGCAATGCATCAAACCAGGATTAGTCATACCCATATTATACCGCTGAACCAATTCAAACTGTTAATTCTAGGTTAATTTCACACAGGGTGTTTGTCACTTATATACTGTATTTTTACTGCAACACAAATAGTTCTATCTAACCAATGAATCCTACTAACTAAATAACGAGACTGAACACCTGATGGACCAGAGGTTAGCATATTAACATTTAGCATATTAAGTCCAGGCCTGGATTTGTGGAAAGGCCACCAAGGCCCAGGCCTAAGGTAGCAGGATTTTAGGGGGTGACATGCTGCCCAACGAACCTCCACTCAAAAACACTCAAGTTTGGTCCACATGTCACAGCCCAGAGTGCATCAGCCTGCATCGAAGCCAGTACCCGCTGGATACCTACAAAGCAATTTTAAACATTCCGGCCTTCCTATATTCTTGCCATTTTTTCCTGTTAGTAAAATTAGCATCAAGTATAATTTTTACCAACCAGGCCAGTAAAATACCGACCAGGTGGCAACTCTAGCTCTACCTGGTTTCTCTCTTCTCAGCGCACAAGCCTAACTGAACAATCACAGCCTGCTAGTCTGGCAAAGCCCCTACCCTCTGGTGTATTCTATGTCCTGGTGTGCTGCATCAGGAATAAACTTGGCCATCTATAGTGCTGCTGGTGGCTGAGCCTGGGGAAACTTGTGGTGGGAGGGCAGCTGGAAACTGCAGGATTAGCTTGCGGCTTACACTGGTGTATTGACGATGGCATATCCTTGTATCTCCTGAGAGGATCCGCTGCACACCTTTTCTGAATTCTGTCCATCTTATTCACAGTTCAATTTTAGCTAACATTTCTTGATTCCTGCAAGTAAGGCAGCAGTTCAAATGTAGCTCTAAAACAGGGGCTCTGAGGCCCCTGTCCTCTTCTCCCCACCTCACTTTATAAGATTTAATCTCCTCCTCTCACCTGCTCTGAACCAAGGTTAGGGGGTTGTAAACAGCTAGAGAGACCCCCCACCCCCTTCCACTTAGCAACACCTATCCCCAAGAACAACAGGTCTTATGGGCAGGTGTGGACTGGGATACAAAACAGGCCCTGGCATTTCAAGTACACAGAGGCCCAAACAGTCCCCCACCAGCCTGATAAATAGTGTTTGTCAATGACATCTTACCCCCTGGCAATTGCCAGAACCCACAGACCAGGACCTGCTTATAGGCCTCGTATGCACTTGTCATGGCTTGTAATGTTATTTTCACACATTGGGGTCCACATCAGGCCCGGACTGGCAATCTGTAGGTTAGGGCAAATGCCAGATGGGCTGCTATAAGTTGCAATAGAAAGTCACAATTTAGTGGGCTGGTGGAGGCTGTTTGGGCCTCTAAGTGGGATGATTGGGCCTCTGTGTACCTGAAATGCCAGGGCCTATTTTGATTCTCAGTCCAGCACTGGTCCACATGTCACAGCCCTGAATGAATAAAGTCAGTTTAGCTCTGCACTCACCTAGCTCAAAGTAACCCCGAAAGCTGCAGAGTACTTTAGAAAAATACTGGCACTCAAGGTAATTCCAAGCAGGGTTACCCCTTGCAAGTTTAATGTGAACAGACGTGCAACGTTTCGGGGCGTGCCCCTTTGTCAAGCATACAACACAACCAATGTGCAGACAATAAATAGTGTGAGCAATTAAACAATTAGCATATACAATTGGTGACTCCTCTTCTCTTTACAAATGTAATATATACTTCAATACAGTGATAGTGTAATATAAATAAACATACATTAATCTTATAAAATCTTATCAAAATGTGTACAAAAGCATAAAACAAGAGAGGCTGGACCACGTACTAGCTTCATATAAAGTGAATCTGCTGTGCTTAAAAGTGAGTGATACACAAAACAATAATATTGTGTTAGTTACTTCACTGTTACAATCTGGGTCTGTAAAAAACCAAAAGACAAAATAGTTAACCCAGACAGCCAACATAACTTTTAAAATCGACACAGTAACAAACTGGCCCTGATAAAAAATTGATTTACCTGTCCCTGGGGAAATAATCACACAGAAGTTTCCTTATCTGTAGAGAACAAAAGATACAATGTAATTCGTACTGGCAACATGTAACCATATTATTGCTACACTATTTCATAGATAGCAGGAAAGGTTATACTCCTCATTCAACCCCCTAGGACTCCTCGATTGTAATAGCCAAATCCAAAAGCATTCACGTTGCAATAGCAACTGTTTCATATCCTGTCCCTGTTTGGCTATAACTTTTTTCTAATTGCTCACACTATTTATTGTCTGCACATTGGTTGTGTTGTATGCTTGACAAAGGGGCACGCCCCGAAATGTTGCACGTCTGTAAACTTGCAAGGGGTAACCCTGCTTGGAATTACCTTGAGTGCCAGTATTTTTCTAAAGTACTCTACAGCCCTGAATGAATCAGCCTGCATTGAACCCAGTAACTGCTGAATACCAACGTATATTGGTATATGCAACGTTTCGGGGCGTGCCCAGTTGGGTTTAGGCAGAAAGAGCTTGAACATACATGCAGTTTGCAGGTACCCATGCATTGCTGTCATATATCGACCACCTGGACCTACCGCACACTTTATGGACAACTTTGCT
>CM044441.1:37845531-37882748 GCA_024363595.1 Xenopus borealis
CGCTACGCAACAAGTTGGCGCTATAGAAATACATGTTAATAATAATAATAATAATACCCAGGTTGATTGTAGGCTCACATTCCTCCCCCCTTACCTGGTTGGTCTGCCTCCAGAGTGACGGCTTTTCACCCGCATTTCACCCACCGTTGACATCACTACTGGTCTATGCAGGTCCCCTCCTCGGGCTAAAGGTATTGGAGGTAGGGATGGGTAGCTTGACAGAATGCTTGCTAGTGGGTCAGCAGGACTCAAATTCAGAGTGCTTTCATGTAAATAGCATTTTTGAGTTAGTTACGACTGCAACTTTTTTCTGTCAATCAGCATTTGTGGTCAGAAACACCCTATGTGCTATAGCTCTTAAACTATATAAGCCAAAATGTTAAAGCAGCCATGCTTATATTTGTGAAGATTCTCATTCATCCAGGTCATGGTATATCTGCCAAGTCCAGATTCTAGACTGGGAGAGTGACTGGTTCAAAAGAGGTGCTAAAGAAGCCATATATGTAATAAATGAAAAACCAAGTTTAAATAGAGGCGGGAGTGCGACATCTATTGTCTGCCACATACAATGCTGTTTTAGCACCTCTCCCTGGAAGGTTTAATAACACATCAAAGCTCCAATCTTGCTAATACAATCAATACCTAACTTTGAAGAAACATCTGGCTAGGGTACAAATTACCCTAAAAACCATGCACTGACTAGAATAAGATACTGGAATATGAGAGGACCTGAACAGAAACATGACTTACCAAAAGTAGCAATAACAATAAATTTGTAGCTTTAAAGAGAATTTGTTTTTAATGGGGTCAGTGACCCCTATTTGAAAGCTAGAAAGAGTCAGAAGAAAAAGGCAAATAATAAAAACCAAGTCTGGTTGTCAGGAGCCAAATCAGCCTAGCAACCACTGATTTGAATAAGATACTAAAATATGAATAGGAGAGGCTCTGAATAGAAAGAGGAGTAATAATAGTAGCAATAGCTATACATTTGTAGCCTTACAGAACATTTCTTTTATAGATGGTGTCAATGAGAAGCCATGAGAAGCCTTCAGTTTGTAGCCTTCAGAAACCAAATTTCAACCTTCTTACTTGTAGGACTGGCTCCACATATTTTTTTTTAAATATAGAAGGTGGCTAGCGCTTGTTTCTAGTAGTTCTCAGTCAGTCAGCTCTGCAGTATAATGAGCACTAACTATTCCTTTCTATTTGTCCATCAGAGATTTAACACCAATCTATAGAGGCAAATGCATATTTTAGTAAATGCAGGCCTTTGCTATTACTGACTGACATGACTTTGATGCTCAGGTGGGTATTGTTTATAGATGGCATTTAAATGTAGTTTCAGATACAGCTGCCAAACCAAATATTTACATGCCAAACTCTTCTTTAGAATGATAAATGTGCACACCTGTGCATTGGAAAAGGAGTGTCTTGGAGCCAGGTTTTCTTGATTGAACAGAATTCATAAATGCTTTTCCACATAATCAACTTAGACAAAGCAGATCCTGTGGCTGCAATGGGGCCCAGGAGGTATAGGGGCCCCACGTGGCTCTAATTCAACTGGTAAAACACCTTAACCTCTAGACATTGCGAGGGGCTGAAAAATAATTAGTAATATCTAGTTATGCCACTGGGAGAACTTATATTTCAGCCATAATGTAAATCTCTAAAGCAAAATGATAATGGAATATATAATGATGCATGTTCAAACTGGCAAGTACTGGAAAAGAAAAATGGCCTAATTTAATGAAAATTTATACCATTATGCAGTCTTTTCAAACTACATTGCTGCAGAAGTATCCTTCCACCACATTGTGCAAGTTGCATCTGTATTATTACTGCCATCACACAAGGTGGCATGGATGTTCAGTTACCCTCCAACTGCTTAAGCAAAAGGTACCATGGAAGTAAGGCCTGGCCAATAGGCACTAGCACTCTACAGTGCTTAATTATTATTAATTGCAAAACCTGGTGAAAAATGTTACTGTAGATGTAGAGTGGGTGATGGGTACATTCAGTGGCATAACTATAGAGGAAGCAGACGCCGTGGTTGCTAGGAGCAATGGGCCCCTTTGAATTTATTTTAATGGAAGGCCAGTGATGGCTAGTTATTGCCTCTGAGTACAGTGCGATTGCAAGTTTTGCCCTCTTTAGCACTTGGACTATAACTAAAGTTGAGCCTTCTAATAGTAAATGATCAAATGATCATTAAATGTACAAGGCTTCAGATTACTACTATGCAATCACTTTCTATTCAGAGTGAAAAAATAGGTTATTGTATGCTGTTAATTTATATATTTATTTGCTATCAATAGATCTTCCAATTCAAGGTTAGACTGGGGAGCCCAGGGCCCACCATAGCTGCTGTCTCAGGGAGAAATCGTTTACTATATTCCTATCATCTCTCAGCCATTATATCACTGCAAGGTTTCCAAATTTTCAAGCGTACTGAACGTTGTGACAGAATGTACAGTTATATGTTCTATTAGCAACCAAGAAAATAACATTATGCATGCTTTCTATACATATAAACTAAGCATTACAGCTAGATGTGCATGGAAAAAGAAATCAGACAGGTACAGTTGCAAAAGCCAAGCTTGGGAACTGTATAATTGTTTCCTTTACTTCAGATGGCATAATGTGAAATATAAAGACCCTGATGGAAACATGCTAAGTACTACTGAACAATGAACTACTTTTGAGTGCTTTTATTTGCTATGTCTTTTGGCTAAGGCAGTTAATATATTACTTACTCTTGAAATGTGAAAATGGAAGCTGTCCTGTGTACTTGTATACTGTACAAGTGTCACTTTTTATTAAAGTGCTGTTTCACTTTTCATTTAACATAGAGTATATACATAAAATATATACTTTACATTTTCAGTATTAAAACAGAATCTCTGAATAAGGTTTATGGCACACTGACAGCAATCAAATGTTCTTGCCTTCCCTTCATTTTAATTTGAAAGTATATGCCTATGGCAGACACTGTAGCTGTAGGACTTTGACTGTATGGGAATGTGGTAGTTGTCTTAAATTTGCAATCAATCTCAAAGAGGGAAGGTGTTTGCAAGCAGGGTTGGTGTTAGGCCCGTTAAACCTATTTGACACAATGGGAGTGTACACAATTATGGTTAAAACCGAACAAAGATCAAGGACCAATGACATTAAGGGCAGGCGCAATGACATTTGGGTTGGATATAATGATGTTGTTGCATCAGTGGGTTGATATCTGCACAGTTTTTAAAATTCTGAAAAACCTAGCTGTCTGGTTCAAATCCAGAGGAGTGGCAACCCTAACCTCCACCAGGGTTGCTGCCTTCTAGCGTGAAAATTGGCAATAATCTCAATTAAGCCCAATCCATTTAATTTTGAATGACCCGCCAAAATTGTCCACATTGGGAAAATAGTCATTATTACTAAATCTCACCCTGACTGGCCATCAGGCTAAATTGTCAACCACTGCCCTCAATGCTAATTACTTATGGGCAGGCTCTACTCCAGGCTAATCCCTGTGCAAAATAATAATACAGTGGTAACCAATCTACAAATCAAAAATATAATGCTATCCTCTTTTTATTTATTATTTAGTTATGTGTTTACAGATAGCAATGGACTCTCTTGCGCCCTCCTTCCATGTGGCTTCAAAAGCCTAACACCCCAAAGGCAAGTTCTGGGCAGAGCTAGTGAGTGCTTGCCTTGGTCATCACTTTGTACATTCCCCAATTGTTTGTTCGCTGCTTAATAAACTATAATAACAACAGTCCACACCACTTCAACCTCAGCAGTATTTTACTGCATTTATACTGTATGTAATGTAAATGTGCGGTCTTCTGCTCTCTCTTATGGTTACAGTTGTAATTCAGTTCAGATTCATTGTTTAATTATGTGTTAACTAGAAACTCTGTAACCCTCAAGACAACCTGGGTGGAAGCTGTTAAGCCACTGCCCCTGATAATGAATAGAGGCAATAAAGTAAAGAAGACTAACTTAAGAAAAGCAGTTTGCAGGAGTGAGTAGTTAACAAGAGAGATAGACCAAATATAGGGATGCAGAAGAAGGTAGGCTGTGTGTGGGAGTTTGATTAATGGACTGACACCAGATGCAAAGAATTAGAAGGAGGAATAGATGCTTTGCCATATTACCTGACTTCTCTGAGAAACGCTGAAACGGAACGTGGGCTGCTAACACCCTTCATTTTATACTCATTTAATCAAGCAATGTTCTTTTAAGTTGAGAAGCACAAGTACTACGGGGCTTATTAATTAAGTTTTTCTCCAATACCTCACAGCACCTGTAGTGTCAGCAATAATCCATTACTGAATAATCTTTCCTGTGGAGATACAAAGCAATAGTAAATTCACTTCCTTTAATCCCTCCAGAGATGACTTACCTAGTGATCTCCCCAATGTTATTTTAACAGATGCGTTGCCTGGCATTTTTTATAAGTTGCTAGTCTCTGCTCCCACCATGCATGCTATAACAATTTTTAGATAAGCCAGTAGAACTGTGCATTATTTTTGCAGAAGCTCATGGTTGTATTGGCTTCTGTAAAAAGTGTTTCATTACAGCAGACAAACTGAGGCAGGCTTTAAAGAGGAACAAGTATTTATTTCCATTTCCTATTTTTTTTTTTAAGCCCAGTACCAATGTCTCTTGCTAGGCTTTGCAGAGCCCACATTATGCCTATAAATGGTTGCCACCTCTAGGTGCTCTCTAGTACCCCTAGTACCGCTAGGTACTACACTATGTCAGTAGATGAGAAATCAAACCACTTATTCCTCCTGCTATGCTTGTAGTGTTAGTGAGGTTCTGTAGGGCCTGCTCACTCCATGTTTTTTGCACCTTGGGCACCATATTGGTCAGCACATCTCATGGGAGATAGAGTTTAGGGTACTTCCATTATCTGATGTGGACAGTAGGCACCATGCAAATCAATTCTTTAGGAAACTGAAAGCTTCAGAGCAATAACTAGAAATTATATTTTAAAAAGTGAAGGTTTTTGGACTTTAAAGTCTAAACTATTGCCAGGGACTCCATTAATTCAATAGACGAGAAACCAAAAACCTGCACTAAGGAATTAGAGCTAAACAAGGCCTTAACAACCTGCAGAATAGAGAAAGACAGAAATGAGGCCTCTATTGCTTGCAAAGCAGAGCAAGAAAGAAGCAATATGGAGTAGAAAGAACAAATGAGGAACAGAAAAGTGAACTCTTCACCAAAAAGATGGCAAAGAAGGAACCAGAATTAAAAACTGTTCTTTATCAATGAAGAAAAGGGAAAGCATTTTCCAACCACCAAGTTGAGGAATTGAGAAATGAAACATACACTTCTTGAAAAGAAAAACGAAAGAGAAGCAATAGTTACATAGTTAAACTGGGTTGAAAAAGACAAAGTCCATCAAGTTCAACCCCTCCAAATTAAAACCCAGCATACATACACACACACACACACATCTCCACTCTTTCACACAAACCATATATGCCCATAGCTATACTAACTGTAGAGTTTAGTATCAAAATAGCCCTTGATATTATGTCTGTCCAAAAAAAATCATCCAAGCCCCATTTAAAAGCATCAACAGAATCAGCCATCACAATATCACCCGGCAGCGCATTCCACAACCTCACTGTCCTCACTGTGAAGAACCACCTACGCTGCTTCAAATGAAAGTCCTTTTCTTCTAGTCTGAAGGGGTGGCCTTTGGTGCGGTGATCCTCTTTATGGGTAAAAAGAGCCCCTGATATTTGTCTATAATGTCCTCTAATGTATTTGTAAAGTGTAATCATGTCCCGTCGCAAGCACCTTTTTTCCAGAGAAAACAACCCCAACCTGGACAGTCTACCCTCATAATTTAAGTCTTCCATTCCTCTAACCAGTTTAGTTGCACATCTCTGCACTCTCTCCAGCTCATTTACATCTCTCCTAAGCACTGGAGTCCAACATTTAGTAAATCTGCCCCTTAGTGTATAACTTGCATTTATATTATGTTTGCCAAAGTGCATAACCTTGCATTTATCAACATTGAACCTCATTTTCCAGTTTGCTGCCCAGTTTCCCAACTGGTCCAATAAGAAAATGTTCCATTTACCACCACTCTTTGTAGTCTATCTTTTAGCCAGTTCTCTATCCAGTTACAAATACTATGTTCCAGGTGAAGATTCCTTAATTTAACCAGTAACCTTCTGTGTGGCACTGTATCGAATGCTTTAGCAAAGTCTAAGTAAATCACATCCACTGCCATCCCAGAATCGAGGTCCCTGCTTACCTTCTCATAAAAAGAAATTAAGTTAGTCTGGCAAGCTCTATTACGCATAAAACCATGTTGGCACAAACTCATAGTATTGTTATTTGCTATGAAGTCTAGTATCCTATCCTTTATCAATCCTTCAAAAAGCTTTCCTACCACCGACGTCAGACTAACTGGCCTATAGTTTTGAGGCAGAGAATGGAATCCCTTTTTGAATAGCAGCACCACATTAGCAATTCGCCAGTCTCTCGGCACCATGCCAGACCTCAATGAATCCTGAAAAATTAAGTAGAGAGGTTTGGCAATCACAGAGCTAAGCTCGTTAATTACCCTGGGATGAATCCCATCTGGCCCTGGACCTTTGTTTATCTTAAATGCTCACCCACACAAATGCTAGAGATGAGTTCAGTATTATTAGTTATTACAAGATCCAAAAGAGAGTTATTCCTAGTAGGAATAACTCAACAATGCGCAGAAAGATTGGAAAGAAGAAAAACAACAATCCTAGTCAATGAACTCAATGGATACAAGGTCTCAATGAACTGCTTTATGGAAGAGGAGAAAAGCAGGCCTTGCAAAACAAGTAAGACAGAAGCAGCGATTCCACCTTGCAAAAAGGCAGACTGGAAAACCAAATCTGATTCCATATATTCCATAATTGAGCAAGAGGAAGAGAAAACTGAACCAGACTCCACTTTCTGCTCCAAGACCAGCACCGGATTAGCTGGGCGGGCGTCGCTAGGCCGAGCTGTCCGCACCATCCTAGCGCCCGCCACCACACTACCTCACGCAGGCGCAAGAGCACAAATGAGGAAAAGAGAAATAAGACATCCACTTCTTGCAAAGCAGAGCAAAAAGGTGGAACAGAAAACCAAACATGAGTCCACTTCCTGCATAAATGAGGAGCATGAAATCATGCCCTTCGTTAAAGGGACAGTAAACACCTAAAAGCACATTTGCACATTCTAATTTACCTTCAGCCTTATTTATAAACATTGGGCAGTAACCCCTGGCAACCAATCAAACAATTGCATTCATTGTTAAACCAGCAGCTGGCTGAAAAAAGCAAATCATTTATTGGTTGCTATGTGTTATTGCTCATGAGCAAATTTGCCCAGTGTTTATAAATGAGCCCTGCTTAGCTGACCCTCAACCTGGCCCATCCCCTGGCTGCTGCTAAGGTATCCCTTTGGGGGCTAAGGTGTTACCATATGCACTGGACCCTAGAGTGCCCAGTATGTGAGGTCAGTGGATATGACATCATGGTGTGCCACACGTGTGTGAAGTCACTACACGACACACAATGTTAACTGGACTCCATACCCCCTTACCTCTCCTGCTGGATTTAATAGGAAAGCATCAGGCAGCAGGGGAAGTATTTTTTTTTTCTGTAAAGTTTTTTACCATATCCAGTCATGAAAAAGTTTGGGAACCCCCACTCAGCCTGCATAATAATTTACTCCACTTTCAACAAAAAATATAACAGTAGTATGTCTTTCATTTCCAAGGAACATCTGAGTACTTTGCATGGCGTTAGAAGAACACAGCATTCCAAGAAAAACACCTGCTACCTACTGCCAAATTTGGTGGAGGTTCCATCATGCTGTTGGGCTGTGTGGCTAGTTCAGGGACTAGGGTCCTTTTTTAATTCGAGGGTCGGATGAGTTCAACCCAAAATTAACAAATTCTTCAGGATAATGTTCAAGCATCAGTCACAAAGTTGAAGTTACGCAGGGGTTGGATATTCCAACAAGACAATGACTCTAACACACACATTCGAAACCTACAAAGGCATTTATGCAGAGGAGAAGTACAATATTCTGGAATGGCCATCACAGTCTCCGGACTTGAATATCATCGAAACTCTATGGGATGATTTGAAGCAGGCTGTTCATGCCCGGCAGCCATCAAATTTAACTGAACTGGAGAGATTTTGTATGGATGAATGGTTAAAAAATACCGCCATCCAGAATCCATCTCATCAAAGGCTGTAGGAGGCCTCTAGAGGCTGTTACATTTGCAAAATGAGACTCAACTAAGTATTGATGTAATATCTCTGTTGGGGTGCCCAAATTTATGCACCTGTCTAATTTTGTTATGATGCATATTGCATATTTTCTGCTAGTCCAATAAACTATACGTCACTGCTGAAATACTACTGTTTCCCTAAGGCATGTTATATATTTAAAGGACGTTGCTACTTTGAAAGCTCAACCAATGATAAACAAAATACCAAAGAATTAAGAGGATTTCCCAAACTTTTTCATATGACTGTGGGTATCTGAGGGTGCCCCCTTACAGCTGCCTCCCTAGGCACATGCCCTCGAGTGCCTATATGTTAAATACAACCCACAGTTTGTGAACCATTTCTCTACACTGATTTTTTTCATAATTCTCAACTACAGGCCAAAGAACTCTGGGAAGCTGAGCTTAGCCGATTCATATTCTGTTGGGTGCACATGAGCAGTGCCCTTTGTCGGCTCAGATATGAAAGCAGTGTTTCTTCAGCAGAACGTCATCTGAGGCTGCTATTATTACTCTTATTAGTGCTTTTGAATTACTGGATGCTGCTTTGATTTCTTATTCAGTGCCTAGTTTATGTGTAATTTCTGAAGGACAAATGCACCTGAGCAATGTAAACAGTTCTGCCGCAATTTAAAAATAAAGGCCATCTGTAATAACAAAGAACGAGTTTCTGTTCTGCATTTGCATTTGCTTTCCATTGCAGGGTGAAGGAATAATAAAAGAGCAATTCTGAAAACCATTATTTTGTAAATTTGCTGATGTTCACAGCACTCAGGTCTTGGTACCAGACTCCATGTAATTTATTTTTAAAGGGAATTTTGATCAGTAATTTCTGATATTAAAATCACCACCTTTGAAAGGGAGTCTTTTTTTTCCCTTAAAGCTTCTGTTCTTTTCACTACAGGGAAGTTAAATGGTGGGAGAGGGGCCTGACTTCATTAGGATTATACAATAGCTATCAACAACTAATTGTTATTTAGATTAAAATGTATTTTTATGCAGTTCAGGGTTTTACTCCAAAAAAAAGTAAAGTTGATTAAAAATGTATTACATTTACACATTTATTAATTATTAAATGAAAGTGTATTATATTTGATATAACTATTAAATATTAAGCAGTATACAGTAACTGATAGGGTATGTCATAAAAGGACAGAAAAGGAGCAGATCATTATACAGTGGACTGCTGATTTTGTTTTGATTGTGCATGTAAGGGTTCTTACACAGGGTATTGGGTTCCCATTGGCTTTTTTATTTGTTCCATTGCATGAGTTAACAAAGCCCATTCTGCCCTACATTGCCTGTACCCGTGGCACCATGCTGAACCCCCAAACAGGTGGCAAAGTTAATTCCTTACATCTCCTACTATTGTTTTTCCATCAAAATGTTGTTGGCTTATTAACAGTTTCCATCTACACCAGGGATTTCTAACCTATGAGCTGGGAGCCAAAAATGAGCCCCCACCCACTGTATTTACAGTGGGCCTCCATGATCCCATGAATGAAATTAATCTTTATAGAAAATAGTCATTGATCAATGTGCCTAACTGGTTTTAAACCATGTTTTGAGTCCTGATTCGCCAATTTAGTCCCCAGAGAAATTTTAAAGGGGCTGTTAACTTTTATATGAACATTTGGTGATATTGAGTACTACAAAGTATCAATAACAATACATTTGTGTCCTTACAGAACAGTTGTCTTTAGGTAGGGTCAGTGACCCCCGTTTCAAAGCTGGAATAAGTCAGAAGACAAAGGTAAATAACTCATTACCATCACACATTCATTTATATATAATCAGTTATGCAATAATAATAATTGGCATATTTATATAGCTGTGTATATGTCCCTATACATGGCTCTACAACTTGTGTCACAATCCATGAATGTATTCATTAAAAAGAACTAGAGGTCAATGTCAGAACATGGTGTATAAATATACTGCCCATGCATGGGTAACAATCTGCCATATTTATTTTATGAATTTGTGCATTTTATTTTAGGTACTTGCAATGCTCAGTATAAAACTCCAGGATAAAAATTGCCTTTACTGCTTTTGATGCATTTTTACAGCACCTTAGACCTGGCTTAAGACATGCAAGTTAAATGGGAAAATATCAGGGAGCTAAAAACTCTAGTATAAGCCTCTGTGTAAAAAATTATGTAAAATTTGGTGATGGGAACCATATTGTTACACATCCCCTTTTAAGCATGTACAGTTGGATAGGCCAAGATCGTGCCTATATAAAACACTTTATGGCTGCTCATTACTTGGACAGTAAGGAGTGACACCTATTGACAGAAATGTAAATTTTCATGGTGCCTTTCACTATAGTGTTTCAGTTGTTGCAATTATATATTATCCATATTCAGACAGGTGCTTAAACTATAAATATTGTTGCACTAACAGGTATCTGGTTATATAATGTATAACTATTCCATTTTTACTTCTGGGAATAGAAAAACTGAAACTGGGGCTGGGATTCAAAATAGGCCCCTGCCCAAACAGCCATTCACCAGCCCAATATATAATAACAGTCTAGACTCAATGGCATCTTACAGCAGCCGCTTTAGCATTTGCCAGGATCTACAGATCCCAATGTGGGCCTGGATGAGAGGTGACATTCTCATAATCGGGGGCCATAAAACCGAAGAACAGTGACAAAAGAATAGCACCGTTCAATTCTACATTTCGTTTTAGTTGACCCATAGATGTTTTTGCTTCAGTTGCTGAATCACAATTTTCAGCATGCTGTTATTATAATACCACTGGTCCTGATGAAGGCAAAAGAACTCTCACTAAAAACAGTCAATAGGCTGTAGAAAAGTCCATACTAATTGAGAAACATTTCTCAGAATCAGTCAGACAGTGCGAAACTGTGTCAGACATTTCTGATACTCGTGGAGCCAAGGCTGGCTAGTTCTCTGAGCAGAAACTGGCAGTTGAAGGACATGACCCAGTTTCACAGTCAAGGGACTGAGTCCTAATGGATACAGTATGAGCTTCTGAACCCAGGGACATCGAGTTTCAGTCAAGTGGAGGAAACAACATCAATTTTTAACGAGGTTTAATTATATTCTTCTAAAAGTAACACTTGCACATGAAACGCATACTTAAAAGTATAGGTATGGGACCTGTTACCCAGCATACTCTGGACCTGGGGTTTTCCAGATAACAAATCTTTCCATAATTTAGATCTTCATAACACGAAAAATCATTTTAACATTTAGGGTTTTTTTTTTTTTTTTTTTTTATCAAAGGTCGAATTTTAGAGTTATTTAGACCTAGAATGAACTCACAACTATAGTATGGTTTCTAATTTAAGCAAAAACTTGAATCAGCGAGTTCAGAGTAAACAACCCGAAAATTCAAATTGATAGAATTTTCAGCGAGAATCATCTTGAATTGAATTGATCATGAAGGCTGTTAACAACTTCAAATGGTTCAAGGTAAATCTGCCACTGACTTCTACATGACCTGGACAGGTTTTAGATGGTGTATTTTTTATTCAAGCTATTTCCAGGGTCGGGGTAAAATAAATCTTGAAAAGGTTTAAAAAAAAATTTTTGAAAACTTCTAGTTTTCTTTTTATCTCAAATTATTCTAACGTTGAATTTTCATGGAAACCACAATTCCATCCTAATAAATCTGCCCCTACATAACCCAAATAGGCTGGATTTGCTTCCAATAATTATTATACAATTAATTATTTATTAGTTTAGGTCAAGTACAAGGTACTGTTTTATTATTACAGAGAGAAAGGAAATCATATTTAAACATTTTGATTATTTGGATATAATGGAGGCTATGGGAGATGGCCATTCCATAATTCAGAGCTTTCTTTATAAGGGGTTTCCAGATAATTTATCCTGTACCTGTATCTTGTGCAGAAAACTATAACAACTGATTAGCAATAAGCATTTATCAGTATAAGAGAGTATTATAATAGCAAATGCTTCATTGCTTGCTGTTTTCCAGATTAGCATATTTGTTAATAAATTAGGATTTTTCTAGGTTATGTGCTCAAGCACTGTACCCCCATAAAGGTCTTGCTAATACATGACTGATTTCAATAAACAATACATGCCTTAAACGTAGTTTTAAAATGTAACCCTTATTTTAACAGCTGAATGCATGCACTTTTAAGGGGATCCTACTATTATTCAAAATTAATTGTTACAGAATTCTGCAATATTAAAGGGATCCTGTCATGGGAAGAAGAATTCTGTACTGAAATCCATTTCTCAAAAGAGCGATCAGATTTTTTTATATTTCATTTTTAAATCTGACATGGGGCTAGACATTTTGTCAATTTCCCAGCTGCTTGTGCTCTGATAAACTTCAATCTCTTTACTGCTGTACTGCAAGTTGGAGTGATATCAACCCCTCCCTTTCCTCCACCCAGCAGCCTAACAACAGAGCAATGGGAAGGTAACCAGATAGCAGCTCCCTAACACAAGATAACAGCTGCCTGGTAGATCTAAGAACAGCACTCAATAGTAAAAACCATGTCCCACTGCATTCTATTCAGTTACACTGAGAAGGAGAAACAACAGCCTGCCAGAAAGCAGTTCCCTCCCAAAGTGCTGGCACAAGTCACATGACTGGGGCAGCTGGGAAATTGACAAAATGTCTAGCCCCATGTCGGATTTCAAAACTGAAAATAAAAAAATCTGTTTGCTCTTTTGAGAAATGGATTACAGTGCAGAAGTCTACTGGAGCAGCACTATTAACTGATGCGTTTTAAAAAACATGTTTTCCCATGACAGTTTCCCTTTAAAGAAACTGGGAAGAATGTTCTTTATTGGCAGATGCATGTATAATGTATGAATGATGCTAACCACTGGCATGTTCTTTCTTATAAACCAGAATATATCAGTTGTCTGCTCAAATAAAAGCTGACCTTCTCCAAAGTACTTTTATGTGTTTTTATATGCAGACAGCACAGGTTTAAGGAGAACTAAACCCTAAAAATTAATATGGCCCAAAACCACATTTAGGCACCAGCCTAAAGTTTCAGCTTGTCAATAGCAGCAATGATCCAGGACTTCAAACTTGTCACAGGGGGTCACCATCTTGGAAAGTGTCTGACACTCACACGCTCAGTGGGCTCTGAGCAGCTGTTAAGAATCGGTCTCCACAAATTATCAAGCAGAAAATGAGGTTGGCCTGTCATATAAGCTGATGCTACAGGGCTGATTATTACATTATTATGCTAGCTGCACTGGTTTATGTGCTGAAATGTAGCAATTATCTGTATTAAAATTACTAAACAGCCTTATATTACATCATTCATATTCTATGGGGCAGATTTATCAAGGGTCGAAGTGAAAATTCAAATTTAAAATTAGAATTTTCAAGTTTTTATATGGCCAAAACTGTCGAATTTGACTAGGGAATTGTTGAAATTCAATGAATTTTTTAACTCACTGCCTGCCCTCCCACTACATTCCAGACACACCTGAACTGTATAAATTATGTTGTGTATTCTATGTGCCTTTTGTGAGCTGTACTAGCCTGAGCCACATTGTCTCATCTCACTGAGTATTTGTATACTGCTGAGATGACCATAAAGTTTACTTTGACTTTAAAAAAAATATATTTTATTTTTTAAATGTATCATACACTGGCCCTTTAAGAATTCGATTTCAACTATTCTCCACCTAAAACCTGCCAAATTGCTGTTTTATTCAATGGAAGACGTGACATCCTAGGATCAATTTGGAGTTGTTTACAGCCTTCCCGACATTCAAGTTTTTTTCCGAGAATTTGATAGGAATTTTCGAGTTGATCCTATTCAAACGAGTTTAAAAAAAAATAGAATTTTTAAATAAATTTTGATTGGTTGAATTTCGAGTTTTTTTAAAAACTCCCATGTATTTGAAATTTGACCCTTAATAAATCATCATCCCCGTTTACTGAATATTGTGAGTGGGTCCCTAAGTTCAGTAAGTGACAGCAGCACAGAGCATGTGAATCAGTGAATCAGCAGAAAAGAAGTTGGGGAGCTACTGGGGCATCTTTGGAGACACAGATCTTTACTGCTAAAGGGCTGTGGTTGCCTTGGGCTGGTACAGAAGCCCATAACATAATGTACAACATTTCTAGCTACTTCTTCTGTCATGGGGAAAACATGTTTTTTCAAAACACGTCAGTTAAAGGAGAAGGAAAGTCAAAATTTGATTCCTACCTCATTGTGTTCCCCACCAGCCCCCCTCCTGAAATGCTGTATTACAAACTGTCATATGACTACTGCAGCTGTGCAGTTACATTCCGAAGTTACGGTGACTGTAATGGTTTGGCGCCGCCATTTTTAAATAGGCACACATCCACTCAGAGCTCAGCTGCAGTGCACGTGACTCCTTGGTGACCCCATGACGTAGTCACACACACATTCTGCATCTGAATGCGAGTAAGGAGGCATAACTGTGCTTACCACAGTAAGAAAAGATTGTTACTGATAGATTTATTAGTTTAAAATGATTTACAAAAACAAAAAGTTTAAAGATTTATTTACAGACCTCAGACAGGCAATCCCCTTATCAGCTCCTGCGCTCGCTGACAAACTGTGAATCAAATCCAGCGCAGGAGCTTCAAAGCTTCCCTCCGTTGCTTTGCAGCTAGAAGCACACTCGTGATTAGTAGCAGAATTAATGGGGCAGGAGCACAGAGGTCAACAATGACGAGATCATAAGTCACGTGACCGCAACATCAGAAGTCAGCACGGCACTCAGAGGATTCTACAACTCATGCGCAGGGCACTGCTGTAACCTACTGCACATGCGTATGCCCTACTGAAAGCATTTTCTTGACAGGAGACAGGGTAGGAGTTTCTATACATGTTCATAATAATTTTAAAATTGATTGGACCAAAAACACAACTGAAAAAAGTACTGAATGAATGATTAATGTCACTGATAACAACATTTCCTTGGCAATAGTTATAGCTTAATTTAATTTTTGACTTTCCTTCTCCTTTAATAGTGCTGCTCCAATAGACTTCTGCACTGAAATCCATTTCTCAAAAGAGCAAACAGATTTTTTTATATTCAATTTTAAAATCTGACATGGGGCTAGACATTTTGTCAATTTTCCCAGCTGCCCCTGGTCATGTGACTTGTGCCAGTACTTTAGGAGGGAACTGCTTTCTGGCAGGCTGTTGTTTTTCCTTCTCAATGTAACTGTATAGAACGCAGTGGGACATGGGTTTTTACTATTGAGTGGCGTAACTACCAAGGGTGCAGAGGGTGCAATTGCACCAGGGCCCCCACCCCCTTTGGGCCCATCGGAGCCACTATAATGGTTATGGCAGGTGGTTATCTAGGGGGAAATTTTACAGCACACATGCCATCAACACTCCAGCATGGAATTTATAGAGGTAATGGCACGTCAGGGGGGCACAGGTGCCCTTCTTGTACCGGGGCCCACCAGGGAGTAGTTATGCCACTGTTGAGTGCTGTTCTTAGATCTACCAGACAGCTGTTATCTTGTGTTAGGGATCTGTTATCTGGTTACCCATTGCTCTTTTGTTAGGTTGCTGGGGGGGGAGGGTGATATCACGCCAACTTGCAGTACAGCAGTAAAGAGTGATTGAAGTTCATCAGAGCACAAGTCACATGACTTGGGACAGCTGGGAAATTGACAATATGTCTAGCCCCATGTCAGATTTAAAAATGAAATATTAAAAAATCTGTTTGCTCTTCTGAGAAATGGATTCCAATGCATAATTCTGCTGGAGCAGCACTATTATCCGAGGCATTTTGAAAGAAAACATTTTTCCCATGACAGTATCCCTTTAAGCTTTAAAACCTCATTTATTTGATGTATTTAAAACATTTCAATAAAACAAAGCCTTCATTAAATGAATTCCCCTGTACAGTAATAAGATAGATTCAGGAAAATATAAGTGCCAAGGATATGCAAAGAGGAAAAAAAAACTGGCAGATTCATGATTTGAATCCTGACTTGTTATCACAGAAAACTATTTAACCGTGTGGGGCCCTTCACTTGCATCATTGAATCTGCCCTATTTGATGTTTGATGCCTGGAATTAATTTTAACCTTATGGTAATAAATGGAATATGGTTTCTGTAAAAGGGGGATTATATTTATAGCAGTGCAAATGTAAGATATTCCACTGTAAGATCAAACCCACCTTAGTTATTCAGAGAAAGTGTTCCATTTTACACCCCCTTTCCTAATTACACCCCTGTATAATGAACTGCTACATAGATATTCTGCATCAAACCTTGGTTTAGCAGATCACTTTAAAATTCAGCGACATGTCTTAACAAATGAATAATATTAAATAAACTATACCTCAAAATGAAAAGACAAAATGTATACTGAACATCGCTAAAAAGTACTCCCACTGTAACCCAAATGGTAGAATAATTGGATGGGAGGAGCATTACTGTATGAATTTACAAAAGACATAACTAACCTCATTTCAAGTTTCCTCCACATTATTGTAGTCATTCTTCCACTGTGACTCAGAAGGCCTTTAATACAGTTCATAAGCCACTTTGTATATAGAGTTCAAATGCTGAAGAGCTGTTTCTGTATTACGTCCTGTTGTGTGAATGTAACACTGAAAATCTTGATGGCAACATGAAAATGAAAATTGTGGAAGGATCAATTGGGTCAACTTGGTTATATTACCAAAATTATTATATCAGTTCCATTCATTGGGAATTTCAGTGCCATAACTATGCAAGCAGGTTTTATTTGGTGCTTTGGTTATTCCAGAATTCTGTAGCAACCCTTTACAAATCCAAATGGTGCAGTGCTTTATAACTCCCCAACATCCTGTGTATTATCAAGCAGCTCAATTGTTTCTGCCAATAACAGCCGCCTTTCAACTCGGGAGGAGCCCTCGGCTAATTGGATGCCACCAGATCTTATAAAGAGAGGAGCCAAGAGAGGGTTCTGGACAAGCAGAGGGGCATGATCATTAAGCAAAGTCTTTTGAGCAGAAAGTCATGGTTCAAGGGATTGACGAGAATCATAATCAAACAGGCCGGGTCGGTGCGGGCAGAATTCAAGTGAAGTCAGACAGGCAAGAGTCAAAACCAGGAGATCAATCAGAAGGGTCAAACAGGCACAGGTCGGATTACGGATTTCTGAATAGTCATTTGCCAGACAGGGGTCAGGATCTCCGAAGTCAGAATAGTCAAGCAAGAAGGGGTCAAGCACAGGAATCAGATATCAGATAGACAGGAATAGAACCCAGGAACTAACGAATGGAACCAAACAACGGGAAAAGATCACAGTGCCACAGTCCCTTTAAATACTGTTTGAATTTGGCACCATTGCGCACTGACGTAATCATGCCAGCGTCAATACGCACATAAGAACCGGAAGTGCGTGCTGCCCTAAGGCTCAGTACTGCGAACAACAGAGGGGGCAGCACCATGCAGCACTCTCTCACATCATACTTAAATGTAATTTAAAGGTGAACAAACCATTAAAACGATGGAATGAAAACCATGTCAATTATACTAGTGATCTATACTCTATTACCAGAAGGATTACTTTGGTGACTTTCACGCATAAGTACCACCTTCACACCTAAAATAAATTTCCATTGTATCAACATCAAATAAAGAGGCCTCTTTGCTTACTTGTTCTAATTTTCAAACTACACGTGTCACATACCCTTATTTGAAAGTTTAATATCTTTGTGGTCCGTATTGGTTGTTCATAGAAACAGTACATAATACACCCCCATCTTATCTAAAATGCTGGGAACAGGAACTGGGCCAAATATTGGAACTAAAAGCCTGGCAAGGTATTTGGGATATAACAAATAAATGCTCAATTAGTCTGGGTCAGGCAGGAACTTCCTACAAAGTATTAACCCATTGGTACCTTGCTCATGCAAGTTTACATATAATGTTTGCAGCCCAATCTTCTTTGGTTTAGAAATTACAGAAATTGCGAAAAGGAGGGAATGATGGGTCACATATGGTGGAATTGTCCAAATGCCAAAAACGTTACTATGTCGAAAAATGTGCTATACGTTCTGAAGTTTTACTGGGAAAAAAAAACTTGAATGCTTTTCGAGATTTATCATACCCAGGGGAGCAGGGGGTGCAAGTGTATCAGGCAGGGTCTGCACCCCTGCAGGCCCGCGGGCAGTTCACTTCCGGAGGGGGAGTCAGGGGGCCCAGCTGCACGGGCTGCTTTCAGGTACAATGCGACTTAGTTCTGTTATTGCTTATACCCCGAGGATGGAAAAAGTGAGAATCCAAAAATCCGCTATCTGTGACCTACTGAGGTTGTATATGTGAATGGGGGAGGTCCCTATACTATTTGGAATTTTCTGTGGTCTGCGCTGGAATTAGCCCAAAAATTTTACTATTTTGGACTGAAAAAATATCTGAAAAATTCATCCTTTTCAGGAAAAAGCCTGAAAAAAGAAATTGATTCAGATTTTCCAATCCGATTAAATTGTGCTTTTTTTAAAAAAAATAATAAGTTCCAACTGTGGATTCTAGTTTGGTCAGACTTTTTTTTTAATTAAAAAAAATCAGATAAATTCAGGCTTTGATTAATTTTGTTTTCTATATGGTTCAATCTTTTTTTTTTTATTTAACAAATTTTAACAAAACAGTTCAAGTGACAGACAAATAAATAGAGACATAAAAAAAGTAGATAAGAATATCACAAAGTATATTAAGAATATTGAGAGTATAAATACCAACGCTATTTAATTACCGTACACTTCCAATGTTCATAGACTCTCACTTTAACCTACAAGCTACAAAAAAAACAGTTACACTTTTATTATTCCAACTGGCTCACTTTGCCAAATCCCCAGATAGAACCTATTTATACACAGAAAGATCCTTCCTTTGGTCCTCTTTCGACCTACCCTCCCCTTTTATACCTATTTGTTTAAAAACCTGTCCCATGGTTCCCAAATTTCCCAATATTTATTACTCTTATTGTGGATGATATGTGTTATTTCTTCCATCTTCCTAGTATCCTCTACTACTTGTTGCCACTCCGCATAACTAGGAGGCGCTGACTCCTTCCAGTGTTTTGGAATTACTGACCTAGCAGCATTAAGCAAATGCAAGGTAAGTGGGTCCCTTAATAAACCATTTTTAACCGTATCCAAGATTAACAGGATCAAGGGAACATCTTCCACCCTCATATTAGTATTCGTTACTTCTTTTATTGCTTTCAAAATATTACCCCAGTAACCGTGCAAATCCTTGCACTTACACCAAATATGAGCATGTGTCCCCCTTTCCATACCACATCTCCAGCATAACTCTGTATGTTCAGGGTACATCCTGTTCAACTTAGCTGGAGTAAGATGCCATCTAGTAACTATTTTGAAATTCATTTCCCTTACTCTAGCCGCTCTCGATGATTTGGCTAGTAATTGGATCTTATTCATTATTACGGGGGAGACCTTGATGTTTAATCCCTTTTCCCATTCCCTACGTGCTGTGTCTTTCCCCAGAGAAATATTTGATAGTAAGAGTTTATATATATTGGAGATTGCTTTGTTAAGGAACTCATTACTTTCCAGTAATTTTTCCCATTTAGTCAGTTCTCTATCCCATTCTTCCTCTTTAAATGTAATTATAGTGTTGCAGTTGACGGTAATTCCATGCATCTCTAGCATGGTTTCCCCATTTCTTTTTAATTTCCTTTAATGGTATTATTTTATTATTTCTCAGAAAATCCTTAATCCTTGTAGGTCTACCCTCTAGTTCTTGCCATTCCTTGAACGCTCCTTGCTCCCAACTGGGTACAAATGAGCTATTATGCACTAAGGGTTGTAGAATATAGGGAGTTCTAGTCAGGTTCATCTTTAATCTGTTAGTATACCATGTCTTAAGTGTAGGAGCTATTAGTGGGTGGGCCTTCACCCTTTCCGATAAGCATTTAGCTTCACCCCAAAGAAGGTTTAATAGTGGTGTCCCGGCCCACTGATGTTCTAACACTACCCAGTAGTAGTTCAATCTTAGTGTGTCCTTTTTGAATGTAAACATTTTTTTGTAGTTGAACAGTTATGTCCAGTAATAGAAGCTTGAAAAAAAACATGGGTTGGTGCTATTGTTGGTCAATTTTGTACATATATATTATAACATATTAAAAACTTGCAAACTAGGTAATAAAATTCTGTAGTTGCTGGATTTGTTTTGTGTTTTTACCATTACTCTGTTATGATGGAACTGGTAAAGCCTGGTCACAGGGGAGAGTCTTTGGAGTAATCAGAGTAGTATCATACTTTTTTTGGTGAAATACACTCAGAAATAGCATTGGCATTTTTATCCTCCATTCCCTCATTATTTCCTCAAAGTTATTGAAGAACATCATTGCTGTTTCTTATGCCTGTTTATTTATCTCCTGATGACTTCCTGCACACTCCTTGCATATGCAAATTAGGATTCGGTTCGGTATTCAGCAGAATCTTTTGTGAAGGATTCAGGGATTTGGCTGATTCCCAAATAGTGGATTCAGTGCATCCCTAGTTCATTTAAAAAACAGTGATGCTTCCAGGTTGTTATATTATAGCCTATGAAACAGATATAAAGGAACCCCAGCTGTAATTGCAGCTGTTAAGGTGGGGCACTGTAAGATTTTCACTATAACTAGATTTCATGGAGATAGACACAGTATAATATAACATTAATAGCATGCTGGGGTCCTCTAGTGACCAAACAGAGGTACAGCAAAATACTTCAAAAAATCCACATCACGCACATGTAGGAGATACACAACAGTTATCACTCAGATTTTTTTTCCCTGTACACACTGACAAACATTTGGAGGAAGCCAGTTGCTAGGCAGGTACCCCCTCCCCTCATAGCTCCTGCCTACCTCCTGGAATGTGTTCGCTCCTCTCAAAGTTAGCGAGTGATGCTGGTGGGGGAGGAATAATTATGGAGAAAAGCTTGTCCTGCTGCTGGATACTTTCTTGGTGCAGGCCGATTGGAAGCCATTAGCCTTAGGCCAGCACTGCCGTTGGTGACATCATGCGCAATGCGCCACAGAGGTGCACTCAAATACAAGTAACTCCTCTTCACTGATGCGGGCCCCATCGGGGGCCCTGGTACAACTGCACCCCCAGCAGTTCCATGGCTCCGCCACTGCACGGATTGTTTTGTTGTTGTTTTTTTTATTTAAAAATGCTAACTAGAATAAAGCGGTGAAGCCACTGTGCATGCGCTTCGTAGCGCATAAGCATGTGATGCTGGCCAACGAAGTCGCCTAGGGTGCCTGGCTGGCTTGACCCACCTCTGATTGTGCTATTGTATAAAAGGAAGAAGCTTTTAGAGCTCACTCTTTCTCTCTCTCTTCTTGGATTCCACCTGAGAAGGAAGGTGGAAGCATCTGTAGCATCAGCTTATATTACAGACCAACCTCATTTTCTGCTGGATAATTACTGACGACCCCTAAGCTTAGCTTCTCAACAGCTGCTCAGAGCCCCCTAAGCATGTGAGTGTCGCAGACACTTTTCAAGATGGTTACCCCTGTGACAAGTTTGAAATCCTGGATCATTGCTGCAATTAACAAGCTGAAATGTTAGAATGGTGCAATAAGTTCAGTATATAAAACATGGCATTTTTAGCCCTATTAATTTTGTTTAGTTCTCCTTTACTCTTGCCATAAACAGGCAGATTTTGCACGGTTATCCAGGGGCACCATAGGTGCAGCAGACGTGTATTTTGGAGTAGAAAGCCTTGGTTATACATTTTGGATTCACCCGAATATCTGTACTTTCCAAAAAAGTTGTGCTCTGTTGCTCGTTAGCACACGCACGGAGGAAGGGTTGAGCGCAATAACTTTTCAGCACTAGAACCATGCGGCTGGGAGGGGGTGCACGCAATGCGAGCGCCCAACGCTGGTATCTGTGGCCATGGAATCCTGCCCTGTATAAAAGCACGAGGCCGAAGGTTACTTCCAGGGCTGCCATCAGGGGGTCACAGAGGGCACAGTTGTCCTGGGCCCACAGGGTTTTGTGTCTGAGGGGGGGGGCGCCATGCTTCACTTACTTGATTAGCTGGGTTGCCCTCCTTTCAGTGTGCTTCCTAGGGTTGCCACCTGTCCGGTTTTGACCCGGACAGCCTGGTATTTTGAAGGGCTGCCCAGGTCAATACTTCCTGCCCGGTTTTCCAAATAAGGAAAACGGGGCGGGATTAGCTTGATTGTCGCCACAATCGGCTAATCGGCGATCGCGGCATCATAGCTCCGCCCCCTGGCAGCACGGGCCCGCCCATCAACGTGACGGGCACGAACCCTGACGTCATGGGCCCGCCCCCTGATGTCATGGGCCCGCCCCCTGCCCGGGTTCAGCCACGGTAAAAAGTGGCAACCCTAGTGCTGCCAGTTTCTTCACAAAATAGGACACAGCTGCTCCGTGCATGGAGCTTTTCTCCTATTCAGATTTCCTGTACCCTCATTGGTCCTTTAAGAATAAGTTACTATAAATCTGCATTGGGATTGGATCCCCTTATCCAATCCCTGTACAGCTTTACTGGGATTTATTCTTAAAGGTCCACGAGGGTACAGATAATCTGAATAGGAGAAAAGCTTCCATGCACTGCTGTGTCCTATTTTGCACAGGTATCACCCAAGGTAGCTCATCCCACTGTAGAGGAAAAGTCTTGCAGGCCCTGCTTGGCCCCCCTTAATGGAGTGAACAGTTTCTAAGTGCCCATAAGGCCCTTCTAGAAACTGTTCAAGGTTATGTGTAACATCTGCTGAGAAGGTTCTTATCACTATTCTGTTATGTTTTGGTTCTCAGTAACAAGGTGCAATAGCTTTGAAGCTCACACATAGTGGTACTCCCTTCATTTTCATATACAGTAACTAGCTAATCACACTGACTTGTACTCCTCCTCACTCCCTATACTCCCTTCCTTACTCCTTTCACATACCATTCCCATGAAGTTCCCCACTAGAGGGTATATAATGTGTGGTTAATCTTTTGTTTCTCAGTTCTGACCTACTTGTGTATCAGAACCCACTCAGCTCGTGTATGTTTATTATATAAATAATAAACTTGGATTAACCCTTTCACCTCAGGTGATCTCTGGTTTTTGGATTATTCCCCAACACTACCAAAGGTGCGCCAATACAGATTAAGGGGCACTTTACTTGCAACAGTTCGGGCATAATCTATCTAATAAAATGTCCATGTGGGCTGCCCTATATAGTACAGAGATCGAGGAGCATTAAAACCCGCCTAAACGAACACAAAAGTAACATACATATTTATAACCTAGAGAAAGGAAAATAAAAAAATTAGGAAACAAGAAAATATATGGCAGAGTTATCTGTTGCAAAACATTTTTATTATTCTAAGCACACTGTAGCCCAGGTGAGATGGACTGTATTGGAACAAGTTAAGCTATCCTGAGGTGACAATATTAGTCAGCAACTTCTTAGGAGGGAGGCAGCATGGATCAAGAGAGTAGATTCTCTTTCACCTCAGGAACTGAACGAAAGTGTTTGCCTAAGATGCTTTTGATAGACGTTATGTTTCTTTTGAATGTTATTTTGTTTTTGAATTATGTATTTATTGCTACATTTTTTCAGATTATGAATTATGAGGACTACTGTTGAAGCCAGAAGATGGGGGTTAATGAATCACATGTTAGTATCACATGGGTTTTGTAACATTGTGTAGTGATCACTAATGTGTGTTGCACCTGAGGAAGGGGTTGGTCCCCAAAAGCTTGTGCTTCTGAATACTTTTGCAAATAAATGTGTTAAAGGAAAACTATACCCCCCCCCCGAACAATGTAGGTCTCTATAAAAAGATATTGCATAAAACAACTCATATGTAAAACCCTGCTTCATGTAAATAAACCATTTTCATAATAATACACTTTTTCAGTAGCATGTGCCATTGGGTCATCCTAAATTGGAAATTGCCATTTTAAAAATAAGGATAGCCTCCTAGGATCCTAGGATTAGGTCACATGAGCCAATTAACAGACAGAGTTGTGTCTTTTGCTTCCACACTTCTTCCTGTTACAGTTAGAGTTGAAATATTTCTGGTCAGGTGATCTCTGAGGCAGCACACAGACCATCACCAAATGGTGGTTCAAGGCAAGAGATGTAATAGGGCAATATTTACTTAAATATATATTGCAGTTTGGTAAGATTCTTTAATATGTCACTTAATTTGATACAAACTATCTAGCAAATTTTTTATAACTTGAGGGGGGCCAGGCCATCAATGTTTTTTTTTCTTTTAAATATTCTCTGGGGCCCCAATTCGTAAGGGGGGGGCAGCCACCAAAAAAAAACTTTTATGGGGGGCCCTGGAGCAAATGTTTTTTTTTTAACAAAAAAATGTTACGGGGAGCTCTGGGACCACAGTTTTTTTTTAACTTATAAGGGGAACCTGATCATCAATAGCTTTTTATAACTTGTTTGTGGGGGGTTACCTTTTTTAGTGTTGATTTCTGTGTGGTCTTTTAACTGTAGTGTGGAGTGGGTGGGATCTTGGGTGGGGCTTAGGGGCCAGGGTGGGCGGTGGCCAGGGGGCTCTGAAAATGTTGTCGTACAGGGCCCCGTGACTTCTAATGGCGGCCCTGGTTACTTCTAATATCCTCATATTTTCCAACAAGGGGTGGTATTTTATTTCAGTTTTAGTGAGTCGTGTCACAGTAGTTACATCACTACTCACCCTTTATAACTGATGACATCACTAGTCACCATTTATAAGAATATAATTTACAATATACTCATATTCATGGCTTTTCTGTATAATATATATATATATATATATATATATATATATATACATATATATATAACTGGCACTGCTGTTAGAATAAATTTGAATATTTAAATGACTTCATCTCACTGTGAGATTTACATTTGTATTTATTAGTACAGGAACATACAATTGACCGTGTACCTGCAAAATAAAAAAAACCTCAGATTTTATTTGAATATATGTATCTACACTGACACACCTCTCCCAACTATCCCATTTTAGAGCGCTTTTGACAGCTCAACCCGCAGTCCCTCATTCGTACTGGAAAGTTCCATTTTTCACTGCACCGAACAGCCAGAAAAAGAAACAAAGTTTCTAACTTAAATGGCTTTTGGCAGAGAGCACAAACAGCCACAGCAGAAGATAAGATACTTATATAACAATTTCTAGATAAGTAATTGTAACAATATAACAGGCCCCTTGAGAAAAGTTAGATTCATAACTTAAAGGGCAATTCACCTTCATTAGCAAAACTGTATAACTGGTAAAAAAAACAAAACACAGAAATATGTCCAAACTCTCAAAACCAGCTAAATTTGGTAAACTTAATTAGGGGTGTGGTCACAAAATAGGCGTGGTCAAAATTTCACTGCGGCAACTTTTTTTCCCCTCTTTTATTTCCAAAATGTTGAGAGGTATGCACTGACTGTCCCCAGTAAAAGAATCTAGGAGGGTGGTGGGGAAGGCGCCTTGTTGTCAGGCCAGCAAAGAATTATACTGAGGCAGCAGCAGGATTATGTTCCCGACAAGCCCCGCCTCCCCGAAGATCGACAACATACGCCCACAGCAGCCGCCGCTCAGCTACTTCCCATCCAGTGCCTTCTCCCGCCCCTTCCGACAGCCTGCTCACGTGATTATCATGGCGATCTGTAGTTTCTTCCTGCAGGGCCGCTGCCGGTACGGAGAGAAGTGTTGGAACGAACACCCGAGAGGCGGCGGCGGCGGCGGCGGCAACAACCGGTACCAGACGCATAACCGATACCAAGAAACTAACCGGTACCAAGAACCGAACCGGTACCAAGAACCGAACCGATACCAAGAACCGAACCGATACCAAGAGCCAGCAGGTACAGTGGTAACTACTTTGTTTTGGTTACGAGTATCGGGCTATTAAGGTTTTATGCGCAACCGAACCCCACAGCAGTTTCCTAATCCATAAAGGTTATTAAAGGAGCAGTAACACCAAAACTATGTGTTGATATGTCAATAGTTCCATTAAAACAGAGGTCCAGCAACATCAGAAAACTTGTTTTAAAGTAATAAAAATATAGTGGAATATTGTGCTGCACTGGTAAAACTGGTGTGTTTGCTTCAGAAACACTACTATTGTTTATATAAATAAGCTGCTGTGTAGCAATGGGGCAGCCATTCAAATAAGGGAAAACCTCGGCATAATGGTGTTATCTGTTATCCACTGTTTAGGCTTAGTCCAGACAGGGAGATTCGGGGGTGATCCGTCGCCTGGCGACTTCTCGCCGCGACTTCTCGCCCCCGAATCTCCCCAAATAGCTCGGCACCGGCGAGGCTTAAAAACGCCGGTGCGTGTTCACACGGAGCGGCGCGATTTTTAAAATCGCTCCAAATTGCCTGGCGAGGCAATTTTGAGCGATTTTTAAAATCGCGCCGCTCCGTGTGAATAAGCGCAGGCGTTTTTAAGCCTAAGCCGGTGCCGAGCTATTCGGGGAGATTCGGGGGCGATCCGTCGCGGCGAGAAGTCGCCAGGCGACGGATCACCCCCGAATCTCCCTGTCTGGACTAAGCCTTAACCTGTGCCATATAGCCTTTTTTCAATTTCTGACATTGCTACACAGCAGCTTGTTTATATGAACTATAGTAATGTTTCTGAAAACACATCAGTTTTAACAGCGCAGGGCATTACTACATAATATTTTCTTTACTTTAAAACACTTTCATTTTTTGGTGTTACTGTTCCTTTAATAGTGTATGTGCCCAGTGTGTTTTACAGGATGATGTATATAGTCACAAACTGCCCCTAAATGTCTTGTAAGCCAAATGTATTTTTCTATATAAATCTTTTGCTTTCTACCACCAAGCAAAACCCTATGGGGCAGATTTACTAAGGGTTGAATTCAAGGGTTAAAAAACCTTCAAATTTGACCATGGGAATTGTATGGAATAAAAATTCTAAGAATTCAAATATCGAATTCGAAGGATTTTACCACAATTCGATTGGTCGAAGGATCGAATAGGAAATATTTGGTCGAACGATAAAATTTGATCTAAAATGAAACCCAATTCAGTAGGTTGAAAATGGCGAACTAGGCAGTCGAATAAAAATTTAAAAGGGAAGTTATTCGGCTGTCGAATATTCAAATAGATTTTTATTTGAATCATTCGATTAGATTGAATTTTCAAAATTCATGTTGGTCAGAAGATGTTCTGGCCAAACATTGAACGACCGCAATCGTATGAAATTTATGTCCCGGAAGCAGGAGTGACGGTCACCCATAGATATCGTCAGGCAATACAAGCCTTATCCAACAGAAATTTTCTAATCGACTAAAGGCCCCCCATACACAGACCGAGTCGGCAGCTTATAGGCCGTGGGTGGGGCCATCCAATGGGCTTCCCTGATCGATATCTGCCCGAAAGTCGGCCAGATCTCGTTCGGGCACGGGCACATCTCTGCGTGTATGCGGCCCTGTGATCCGACTGCCTGTATCGCCTCTATTATGATCCGATCGTTGGGCCCTAGGGCCAGCGATCGGATCAGCCCAATATCGGCCACCTCAATGTGGGCATATTGGGGCGTGATCGCCAAACGAGCGGATCTCCCTGTCTATGGCCACCTTTAAAGACATGGTAAGAAAATTATTGCGACTATTATTCTAATCCCACAGACGGTCCGGGAATCATACAAAACTTTGATTGTTACGATTATATCTGTGTGTCTATGGCCAGCTTTACCTCCTCTCATATGTCCCAGTTAGTTGGCAAATGCGCTATAGACATTATACCATCCCCAAAATACTTTTATTTCTAACCTACTCTTACATCATCATTTAAGGTAATGCTAGGAGCACCTGGGGTGCATCATCGCAGAGATATGTACAACCATCCAACTTTTCCAAATCCACTGTGTGGATCAATAGGGACAATGAAAAGCCTTCATCTGGATCATTTTCTGGATTTGGCAGCAGAAATGTTAAATCGACAGCAGCCACTGCACTCCCTTCCTCTCAGAATCGCTTTGCTGCTTTAAGCTCACAAGACAATTCCAGAGATGGTCCGACAGACAAAGGAAATATTCTGTAAGTCTTTTTATTTTGATTGATGGTGGTGGCTTTTTGCTGAGATCACCAAATGAGCAGATCACCAATCTTTTGCATTGGATGATCCTAATATGGTCCAATGTAGACCTGTTTTGGTCAGCTACATATCTGGTAGGCCTTCAGGAGGACCACAGGCCCCATACATGGTCTTGTAAGATACTGACTTTGTCTGGTAGTGGCTGAGTTAGCCGCTTATATTAGCCCAGGTATTGCCACCTTTATCTCCAACACTGTGCTGGCAAAGGGTTTTCATTAAAAAGCTGTAGTCTTTACACTTATTTTTGGGTTAGTATAACTGTTAATAATTAACATCCCTTGTGTTTGAATAGGAATCTGCCTATGTTGCTACTCGCTTGGCAGTGGCAACATAGATGCTTGCTATTATTACGTCAGGTTTTAGCTAATATCTGTATCCTTGTTTATCTCTATGGCAGTGCCCTATATAACTTTTAAGTTCAAAGCCAGACGTGTGTTTTTCTCGTGGAACATGAGCAACTTGAGAACATGTGACCAGAAATAAGAGCAGCAACTAAGAATATACAAACAAAACTTTTCTTCAGAATATCATTTAATGTAAATGGGGCATTCTACCTCAGTGCTGTCCAACAGTTCCCATACAGTAAACAAATTTAAGTGCTGCAAATGTCTGGCCCAGATAATAATGTAAAAATAAAAAAGAATTTACAGAACTGTGGAGGACTACATATCACACCAGCCCTGTTGCTGGCTTACTTATCTTAAAAACAACAGGGATCCTCTTTGATCTCACAATTGCACCACCATGTTCATGAGGGTACAGGGAATATGTTAAACAGTGTTGATCAATCACTACCCTGTAGGGGGTTGGAGGCTGGGGTTATTGTAATAATTCCAAACTGTTGACTGGTAAGAGGTATGTAAACAGAAAAATTGCTGGTTGTAATCCCCACCCACCTATAGCCTGGCATGGGAATAATAATACAGAATTGATCACTCTTGTGTCTATCACCCCCCCCCCACAAGGCCTTAATAAAACTTGGTACTAGAGCTCATGTTTAATCAGTCTTGAAAAATCTAGTCCATGTCTTTCTGATAGGACTACATTGATTTTGAAGGGCTGCATTGCTCAGCTGCTGGGTTGTATACAGTCTACCTACTGGCAGTTACCAAAAACACTTCCTTTTCAGAGAAATAGAATATTACAGTGTCAGGTCTCTCATGCATGAGTTTCCCGGATTACTGCTACATTCAATAAATATTACCGGTCTATGTCTCCCTTTAGAGATGACATAATGAAGGATATGGAGATCTGGGAATCTTCAGGACAATGGATGTTTTCTGTTTACTCCATGTTGAAAGAGAAGAAAAATATCTCAGGTAATTTTATCCCTTAATAAGAATAACATTTGCATGAGATTGGTTACACAAGCTAGTACAGATTTATCATGGGCAACTAATCTCCTGATGTGCTATCAGCCTAAAGGTAAATCTGCTATGCAGTCTGTTGCCTGCATATAACACCTGTCCCATCATGTGATTCCCCCAATGGAAATCGAGTATACTCTAGAGCAGCCATGTCTCATTGAACGGTTGCTATGATCAAAATGCCTTGGCCACAGGCACAGTTCACACAACTGCATGGCATTCTTCAGTTATATAAAAGTTGTGTTATAAAGTATTGTAGTTTCTCAACTGGACACTTACAAGAAAAAAGCTTGAGTGTATCTGCGCATGTGCTGACTATGATATTCCACAGGATACAGGTGAGGTGAGACCATTTACTCTGAGAGGTGAATCCTGCAGTAACAGGACTACTCTTGGATACCATTATGGGCAGTGAATGTGGATTCTCCATTTTTCCTCTTTCTCCAGGATTTACAGACTTCTCCCCAGAAGAGCTACGTCTTGAATTCTATGCTTGCCAGGCTGAAGGAAATCCTCTGAAATATGTAAGTTAATGTATAGTTCATTCTGCTAAATCCACAGAATTTTTATTGTAGTTACTTGCCCCAGGAATATGTATTATATTATGTATATTTATAGTTTTTGAATTATGTGCCTTTCTGACTCTTTCCAGGTTTCAGATGGGGGTCACTGTCCACGGTAGTCCATAAGCTGTTTCTCTGTGTGGCTATTCAGGCCCTCTCCTATTCTTCTTCCAGTTTTGCAGTCAGACCAGTGCCTGGTTGCTAGGGTAATTAGCACCCTAACAACCAGGTAGCTGCTGAAATTTCAAGCTGAAGAGCAGTGGATCAAATAGCTAAATAATAAAACACACAAAATTAAAGACCAATAAGAAATGAAGATTGATTGAAAATAGTATTAGAATATCACTTAAAGTTAATGTAAAGGTGAACAACCCCTTTAACCAGTTTTGGCAAATTGCGAGTAGTAAGGGAATTCTGTGGCATTTTTACTCGTTTTCTGTGACATATCGTGGTCCTTATTTTTTAAGTTATCATAGCCAGATTTAGCACAATGTTATTGAATTTTTTGATGTTGTCCTAATGTTCGTCTGTTCTCACCATCTCTTCATTCCAGGTCTCAACATGCCCAGTTGCTGCTCCCCACTGTGCTCCTTTATGGCCATTTGTGGGTTTTAATATTGCCCTTTTTTCTGTTGTGTTATCTGCTCATTTTGTACTGCAAGTTTGCACACAACATACAAATAATTACATTTAATTGTAACCATGCCCTCTTTTCTAGATTAATGCCGTCCAGCAACTTGGAAGCAAATGGAAACAACGAATACTTGAACTAAAAAACCCAAATCCATCTGTAAAAACAGCTCTGGTGAGTCTCACTAATAACATTTTCTTAGGTGTTTTGAAGAGTTCTCATCTGTTTAATCTGTGCTCTCTCTAAGGGAAAAATACACTGGTGCTTAACAGAAGCCCAGACTAACTTTTGATGAATTCATTTATTTAATTTCCAAATACACGAGAGTCTTAGCCATGATTTAGCTTAGTCATATGCCTTCCCCTATTAGCATGTAGAAGCATATTGTCCCTTTCATTGCAATAAATATTAAACCTTGTAATCCAAGTAACTGCTGAACTAGAGCTCGTCTCACCTCCAATTTCCTTTTTGTATCTCTGTCATTCCATGACCAGCGACTGCTTAAACTTAATGTTAAATGATCAGAGAATCAGTGTATCCCAGAAATCTAGTATGTATTTATTTACATATACATTACCCAGAAAGTAGTGAATTAGGGGAAGGCCATCTTCCATAGACTCAAATACCTTTTAGAAATGATGTCCTTTTTCCGTATAATAATAAAACCGTACCTTGCACTTGATCCAGACTCAAATATAGTTATTCCTTATTGGAAGCAAAATCAGCCTATTGGGTTTATTTAACATTTAAATGATTGGCTAATAGGCACGAATTATGGAAAGCTCTGTTATCTGGAAAACCCCAGGTCCGGAGCATTCTGGATAACCGATCCCATACCTGAATTGTTGCTTCTGATTTCTTAAATGTTCTGTTTATTATTACCATTAGAGGGCAACACAAGACTAGTCACACAAAGTATTGTAATTGTAATATAATAATATTTCTTAACCTCTTGTTGGCTAGAACAGTGAATTAAAGAAAACAAAAAACACAGCTGTAACTTTAGTACTATAAAAGATTCTCATCCGCACCATTTCAAAATGGATATATCCCCCACCGATACAAAAGGTGAAGATCTTGGCCGCCAGATTGAGATGCATTTCTTTCCAAAGTATGCCGATAAACAATTCTTGCAAACCTTTTAATGTTGAGCTTTCAAGGGTACTTCAAGGGTAGAGAAGTACATTCTGAGCTCTATGAAATGCATCACGGAACCACAAAGTCTACATACCTTTCTTTATACTGCTTCACACCCTTTATATATTGTTTTAGCCACAATAAATGTATACCCTTTTTTCTCTCTAAGGGACGTACAAGTGAGAAAATGCTAGCTTATAATGTTTCATCTGTGTTTGTCCCTGTGTGTAACACTGGATTTAGTCTAACAATATTATATTTTGCAGTTGAATGAACTGAACAGTCCATCGCCTGATATAACTCCTGCTTATAGTGGACAGCAAAATTCTGCCTTTGGTGCTTTAAGTAAGTTAACATGATGGTAACTGCTCCTGCCATCTTTTTGTATTGGGTGTAGGCAGGGCCCCTTCTTTGCCCCAAAGAATAAGAATGAAAAAAGGCAACAGAACTCAGACATTAGTCAAAAACCTATGTAGTTGTGCCAGTGTACTAGTCCAGACCTTGCTGGGGTTTATGTACACTACTTAAGCACCAGCTTATTTGGTATTTCATGCAATGCTTGAAGTGTTTGTTAGATTTTTCCTGGCATTTTGTTTTCATGTCTGTTTAGTTTTTATACCTAAGTGTTTTGGTTTGAAGTTCTAAAATATGGTCATTATGGTTATGGCTCTTTTCCTTTTTGCAGGTTTTAGTTATTAGTAATTAGTTACTTCTGTAGTGGCAGGCTGTAATGTAAGTTGTTTGGAAATGAATATTTTGAGAATTTACATTGACATCACAGTTTATTTTCTCCTATAAACAATAAAAAGTATCTCACTTATATAACCACTTGGTTAATAAAGATATCAATCACTTTAGAGGGAGAAATACCAGTTGGATGCAACCTGTCTGAGTCACTTAAGGCAATGGTGCATGATTTTCTGGCCCCTCCATAGACTTATCACAGTAGTTGCCCTTATTTGAAGGCTCAGAGAGATTACAATGGGTGGCCTGGCCGAACCGAATCCTAATTTGCATATGCAAATTAGGGCCAGGGAGGGAAATCACATGACTTTTTGGCACAAAATAAGGAAGTAAAAAATGTTTTCCCCTTCTGACCCAATGCACCCATAATTTGCAAATTAGGGTACGGATTTGATTCGGTATTCGGCCAAATCTTTCATTTATGTGTGCAAATAAGTGGCAAAGGGGCTGTAAAAGCTTTTCATTAAGGACACCCCTGTGTGTAAATTGTTTTTTTTTTTTAACTTAAACGTTCCTTTTTTTTTTTATTATTAAAGGCAGCCTTTTGTGCATGTTACAACAAAAAAAGTGTTTTGTTTTGAAGTTCTAAAATATGGTCATTATGGTTATGGCTCTTTTCCTTTTTGCAGGTTTTCCTACAAGCAACACAGCCCCAACAGCAGCCACGTTCAGCTTTAAGGCAGACACAGCACCCGCTACTAAACCTGCTGTACCAAATTCATTAGCTGGATCAGATTTTTCTGCATTTGGAAACAAACCCGCCACTGCACCAAGTTTTGGAAGTGGAGTGGCAACAGCTGCAGCTTCCTTTAGTTTTGCTCCATCATCAATATCTGGCTTTGGCTCCACACCATCCAATTCAGGCTTTGGGACTACTTCAAATGCAGCTGGTTTTCAGGGGACAGCTAATAGTGGTGCAGCTCCTGCTTTTGGTGTGGCTTCCAGCACTACACCTGGCTTTGGGGGAGGTTTCAGCACAACAGTAAACACAGAATCTAAGACTTCTAGCATTCGTGATCTTTTTAGTGCTGGGACTGCGGGCCCCGTACCTACTACCTCATTATTTGGCCAAGCTACTGGGTTCTTAAGTACAACTGCAAGTTCAACATCACTGGACTCGCAGCCTTTCAGGTCATCAACTTCAACTACTGCAGCATCTGGTTCTTTTACATCTAATGATACAAGCAATGCTTTGTTTACACCACGGAATGAACTTTCTGTAGAAGAACTTGCACAGTTTGAAGCCAAGAAATTTACATTGGGAAAGACTCCTATGAAACCACCATCAGCTGATCTTCTAAAAGTTATATAAGACATGCATTGGTCTTTCTATATTCCTGTTGGCTTTTTCTGCACAAAACTGCTTATTGTAGAATACAACCCTGGAATGTTATTTTTTTAAAGTGATGTTTATTCAGAATAATATTGCATATATTTGTTTTACTGCCATTTAAATATATGTTTAAATAAAGGTTTGCCTTTATTAAATAGCAGTTTTTGCTGTTTTTCTATAGCCTCTCACTTATGGCTGTCGGAGGTTTTATCATGGATTTTTCATTCTGAAGTGTTTTGTTTATCTTGCAGGTTCCCACACAAAGCAGGTAGCAGGTATAGTATTTAGGGCTAGTCCAGACGAGAAAATTCGGGGAGAGTCCTGGTGACTAATCTCAACGAACCGCTTCCCCCTGCCTTCCAGGTGCTTAATGAAGAATCGTCTGCGCCTATTCACACGCAGTGTTGTGCTTTCCCGAAATCGCTCGAAATTGCCTACGGAGGCAACTTCGATCGACTTCAGAAAACACAGCGCCGTGTGTGAATAGGCGCAGGCGATTATTAATTAAGCAGCTGGAAGGCAGGGGGAAGCGGTTCGGAGAGATTAGTCACCCCAAAGAAGAGGCGATTAGTCGCCAGGCTACAAATCTCCACTAATCTTCCCGTCTGGCCTAACCCTTAGTTACTTCTGTAGTGGCAGGCTGTAATGTAAGTTGTTTGAAAATTAATATTTTGAGAATTCACATTGACATTACAGTTTATTTTCTCCTATAAACAATAAAAAGTATCTCACTTATATAACCACTTGGTTAATAAAGATATCAATCACTTTAGAGGGAGAAATACCAGTTGGATGCAACCTGTCTCTTCACCAGTCACTTAAGGCAATGGTGCATGATTTTCTGGCCCCTCCATAGACTTATCACAGTAGTTTCCCTTATTTGAAGGCTCAGAGAGATTACAATGGGTGGAAATAGATTCTGCCTGGCCGAACCGAATCCTAATTTGCATATGCAAATTAGGGCCAGGGAGGGAAATCACATGACTTTTTGGCACAAAATAAGGAAGTAAAAAATGTTTTCCCCTTCTGACCCAATGCACCCATAATTTGCAAATTAGGGTACGGATTTGATTCGGTATTCGGCCAAATCTTTCATTTATGTGTGCAAATAAATCTGCCGTGTGGCAAAGGGGCTGTAAAAGCTTTTCATTAAAGGGGTTGTTCACTTTTGAGTTAACTTTTAGTATAATGTAGAGACTGATATTCTAAGATAATTTGCAATTGGCTTTCATTTTTTTATTATTTGTGGTTTTTGAGTTATTTGGCTTTTTATTCAGCAACTCTCTAGTTTGCAGTGTCAGCAATTTGGTTTCTAGGGTACAAATTACCCTAGCAATCCTGCATTGATTTGAATAAGAGACTGAAATATGAATAGGAGAGGGACTGAATAGAATAAGTAATAAAAAGTGGCAATAATAATACATTTGTAGCCTTACAGAGCATTTGTTTTTAGATGGTGTCAGTGACCCCCATTTGAAAGCTGCAAAGAAACATTGCAAATCATTAAAGGGAAACTGTCACGGGAAAACATTTTTTTTTTAAATGCATCAGTTAATAGTGCTGCTCCAATAGACTTCTGCACTGAAATCCATTTCTCAAATAAGCAAACAGATTTTTTTTATATTCAGTTTTTAAATCTGACATGGGGCTAGACATTTTGTCAATTTCCCAGCTGCCCCAGTCATGTGACTTGTGCCAGCACTTTAGGAGGGAACTGCTTTCTGGCAGGCTGTTGTTTTTCTTTCTCAATGTAACTGAATAGTACGCAGTGGGACATGGGTTTTACTATTGAGTGCTGTTCTTAGATCTACCAGGCAGCTGTTATCTTGTGTTAGGGAGCGGTTATCTGTTTACCTTCCCATTGTTCTGTTGTTAGGCTGCTGGGTGGGGGAAAGGGAGGGGTGATTTCACTTCAACTTGCAGTACAGCAGTAAAGACTGATTGAAGTTTATCAGAGCACAAGTCACATGACTTGGGGCAGCTGGGAAATTGACAATATGTCTAGCCCCTTGTCAGATTTCAAAATGAAATATAAAAAAATCTGTTTGCTCTTTTGAGAAATGGATTTCAATGCAGAATTCTTCTGGAACAGCACTATTAACTGATACATTTTGAAAATGTTTTTTTCCCATGACAGGATCCCTTTAAAAAACTATGAAAAATAAATAATGAAGACCAATTGAAAAGTTTCGTAGAATTGGCCCTTCTACAACATACTAAAAGTTCATTTGAAGGTGAACCACCCCTTTAAGGACACCCCTGTGTGTAGATTGTTTTTTTTTTTTTAACTTAATGTTCCTTTTTTATTATTATTAAAGGCAGCCTTTTGTGCATGGTACAACAAAAAAGTTTGTGCCTGAATAAAACATTTTGCAATGCTACTAAATTGGTATGATTTACTTTATCTGACATCTGGGCTCCAAATCATATGATGATCTGACTGGTGTCTTGATCATGCGCTTGTTAATATTATTGAATTACTGCTAATTGGACACAACATGCATACATTGGCAAGATCTTCCTATTTATACAATTTTCCAGGAGAAGAATATACAGAGGGGAAAACAGAACAGTGAACTTCATGTTCCTGTTACATGTATGTACACCGCACATGTGTAGCAAAATGCCATTGTTAAGTTGTACAAATATGGGACTGATATAGGGAAGAGAATCAACCAATTCAACAGCAATTAAAAAAATAAAAGGGCTGACAGTCTATTTAGACTCCCTAGTGATTTAACAATTTATACATACATTCTTGGGTAACCATTCTTATTATTCACCCCAACTAGATCTAGATATAGTTGACTAAAAAAAAGAAACTCAAACACAGATATATGTAATACTGGTCTTAGAGCTTTCTTTCTTTTATATGTATTTTAAGTTTTATTATACAGGTAGGGAATTTGTTATCCTGAAACCCGTCATCCAGAAAGTTCCGAATTATGGAATGCCTGTCTTCCATAGACTTCATTTTATCCAAATAATCCAAATTTTTAAATATAATTTCCTTTTTCTCTGTAGTAATAAAACAGTAGCTTGTACTTGATCCAAACTATGATATAATTAATCCTTATTGGAAGC
>CM044441.1:37885065-37906636 GCA_024363595.1 Xenopus borealis
TGTAGAGATTTGTATCCACAGACCCAGTGCAGTCTGTATATTCTGATTATCAATCAGTCTGGCTGTATTGGCTTCCATGGCAGATATTATTTGACTTGTGCTGTTTTGATCATTTATGACGATCCCTAAGCCCAGATCACACTGAGCATGTGCGCAGTCTTAGTCTTGCAAAGATGTATAACAAAGGTGCAAGATGGTGACCTCCTGTGGCCAACTTTGAAAGCATAAATCATTTGTTTAATTGGGCTTCTGGTGCAGTAAGTTCATGTTTATGTTTAGTATACAAAATACAGCATTTCCAACATTAGACTTTGGTTTCCCTTTAAATACCTGCAGCCAACTGCTGAGAGTTGCCTTCTCCATGTAAGCCCATGTGGCTCTAGCCTTGTTCTGCTGCTTAAATAGTCTGGTTAACTGATAGGGGCAATATACCATTGTTAAATATAAGTTCTGCGAATCAGACTGCACAATACACTCTTTGCTTATAGCTTTAACAAAGAGAAATCTTTGGGGTACTAGTAGGTATAGGAACCAGGTAGGATACTGTCTTCTAAGCACTCTAATTATATATCTATAATTGTCTGATGTCCAAAGTTGAGGGGGTCCTTACATTGATTTTGCTGTGGGACTAGTATCTTCTGGTTACAACACTGTGGTTAGGGCTGGCATGGCAATATACATTTAAAGGTGCTAAGGGGCAAATTCACTAAAGCGCGAAACATCTAACGCTAGTGCTAATTCGCCAGCGTGACATCAATTCGCAACTTCACAAATTCACTAACACGGACTCTGGCGAATTTTCGCTAGCGAAGTAGATAGACTTGCACAACTTCGCACCCTTATGCCAGACGAAGTTGGGCATTGACGTAGGGACGTAACTACGCTAATTCACTAAGGTAAAAATGTTTGTGAACATTACCTCTTGCGCTAGACTTTACTTCACCAGGTCAGACCTAACGAAGTTCAATACTATAGATAGGAGTTTGAAACGCTGGCGTCTTTTTCCCTTTCATAGGATGATAGTCTGAAAAAGAGCGAAAATTGTTTTGGGGTTACCTACATTTCCTAACATATGGCAACACAACTATACAGGGGGCACATGTAGGGCAATAGGACAACTTTATATAATTTATTAAAGGTTTCCTGGGCTTGTGTAGTGGAATGTAGTGGCTGTAACATATACTTCTATTATACGCTTAAGTTCCCGCTGTATGCAAATTAGGCATCACTAGCATAAATGCACTTTGCCTGCCGAACTAACGGTAGCGGTACTTCGCTAACATTCCCCGCCCTGAGTGCAAATTCGCATCTTAGTGAATTTGCGTAGTGCTGGTGAAAATTTGCATGGCGAAGTGCGGCGAACGTTAGCGAAGCCAACGCTAGCAAATTTTCTCCGCTTAGTGAATTTGCCCCTGAGTTTATATGGATTAAACAGGCTTTAGTTTCCTTTAACCATCACCCACAAATTTCAGATAGATCACTATGAGACATACATAGATACATATAATAGAGCAGGGATCCCCAACCTTCTGAACCCGTGAGCAACATTCAGGAGAAAAAGGAGTTGGGGAGCAACACTAGCATGAAAAATGTTCTTTGGGAGCCAAATAAGTGCTCTGATTGGCCATTTGGTAGCCCCTATGTGGATTGTCCACCTACATTGAGGCTCTGTTTGGCAGTACACCTGGTTTTTATACAACCAAAAATTGCCTCCAAGCCTGAAATTCAAAAATAAGCTACTGCTTTGAGGCCACTGGGAGCAACATCCATGTGGTTGGAGAGCAACATGTTGCTCACGAGCTACTGGTTAGGGATCACTGTAATAGAGCATACCTTGAAGGCAGAAGAATGTCTGGTTTATATCCTACATGTTCCTGAAACCCAATCTTCAAGGTTAATTATCTAAAGATCTTGGTTGAACGTTTTTTGTGACCTAGATCTCCTTGGAACTAAGGTTGAAAGGATAATCCAGTGATATTTTCATACATTTGTGACCTTGTTATGATCCAAGTGGGCCCTGAACATATGCTGGGTCTCAAAAAAGGCTTGAACTGGAAAAGTCAGAAAACTTCACTTCTAGATTGTATTTATACATGTAGAGGCACAGTTATCAAGGGTTGAAATTCGAATCCATGTGAATTTTTTAAATCTCATAAATTCGAATTTGATCAAACTCGATTTGAGTTTTTCCTCTGAAATAAACTTGAATGTCTCTCTTCCATTGGCTTAAACAGAAATTTGGCAGGTTTTAGTTGGTGACTAGTCCAATTTGAATTCTAGATAAAACTTGAAAAAAGCCCTGGTCAAATTTGACATTTTGACAATAAAAAATTAGAAACCTTGACCCGTGATACATTTTTTTTTTATATCAGTTGACCTTATTTCTTGCTACAAAGCCAATCAGCTAAAGATTAATATAGAGACGATAAAGGTTTTGGGCTTACAATGATGGCTTTCCAGGAGTTCTACCAGTTCTATACATGTTTTGAAAACATCTCAGCAACATATTTTTATCAGATTTATCTGTGCAAGAAATATAGATATGAGTTTATTATATAGATGGTTTTAAAAGGACATACACTGAATCCTGTTGTCTCAATGTCTGGTGGTGTGGGGGTGCATTGTAAATATGATACTGCTTTATCATGTTTATAATACACCACCAGATAATTAGATACTATTGTTTGGTGTATGGTACTGCATGGACCCCCTTAAGGTTGAAGATGATGCCTATGGTCTCTCCTTCTCCTTGTTGCACTGGTTCACAGTGTGATGGCAGTAATAAGTATCCAAATTCCCACCCTTAGGGGCCCTCTAATCCTTTCCAACTATGATGGCCTTTAGCACCTTGTTTACTATATGGAGTAAAACCAGGGTTGACTTTGTTCAAGCGTAAACAGACCATGAGTTTTACAGGCAGATAGAATAGGTGAGTTCTGTTATTTTAAAGCAGCCATTTCCCTGCTTTTGCTGAAAAATAATAATAAGTGAAGCAATATGGCAGTTCTCACTTAGCCTTCCTACTTTGAAACAGGGTATATAATCCCTAAAATGACAGAAACACTCACTATCCGGGAAATGTATATCCCGGATAATCGGGATAATGGATTCAATAATTATAGTATCATAATGTGACCCATTAGTTTTTAAGCCCGAAAATCAGCCCTATAAACCAACAAACAGTTTTGTTTATAGAAATGTGGCTGCAAGAGCTAGACACTTCCCTTTCTGGCATTAAATCATGGGAACAAATGGATTTGCTAACATGCACACTGTGGTTTCATGGAAACCTCAAACACAAGAGAAGCTTCGGTATTTCTTGCACTGAATGCAAGCATATCAACATAAAATATAGCATGTGAAACCCCCCACTCATTACTTGCCACAAGGGCTGGATTCTGACAATAAAATCAACAATGTGCGTAGGTATTTTTGAAACATCTAACAATAAATCTGAGGCCTCCATTTGATCCCATACAGGGGCAGATTTAATCTGTTGGTTTAGGCCCTTTATAATTATTTAGCAGTTTATCTGGCGATGTATGAGGACCTACGATGGGGACCAGTTATTGGGCCAATAATTGGGCAGGTTTGATTTTCCCTTCGATCTGAGATCACATTAACCTGTTGATTCAGTTGTTACAGCATTTCAGCACTAGGGGCAGTGTCGGACTGGGATGCCAGTGGCCCACCAGAAAACCTTAGAGCAGAAAACTTTAGACCGTGGACCCACTTTCCAAACTATTATTCCTCCTCTACTCACTCAACCTCTTTTTTCTCCAAGTCTTTTATATCTATTTACTATACTCTATCCTTCCATTATTAAGCCTCTTTTTTACCATAAAGAAATAGGGAATGACTGTGAAATAGGCCATATAGTTAGAAGCAAAGGGGCCCACTGACATCTGGGCCCACCAGGTGGTGGGCCAGTCCGACACTGACAAGGGGGGTGTCACATATATGCTTTTCCTAGAATTTGAGCCCTATTATATTTGCTTTTTTCATGTGTGTGTCTCCAGGGAATAAATAAAATTACAGCCAGAGTCCTAGAGTGACTACAAGGAATTTAATAGATCAGGGATTCTTAGGGGAAGTTTATCAAGGGTCAAATTGAATATTAAAATTAAAAATTTGTAATTTTTTTTATGGTCAAGACTCTCAAATTCAACTAGGGAGTTGTGGTGTTTGTGCAAGGTACCTATAGGTCTCACTGTACACAAGAGTACACTGTGCATACGCAGTACTTTCTATACTGCTTAAAAGAGTTAGAATTCAAGTTACTGTTGAAGTGTAATGGCTGCTTGAACCTGCTAATAAAGCACTGTTATACTCATCCTTGGTTACCAAAACATTACAAATTGGCAATGAGATGTCTCTTCTACCTCTGCAGCAGCCTGCATCTTTTCTCCCAAACCCTGGTGAGCCTTCCATACCTTTTACTGCTTGGATCCGTATGTTTGAAAATTACATTATTGCTGCTGACCAAGGGGAGATTTCTGCTGCTAGAAAGCATGCTTTACTTATTCACTGCCTGGGAGCAGAGGGACAGTGTATATTCTATACATTAGCATTACCTGATGAGACTTATGAAACTGCTCTTACTGCTATAAAAAACTGAGAGATATAAATTTCGCCAACATGGACAACATAATGGTGAATCCACAGAACATTTTGTAGCAGCTTTAAGAGAGCTGGTTGTTACCTGTGAGTTTGGGAATCAGATGAAATGTTAAGACACCGAATAGTGGAAAAATAAACTCACCTCACATTAGAGAGAGAGACTGCTCCTAGAGCAGGATTTAACCCTTGCAAAGGTTATTACAGTTGCTAGCCAAATTGAAACAGCAGTGGCTAAAACTCTCAATCAGGGAACTGCTGGGAATGTACAGACTGTGAATCCAGCACTGGGGCCTAATAATGCACAGTCACAGACACAATACAGTGCTGAGGAAAGGGATTCACCTACAATGCAAAACCGTGCTCCAAATACAAATAATAAATACTGCTTCCACTGTGGTTCAACACAACACATTGCAATTTATGCTACATGTCCTACAAAAGGTGTACAGTGCCGCAAATGCAAAAAATTTGGAAATTTTTGTAAGATCTGCCATAGTTCTGCTAAAGATGTTCATTAGGAAAGCAGAGACCTCACTGCATTTATCACCCATGATGGTTTGTTTCGGTTCAAGCGTGTACCTGGCTTCAGAACCAAGTTGTTTTCAAAGACTGATGTCTTCTATAGTGATGGGCGAATTTATTCGCCAGAGGCGAATTCCCGCGATTCGCCGCAGGCGAATAAATTCATGAAACGCCAGCGAAAATTCGCCAAAAAAAAATCGTCAAAAAAACGAGTCACGCGTCGTTTTTGACGCGGCGAAAACGACGTGACGCATCAAAAACGTGACTCGTTTCGATAATTTTTTCGCTGGAAATTCGCTAATTTTTCAGCGAAGCGAAACGGGGGAGATTTTCCCATCACTAGTCTTCTATACTCCATGACATACCTGGTGTACAATGCTACTTGGATGATATAACTGTCTACGCTCCAACTATGGATCTTCATGACAAGTACCTAGAAAAGGTTCTGAAATGCATTGATTCTGCAGGACTAGGGTTGCCACCTTTCCTAGAAAAAAATACTGGCCTTCCTATAAAAATTTTTTTTACCCTATTAATAACATTGGGATCAACCATAATTTTTACCGGCCAGGCGGGTAATATACCACCCAGGTTGCAACCCCATGCAGGACTAAAACTGAACCTTTCCAAATGCCACTTCAGACAAAATCAGCTGTCATTTCTGGGTCATATACTTTCACAAGAGGGATTACTGCCTGACCCTGATCATGTCAACATGGATACACAAGCACCTGCTCCATCTGATTTTTAGACCTTATGAGCTTTCTTAGGTCTTACTTCATGGTTTTCTAAGTTTATTCCCAAGTATGCTTCAGTTGTGGAGCCAGTTATATTATCCAAGAAGCACTACTATGTGCTTCTGATACACTTGATGAGGACATAGAAGTTGTTGCATTGACTGATTTACTATCATCTACACTTACAGCTTCTGATTTTAAATAAGCTTGCCTCACATGTCCAATTCAAGTAAAACTACGGGATATCTTACAAAACAAATGGCCAAATGCTAAGAAGAAACACAGTCCTGATCTTCAACCTTACTAAAGGAATAGACACAAACTGTCCTTAGTAAATGGCTATGTCGTCCGTGGAGCTCACTGCTTACTGGTACCAGAGACCTTGAGAGAAAAGCTCATACAAGTTTCACATTAGAGTCATCAAGGAATTGTACGTACAAAACAAAGACTATGAGAGCTATACTGGTGGCCAGCAATGGATGTTGATGTGGTAACTGCCATTAATTCTTGTGTTACTTGTCAGAAACATGCCAAAACATCTATCAAACATACACCACCACTTCAGCCTGAACCATTCCCTGATTCAGCATGGGAAAAACTTGCTATTGATATTGTGGGTCCTTTTGCAGACGCTCCTATAGACTGCAGATTTGCTATAACTCTGATAGACTATTGCAGTAAATGGCCTGAAATTGCATTTGTTTCTCATGTAACATCAACTACAGTAATAACATTTCTGTCTACAGTTTTCAGCAGAGAAGGAAATACAAAGGAGTTAATATCAGACAACGGACCACAGTTTGTCTCATCTGAGTTTGAATTCTTTATGAGAGAGAGGAATATTGTGCATAGGAAATCTTCAGTGTATTACCCACAAACAAATTGAGCGATTCAACCAAAGTATGAAAGAAGCACTACAGACAGCAAACCATGCTGGGAAATCTTGGAAAGTATTTACAACAGAGTTCCTACATAACTACAGAGCAACATGCCATGCAACAACCCAAGTATCTCCAGCTGAATTATTACATGGCAGACAGACATGCACTAAGTTATATGTTGCAGACATCACACTTCCACAAAATCATCTACTGCTGACATTGTCAAATGTCAACAAGCCATATGCAAGGCTTATACTGAAAGAAATCGTGGTGCAAGAGAAGTACACTTTCAGCCTGGATCTTTAGTCAGAATTAAGAAACCAGGAATACTGAAACAAGGACAATCTAAATTAACTACACCACTTAAAGTGAGACGCCAGTGAGGACCATACACATATGAACTGATGAATCTGTTGGACACATATGGAATGCAAGTCGTCTTGATCCTTCTAGGTATGACTTTGGAGACATTCCAAGTGATAATAATATTGCTTTAAGATGCATACAGTTTTATGGTTTCAGTTTATTACATTTACCCAAATGCTTAGAGTTCAGGTTACTGTTGAAGTATAATGGCTGCAGGAACCTGCTTATAAAGCACTGTTATACTCTGCTCATCCTCGGCTACCAAAACATAACAGTAGTTATCCAAATAATATTCAAGTTTTTTAAAAAAAATTAGAAGTTGATTTTTGAGATTTATCATACTCTTGCCCTTTAAGAATTCAAATTCAACTAATCACCACCATTGGTCCAGGCATCAGTTTGGAGATGTTTACAGCCTTAAAGAGATTCAAGTGTGATTGAATTCAATTCGAGTTTTTGAGTTGTTTCAATTTGTCCGAGTTGGAAGAATGAGATTTTATTAATAAATGCCTATTAGTCGAATGTCGAATTTATGGGAGTTGACCCTTGATAAATGTGCCTCCCCATCTACAGGTGCTCATCGAGCATATAGTAGCTCTCCATAGGTAACATGTCCTCCTACAAAATGCCAAGGTGAAAACAACAGATTTGCCATGCAGCCCCATGACTCATTGAAAACAATCAGATTACCCTGAATAAAGGTATTATCCCTAATTAAATTCTTATATGCTGGATTTACTTTCCTTAAAGTTGTGAAATATCGATCATGTGTTATTTGTGTTCTCTTTTTTTGACCATGTGTTATTACCTAAAAACTAGATTGCCTTGTGTGTGTAAATGCTGATTCATTGTTAGCTGAGCCAGCGCCCAGCATCTCTCAGCGGCACTGAAATCTCTGGGCTTCCCCTTTTGTGGTCATATGAAAAGCCTCTAAGACTTGAATCAAGTGATCCGAGGCAGAATGTACTTCACATGCCATATGATGCACCCAAACAGTTACTGGCATGTGAAATCCTGGCTGAAGTAATGGTACAGAAGTGGCAGAAAATAATTTCTAAACACTGGGGAACTGGGGTGCTTCCTGTAGCATGTGCTATTTCCATCAAAATGGTAAACCCTTTCCATTTTATGGAGAAACAATGCTTCCCCAGCTGCTCCTATTTATCAAGTTTCACAAAGTTTTTATACAGTGTAGTAACTACTGGGGGAGCAGGGGGTGCAATAGGACCAGGGCCCGAAGCCTTGCAGGGCCCCCCCCCGGCAGATTGCGCCCGCTGCAGCCGACTGGAGTCAGCTGCAGCCACAAAGAAATTTCACATGGAGGAGGGGGGGGCGGCTGCACGGCACACACTACAGCATGCCCCCACCTAGTTCCATTACTGTTTTTATACCTTAATTTCTGGAAAGTGCAATAAAATCTATTAGTGTAAATATTGCAAAAGATATCAATGTACTGTCAATGTTTATAAAAAAAAAAGCAAATGGTGACTTCAGTGAAACAGGGTGGATTCATCACCCCCAAGCCTGGCTTTTTGTTTAGCCAGCTGCTGGTTTAACAATGGATGCAAGCGTTTGATTGGCTGCCATGGGTTCCTGCCCATAGACAAATTTGCCCAGTATTTATAAATAAGTTCCACAATGGTAAACTACAATCATAGCACTTTCTGCATCCCAGTGTTGGAGTAATCACCAGTATGGTTGAACAAGAAATGTCCAGTGTTACAAATAGTTTATGTAACATGTAGGTAAAAATTGCTCAAGCTTGTCCATGTGGATGATCAGTCTCATCTAAATAACCAAAATTTCTGTTAATTTCGTGTGCAAGGGCATCTATTGATGCAGGGGAACCCTGGAAAAAAATCATGTGCAAATAGGGTTGGCACCTTTATAAAAGTAAAGGCCCCCCATACATGGGCCGATAAAAGCTTCCAACAAACCGAGTCAGCAGCTTATTGTGCGCAGTGTGTGGGCATTGGATCGCGCCCGCATTTGCCTGTTGATGCAGTCCCATGATCCACTCGCCCATATGGACTGCATTGTGATCTGATTGTTGGGCCCTGGAGCCTACGATCGGATCAGCCCGATATTACCTGCCTCAATGTGGGCATATTGGGGAGATCTGTTCGTTTGGCAACAGACGAGTGAATCTCCCTGTGTGTGGCCAGCTTTACTTACCGGCCAGGGGTGGGTTGACAAAAGGGGCGATCCATTACATCAGGGAGGGGGTGGCGTGATGACAAGAGGGAAAGAGTGTTGATGAAAGTGGCGGGGCCAGGACATCATGGCTATTTCTTAGAGGATGGGGAAAGAGAAAAGGCAGAGATAGGGTAGTTTGCAGCACATTGTGGGTGAATAAGGAAGGGGCCAGGGACTGAACTTATGGTTATTACAGATTTACAAGAAACTACAACCATATCTGTAGATGACATTGTAATGCCAAGTGCCAGAAATGGTGCAATCGCCACTCCAACAATTTTGAAAGCAATTGCCTCTGATTTCTGTCAACATGCAAGAGTAATTGAACACTTTTTGTAGCAACTGCAGTGGATACAAATGTGGGACCATAATTTTGTGGAAAACAATGCATTGTGGTTACAACACAAGGCAAATTTTAAGTGAACTGAGCCTGGTCTATTTCATTAGAATCCACTTAACTGATCACTAAACAACCTGAACCTCAGTAGTAGTGGGAGTGGATCAGTCCACAAAGTAACAAAGAGTTTTGGATCTCCAAGGGGAAAGATAAATGATGTATCGTGATCAGAGCTAGAGACAACATAGGTGGGGAACAGTCCTGTATTCTTTTTCATTGGCTTTAATTTACTGAAGGACCGGTGAAAATGATATAAAAATACACCATATGTACAGGATCATATCTGTCATTTAGAAAAAAAAACCATTACACAATATTTAGACAAATCAGCAGGAGGATAAAAGTACAAATCATATAATAACGTCTTTGTCAGAGAGAGGGAGTTGTTAACAGCCTATTCTTGATGAGTATGTAGTAAGGACACTCACAACAGTGAGGGACTTGTTCAAGTCTAGGAGAGCGTGATGGGTAAAATCACGCACATTTTACTCACGTAGACAAAAGTGTGAGTGCCCTTGGATACATATTGTTAGATCAAATAGAAATGCTTCCGTGCACAGCATCACATGTTCAAAAAAAACTATTTATTTATTAACCGTTATTTCAAAGAAAATATGTGGGAATGTTTGTTGTGACCACTTGAAACTGTTTGAAATTTGTGTTTGATAATGTGTTCTAAAGCAGGTCTCAGTTATGAAGAAAGACTGGCCAAGCTGGGAATGTTTATACTGGAGAAAGGAGCTTGCTAAGTAAATACATAAATACACCATTGGCACCATACAATAAATGGGCCTCTACTGAGAAAAAAAGAAGGTGACATTTGAACGTGCAAAATAAGGTATTAAGTTGTGGCAAAGTGGTTGCACTGGCAGATACAGTAGATAGATTCAAGAAGGAGTTGAGCGCCTTTATAGCAAGTGAGAAAATACATGAAATACATGAAATTAACTCAATATGTCCCCCACTGAGGAAAACTGGAGAAGCTTCAGATAAGGTTTGTCACCTCTAGAACAATTAGCAGTTAAGCAATTGCTACCGAGGCGAATAGGTTTAACTTGATGGATGGATGTCTTTTTTTATAACCTAAATGACTACAGCCAGAGGGGCTGCTGTAAGGTGCAATAGACAATCACTTTTTAGGGCCTCTGTGTAAACGTATGGTATCCGTTATCTGGAAACCCTTTATCCAGAAAGCTTTGCAATAGAAAGGCTGTCTACTATAGACTCTGTTTTATCCAAATAATCCAAAAAAAAAAAAAAAAGATTTCACTTTTCTCTGTAATAATAAAAACAGCATTTTGTAAGATATAATTAATCCTTCTTAGAAGAAAAATCAGCCTGTAGGGTTTATTTAATGTTTGCATGATTTTCTGGTAGACTTAAAGGGAAACTGTCATGGGAAAACATGTTTTTTTTGTTTGTTTTTTTAAATGCGTCAGTTAATAGTGCTACTCCAGTAGACTTCTGCACTGAAATCCATTTCTCAAAAGAGCTAACAGATTTTTTTATATTCAGTTTTGAAATCTGACATGGGGCTAGCCATTTTGTCAATTTCCCAGCTGCCCCTGATCACTTGTGTCAGCACTTTAGGAGGGAACTGCTTTCTGGCAGGCTGTTTTTCCTTCTCAATGTAACTGAATAGTACGCAGTGGGACATGGGTTTTACTACTGAGTGCTGTTCTTAGATCTACCAGGCAGCTGTTATCTTGTGTTAGGGAGCTGTTATCTGGTTACCTTCTCATTGTTCTTTTGTTAGGCTGCTGGGTGGGGGAAAGGGAGGGGGTGATATCATTCCAACTTGCAGTACAGCAGTAAAGAGTGATTGAAGTTTATCAGAGCACAAGTCACATGACTTGGGGCAGCTGGTAAATTGACAAAATGTCTAGCCCCATGTCAAATTTCAAAGTAAAATATTAAAAAATCTGTTTTTTTCCCATGACAGGATCCCTTTAAGGAACGAAGATCCTGTATTAAAAAATGGCAGGGACGATTCTGAATCCCAGTCCAGATCTGCGCTTATGCCAGAAATAATACACCTTTTCCATTGGGCTTACTGTAATATCTTAGATTTGTTGGAAAATTCACTGGAGAATTTACATATCCAGGATATTTGCAAACCTGGTGTAATTCCTCTTGGTGAAAATTAATTCATGATGAATGTGCTCGTGATAAACTAGCAAATATTCATAGTTTTGCAGTAGAGAAATCTCACCTCCTGAAAAGATGTGAATGTTCATCCATGCAAAATGAATTTGCCAAAACCTGTCATTCTTGCCTTCTAATAAACTGGTAAAATTTTTATATTTTCAACATTTTATTGGGTTTTCCAAAACAAGCAAGTTCGGTATGGTTATTTAACTTCATACAACAAAGAAATAATACAATTTAGAAAACATAAAAATTACAAAAAGCTTATAATGATGAAAAGTTCAGTAATTAAATCTACTGCATAAGTTAACAAAAGCAACACACAAATAAAACAAACTGAAACCTCGCATGGTGGAGTTATAATGACATTAAATATTATGTAAATGCCAAGTTAATTTTGTTACCCAGACAATAGGATAATTAGATCTGTAACAGCTCCTGAATTGTTGTTTTGTGTTTAGAGTCTATTTGATTGAAATAAAGCGACCGGTTTTCAAAAAATGTGGTTTTGATGTTTTGTTCCTCAAATTTAATTTTGATGGCCTCTTGCCAGCATAACTGGTTTAGATATGCCAAAATTTCTTTTAGGGATGGGGTAGATTTTGAGATCCAGAATATAGGGCCCTCTTAGTAGCTGCCAATATTCGTAAAATTAAGTTTAAAATCGAATCAGGGTCGGATTTACAGTGATTACTCAATGTAAAAGAAGGGGGGGAGGCAATATTTAAAATACTGGAGTAACAATTACATTTATTTTCAACTTTGAATTGATAAAATCCTTTACTTTTTGCCAAACTAGAGTAATGTAAGGGCAGCTCCAAAGATAGTGAAAAAGGTTTACATTTTCCTGATTGCATTTGGGACAAAATGATACTTCTCTTAAGAGAATGAAAAAGCTTCCCATAACCAAGATGGATCAATTTGAAATGCTGAAATCTCCAGTCCTCAGAGAAAAAACATTTGTTAAATTTAACCAATGAAGAAGTTAATTGAGTAGGGGTAATGTCACATAAAAGGTAGTTGGACCATCTCAGAGCTGTATCAGAAAGGGGTTGTTTTTGGTCTGGGCGGGGACCCCAAAAAGTACTAGCCAAATAGCTAATGTTCAAAAGCCCAACATTGTCACTCAGATTGGTTATTGCTTCAGCTATCCAATGTTATAGCTGTTATATCTGAATAGTGATGGGCGAATCTCCCGAGATTCGCTTCGACGAAAAATTCGCGAAATTCGCGAATTGGCGAAAAAATTAGCGAAACGAGTCGCGCGTAATTTTTGACATGCGTCGCGTCAATCGCGGCGCATCGTTTCCGACGCACGTCGCGTTGTTTCCGTCGCGTCAAAAAACGACGCGCGACTCGTTTTTTTTTGCGAATTTTTGCTGGCGTTTCGCGAATCGCGGGAATTCGCCGTGAATTCTCCCCTGGCGAATAAATTCGCCCATCACTATATCTGAATAGCAAACCCACTTTTATTTGAAACCAAGAGAAATGCACTTTTAATAATCATATAGTGGTAGTGGTCAGAGATTTTTAAGTGCCTTTGATTTTTCAGACTTTCCCAAGTAAGAAGATTCCCATTTGTAGGGTGAACTACATCTTTAATTAGAAACAAATGTCGTTTTTTGGAATGCGCAAGACAGGCAGAGTAGCCAGGTTTAGTTTTTCTCCATAGGAGATGAATGGGCATAAAAGGGGTTAACGTATGATTAAAAAAACCATGACTAGAATGTCAAAGTTTCCAAGTGTATAATGAGTCCCTATACAAAGGATTTAGTTTACATTCAAGAGGAATATCTTTCCATTTCAAATGAAGAATTTCCAGAACCGGATTTGTGAATTTAAAATTTCATTTTTATAAAAATTTTTAGATTCCAACTTATAACTACTGTCCTATAGTCAATATGCCTGTAGTGATGGATTCGGTAAACGATATAGCGTGAGTACCACTGTCATCTGTGTGGGGGGACAGTAAGTCGATCTATTACATTTTCCCCTGTACAGGTATGGGATCCATTAACCGGAAACCCGTTATCCAGAAAGCTCTGAATGACGGAATGCCTGTCTTCCACAGACTCCATTATAATGAAATAATCCAAATTTTTAAAACTGATTCTCTTTTTATCTGTAATAATAAAACAGTAGCTTGTACTTGATCCCAACTAAGATATAATTAATCCTTATCGGAGAGAAAACCAGTGTAATGGGTTTATTTAATGTTTACACGATTTGCTAGTAGACTTAAGGTATGAAGATCCAAATTACGGAAAGATCTGTTATCCGGAAAACCTAAGGTCTCAAGAATTTTGGATAATAGATCTCATACCTGTAATATGACTGCATACAGAGGAAAAAAAGGCTTATTTACTAAAAAAAATACAACGATGAGACCGGTTATCCAGAATGCTTGGACATGAGGTTTTCCGGATAATAGATCTTTACAGAATTTGCATCTTTATGGCTTACATCTACTAGAAAATAATTTAACCATTAAATAAATCCAATAGGCTGGTTTTGCCTCAAGGACTAGTTTTATCTTAGTTGGGATGAAGTACAAGCTACTGTTTTATTATTACAGAGAAAAAGGAAATCACTTTTAAAAATTTGGATGATTTGGATAAAATAGAGTCTATGGGAGATAATAATGGGTTTCTGGATAAGGGATCCTATATGTTGTGTTTGGTAGCCGAGGATTAGGAGAGTAGAACAGTGCTTTATTAGCAGGTTCATGCAGCCATTACTATACCTGTACAACATGTGGCTGCAGATCTCTATGTTTAATATTTCTTATACCTGCTCTTTTTTTTAAATAAATGTGCTAAACATTTTGGAGACCTTTTCCTGCTTTACTGCACTGTATAAGGGCCCTTACAGACGGACGTTTTGGACCTGCGCTCCCCTGCATTGCGTTTGGCTGCGTTCAGCCGCAGGGGAGCACAGGTCTAGACGCACCTCATTCTTTTCAATGAGGTTGTACCCACAAGACGCGTGTAAGCGCCGAACGCAGGTTCAGACGCAACATGCTGCATTTTTCATGCGTTTGGCGCCTACATGCGTTGGTGTGAGTACAGCCCCATTGAAAATAATTGAGTGCGTCTATACCTGCGCTCCCCTGTGGCTGAACGCAGCAAAACGCAACGCAGGGGAGCGCAGGTAAAAACGCCAGTGTGTAATGGCCCTTATTATGCAGCAGCAATTGAACTAAATGCAAACTGCACAGGCATACCCTCCAACATTAGTCTCATTATTAACTACTAATTTGCAAGTGTGCATATATTTTATCACAGCACTCACTACTGAGTTTTAAAAGAAATACCAATTTAATGTGGAATATTGGAAGGAATAGAGATGTAACTGTGGTTTTATACAGGTGAGGTGAAGCAGACTGTGCTGGGGGGACAGCAGGGCCCTGATTGAAGTTATAAACTGTACACTCACACAACCGCATGTAGGCGCAGAACCCAGGAAAAATGCAGCATGTTGCGTCTGAACCTGCGTTCAGCGCCTACATGTGGTTGTGTGAGTGTAGGCCCATTGAAAAGCATTGAGTGTGTCTATACCTGCGCTCCCCTGCGGCTGAACGCAGCAAAATGGAGCGCAGGGGAGCGCAGGGAAAAATGCCCGTGTGTAATGGCCCTAAGAGCATCGTTTTGTTTTGCATACAGTTAGTGGTAATTCTGTGGATCCTAAATGAAAGTGCCTTGTCTGAAGCTGCTTTGTTTTTCCTTTTAGGAATACAGCCTAAATGTCCCGACCTAGATACACGCAAAGCTCAGGAAGAGTTTGGGCCTGACATGAGTGACTCACTGGCACATGAGCAGGAGTGGGGGGAATATGAACAGAAATCAGGCAACTTTGCTTAATTCTATCACATGATGAGCCTGCAGCACTTTCCTGACCAGGAGGAGGGGCCTGTGCACCCTGACTTGCTATGAGCCCCAGCTGGCAGCTTCTCAGAACTGATTTAAAGTCTGGGGCTCAGAACTCTTGTTGTTTCCATTGTCTGCCAGGATGAAGTGTTTGGTGAGTGGGAGTGTGGTACTGTGGATCCTGCTGCAGGTGTCTGGAACCCAAGGAGTTAAACGTAAGTGTTTTTGCAAACAGTTCCCGCTGGCTCTCCTTCTTTATTCTGCATGTTGGGTTTTCACTTTCCACTTTTCCTGTGTGACTTATGCAGCCGTTGCAGTGAGAAACATTATTTATTGCTAGAGTTGCTACTTGGTTTGGTATGAGAACCTGTTATGTTAAGTACTTTTAATATGATGTAGAGTGTTATAGTCTGAGACAATCTGCAATTGGTTTTCCTTTTTTATTAATTAGCTTTTTATTCAGCAGCTCTCCAGATTGCTATTTAAAGGTATACTGTCATGGGAAAACATGTATTTTTTCAAAACACATCAGTTAATAGTGCTGCTCCAGTAGACTTCTGCGCTGAAATCCATTTCTCAAAAGAGCAAACAGATATTTTTTTATATTCAATTTTGAAATCTGACATGGGGCTAGACATTTTATAAATTTCCCAGCTGCCCCTGGTCATGTCCCTTGTGCCAGCACTTTAGGAGTGAACTGCTTTCTTTCTGGCAGACTGTTGCTTTTCATTCTCAATGTAACTGAATGGAACGCAGTGGGACATGGGTTTTTACTGTTGAGTGCTGCTCTTGGTTCTACCAGACAGCTGTTATCTTGTGTTAGGGAGCCACTATCTGGTTACCTTCCCATTGTTCTGTTGTTAGGTTGGGGGGGGGGGGGGGGGGGGGGGGGAGGGGGTGATATCACTCCAACTTGCAGTAAAAAGTTATTTGAAGTTTATCAGAGCACAAGTCCCATGACTTGGGGCAGCTGGGAAACTGACAATATGTCTAGCCCCATGTCAGATTTCAAAATGAAATCTAAAAAAATATGTTTGCTCTTTTGAGAGATGGATTTCAATGCAGAATTCTGCTGGAGTAGCACTATTAACTGATGCATTTTGAAAACATGTTTTTTTCCCATGACAGTATCCCTAGTAACCATGCATTGATTTGAATAAGAGACTGGAATAAGAGAGGGCCTAAATATAAAGAGGAGTAATAAAAAGAAGCAATAACAATACACTTGTAGCTTTACAGAGCATTTTGCTTTTTAGATGGTGTCAGTGACCCGCCCCCCATTTGAAAACTGGAAAGCATCCTTGATTTTAAGTTTTCTGGCATTTTACATTTTTTCCCCTGACTTTAAGTAACGTTTTCATCAACATTTTGTCCTGATGTTCCCAAAAACTGACCCCCCCCCCTTCTATGAGTTATTATTTGAAATAAAGAGGTTTAGAATACTAACCAGATGTTTTGCCATGGTCCTGCCTGTCAATGGTCAGTTTCACTTAGTCGGCCCCTTATGCTTTAGGTTGTGTATGTGACAGACAGAGAGGCCTTGCACATGTCCCAAATAGTGTAACATTAACACTAAAATATTTAACCCTTCCATGTTTTGTGACAAAAAGTTGCGTGATGATTTCCCTCCCGCCCCTAACTGGCATATGCAAATTACGATTCGGTTTGGCCACAAACAAGGATTCAGCTGCATCCAAATCTTGCTGGAAAAGGCCAAATCCCTGCTGAATCCTGAACCAAATCCTGGTTTTGGTGCAACCCTACAGCAAATTTTGTGTCCCATAGTAAAACGGACTACTGTGCTTATATCCTTTCAGTACTTTAAGAAAAAAGTCTGATACCTGTAATTTGTACCTGTAATTTGTCCCATTATATTCTACATGCCGCGTGCGTGTCATCACCTCGTGACAAATCTGTCCTCAATCCACCGTGGAGTTCAGCCCTTATGGACTACACAAGGTGTTCCAAATAATTAGTCCAGGCCTATAGTAATCCTCCATAGTCCTTCCTGTAGGGGCCCCAGTTGTAGTATTATTTAATTATGTAACATTACCACTTACTCTAAAATTTAGAGCCCTCTGGTTTATAATCCACATTTCCGTTCACACTGGAAATTCACATATTCTCATAGCCAAAGTTGAAGATGTTCTGTCAAATGTGTTTTTGTACTAGGGTGCACGAGAGATGTATATGAATGGTTTTTTTTTTTTTAGGGCATGTGCTGATATTGGACTTTAACCTGTTAGATCTTTGGAAGACTGTGCCGCTGCACTGATGCAGAGAAAATGTATACATTATTATCATTATTAACTGGATTGATGTTTTGAGTAGATATGAACCATTTAACAGGAGTACCAGCATTCATGCTAACTGTAGCTCCAACGATCTTTCCAATAGCCAATACAGTAGAACCCCCATTTTATGTTTTTCACAGGACCAGGAAAAAATTATGTAAAATCCGGGAAAATGTAAAATCTGGGAAAAGTATTAAAGCAACTTTTTCTTCAAGTATTGAAAGGATAAAAGCACAGGAGTCCGTTTTACTTTGAGATATAATATTTACTGTGTTAATAACAAAGGTTAAACATTGCAATGTTAATGTTACACTATGGGGGGGCACGTGCAAGACTCTGTCAGCTACATACACAACCCCAAGTGATTGGTGCAGGACTGTATAAGGGCCAGACTCATTGGAATTGACAATTTACAGGCAGAACCATGGAAAAATATACATCTGGTTAGTATTTTATACCTCTTTATTCCACAAAAAATTACATTCATGGAGGAAAAAAGCAGTTTTTGGGAATATCAGGACAAAATGTTGATGTAAAATTATGGAAAACATTACTTAAAATCAGGGCAATGCATTATAAATTGGTGGGACCACTAATAAAAAATTTAAAATGTGTGAAAATTAAAATTAGGGTTTCACTGTACTACATTTTTATTTAGCAAAGCAACTGCCTGTACATGTCCTTTGACAAAACTATGATCTGCTAGAACATACTAAAAGGTAATTTAAGGGGGAATACCCCATAGAACATTTACATTGTGAGTGTTCTAAGGGGTATTTCCTCTTCTCTAAGGCATTCCTGAAAGTTGTTTTGGCCCCTGTCCTCTAGGATTTAAGGATGTGATGGTTCTCGGAAGGCAGCCTGGCTATGGTAACTCTCATGAGCGACTGCATGGTTGGTCCCCTGGCAGCAATTCTTGGGATGAGAAACGGTACCCTTCCTGGAAAGCTGGTGATGCAAGATGGGAAAAATGCTGGAGAGGTAGATCTTTTTTTTTTCCCATTGCCCAAAGGGCAGTCATTTGTAATTGACTGGAAAGAGAGATCCCTATGCTCCTGCCTTGGGAATACTGTAGGCTGATGACGTACATGTGCATTTCAGTCTGAAGACACTTACTAGATAAAAGTGTCTGCACCTGCAGTTCCAGACATTTCCCATTTAAGTAAATGGAAGGTTATGAACAAATGTTGGTGCTTTTATCCACCGGTTTGTAAGAGATGAACCGTGATGTGTGTGGAAATGTTTGCATAATAACTGGTTGTGTGCATGGAAATTTTGAAGTATGTTTGTTTGAAATGGTGAGGGAAACAATGTGGTAAATCTAATTTGGTGAAACCAGCAAAGGAGAAAAAAAATTGTGTAATATCCACCTCCACCACTAAGGAACCAGTAGCTGAAGGTATAAAAGGTTAAGCCCAGGGTGTGGTCTTTGGTTCCTGCAGGAGCAGTTAGCTAGGTCCTAGAGTGCAGCCACGATGTGCCTTGGCCAGAGAGGGGTAGAATAGCATGGATAGCTGGTACCCCAACAAGGAGGCAAAGGATTAGAAGCTATGGTTATACCACAGATGGGGCATAGTATGAGTGAGGGACAGTGTGGACAACTCAAGCCAGAGGTGAAGAACTTACTACCCAGAAAGGCCAGAGAGGGCACTGGCGAGGTGTCAGGCTGGCTGAAGGAGGGAGGTGGCACAAAAAGAAAATTCATATCTGGGGCTAAATGGAGGGACGGATGTCAGACTGGTTTACCAGTAGGTGGTGCAAGAATCCTTGGCAGAGGTTTGCAAGTCCAGTGATATGTTGGGATTGTACCTGGTGCATCTCTAAAGCCATTTCATGGCTGATGGAACGTCCCCCCTGGCCCAACTGTCATCTGAACAAGTCCCTACCTTATATCTGTCCACTATGGGGTCTGATGTTTTTTCTTCCAGGTGGGAAGGTGGTGGCACGTTTGACCAGTGATAGCCCAGCACTGATAGGGTCAAACGTTACATTTGCTGTGATGCTGCAGTTCCCTAGATGCCAGAAGGAAGATGTAAATGGGGATATTGTTTATGAAAGGCAGTGTCTAAATGGTATGTAGCACTTCTTAGACCATACAAGAGCTCTGCTATGTGTGTACACAACAAACTGTAACTTTGTGTGCTTTTCAGGTTCCTCTAGCCTGCAGGAACAGTATGTTTATAACTGGACCCAATGGAATGATTTCTGTAATGAGGGGAACTGCACCTTTAACAGCAAGTTCCCAGATGGAAGTCCCTTTCCTTATCACCGTGACTGGAGAAGAAGGAACTTCATATACATTTTTCAAACTTTAGGTTTGACTCTTGCATAAATATCCCTATTACTACTCCTTTTATAAGTTCTGTGGTTTCTGCCCTATCCTTTGAACTTTCTCCTCCATTTCCACATACAACACTGTCCCAAGTCAATCTCTACTGCAATCTTTTATCTGGTTACTAACAGCCACTCCTTTCTCAGGCCAGTACTACCAACAAACAGGGGGATCTTCTGCCTTATTGTCACTAAATACAACAAACGTTACTGCCGGCACACAGATGATTGAAGTGTCTGTCTACAGAAGAGGCCATAGACAGCATTATCCAGTTACCAAAGCAAGTTTGCTCTACGTTGTTACAGGTAAGGGCTTACTAGCTGATAGAATCTGTTGGGACTGACAGCTGTCAAGAATGATGGCAAATCACTGATAAATAATGTTTAACACTTTAATGGGATTGGTTTCTCTTTTAAAGAGTAAAATCGGAAAACCAATCTTTCTGTATACACAAGTTAAGAGCTAAACTACATGGGAGATTTTGTAGGATGAAGTCTTTACATTAATATGTATGTATTTCAGATTTAGACTCAAACAAATCACAACATCCAACTATCTGATCTGTTTTAAATTTCAGCTGGGGGGATCACATTGTGGTGCAACCCACAAAATCCTGTGCTGATCAAAATCTCCCTTGTAGTTTAGCCCTGAAGGTGGTCATAGATGTAACCATTATCTTTCCTGGAAAACGTCTCTTCGGGAAAGCTTGTTCATTGCAATAAACGTGTGTAAAGCTGTCCGATAAACTGGTAGAAACAATAGAATTCTACCTGTATCTGACGATTCATCAATAACTGGTTGATGTTAGGGTGCCTTCAAATCAAAATATTCCGGACAGCCCAATCAACGAGCTGTCCAATATCAAAGTCTTCTGCCCAGGTCTGGACTGAGAATTAAAATAAGCCCTGGCATTTCAGGTACACAGAGGCCCAATCAGCCCCTAAATATTGATTTTCTGTGGCACCTTATAGCAGCCCCTCTGGCATTTGCCAGAACCCACAGATTGCCAGTCCGGGCCTGCTTCTGCCGATAACCTGTTGGCTCGTCTCCCACCATACACGCACAGAGTATCGTATGAAAATTTGTTTTGCAAGATATCCGTGCGTCTATGGCCAGCTTAAAGGGATATGGTCATGGGGGGGAAAACTTTTTTTTTACTTGCTGCTTTCAAAGTAAAACTCCCAATCATGGATGCCCTTTTATTAGACACCA
>CM044441.1:37909455-37944921 GCA_024363595.1 Xenopus borealis
AACAGCACTCAATAGTAAAACCCATGTCCCACTACATTCTATTCAGTTACATTGAGAAGGGAAAAACCACAGACTGACAGAAAGCAGTTCCCTCCTAAAGTGCTGGCACAAGTCACATGACCAGGGGCAGATGGGAAATTGAGAAATATCTAGCCCCATGTCCGATTTAAAAACGGAATATAAAAAAAAATCTGTTTGCTCTTTTGAGAAATTAAATGAATTTTATAAACAACATTTTACAACAAAATAAATAAGCCCTACACACAAGATGAAGACTTAAAGGGGACGTTAATTTGCTAACTTTCAGTATGTTCTAGACCAGCGGTTCTCAACTTGGGGGACCCTTTCACAGGGGTCACTTAAGGAGGTTCCAGGAACAGGTTCATCTCTCTCCCGACTAGCCCTGGGGCAAGTTTGTAGCTCTCCGGATGCTGGGAGTTGTAGTTCAGTAACCTGTGTAGGGAAGCCAGTTGCACTACAACTTTCTATATCCCCTTAGTAGGGACTGCCATACAGCTCTCCCTGCCCATTTTAAATTTGTAAAATTAACATGGTAATTGGGGTGTGACCACAAAATGGGTGCCACGCTGTCTGCTGTAATTTCCTAATAATCCGCTCTGGGCAATGAAAATATTTTATGGTTTGGGGTCACCACAACATGAGGAACTGTATTAAAGGGTCGCAGCATTAGGAAGGTTGAGAACCACTGTTCTAGACAGACGTAATAAATTCATGATTGAACTTTGCAAGCTTTTTTTTTTCCTGTTTGTAGCCAGCAACTGAAAAGGCTTCCAGTTTATGGCAATTAATAGGTGCAGTTGCAGAATACTGTTGTCTACATCATGCAATGTGGTACTTTAGGGATCTCAGGATTACCCCTGTTTGAGTATTAATGGAGGGTAGTGGAGTCACATTTTTGTTTTTAATCCCCAGATCAAATCCCCTTTTATGTGAACATATCTCAAAAAAATGACCGCAATGCCTCAGACAGGATCTTTATTAAAGATTCTCCGATTAACTTTGACATCAGAATCCATGATCCAAGCCACTATCTCAATAATTCTGTGGTATCATTTGCCTGGAATTTTGGTGATGGCAGCGGTTCCTTTGTATCAAACAATCCAGCTTCTGCTCACACTTATACACTGCTTGGAAACTTCAGCCTCAATCTGACCATCAAAGCAGCAATTCCCAGCCCCTGCAATCCACTGACTACGACCCCAGTTATTCCGACAACTGCACAACCAATGCCAACGACTACACTCTCTCCCACAGCTCAGAACACCACTGGTAAGTGGCACATGGCAATATGTTTTATATACATGTATTTCTATGGCACATGGAAATTGTACAGAAAAGAGCACCATAAAATGTCTGCAGCATTCTTCCCACTGTGGCACATTTCCATCAAAGGGATACTACATGCTGTGGTGCACTGTATTTTATGTGCTGCTACTTGGTAAGAATGTCTGGAAACAAGTTAATTCCTATGGCACACAAAGCTGCCTGTCATGATGATACCAGATATGAACAATCTGCCACTATTTTCTCTTCTTGCCAGGAAATTCCACTGATGAGCCAGCCCTGTTTACCACAGAGCCTGTTGCCATTACAATGACCACCACAACTACTGCCAGGACCACCACAACTGCAGGGCACACAACAGCTGCAGCAGGGTGTTTTATCTACAGATATGGCTATTACAGTACAGATATAACAGTTGTAGGTATGTGGCATTCTCCTTTACTTAACAGAAAACTATACCCCCCAAACTATTTTTGGTTTTTTATAAAAATATATTCCATAATATATTCCATAAAATTGCTCATGTGTAGAACTCCCTTGAGTGCACTTTTGCTGTTTGTATTGTAGTGTACTCGTGCTTGTACTGTGCCAATGACTCGCATGTACCTCTGCAACTCCTGGTACCATGTCTAGTTCCATGCAGCAAAGGATCTAGTCACAGATGACTTCTTGCAGCAAAATAACTGGTTTATTTACAGTGAACTGTTGCAATGAAGTAGGTTACAGGCACTTGTCAAGCAGCATCCACTTTCAGAAGTGAAATAGAATGTTACCGTACTCCTGGGGCAAATCCTCCCATGAAGTAGAGCTTTGTGTGCAGGGATACTCTGGCATCCTTACTGGTCCTCAACTCACCCACTGAAGGCCCTGCACTAGAGGTGAACTCTCCACGGGGTCCTAACCCCACTTTATTTCTCCTCGGAGCAGACGCTGCTCACTATATTCCCTGAGCCTAGAGCAACTGACAAAAACTTACTAGCACTGTATAACTTGCCAAACTGCAGACCCCAGGAATGACTTTGAACACACGGGGCTAAACCCCTTTATACTTTTACATGCTGCCACCTAGTGGGCAAACCTTGCCTAGAATAATCCCAGTTAACAAAGGAAGGGAAACCTAGCTGCATGGGTATACTAAAGGACCATATAGGTGTCCAAATACAAAGAGGGAACTGCCTGAGTTACTATACCTAAAACTCTGGGTCCCTACATTTGTAAAACACTGCTTTATCTAAAGAAACCATTTTTTAATAAAATATCTAATTTTTTTTTTAGTAGTATGTGCCATTGGGTACTCCTAAAAGGGCCACCCCCTGGGATACTAAAATTCACAGTGCACACAAACTGTACATGTTCGGTTGCATGAGCCAATTAAAGGACATTGTTCTGTCTTTTGCTGTCAAACTTCTTCCTGTTGCAATTAGAGCTAGTTTACCATCTGCCTGGTTTTTGAGGAGCTGCTCGGGTCAAAACTTTATGACCGGGTTTCCAAATTAAGAAAACCAGCAGGATTTCCTATAATTGATGCAGCGACCACCAATCCTAGCCCCTGATGTCACGGCCCGCCCACTCTACATCACCAGCCACACCCCCTGCCCAGATACAACGTGATGAAAAGGTGGCAACCCTAATTAGAGCTGGTTACTTTTTATTTCTATTTCAGTTTAAGATTCTATTAACAGGCCACTTACAATAATCTAAATTAATCTGGTTAAATATTCATTCTAGGGGGGTATAGTTTTTCTGTATCGCCTTAAAATAAGACACTGATTCATAGTGTTCATTATTATTATTTTTTTTTTTTTTAAGATGGGATTGTAGAGGTAAATATTATTGAAATGACAAATGTCCAGCAGCCTGCATCTCAACTGGAAAATGCTTTGATTGACTTTGTTGTGACCTGCCAAGGAAGGTAAGGTGTGACCAATGACATGATGGCCATCTTACTTCCCTGCTCGATTTTGTGCGTAGATTATTATTTTTTTTTCTCACTAATAGCACCATTTTTTTCCCGTCAGTTTGCCTAAGGATGTTTGTACACTTATTTCCGACTCGACATGCATGATTCCACAGAACATGGTTTGTGAAGAGGTCCCTGCCGCTGAGCAGTGCTCACTAACCCTAAGGCGAGCCTTTGCAGAACCAGGAACCTACTGTGTAAACATTACCCTAAGTAACGATGCAAGCCTTGCCCTTGCAAGTACTCTGGTGTCTGTAAGTGGAGGTAAGTGCTAACAGTTTACCATATGACTTGCTATTCAGTGTGGGGGTTGTATAAAAACACTTGATTTTTTTTTTTTAGAAACATGGTATAAGCCACAAAAGTCTTTAGTCAGTGTGTGTGTGTATTTTCCTCCTTCCGTTTCCTTAGGTTCTACAAAGCAAAAGACTGTGGCGGCTGTTTTGATTCCTCTGGGACTTGTGGTAATAGTTGCAGCTGTGGTTGGTGCCATTCTGCTCAAGTAAGTGAGCAATCTGTCTAATATACTGCCTGCGTGTGTTCTAAGCCCAAAATGTATCCGTGTTCTGTTATGTCCTCCATTAAACACTGAAGCCAGGGAGCATACCAGCATTCAGACTAAGGGGCAGATTTACTAAATTCACATGAAGGATTTGATATTCGATAAATATTTTCAAAAACCTTTTTTTTGGAGTAGTTCGACCATTTCAAAAATTCAATCGAATAATTCGAATAAAAATGTAATCGAATATTCAACCATTCGATGGTCGAAGTACTTACCCTTTAAAAAAAATTCGAAACCCCAGTTCGCCAGGTTGAACCTACCAAATTGCTTTAAAACCCTATGGGAAGCATTTTCGGATGGAATTAAAAAAATTCGAAGGCTTAAATTCGTTCGATCTAATTATTTCTATTTGATGGTTTGACCTAATTCAAAGGATTTTACTTCCTGTTCAGTCTGCTGCTTCAATGCCTGTGTGCTGGTTACAAACCAGTCATGCACAGTGATAAAGAACTGCACCAACAGGTCTTGATCAGAAAGTGAAAATCAAAATGTATTCAACATCTCGACTCGCTGTTGGAGCGCCCAGTTACCAGGGGTGGCAAAAAGCTGCCTCTGGTAAACTTAAGAGCCAAATTTCTGTTTTTTTTAAATGGAAACTCAGCTCTTCTAGTGCAGCGAGCGCAATAGCCCTCACTGCACTAGTGATACGGCCCCTTCTCGACCGGCTCAGGTGCTACGAGTTAGAAGCGCAGAGTGGGAGGAGGGTCGGCATCAAGGCTGCTGCCTCAGGCAGCAGCAGCCCCTGAAGCGCGCCTGTCTACAGTATATTTCAGTAGCCCCTCTGGCATTTGCCAGAATACACAGATTTCCAGTCTGGGCCTGCTCATAAGGGACCATGCAGGTCAGTCCAACTACCCTTGTTTGATTCAACTCCACGGACACTTAAGCAGCTGAATTACAGTAAATGCATCAACTGCAGTACAAATACTACCCCTAGGAAAAACTTGTGCTTCATAAAAGGTTCTGCATATATAAGGCACTACAAGATTTATCTGTCGGTGTGGCCGACAGTTAATGGCATTCTTGTATTTATATATAAGGGAATATTTCCCAAGCCGGTTTGGTTATCTCTTTGGCTGATTCGCCGTCTGCATCAGAGCATTTGAATGGGGGGAAAAAAGCGAAGAATAGTTGTAAAATTTTGTTGGTTTGTCACAGTGCCTACATTTCTATGGACCAATAAAACCCTCTATGCACTCACTATGTACTGATACGCAATGCGTCAGCTTCAGGGTGAAAATTCATTTTGCATTTTTTTGCCTAAATCCCCCTTAGCGCAGAGGCCTTTGCAGTAGTGATGTGCAGGTCGGGCCAGCCACGCAACTGCCAGGTTCCTTTTATACCCCTACGCCGAATCCCTACAAAAGGAGCTGGTGCACATGATCTATAAAAAGTGAACCCAGAAGTTGCCAGTTGTAAGGTTGTGGGAGGGGACAGCAGTTGGAAGAGCTCAACCTGCCCCTGACCCAGAAGATGGGGTGCGAGGTCGACCCGAGCCCGCCCGTCACTACTATACAGTAACTATCAGTACAGCGGCCTATGCAGTACTGTAAGTGCAGTCAGAGGAGTGAGCAGAGACAAGTGAAATGGCTGTAATACAATGGATGAGAAATTGTCACATTTGGCACAAACCTAAAGGCAAAGCAAATGCCACTATTTGCAATATGCTTAGAACATACAGGTGCACCTAATATCTCAAACCTTTGACTAATATTAATGTTTCCTCTTACAGAAAATACAAGGAATACAGACCTATTGACAATGCAGCAACCGGTGATAATCGTGGGCTTAGCGTGTATTTCAGCCAAGTCAAATCTGCGCTCTTTCCGGGAAACAATGAGCAGGACCCACTTCTGAAAACCAAGCAAAGGATTATTTAGATTCCCTCTCTGTAGGTTACTGTAAGGCTCAATATAGTCCTAATAACCTCCCTAACTGGTGCTTCAATAAAACTAGTGGAATTATTGTATTTTAATTCGTAGTCACTGAATTAACACTTTAATGTGATTGTTTAAATTGTTGCATACTTTAAACAGTTGCTTGCACCCCACATGCAGGTGTGTGCCACTCTAGGGCAGTGTTTATTTAGGAATGCATTATTTAACAGGCCTTTATAATATTTATCTGGCTATACATGAAACCTCATTTAATGTTCATTTTCAGCACTTCATATTTAATGGAATGTGACTACTTATGGACTTCATCTGCACTGTGCAATGTCTGTTGCACTAAATTGCTGTACAATAAACGCTTGCCTTTACATTTAATAAATTGTATTCTTGTTCATAGTTTGCCTTTTAAAAGGATGGAAATGAGAAAAATGAAAGCCATTTAGAGTAACTAAACTCCTTTCTGTTTTCTGTAAAAAGCAACCATACGACCCTGACACACACAATGTTACTTACCCCTCCTTCCAGGTCCTCTCCAGCCATCTTCCCTCGAGCTCTGTAGTTTGTATTTTTAAATTACACTGCAAATAATTCACTCTACTAGACAAAATAACAGAGCCAGCACTTTAGGATGGAACTACTTTCTAGCAGGCTGTTGTTTCTCCTACTCCATGTAACTGAAGGTGTCTCAGTGGGACCTGGATTTTACTATGGAGCTGTTAGGGCAGGGGTGCACGGGTAGATTCTGTCACCTCTCTGAGGAAACTTTGGGTGATTTCGGAAATCAAAGTGCTGTGAGTGCATTGCTGCAGGCTATTTTTCACTTTGGCAGGGGGAAGGCAGTTTGGGGAGATTTTTTCTTTTTTTCCTCTGCCTTGAAAAAGCATATGCGAAACGTGCGTCGGCAGGCTTAAGATTCGTTTCCTTATTCTAACTACTCTGAAATAGAAATCTAGCGACTGATCAATCCTGTGGAGCCAGCGGTTACAATTCATTCTTCCACCTCTTTCACGCCAAGATACCGGGGATTTGCGGTTCTTTAGATAGCTCTTAAACGAAAAGTGCAGTTAAATTACCGAGACCGCAGTCCCCGGTGTTCTGCCTTTCTCCCCGTGTGGGGTCCCAACTGGGACTTCTCCACCTCTTCTCCTCTATTTTCATATTTCCAATCTACTTATTTCATGAATTGTGCACTAAATATTTAAACTTTCTTAACTAATTTATTACTCTATTTATTAAGAAAAATTGATTCTATTTACATCAATATTTAATCAATGAATTATTTTTAATGAATTTTAATTGATTGAGGAGTCGACTCTACAATCATGAATTGATGGATTAATTAATTGAATTTTTCTAGATTAATTATAAGATAAGATCCTGATTAATTAAGCACAGTATAAATTTGTCTTTGATTCACCTTTAAAGCACTAGCACTTTAGACTAATTTAATTCACATCACAGTAACCGTGCCTTGAAACACAGGAACCTTAGTCCTTTTAACCTTTTTTATATGGATAGTTAGTCCTTTATCAATAAAGTTGTAAATTATAAATACCAAATGTTACTTGTTTTTTAACTTAAATATCCGAGTGGGGGTTGTTATCTATCTTTTTCTTTTTGTATCAGTTTGGGGAGATTGTCACCCCGAAGAAGAAGCAACTAGATCTCCCCAGATCTGCCTGTGTTCTAAAACCCTTATCTTGTGTTAGGGAGCTGATATCTGGTTACCTTCCCATTGTTCTTTTGTTAGGCTGCTGGGGGGGTGAGGGAGGCAGGGGGTGATACTCCAACTTGCAGTAAAGAGTGACTGAAGTTTATCAGTCACATGACTGGGAGCAGCTGGGAAACTGACTATGTCTAGCCCCATGTCAGATTTCAAAATTAAATATAAAAACATCTGCTCTATTGAAAAACAGATTTCAGTGCTGAATTCTGCTGGAGCAGCACTATTAAAGGGAAAGGAAAGGCAAAAAAATAAAATCCCATTTTTACTTTCTTTAATGAAAAAGAAATCTATCTCCAATATAGTTTAATTACAAAATGTGTACCATTTTTATAAGAAACCTGACTGTATGCAGTGAAATTCTCCCTTCATTTACTGCTGTGGATAGGAATTGTCAGATGGTGCCTAGCTTCTGGCAGGGAAACAATCATACTTCTGAACAGCAGGGGGAGCCCCTGCCTTCCAAGCCATGCAGAACTCAAGCAGCTTTGTTTTTTGATCAATTATGATGATCCTTAAGCAGCCCAGACCACACTGAGCATGTGTATGTAGTCTTGTCTTGCAAAGATGTATAACAAAGTTACAAGATGACTTTGAAAGCATAAATTATTTGTTTGATTAGGCTTGTGGTGCAGTAAGTTTGTTTAGTATACAAAATACAGCATTTCTAGCGTTATTCTATTTTTATACTTTCCTTGCCTTTTAACTGATGCATGTTAACCCATGGCAGTATCCCTTTAATGGGGCCTGAAACCAACGGCAGGGAGCAGCTTCCTGGCTCTCCCCTCCCACCTATTCAAGTGCATACATGCCCACCGTCACAGGTGGAAACTGACCCCAAGCTAAAAAGGAGGCTGACCCCAAGGACCGGACCCCCCACTACCCCAGTGTCTGCTTCCTCTATAGTTTGCCAACTTTTTTAGACAAAAATACCGGCCTTCCTATATATTTATCTTTTTTCCTGAATAAGAGACTAGAATATGAATAGGAGAGGCCTGAATAGAAAGATGAGTAGTAAAAAGTAGCAATGACAGTACATGTGTAGCCTTACAGGGCATTTGATTTAAGATAGGGTCAGTGGCTGCCATTCTATAGCTGAAAAGAGTCAGAAGAAAATTAAAAAAAGAATATATGAAGCCCAACTGAAAAACTGCTGCGAATTAGCCATTCTATAAGTCTGTGGTTGGTTATAGAATGAAAATGTTTGGTTCAGCAGCGCCACCTAGTGTTACAAATTGGTAGTAAGGAACGTCAGAGCCGCAAAGTGACGAACTGAGGGATCAGGACGTTCTGAGGCGGCTCTGTAACTCGCGTTGCTGCATTTTGCTGTAGACTTTGTGGCTGTGTTGGGGGCAATAGTATGTGGGCACAGTGTCTGTCCAGGTTGTCTGTCCGTTTACACGGACCGGGGAAACGCCTCGTTAAAACCCAATTGTGTTGGCGGCGCCATATGCCCTTGAAGCCTAAGGACCGGATGGCTTTCACGTGGGACGCCGGAATCAGGCCGCTGTGCTCAGCCGGAAGCAGAGTGAATGACCCTGTCAGTGTAGCGGAGGAACGCGAAGTCCACTCACACCGTGGGGCGTTTATGGACTCCACCGATCCTTCCGCCAGCGCTGATGGAGAGCCGGAAGTAGGTAAGTGACCTTATGTGTGGACTTCATGCAATCTTGGGAAGTGCTGCAGAGCAACAGCCTGCTACTTATACACACGAGAGGAGCATTGACGTTACTTTATGTATTTTATTATGTATTTTACACACACAGCCACTGACCAGACAGCAGCAACATGCAACAGCCATTTGCCCAGATTGCTTTTTGACCCCCCCCCCCACCTTACCTAATATTTGGTCTTTCCCCTTAATCTTAAAGGAAACCTGTCATGATTGAGTTAACACTAGGAAGGAAATAAAACTTTTAAAACAAACCACATACCCCTATTTATTATGCTCAAATCTCACTAATTCTCAATTTATAACTACTTTTCAAATGTCCATGAGACACTAACTGAAGCCTGACTTTCCAGAAAGTCAGGAGAGCAAAGCATCATGGGTAGAATCAGTCCTGCAGACTCCTCTCACGATATCACCAGTTTGTGCAGTTGTTAGTGGCTGGAGTAGCCCACACAATCTGAATAGAACAATAGAAGGTGTTTCAGATAATTCTAATAGAATATCAAGTCCTGGTGTGACATGAGTTATACAGAGCCTGTCTATCATAGAGTATACTCTGACTAAGCATGAATGAGATTTGGCAGTTTGGCACAGCCCACACACGGAAAACAAAGGGGTGTTTAAACATGGCAGCGCCTATGAAGCCCTTTTTACATGAAGGATATTTTCTAATCCATTTCAGATATAGACAAAAACAGCTGACTAAAGGGTTTAACTAAGGATGGAAAATAAATATTTTACTCATGTCTCAAGGTGACAGGTCCTCTTTAAATGTATTCCACAAACTTAATGGAATCTGTCAGCTGACTTCTTAAGGTGGCCATACACAGGCTGATAAAAGCTGCCAACAGGCTTCCCTGATCAATATCTGGCTGAAAGTTGGCCAGATGTTGATTGGACGGGACAAAAAATCCCATCGGTTCTCGGCCGCATTTGTTCATTGATGTGGCCCCGCGATCCGACCATTCATTCCCTTTTGTTATGATCCGAACGTTGGGCCCTAGGGTGCCACCTCAGGGTGGGCATATCGGGGAGATATCGCAAAACGAGTGTATCTCACGGTGTATGGCCACCTTTACTAGTTGCCTTTTATACAGCATTTGGACATTAGTGAAACACAGCTTTAATTTAATACATTATATTTGTATATGTTTTTGTACAGAAGATTTGCTACCCAGTTTTGACATTGATACCCTGGTCGGCTTGCTGAGGCAGGAGAATGCCAAAGACCTGTGTGTGATACGCGTCCCCCCAGAACTGAAGTATACGGACCATTTTGTGGTGGTCAGCGGATTCTCTACACGGCACATCCAAGCCATGGCGCAGTATGCTTTGAAAGCGGTAAGGTCCTTTCACACGTAAGTTTTCTTATTAGCCATGGTTAGGGTTGCCACCTGATGGTTTATCCCAATGTTATTAATAGGAAAAAAGAAAAGGTGGCAACCCTAGCCATGGTTAGGGTTGCTACCTGGCCGGTGTTTGACCAGCCTGACCGGTAAAATGATGGTTGATCCCAATGTTATTAATAGGGAAAAAAGATAAATATATAGGAAGGCCGGTATTTATTTCTACAAAAGGTGGCAATACTAGACATGTTTTAGGCTGCAGAAGGAGGACATCGTTCATGGGCACAGTTTAAAGTGTGAATAAAGATAAATCTGTAAATAAAATCCTCACATCTTTCTTTTTCATTAAAGAACAACTAAATGCTTTACTTATATCAATTTCACTGGCCAGACCAAACAAGCCAGTATATGATGTTTGCAATAACTGATAACACCAATAAAGTTGAGGTAAAATCCTTTTCTCCACAGAGCACTCCATACGTAGGACCAGCCTTTCCCTAGCACCAGTATGATGAGCCTCTCACATTCCTGAGCTGGGGTCTGCAATCATGCATTGTATACATTTCTGTCCTAAACATCATGGCCCAATGTCCCAGCATCGCCCTTAAAGGAACAGTTCATTGTAAAAATATTAACTGGGTAAATAGGCTGTGCAAAATAACAAAATGTTTCTAATATACTGAAGTTAGTCAGCCAGAAATGTAATGTATAAAGTCTGGATGTCTAACAGAACAGAACACTACTTCCTGCTTTTCAGCTCTCTTGGTTTCCAATGACAGACCGAGTCAGCAGCTTATTGGCCCGTGTATGGGGCCCTCCGATGAGCTTCCCCAGTCGATATCTGGGCGAAAGTCGGCCAGATGTCGATCAGATGGGACTAAAAATCCTGTTGGATCGCGGCCGCATCTATTTGTTAATGTGGTTCCATGATCCTATCGCCCATATCTCCTCTTTTCTTATCCATTCGTTGGGCCCTAGGGCCAAATGATCAGATCAGCCTGATATCATCCACCGCAAGCTGGTCATATCGGGGAGAGATCTGCTCATTTGGCAACATTGCCAAACAAGCGGATCTCCCTGTGTATGGCCGCCTTAACTCAGAGTTAGCTGCAAAGCAGGAAGAAGTTTTTAGGCTATTATGTTAGACATCCAGTCACTCCAGCCTTTATACATTATATTTTTGGCTAACTAACTATATTAGAAACATTTTTTATTTTTCACTGCCCATCTATTTACCCAGTTTTTATTTTTACCCTGAACTGTTCCTTTAAGCTGCTAGGTTGAAGCTTGCTGATAAATCGTAAACCATATAAAAAGTATTTAAAAGGGTTGATCACCTTTGAATTAACTTTTAGTATGATGTACAGAGTGATATTCTGAGATACTGTGCAATTGGTATAAATGTTTTATTATTTAGCTTTTAATGCAGCAGCTCTCCAGTTTGCGATTTTAGCAGTCTGGTAGCTAGGGTCCAAATTACCCTAGCAACCATGAAATGAGTTAAATAAAAGACTGGAATATGAATAGGAGATGGACTGAATAGAAAGATAAGTAATAAAAAGTAGCAATAACAATATATTTGTAGCCTTACAGAGCATTTGTTTTTAGACGGGGTTAGTGACCCCCATTTGATAGCTGGAAAGAGTCAGAAGAAAAAGGCAAGTAATTTTTAAACTATAAAAATAATGGCAACCAATTGAAAAGTTATTTAGGGTTAGCCATTCTATAACATACTAAAAGTTAACTTAAAAGTGGACCACCCCATTTAATGTTAAGAACAAAGTAATTCTGTATCTCACAAATTGGTTAGTGTAAGGTTTATATATACAGTAGAACCACCATATTACATCTCATGATTTTAAGTTTCCCCTCATTTTACATTGTTGTTTTGTGGTCCCACCTATATATTATGCATTATACATTTCCCTGATTTTACATTTTCCTGGATTTTACACCATTTTTTTTTTTTGGTCCCCTGAAAAACGTAAAATGTGGGTTCTACTGTATGTTGATAGTCAAGCATACAGTATCTAGCTCTCAGAAAATGGTACATCGTGTGATGTTGTCTGTAACACCAGAGTAACAGAAATGCTTGTAAGGACATTTACCTTTATTAAGTGTGTGTTTTTCTTGTGTCTCAGTATAAGTACCTGAAAAGGGAGGACGAGCCACACGTTCATATCGAAGGAGAGGACACAGATGATTGGATGTGCATAGATTTTGGTAAGGTCTCCGTTGCTACCAGACTCTGCCTTAAAGGAGAACTCTTGGTGGCTGCATTTACATTATTTTCCTGTAAGGACAACTTAAGGCACAGCATTGTGTTTCTAAAATAAAGACATGACCAATACCAGCATACACAGAGGCATGGCTCCTGGGCTGACTTGTCTCTGCCGCAATGAACCTGAATTATGTGTTATGTCAGTGTTGCCAAAGGGTGGATAGATTTAATGAGTCAATCCCCTCCAGAGAAATGTTACATGTAGTTGTTTTAACCCCTTCAGTGTATTTTGTTATTGATGATGGTTGTAAATCCATATCTAGGATTAAAAATAATGGTTGTTTAACTTAAAGGCACACACAAATATTTAATCAGTGAACAGCCTCTTTGGAATCTTTAGATACCCGTCTCTCTGGTTGTTAAAAGGTTAACAATAATCCCTTAGATATCCTTCTCCTCCTCTAACCCACCCTGCCCCCTCCCTCAGGAATGTACTTTGGCTGTAGGCTAATGAGCATGCTCAGTTCTTATCATTACTAAACACACCCTCCAGTCTACCAACCAATGAAGAGATAGCATTACTGTTTCCCTTAGAAACTCTAGCTGTCTGATCCTAATTTTTTCTCCTAACCAGCTCTCCTGAGCTCAGCTTAACCATTAGGGTAAGGGAACACCTGCCAATTCTGGGAGATTTATTTACCTGGCGACTAATCGCCTCTTTTGGGGCAACTTCCTTATGAGGAAACTTCAGGTGACTTTGGAAAACAAATCTCTGCGTGTGTCATGCCGCAGGCGATTTTTCATTATAGCCGGCACAAGACGGGGGGAAGTGGTTCGGGGAGATTAGTCGTCCCAAAGAAGAGGCGATTAGTCACCAGGCAACTATCTCCCAGAATCGCCAGGTGTGACCTTACCCTTACATTGCTCTACCCCAGCAGATTTTTTTATCCAAGTAGGTTGTGCCTGTGTAAAACTGCATTCTTCATTGCATGATCTTTACAGCATACATGTCCTGTTTGCACATGCCACTGTTATAGATGATTTGTCAGAGGGAAAATGGCCGCTGAGTGAAAGCTGCTATTTGTTTTAGGAAAATGTGATGGCACTGGCAGATAGATGGGGTAAATGCAATACAAATGATGTTGCTTGGGTGGGGAAGATATGCCCAACTTATACACATGGTAGGAAAATGTTGTGCATTGATTCTTTCTGTTATGGTGTTAAAGCCCTCATTTTGCAGCTTCAGGGCAATGTTAACAGAAGACTTTAGTGTCTACTATTCTCAAACCATTTGTTTTTATATGGCAGTCCCATTACTTATGCAACACTATAGCAAGAAACTGAGCCCCAGAAAGCAAGATTCCCATGCTATTGAAAGGGAACCATGTTTGACGGTTGTTTTGGACAGTCCACCCACTATAAAGAAAACCTGTATATTGGTATACCTGTATTTACTTTACAGAAGGAACAGTAAACCCTACATTTAATTAAAAACTGCAACATGTTCAGGACAGACTTTTCAACCTTTGTTAAATAGACCTCTTACCTCAGACTTTTGTAATTGCGATTCTCTGCAGTGGCTGTTTTTTTGTGCATTCCACCAGACTGGAAATAATTAGCATCCATATTGGCATTTACATGATCCCACAGGTGCAGAATGCTAAAAAAAAAATGCCTCCACAGGGCAACACATTTACAACAGCATGTGGCCAGCGCTCTGATAAGTGAAAAGAGAGATGGGCAGTTCCCCTATAGTGAAATCTAATTTCACACTTTGAATTAATAATTTTTTTTTTTTTGTAACTTACCCCTATCGGTGTGTGTTTTACAGGTAACATTGTTGTCCATTTTATGCTGCCAGAAACCAGAGAAAAATATGAACTGGAGAAACTGTGGACTTTGCGCTCATACGATGATCAGTTGTCACAGATTGCCCCGGAGGTCTTACCAGCTGACTTTACTTTTGGACTTCAGACACACAAAGACGGAATCGTAGGAATGTGAGCCATGTCGGCTGAATTTATGGACAGAGTAAAATGTTCTTCTGGCATATCGGTGTCTAGGATAGAAGCATGTGGGAGTCAGGATTAGATCTTGTTCTAACTTGTGGTACCAGGTGAGAGAAAGGTGCAGCGGGTTCTACGTTATAGCGCTAGTGTGTTTTCTCACTGGAAGCAGATTTCCATGTCTGTATAATGTATAAGCCTATTACATACGAGGAAAGGAATCACAACCAAAGGCACTAGACCGAATCAGACACAGGATTATATGTATATTTTATATCTGATCAGTTGTATTTTCTATAAAGTATTATGAGGGCAATAACTTGGTGTAGGCATCCTTCTACTCACACCGGAGGCACCATGTAGAAACAAATCTCCAGTTTCATCCATTTATGGCAACTTGTATTTTTTTGTTGACTATAAAGAATGGTTTGCCTGAGACAATTTAAATGGCAGCTCACACTGTTGTTACAAATACAGACATTAAGCAGAGATGGAAGGTGTTATAGCTGTCACAGACAGAGCCTTTTCCTTGAATTTGAATTGGTTGCAATTAAACGATATGCATTTCATTTGTATTATTGTATGGCTCACCTAGCATATATGGTCACCCGCTGTCTTAAACAGGGAGAGCGATGGGGTCCCTCCACTTTTATAGGCAACACTTTACCTATAATACAACTGGACCAATGGAAACGCAATCACTCTAACAGGGCATACATTACTTACACAATATTCTGTGGTTCAGTTTGTTTGGACCAACAAGTCAAATGACTAAAACAGCAGATAGGGAAGAGAATTAGCAGCTCCTTTACTGATGCACCATACACTGGAAGATCAATTAAACGTGCGTGCGTTTCAAAGTAACCAATATCCATAGTACTCAGACATGGTTATCAGTTGGGATCATACAACCAATAGTATCAACCAAGTTGGGCAACACGTACCCCACCATCCTGAAGTTCCCCACAATAACAGATCAGCTCTGTCTGGTGAAAAGGAGTGGTCTGAATAAAAAGACACACACGGAGAGGAGAACAAAGACAATGGCTCCCAAGGAGGAAATTGTGAGAAAATGGGCAGTGGGAAATATAGGAAATATGTATTAAACAACAAAAGCAATGGAAAAGAAAATGGGGTAAGTGTCAATGCATGACGGCAAATGGAAAAGCAGTGGAAAGCAGATGTGGAGAGATGTTAGAGGAGGGCAAAAATTAGATGGAAGGGAAAGAAAACTAAAAGGCAAATAATGAGCAAAAGAAAAAGGTGGATAAAAGCAAAGGTGGCAATAAACACAACTACAATTTGCCTCATGAGGAAACTTTGGAAAGTGCCATCCCGCCGGCAACTTACATTCTAGCCGGCAGTAAGGCATTTAGGGGAGATTAGTGGCCGAAAAAGGGGCAATTTGTAGCTGGGCGACTGGTGGCCAGGGTAAAAAAAAAAAGTCTGGTGGCAATGTTTTATTTTAATTCTCTATAGGCCCCTGCCAACAGTTTGTTTTTAAAAATATTTCATGGGGCCCCAATTTTTTGTAACTTGTAAGAGGGGCCCTAGCACCAATGTTTTACCTTTTTAAGGTGATAGTCTGAAAAAGAACGAATTTTTTTGGGGGGTTACCCTCATCCCCCCCTACATTTCCTAACATATGGCAACACAGCTATACAGGGGGCACATGTAGGGCAATAGGACAACTTTATTTTATTTATTAAAGGTTTCCTGGGCTTGTGTAGTGGAATGTAGTGGCTGTAACATATACTTCTATTATACTTTGAAATTCATGCCGTATGCAAATTAGGCATCGCTAGCATAAATGGGATTTGACTGGCGAAGTAACACTAACGCAACTACGCTACCGTTCGCCGACCAGGGCGTAACTTCACACTTTGCTGAATTTGCATAGCGCTGGCGACAATTCGCCTGACGAAGTGCGGCGAATGTTAGGGAAGGCAATGCTATCGCATTTTTGCCGCTTAGTGAATTTGCCCCTAAGAGAGAACAGAACAAAGACTCCTGGTCTGCATATGTGCTCTTGCATGCAATGGTCTTCCCGCAGATAACAATCCCTTGGCACTCAAAGGTTTGGCCAGGACATAACTAAAAAAACACAAATGAAAATTGAAGACCAATTGCAAATGGTCTGAGAATAGTCTCTACATCAGATTAAAGCTTCATTTTATGATGAACAACCCCTTTAAAATCTGCTAACCCTCTATCTACAAAGCACAGCAGTTCTGCCTCAAGAAGAGGCGCATCATTATATTGACACTTATTGCAGTTTACCAGCAGGCGGCCTAATTCTCAGCAAAATCATCCCAGTACTTAAGCATATGGCAGGGTTTCTCATATTCCAAAATAGGCTCCTCTTTCATTCTTTTTAGACCATGTGAAACATGATTTTAGACTGTTTAGACCAGTGGTTCTCAACCTGGTGGTCGAACAACCCTTTCACAGGGGTCCCTTAAGGGGTTCCAGGAGCAGGTTCATCTCTCTCCCCACTAGCCCTGGGGCAAGGATGTAGCTCTCCGGGTGTTGATGCTGTGAGTTGTAGTTCAGTAACCTGTGTAGGAAAGCCAGTTGCACTACAACTTTCTATATCCCCTTAGTAGGGACTACGATAAAGCTCTCCCTGCCCATTTAAAATTTGTAAAATTAACAAGGTAATTGGGGTGTGGCCACAAAATGGGTGTACTTTCTTAACAATCTGCTTTGGGCTGGCAACGAAAATATTTTATGGTTGGGGGTCACCACATGAGGAACTGTATTAAAGGGTCGCAGCATTAGGAAGGTTGAGAACCACTGGTTTAGACCGTCTAACTTGACGCCAGTGAGAAGCAAGTCCACTTCAATTCCCCAATCCTTTTTGCTGTATATTGTGGCATTGCAAAATATTTTATCCTTCACGTCGTGTGTGAATGTTTGGCACTTAAACACAGTAAAATGAAGGAAAATGTTGGAAGCCATACACAAAGCACAACACATTATTTGGCTGCCTGGCACATGGCCTGAATGGACAATACGATACAATAAGCAGAATTAATGACTTTCTACTGATCTGGGCAACGGCCTGAACAATCAGAAAAGCAGGTTGAGGAGTTGTGGCTGATTAAAGGCAGTGTTTAAATTTGTATTAAAATTTTATAGTACAGGTATAGGACCTTTTATCCAGAATCCATGGGACCTGGGGTTTTCCGGATAATGGATCTTTCCTTAATTTGTATCTTCCTGCCTTAAATCTACTAGAAAATCATGTAAACCTTAAATAAACAAAATAGGCAGGTGTTGCTTCCAATAAGGATTAAAGAGGCACTCCACAAAAACATAGCTTAAGCTTTTTTTGTAACCAATTTCAACATACATCAATACAAAAAAAATGGAGAATTTGTGGTTTTTAATTGTGTCTGACAGTTCCTAAAGCTGGCCATAGACGTAAAGATTTTTGAAAGATCCAATTGTTATCGCGAGACCACGATTGTCTCAAAACGATCGTTTAAATGTCTGATGTGTCCATCAACTAAAAAGACCATTTCAGGCGATATTGCCAGCAAAACTGAAGGGTCGCAGCCTGCTTGGCCCTGCAAACATAGGTAGATTGCATGGGGACCGATAAAGATTTTCTAACCTGGCCGATCAATCTTCAGACTGATGTCGGACGAAAAATCGTAAGACAAACTATCGTTTGTATCCCACTAACACACAATAATTTGACAGATTGGTCGGACTGCCCTAAGATGGGTCGTTCGGCAGGGAAAGATCATTGCGTCTATGGGGAGCTTAAGCCTAGCCCCTTGATCTCCTGCTGATCTTTCCGACTACTTTGCTGAGCTGGCTGACTACGGTTACTTTTCATCGGTAGCCAGCTGTCCTCAACCTGCATCCTCCAAACCCCACAATTCCCTGCACATTTTATTTCAACAAGGAACAGATCACAGTGCAATGCATTGTGGGTTTTGTAGTTTCTGCATGCTGTAGTGAGGTTACAATTTGTAACATCAGTGTTTAGTCCCTTCTTCCCTGCCAGGATTTCAAATGATGCAGAAAGAAGAACTCTTAAACAGCTGGATTTCAGCACAGAAAAATGCAATTATTCATACGGGTAACTGTGATGGGTATATTATGGGTTTCTGTGTTATGTGGGCCAAATTTTGGTTTGGAAGCCAGAGCTCCTCTTTAATTATATCTTAGTTTGTAATAATAAAACAATACCTTGTACTTGATCCAAATGTGGATTATTTGGGAAAAAATGGAGTCTATGGGAGACCATTCCATAATTTGGAGCTTTCTGGAAAATTGGTTTCAAGATAACAGATCCCATACCTGTATAATAGAGAGAGTGATATTCTAAGACAAAATGCATCTGGATTTCATTTGTAATATGGTACATTATCAGCGTCCCAACCAGTATCTATAGCACGTCAGGATCACAAGAGCACCATTCAAGTAGTGAAAATTTTAAAACCTACGTTTCTTTGATGTGTGTATGGGAGCTTCATCTCTTATTGGAAGTGCAGGTCATTTTTTATGGGCGTGACCAAAAAAACCCAACACTGCAGAGACATTGTGGGGGGGGGGGGGAACAAGGCAATAAAATAAATAGACAAGACACAAGGCTAGGAGTTAAACTCTTTATTCCATTCAGAGGCATCTGGCAAGTGGAGCTGCGTTGGGGGCACATTACAGATGAAATATGATCCATGCTTTGCGGATATTAAATTCATTTACAGTATTACTTTCTACTGTAGCTATTGCCAAAATACTCCAAGTTACCAAGTCTCAATTGAAAATAACATGATTTACCACACTAACAGTCTAGAAATTTAAAGAGATATGACAGTATTTAAATCAGCAGATGTAAATGCAGCACCTATCTGTAAAGTAAAATTCATGGAAAATAATCAAGTTATGTCTGCTTCAACATGTTAAGAAAAAGAACGTTGGGCCAGTACTTAAGCCTCAACTAAAGTTCAATATGCTATTTTAATGACTTTTCATAGTTCAGTATTTTTTTTATTTTTTATTTTTAAATCAATGTAAGAAAAGAAAAAATTCTAACCACTAAATGAAGTCACTCTCGTCAAGGAAAAAAAAAATTAAGGTTTCTCTTAAAACTACAACATAGGTTCTGAGTTCTTTATTTTAACCAAATTAGTAAAGATGTAGAAGGGGGGAAAAAAAGCACATCAGACCATTTTCAAAAGAAGAAGAAAAATCTCTAATCTGTACAACAATGATCTTTGGGGAAAAAAAATGATCTAGTCTATGCAGAAATGCCTCTATTTCAATATGAATCTAAGAGGTAGATCAACAAAATGATGAAACAAATGGGTTTTTTTTTCCGCTAGTTGTGCCCCTCAAATCAGTGCAGCATGGTGATTGTGATCATCTCATGCACAAAAACATCACAAAAAAATAAAGGTTCAGAGGTAAATTGCATGGCTCTGTTAAGACCACACACACGCACACACACAGCAGTCTTTATGCACCATGTGTTGCCACAAATTCAAAACTGAGGTAGACTGGAGTTTATTGTAGAAACTTGAATGTGTATTATTACCACAATCATCATTCAATTTACATTCTGAAATTAAAAGAATTTGGTAGCTTTCCTTTTGTCCCTGCCTTTTGACTTTCCTTTTGTATTCACCCTTCGGCTGCCAGAGGTCGCGAGGCGCTCTGGCAGTCAAAGGGTTCATGATTGGTTGCAAAGAAAATGAAAAAGAATGTGCATAAACCCTGCTGTAGCGATTTTAAGCCGGGATAGACTGTTGTATTCAGCTTTTAAACCTTTTCAAGTGGCTTTGTGTGGCCCTTTTTATTCTTTTTACTTTTAAAAAAAAAAAATTTTTTTTTACTGCGGCTGGATATGTAAACGTAAGCCTGTCGTTATCTTCTGCGCGATCAAACGAGTGTTTGACCCTCTCTCCCCAGTTCCCTCTCCCCCCCAGTCATGGTAACTGAACGTAATATGTGCTGATCTTATGGGAAGCATTGATAGATGGTTGTGACAAAAAAAAAAAAAAAAATTATATATAAAGGAAAAAAAACAAAAAAATATATATTTTTATATATATATAAATTTATATATATATGCTCCCACAGATCATGTGTTTTTACCAAACTGACGATGAAGCTTGCTCTTTGAACAGAATGGCAAAGTTCAAACGGGCTGCAAATGTTTCAATGTAGCATTGTTAGGTAGTGATGGTCAAAGGCACAAAGGGTTCATTGCATTCAACCAAGCAGCACAAAAAAAAAAATTAAATTAATAAAAAGGTGGGGTGGGGAAAGGAAAAAAAAATAATAAAATTCCCAGAAAGAAAAAAACAAAACTTCAGTCTATTGCATCCTAAAAAAAATTCCCAAACCCGGCCGGCCTCTTTCCATCACTTCCTTGTGTCCTGTTCCCAGAAAAAGTACCGTCAAGCTTTATTTTCAACCCATAGTAAAAGAAAAATTAACGGCATTGCTGATATCAGAATGGTGGTGTCTTTCCGTATCTATTTTTTTGAACATTCACTGAATTATCTAGCAATATGATGGTTTGAAAGGCCTCAGGAAAACTGAGGCAACTCCCCATCTCTTACTCCCATCAGCCAACAGCAAGCAGTTTTATTCTGCTCTCTTGCACCAAATGTTAGCAACTCCTTAGCTGCTGGCTGATATTTTTATTAAAAAAATAAAATGCTCAAGAACTATTTTCTTTATAAAGTATACAAAATACAAAAAAATAAAACAAAAAAAAAAACAAAAAAGCAAAAAGGAACAATTTCTCATTGAGGTACTAAATGCCTGAGGTAGTTTAGTAAAATGCATATATCTTTTTATGCCCTGGCCAACACCTTTCTACACTTCCCTTAGGTTATTCATGGCAGTGTTAAGTAAAAATGCAACCAAATTAGAAAAAAAAAATGCCACTTGTTCAACACGGGGACTAACACTTAATCTTGTCAATAACCTTCATCGACTGTAACCCAACAGTAATCCCACCCTCCATTATTTATCTTTTAATACAACTGGACGTATAAGAGCAATGCCTTTTCTTTTTGAACCAGAACTCATAAGAGAAAGCTTCATTAAACAAAGTTCTAAAATTGTTGGGGGAATAAGAACAATAAAAAAAGACTAACAAGGTTTATGTTAACTTGTGAGAATAGATCAAAAGGGAAGTGAAGGGGACCTTTTTTTTTTTTCTTTTTCTTTTTTTGCCTTTTTTTACATTTTTAAAGCTGGGTTTCAAAAGTTTTGAGAGCCTAAATAATACATTCTCAGAGACAGTTTAATGGTTGCCTGGTCCTCAAACAGGGGATGCACTAGGTGGTTTTCCTCCCACATAGCACAGACAAAGGTGGAATCGGTCTTCAGCTCAGTCTGTCCTTGGTCTGGCATCTGTCTCTGTGAAGGGCAATTTTCCTGAACCTTTATTTTCTTCTCGGTTGGGGTTGTCCACTTTGCGCTGTCTTCTGCTGTTGCTGCTGCTGTCTTCTAACCTGAGCCAGTATTTCCTGAATTTTCCTTTGTGCAAGCTGTTAGGTAACAGAAAGTGATGTCAGGCAGCTCTACAATTTACTTAGACTCTTCAATCAAACATTTATAGCTGCAAAACAGAATCTCTTCAAATAAAAATGCAAAAATGGAGGTGTCCAAATCCCATAAAATCATAATTTCCACTAGTGGTTGCCCAGCAGTTAATTCATCTGGGATTATTAAGCCTACAGGGGTCCAGAGATTCAGAGTTTCACAAAACTCAGAACTGGGAATGCAGTGTGCTTGTAGACAAGTACTTACATTGGTGCTATGGAATGCTTATAGGAGAATTCAACCCATTTTATTAAATACCTCTACCCTAAACAGACCTCCTTCCCTCCCCCCCCCCCAGCCACTTGGTACCCCAGGAAAATCTTTTTTTTTTTTTTACCCCTCCGTGCAGATTCTGTCCTTGGGAGTTCACTGGTGCCATCATCTTTTCTTCGATCTTCTTCAGAATCAGATTGGTGTTTTTAGTGCATGTGCAGTTGGAGCAATCTGCCTATAACAGAAACTTTTGACGCACGTGTAGTTGTTCGGGACTGAAAATTACTCCAACTGCACATTACTACATGGAGAATACCGAAGAAAAGATGGTGTCCGTGAACTCCCGAGGACAGAATCTGCACAGAGGTGTATGTAAGAAATTAGGGGTACCAGGTAGGCTGGGGGGGGGAGGAGGGAGGTGGCTCGATTTAGGGTAGGGGTTATAAAAGGATTGAATTCATTGGTACCGTGATCATTGCTACTCATAGCCCATGAAAGTGGTGTCAGGGAAAGGTGGCCAGACACTGTGCTGGCAGCAAAATAATTAGCTTATCAGCCAGTAAATGGGGCACTTGAATGGGATTCAGCGTTCACTACCCAGCCTAAATCAAACAGATATTGATTGAGCAAGCTTGAAATACCAGTCAGATTGAGAAAAGAATCAGTCTATTGATGCAGTCCTCTATCTCCAGGCCTTGTTAAACGATCGTTGGGCCCTAGGGCCCACAATTGAATCATCCACTCAAGGTGGGCATATCGGTGCAAGATCCACTTGTTTGGCAACCTCTCCAAACTAGCAGATCTGCCCATGTATGGCCAAACTCAAGAGTAGCAGGAAGGGCGACTATCTGCTGACAATGCACACTGCTGTTTTTTTTGGTTAACACTTGCCTCTGCAAGTGACCCATGGTTCATACTATCAATACCAATGTAAATGAATCCCCCCTACAGGTAGGAGTTTTTGAACCCCAATGCAAGCAGCAGCAATCACAATACCCTGTGCTACAGAACTGGACGCATTTTTAAAAGGAAAATGAAATAAAAAAAAAAAAAATAGCCAGCATTATATCTGCTGCACATACCTGACTTGCATAGAAGTGACCTGTTATCTTAACAACCACTTGATCATTTTCATCTGGTGTTTGATCACGGGGCACAACAACCTCTGCACTTGTTAAATTCTGAAGTTCATTTACCTAGAATAAGCACACAAAACCTTGCATTTAAATACATTAAAATTAAAACATTTTACAGACTAAGAAAATCACTCATAAGCACAGAGCAATACGGCCATTTTGTTGCTTATTGTCTCCCCTATTAAAATACAGTATGAAGGTGCCCAATCTTGTCATTGGGAATTAGATAAATTACCAGCGGCACATAATAAAGGGGTTAAAAAATGCATTGCAAAACTGTTGACATACAGAAATACTACTGCATTAATGACACAAACATTTTTAACAGTAAAAACAATTACACATTTATTAAGTGGCTTAGGATTGTGTGAATGTGCAAATGTGGAGCACAGTGTAAAATACTGGCATAAAAAGGTGTTATAAAGAGTTCGGTTATCCGACAACTTATAATTTAGTAGAATTACTGTGGCCACCAAGTATATGGCTAAATTAAATAGATGCAAACCCTAGTGAGACATTGGTCATAACACATGATGTCCCAACTTATTACTAGATCCAGACAAAAAAAGGAATAATGTATTGTGTGCATAGTTTATGAAAATAAAGGTCGCTCCTGTTATCTTACTGTTTTGCCTCCTTTGCCAATAACACGACCAGCAGCATATGACGGCACTTTAATGTGGGCCTCAAGTTTCACTTCTTCTTTAGGTCCAAAGAAGTTTTCTTCTTTCAGTTTACCATAGATCCTTCCTTGAGCCTATAGGAAATGAGCAGCTAGTTTACTAATGGAAACAAGAACCAACAGAAAAGAAACAAACAACTGACAATATATTTAGTAGCATCTGCTCTTCCTCCAGAGCTTTATGTAATGGTGATCATAGGAGTTACCTGGAAAAGATCTTTCCAAGAAAGAGCGTTCATTTTAAATGCACACGTGTAGAGCTGAATCGTCAGATATACAGGTAGAGACAATAGAATTCTACCAGTATCTGATGATTCAGCACAAACAGTGGGGGATGTTCAGGTGCCTTCAAAGGCACCCAATCAAAATTTTCTGTCCAGCCCAATTGATAGCAGTGTCTTCTGTTTGGCTTGCCTTCCACCATAGACGCACTGAATGACATGAAAATTTGTTTTGTTCGGTGCATCTATGGCATCCTTTACGGTTGGCCTAAATGCATATATACATAAACACACCCAGATAGGGCACCTCTTATCCAGAACACTCAGGACCTGGGGTTGCCCTTATATGGAGTCTTTCTGTAATTTGCGTCCAATGCAGAATAATTATAGTTTAGTTGGAATCTAGTACAAGGTACATTTTTGTTTATACAGAAACTTTTTTTTTTTTTTTTACAAATTTTTATTATTTGATTAAATGTAGAAATAGTTTCCAGATCCCATACCTGTATATATAAACACACAGAATTACACAAATTATAAAAGTAATATCTACACAAGGAAATGTCTTATTAGATACTTGACACATCAGGAATATACTGTGGCTGAAAGTGATTGTGAACACATTTTCTTGACACTATTAACCTACCTTAAATTGGGCTTCAGGAGGTCCAGTGATGATCACCATTCTTAGTTTGGCATCAGGTCCCTCCGCAGGTGCAATCTAAAGAAAAACATTTTAGTAAATTTCCATGGCTGACATAAAACAATTACAAGATAGAATACAATCCAGGGAATTATGAAATTTGAATTAATGGGAACCATGCAGCTGCAACTACTAGCAGCAAGGGGTTACGGACAAATCAATAGTAAACCTGAAACACGAGAGGACAATGACTCCCCCATGGGAAAAACACACCACAAAAATCCCTTTGCGTAACAATTGTATCATATGAACCCAAAATATAAATCTGCACAGCTCTGCTAAAGGAATGTTCAGTGAAGAGCGGAAGTTTCATAGATGACGTGCTAGGGGTGACTAAGGATGACATGTAGAAGGACACAAATATTGGTATACATTTCATGCACAGCATTAACTTCAAGCGCATTTTAAGGGAACCAAAAAACTGTACCTTAATAGATGCTCCTGCAAAACGAGAAAGTTGTTTGATGTGTTGTCCTTGCTTTCCAATAATCGCACCCACAGCTAAAGCTGGGATGAAGAGATGAACGGTCTCAGACTCTGGCTGCTGCTGTAGGGAAATTTAAAAAAAAAAACTTTCAGCAATACCTAGTTTTGTTTTAAAATCCAATATATTTAAAGGACAAGGAAAGGCAAAAAAAATAAAGAAAAAGAAAAGTCTCTCTAATATAACTAATTTAAAAATGTGTACTGTTTATCTAAAAAAAAAAAAAAACCTGACTGAATGCAGTGAAATTCTCCCTTCATTTACTGCTGCTGATGGGAATTGTCAGACAGTCCCTTAATTCTGGGCAGGGAAACGATAATTATGAACAGCAGGGAGAGACCCCGCCTTACTGCCCAGCCATGCAGAACTCCAGCAGCTTGTAGTCTGCGACTTTGTAGAGATTTGTATTGGATTTTATTTTTGCCTTTACTGTTTCCAACTCCAGCTGCAGGGAAAAAGATCATGAAGCCAGATTTAAACAGATAAACTGGGATTTTATTTGGAGGATTATTTTGCTGCAGCCACTGGTTCTGCAGAGTTGGGGAAAGTTTGTATTAAACAATACAAAAACTATAAAATCCACATTAGATTACATGACAACACAGGACCCAGTGCAGTCTGTGTATTCTGATTATTAACCAGTCTTACTGTATCGGCTTCTGGCAGATATTATTCGACTTTTGCTGTTTTGATCATTTAGGACAATCCCTAAGCAGCCCAGATCACACTGAGCATGTGCACAGTCTTGGTCTTGCAAAGATGTATAACAAAGTTACAAGATGACAGCCCTTTAAAGCATAAATTATTTGTTGGACATTTCTTGAAAATGTTGTGCTTTCTTCTTTATGGCTAATATTTGCCATTGTTTATACAGAACCATGCCCCCGAACAAAATAAGAACAATAATAGTTTGCAGACAGTACGTTATTCACTCCCACTTCTGCAAAGAGCTCATACCTGAACCCAACAGAACACCTATGGGATCAACTAAACACCACCTATGAGCTGGACCAGATTTTAAACATTACTATCCAGTCTCCCAATTACTCTTATGGCTAAGGGGTTGTAAATCCTACCAACATTAAGTGAAAAGTTTTCCAAAGGGAGATTATGCAATAGCTGAAAAGGGACAAAAATTCACATTAAATACCTGTGGTTTGGGAGTGAGATGTTGGACAGGCAGGTGTCCACATCATTATTCAATTTCAAATTTTGTTGTACTATAAGTACTTTGGCTTGATATAGGTTAGGTTTAATATAGGTTAGCTACACATCACCATCAAGCCATGTTGCAGGTCAAATATTTTTACTGATATTGTGGCAATTAAAGAAAACTTGTATTATCCTTATATGTTAAAGGGATTCAGTCATTATTTTTATGGTGTCGTTTTTATTTCTAAATGACACCGTTTACACTGCAAATAATTCACTCCCATATAAAATGTCATTCCTGAACCAGCAAGTGTATACATTTAGTTGTAAAATTTGTGTGTAAGCTGCAGTCTCAGGTCATCTTGCCTGGTCATGTGCTTACAAAAAGAGCCAGTGCTGCACTAGGGAACTGCTTTCCAACATTGTTTCTACTCAATGTAACGGAATGTGACCTGGATTTCCACTATTGAGTGCTGTTCTTCGATCTACCAGGGATCGGTTATCTTGTGTTAAGCTGGCCATAGACAAAGATTTTTGAAAGATCCAATGGTTATCGTGAGACCACGACGGTCTCAAAACGATCGTTTAAATGTCTGATGTGACCATCAACTAAAAAAACCATTTCAGGCGATATTGCCAGCAAAACTGAAGGGTCGCTGCCTGCTTGGCCCTGCAAACATAGGTAGATTGCATGGAGACCGATAAAGATCTAACCTCGGCGATCAATTTTCAGACCGATATCGGAAGAAAAATCGTAAGATGTATGATCGTTTGAATTCCACTAACGGCACGATAATTTGACAGATTGGTCGGACTTCGCTAAGATCGGTTGTTCGTCAGAGAAAGATCTTTGCATCTATGGAAACCTTTAGGGAGCTGCTATCTGGTTACCTTCCCATTGTTCTATTAGGCTAGTGGTAGACGGGCAGATTTGGGGAGATTTAGTCGCCAGACGACTAATTGCCTCTTCAGCCCTGAACTGGCTTCTTCCTGCCTTCCATGTGCTTTAATGAGGACTCGCCTGCACAAATACACTTGCAGCGCTTCCATTTCCGGTCACCAAAATTAGCACAGGTGATTCGTAATTCAGGCACACTGTGGCCATACGATCGGATTACGAGAATCACAATGGACTTCAGACGGGTCGTCGAAGTGAATCCGACCTTCCCGATCAATAGTGTCCAGATATCGGTCGGGAAGACCCGTCGGAAGCCCCCATACACTGGCAGATAAGATGTCAAATCGGTCTAAACGACCGATATCGGCAGCTTTATCTGCCCGTGTATGGCCAGCTTAAATCTCCCCAAGTCTGCTCGTCTGCCACTAGCCTTAGGCTGCTGGGAATAAAGGGAGGGGGTGATAGCACTCCACACAGCACAGCTGTATAGAGTGACTGAAGTGTATCAGAGCAAGGGGGGCTCCTGGAAAACAGACCATAAGTCTTCCCCCAGATTTCAAAATTAAATTAAAAAAAAAAAATCAGGTTGCTCTTTGCGAGCAGAAGTCTGCTGGAGCAGCACTATTAACTGATGAGTTTTGGAAAACAAAAAAAAAAATCTTTTCCCATGACAGTATCCCTTTAAAGTAGGATGTACACTGCAGCATTTTACACAAGTTTTAAATTATAATGAATCATGTGGCCCACGGGACATCATTAAACTCTGATTTATACAGAATTGCATCTCAAAGTATGATTTAGTATACATTTTGCAGGTTGTTTATAATAAACATATACACATAAACTTATATTGATCCAAATACTCTGGCAGCACCTAAAAAAAAATCAAGCAATTTATTTTGCAGGTTTTACAGTTTAGGAAGCTGTAGGCATTTGATGTAGTTATTTGCACAGGTCTTACCCCAAATGGTGGATAAGAACTAGATGATGTAGGTGAGGGAACTCCAACAGAAGGTGGCGGCATTCCTGATGAGGATGATGGGAAAAGGCCCAATGCATTCAGGTTCAAACCAGGAATCAAATGTGCCTGGAGCTGCAATAGAAAAAATATCCTCCACACTTGTACACATCCCATACATTAGCATCAAAAACTCTGCAACTCAATTACCAGGGGTAGCTGACTGGCATGGCTGCTTAGGAACCATTTAGTATACAGAACTATTCAGCAGTGATCACACCCTTGCCACACAAGGTGCCAACTAGAGACAAGTCCCAAGTGAATGCAGCCTGTTTATATAACTTAAAAATAAAGCAAATGTGGCATAAGGCCAATAAATAACTACTGTGTGACTGTGTCCTTGAAACAATTCTATGGGATCTTTCCATAATCTGGATTCTGGAACATCATACCTTCAATCTACTACAAAATCATGTAAACATTAAACCGTACGGTTTTATTAATACATAGAAAAATTATTTGTATTATTTTGTATTACTGGGATAAAATGGAGTCTATGGGAGATGGCCTTTCCATAATTTTTGAACTTTCTGGATAACTGTTTTCCAGATAACGGATTCCATACCTGTATAGAATATTTCTAAAGATAGAATTCCCTTAAAACACAAAAAGTTTTTTAAAAAAAAGTATATTTTCTGCTGTGTCTTTCATATACATTTAAATGTTTAGTAACGGTTGCAATTAGAAGAATTTATACAACTTAGACAACCAAAATAGGTCACGTTGACTTCTGGACTTTTCGGAACTGCAGCGTGTTCTGTAATGTAGGAGAATTGCTTCTACATATTTAACATATACAGTAAAAAATTCTATTTAATATCATTAATACCCAGATAAGTCACTATAGATTAAAAAAAAAAAAAAAAAAAGCATTGTGTAAAAGGCAAGAATGCGTGTATATATTATAAAAAATGATAGTATTAATTTATTACCACCACCTGGCACACATGGGATGAAGGAATAAATGTTTGCACTTTGCTCACTCTACAGACCACATTGCAACAGTCTCTTATGCTCCCACCAAAGTTTACATTGGTGAAAAAAAAAAAATGTACCCCCCACTACATCTATTTCAATTTTATATTTTATTTTTTCCTTTAAAATTATATAAAGCATTGGAAAGTTTTTCTACAGTCTCCAATGTATCCACTTTTGAGAGCCTAAGCTGCTAAAGGGTTTCCTTTGCATGGGTAACAGGAGTTCACTCTGTAAATCATGAACAAATGGAGAATGTTTGGTTGGCAGAGGACTAGCTTTGTGTAACACCTTCATTTATTTTAATTTAATTTAATAAAATAAAACACACTACTTCTGTTCTGTTTATAATAAAATCAATCAATGGTCAAAATTGCGCATCTCCAAATACACAGAATTCATCCATTATTTTTTATCCAACTAGCAAATGCCCCAGACACACACAACACTGCTATTACTGTCTTTACAGACACTCAGCAATATCACTCACTTTAACATATCTTATATGCATACGACCAAGAGTTACCATGTTACAATTACCTATTCTGTAACTAGCTTGTGTAGTCTGCATTTTAAAGATGCACACACAAATTTATATACATACATACATAGGCAAAAGACGACCAGCAACACCAGGAATTTAAAATTCCCAGTGTTGCTGGTCTTCTTTTGCATATGGATTTCTTTACCGTGCACCTGGGTTAACACGAGATGAAGTGCTGTAGTACCGGTGTTGCTGGTCTTTTTCTAATATGTTTCGGTGCCGACTGCCCCTTTCTTAAGCGGATATACTTGTAGTGCTGGGACTTCCACTCCCAGAAGCACCTTTAAGCCTTACTGTGTACCATGTGTTCAGGTTAGCGTCATCCATATGCGCAACCTGGTGGCGCGAACACATAGCGTGAAATGTGCAGCGTCAGTGCAATGGTGACTGGCGTCAGTGTGACAGTGCGGCGCAAAAGGGTCGGTGCATTATCCCCCTCAATGTACAGTAGAACCAGAGCTACCATTTAGAAATGGGCATAATTGTCTGAATACAATTTAAACATTATACAACAGAGGAAAATAGCATAAAGCCTCAATACTTATATAAACAAAAAAACTATACATCTACAAAAGTATTGGTTTTTTGTTTATATTGTTTGGTTTTTATAATATAAAGCTGAATATAAAGTGAAAAATGTACTTGAGTTGAACCTATACTTTTAGCTCTATGGGTTAAAAGCCAATTTATACAGTTAGGAGGAATGTGCTAGCGAGTCCCAGACATTATAAAGCATCATTCCATTCACATGTGATCATTTCCGTTCCAGCTCTATGCTAAACTCTGTACAATGTTATAGGAATACATTTCCCCCATACCACCCTCCCAGAACTTGCAGAACAATCACTTACATTCATAGCAGCAATATCATTTTCATAGGACTCCCTAATTTTCTTCATGATTTCTTCCTCGGCTTTGGCACATGCCTCAATGCTGCCTTTTACTGTAATGGTCCGTTCCGGATTGTACAGTGTCAAGTCCTGTAGTCTGAGACCACAAAGAATAAAATGCAGAGAGATGAGGGGTTATGGATCCGACATACATTAGAACTCAAGGTTAAATAGCACAAATGGATCAGATTACTTACGGAGATATTGTGATTTTCGTATCTGTATCTTGCTCGATTTTCTTAAGGTTCCTTCCTTCTTTCCCAATAAGACGGCCAACAAAGTTGTTATGTGCCAATATTTTTAAGGGGATTTCTTCAGTGCTGAAATAATTTAAAAACACACACCAGTCTATAGAAGCTCTTTACACACACACTTGCTAGAACACATTCCTCCTGCTGTATCACTCCATTATTGGTTTTGCAATACATATGTACACAATATGGTTACATGATACGAGCCAATTTCCTTCGTGGTATTCTTTCCCTGAATATCCGGAATATATAGTCTATTCCTTGCTTAAATCGTCAGGAAATAAATAAAGCCACCAAAGAGATCCGTTTACTTACAACTTTGTATCCTGAGCTTCCTTTTGCATGATCTCCATAATGATCTTACATGCAGCTGAACAGCCTTCTGGGGTTGAGTGAATTGTAATCGGTTTCTCTGCAGCACCGGCATTTTCTTTACGATGAATGTCTATCCTGCAAGGACAACAGCCATGTTAAATACAAGATCATTTGTATCTGTAAGGCAGCAATTCCTATGGGTTAATGCTTCACAGGAAGGACATAGGATTTAAACAATATTCCTTGTAGCAGGAATAGGTTTAGTAGTTCTTACTCTGGAACAAAAAAATCAAAAGATTGCTACAATCAAATTGAAATGGACAATATATTTAGATTTCCCCCCTTTTGTAAAATACACACAATTATTTAGGTTAAAAGAACAAAAAGTAACAGAGCACATACTTTGACTGGGTCTGTTTAGTGATGTTCCTAATGGTAGCACCCTCTTTCCCAATGATCGCCCCAACAAACTGTGTTGGAACAAGCAGTCTCAGCGGAACCTCTGTCTGAGGCTTAGGTCTTGCAGCAGCACCAGGGGATCCCTGCCTGGCAGGTCCCCTTTGCCCAAACCCACGCCTCCCTTGAGGGTGTTGCTGCTGCGGCTGCTGCTGAAGCTGCTGGGATGGTGCTTGCGGTGTTGCCATTTCGTCAGGTATATAAGTCACTTTCAGGCTATAGTTTTCAAGCTGATAGCCGTTTAATTTTTCGAGTCCCCTGTTTTTTGGAGAAGAGAAAAAAAAAATGGGTTAAACAATTTATGCCACGTATGTTAGATGGGACAACTCCAATTTGTGCAAACCCAAGATTACTTTGTATTTTTGAAAGAATTACATACAGCTGTTGCTTCGGCTTTCATGTATTCTTTCAGGCCAACCAAACACCTGTAGGAAGTCTAAAGGGCAGTAAACCCCCCTTTGTACAACATTGATACAAATAATAAGGCTTGTTTTGCATACTTTTTGCCAGTGGTTTCAAATTACAAAACTCTTCAGTTTTTTTTTGTAGTCACATTAACATTGAAAGTGAGGATTTGTTTACAGGATGGCACCAGGGACACTATGCACTGCACTTCTGATGCTGCGTGATTAGAATATGGTGGTATTCTTATTTATGCACACTCAAGTTCAGAAGGAAAGCATCCAGATGATTGCAAAATGTAACCACAAGGTGGCATCCAATCCCAAACAAAGTAGAGCAGCTTTTTAAAATCGAATTTAGCTTCTCTAGTCAGTCTTTTCAAGAAGCAAGACTTGTGCCACAAAGTAATAATGTTGTTGCAGTCCCAGACTGGCATTCAACATAGCCCCTGTCATTTTAAGTACAGGTAAGGGACTGGTTGTCCAGAATGCTCAGAACCTGAGGTTTTCCAGATAATTGACATGTATGCAATTTAGATCTTCCTACCTGAAGTTCAATAGAAAATCATGTAAACGTTAAATAAACCAAACAGGCTGGTTTTGCTTCTATAAAGATTAGTGTTCTCGGATTGTGGCTGCAAATTTAATACAGAAACCATTAGGGCATCACAGTCTCCATGTTAAACATACACAACTTCACTAGGGTGCACATTTGTCTGTAAATTGAAACACATGGATATGGAATAATAAGGATCCATGACCTATTGTCATGAAACTGCTTGCCATGAGTGCCTTCTACTGGAGTCATTTGATTTATGAGTAGAAACTGACCAGACACTTAATTGGAGAGTACCGATGATGCAAGGAACTATACATAATCCCCCAAAAACCCTTCCTACTTTAGATACTAAAGGTTATGGTCTTCAATGGGTTGGCCTTTGGAGACGAGCTTACTGTACAGACAGTGATGTTCCTAGGCGAGACCTTGCACAGTTTTCAAGGCTTTGCAGAACAGGATAGTGAAAATCCATAAACCTAATATAACCCTATACCAAGTAAATTTTCATACAATTCTACCAGGTGCAGCATTTTTGTTGCTAAAAGTTCTGTGGAGTAGTACAATGTGATGATTATATAGCTTCTATAATGGTTAAGGTCATTTTTAATGCATACAAGAAAAGACACAAATAAAACAAATTGAACTTACTGTCTAGCGTGATCCTTATTGGCATATGTTACATTCACTACTGCAGTTTCTGAATCAGTGTTCACTAGAAGTGCGAATAAAAACAACATTAAGTTACTATACATACGGAAACAGCTAATAGTTGTGGTGGGAATATAAACATTGTATGCATGCTGTACCTTGCTCACAGTTTTCCACTGTCCCATACTGTGCTAACAGACTGTCCAGTACCTAGAACAAAAAGGAGACATTTTGATTTTTAAATAAATATTGCAACGCATCACTTTAAGATCATTAAACAAGACCATTAATTAGAAATTCTAGATTTATTTTTGTCATACTGTAGCAGTCCAGCACCCCAAAGAACTGAAGCTTCATGCCTCTTTAGAGGTCTACATGAGCTCTCCACCTTTCTGTTTTTGCTCAGACACAACACGTCTGTTTTAGCTGCTGCCAGTCAACAGAGTTTAGTGACCAAAACATAAGAGATCATCTCAATCTCTGCTCCATATACTTTCATTAAAAGATCACATGAAAACCCAGGGACCCAGAGTTCCTGTAGTGGAAACTATAACACTATGTACACTGGTAAGCTTATTATTCACAAATACCTTTTAATTCAAATACCCAATAGTTCAGTGTTTGAGTTGTAACTAATCCACATGAAAGTGGGCTATTTTAAAAGATGCAATCACTATAAATAATTCCTTTAACGGGAACAGTTAAAATATGATGCAAGGATAGCTACCAAATGTACTTATTGAAGTCTTTAGATTAAGAGTTGAACAGCATCTAACGGTGTAAAATGTTTTCTAAATCTTAACTACTGGTTTCCGCGCTTGCTCTACAAAGAAACGAGGTTTCCTTTACTTATTTGGCTCAAGATTTGAATTGGACAGATGGCTCAAGCTGGCTATTCATGTAAAGTTCTGCTCAATGTTGAGAGGGTGCCAAATGAAAGGACCTTTTATTGATATGACCACCTTGAGGTAGACAATAATGGGCTGATCACAATGCAAGACAAGCTTGTTGAAGCGTTCCTTACTCCTGTGGGATTTTTTAAATTTGCCCAATCGGAACCGGTCAGCAGCTTTTGTCCGCCTGTGCATGGCAACTTTTACTTCTTAAGCTGGCCATACATGGGCAGATAAAGCTGTAGATATTGGTCGTCCCAAAGGTCCTCCCGACAGACATCTGGACACGATATCAATCAGGAAGGTTGGATTTTCTTCCGACCGACCCGTCTGAAGTCTATTGCGCTAGTCGTAATCCGATCGTTCGGCCATAGGGCCGAACGTTTGGATTACACCAATATAGCCCTGTCAGTTAGTGGCATATCAGGGAAAGATCCGTTCGTTTGGCAATGTCGCCAAACCAGCGGATCTTTGCATTTACGGCCAGCTTTAGAATGTTTTAGGACAATCCCTAAATTTAGTTTATGCATTTATACAATGTGCATTTATGCAATGCCTCAGATTTTGGATGTACAGGTACTCCTACCAGTTGCTGTACTGTCAAAGCTGGTAAAGTAAGCGAATTGCATAGTGAGTATTTCCTATTTTACATTTCCTGACTTTAATATTGGGTGGCACGGAAGGGCAGAATTCGGAAGCACTGTGACTTCCACAGGCTCAAAGAATAAATAAATCAAACTATGTATTTTGGAAAGAAGGAGA
>CM044441.1:37950134-37966260 GCA_024363595.1 Xenopus borealis
AAAAAAAAAAAAAAAAAAAAAAAAAGAAGATAAACCAGAACAATTTACAAATATTTGGTTACACTAAACCAGAATCTTAATATGAGCACAAATCAAAATCTCCACCCATGTATAAGGGCCCTGTGCATTTCAAAACAAACAAGAGTTCATAAAAAAATGCATATACAGGTAGGGGACCAGTTATCCAGAATGCTCGGGACCAGATGTTTTCCGGATAACAAATCGCTCTATAATTTGGATCTTCATACCTTATGTCTAGTAGCAAATCATCTAAACATTAAATAAACCCAACAGGCTGGATTTGCTTCCAATAAGGATTAATTACATCTTAGTTGGGATCAAGTACAAACCATATTAAAGAGAAAAAGGATATTTTTTAAACATTGATTATTTGGATAAAATGGAATCTATGAGAGATGGCCTTTCTGTAATTCGGAGCTGTCTGGACAATGGGTTTCCAGGTAACTGTATTGCTTTTTTTATGTTTTTTTTTTTTTTCAAATACAGTAGGTTTGAGGGAGTTCAAAATGCATCTTAATTCTTTTGTCTACCTACCTGTCAAGAGCAAACACACAGGGAAACTGGTCTGCAATAAAGTACTATTCTGAATTCACATGAGCACAAACAAACACATTATTGTAGATAACTGATTCGAATATATTCTTTCTAAGTGTGCATCAAATGCCCCAAAACACCCCCATGGGTAAGAGCCCTTAAGTAGCTCCACATTGTCAACTCATAGTATCAGTGATCTCCCTAGTTAGTGCAGACCACAAGCAAGACATTGAAACATTACTGCTGGTAGTTATCACAGAGAAAAACAATGCAATATACAAATGCACCAAAAACAGCCTTAAAATCAACAGAACAGCATGTGCTAGTATTCAGGAGTGGTTAACTGCAGCAGCATGTGTGTGTGTTAGTGCAGCCAAAAGCTTAGCATCAATAAGCAAACGATAAAGCAAGAGATGCAGAACGCAAACACTGTTCATTTTGGCCTCTGAAACTAAAGACACTTGACATGAAAGCAGTCTCAAATTATCATCAATATTAAATGATTTTTTTTGTATATGCCAATTGTAACTGTGGGCAATTTGGGTATGATGGAAATTGATGCATGGCAATTCTCTGGCTACAACGGTTTTCTGCAAGAGCTCTCAAATTGTAGCAACAAATAACCCAACTACTCTAGCCCACAAGCAAGGATGTTCACATATATACACAGGGGTACTGCCAGGAAGTTGTTCATTTTCTGGAAAACAGTGAAGGGTTGGAGTATCTCTACTACTTAATTGGTTAGATCAGACACGTGCAAGAGAAGGATGTTATTAGCAAGTCTCAAAACAGAGCAGCAGCAATATTTCTTTGGAAAAACTGCAATTTAACACGTTTTTTTTCCCCCACAGACTTGTCGGAAGCCACTACTACTTTGCACAGCTGATGCTTCCTTAAACATTGCCGAGTGTTTCAGATTATTTGTGCAGAAAGAATTTTTTATAAGGCCCCTCACAGCGACAGTTCTTGCATACAAGGCATTGCCGATTTTGCCTGACTTGCCATTAGCTGCACACACACACACACACACACACACACACACACACACACACACACACACACCTTGTGGATATTGCAAGTCATATGACTATGAAGAAAAGCCATGTGCATTTTCTTTAACTGTTCCCAATCCAATTACAAAGTTAACATGTTTAAACCTAAACTTTTTATTTTTACAGTTAAAAGTTTTAGTGGGGACCCATGAATGCTTTAGAATGAAATGAATTACCTTATAACTACTATTGCCTGCTTGCAAAGATACAGGTATTGGTTCACTTAGCCAGAAACCGGTTATCCAGAGAACGGAGAATTATGGAAATGCTGTCTCCCATGTCTCCCATAGACTATTTTATCCAAACAATTCATATTTTAAAAATGGTTCCCTTTTTCTCAAATAATAATGTAGTACCTTGTACATGATCCAAACTAAGATATAATTTGTCTTATGTGAGGCAAAACAATCCTATTGGGTTTATTCAATGTTTAAATAATTTTTTAGACTTGATCTAAATTATGGAAAGTCCTGAGCATTCTGGATAACAGATCCCATACCTGTACTCTATTGTGTTAGAAAGAAACTTTGCAAAAAGCATGAACAGCCACAAGTTGAGAACTTCTTTAATAAGCAGCAGTTCAGGAGGAATGGCATGAGGTGGAAGTTAACCACTTCGGTGGGATCTCACAGTGGAAAATAATCAATACAGGAAAAAAGAATTTTCAGCTGTTCCACTGTAACCTCTCATTATCAAGTTCTCTCATGTAATCAGAGGGAAGCCCAGCCAAGTTAATGGGGCAAGTAATGCCAAGGGGGCAGCTGAAAAGAAGAGTTTATTTGTTTTATGGCTCACTAAATCGAAAGCTACTAAAAGTCACTTGTTGTGCTAAGTTGCAGCATTTGTGTGCACACCGAGTTCTCCCTCACTTATTGTGCCACAGATGTCTCTCTGAACTGGAGTTTCATTCATAAAATTAGAAAGCATGCAGCCTGGAGAAGGCAAAAGAAACCCAAGCAGAGGATGGGAAAGAAATGAAACTATTCATAGCACAATGTAAGTAACATTAACCCTCAGCACAGCGAGGCAGAGCAGCGGACCATTAACTGCACTGGAAGCCAAGAGGTAAAAGTGATGCCTGCAGTTTTTTTGCACCCTTTAAATATACACAGTGACCTGTGAAGAAATGCATCTCCAGCTTGTGAAATTATCAGAAAACATTCTGCTAGCCCATGAACATGCCCATTTAATAAGCTGGACATGACAAAGCACCAGACTGTGCACCTTGCACAAAGTAGGTTGTCGGTGTCACACATTTCAGTTTGCTCTTCATTATTTTAAAGAGTAATTCACAGGAACCCCACATTTAACCTGCAGCCATAAAACACAGTGCAGCAAGTATTTGTGAAAGATGATCTTGTAGTAAACGCCTAGGGCCAGTAGCAAGAAGTGAAATGCTCTTTAAACATTTGGAGCTTATACCTGTTTACCAAGCATCTGCCAATAAAATGAGGATGATGAGGATACAATATTTTTTAAAAGAAAGGCTTTTAACTCAGTTATGCAGTCACAAGGGACATTTAAACCTTTATCAATGCTATGGAATACAATGTTATTTGTATTAAATATTGTATCTGCCAAGCAAATTGGACCTTAACTGGTAATGGCACATAAGTTTTGACCACCAATATGCTCTCAGCAGAAACAGTGGCCAACGTGTAGTCTTCAACACAGATGGCCTTCTGATTGCCATAGTACCAGCCAAAATGCATGTGCCTACCTGCAGACACTTCACTGTAAACATATGAGATAATGTGATAAAAAGCACAAAGGTTTGTCCTGGTCTAGTAAGCAACCATTTAGGTAAAGTTTCCTTTTCTGGGTAAGTCCTTTAAAAGAATAGTTTTTGAAGGAGAATGCAATTGCATGGAAGCCAAAAAATGACTGTTAGTGTTACTGAAAGATATATTTATTCATATTAGTGTGTTCTTGTCTGCTGTTCCATAAATAGACTAAATAAAAAAAAGCAGTGCCAGTTTTGCAGAGGATGGAGAAAAAGTTTTACTAACTTATACACACTTACAAATGGAAAGTGAAAAGAAACCGTATCACAGCCAGCAGGGCAGTGATGGAAAAGTAGGTGATAAAAGCACAAACGGGGGAAATTAAACCGTATGATAGAAAGGGTTCATACACAAATCTATGGCACCCAAGTTCACCCTTGTTTTAGCTGCAGAAGTAAGGCCGGGGTACAGAAAAATGCATAGCCTGAAAAAGAAGATGCTGCAAAGAAGATGTAAACAAGAGAAGAGGATCTATCATAGGACTAAATCTTTGCATACACCAGTGTTAAGAGTGGAGTCCTCTTGATTAAATCACCACATGGCACAGATATAAAATACACATAGGGGCAGATCTACCAAATAAAATTCAATTTCAAAGTAATTTTGGGCTAATTAGACTACCGAATAGCCCAAAATTCGAAGTTTTCGAATTTGAAATATTGGCCCTTAAATTTTTTTTTCGAAAGCCTACTTCGCCAGTTTATCGCTGTCGAGTTGCTATATAATCCTATGGGAAGCTCCCCTAGGATTTTCCAAACTTTTTTTGATTGAATAGAAATTCAATTGATCGCTTAAAATCGTTTGATTCTAACGATTTTAGCAATCGGTCGAATGATTTCTATTCGATCATTCAATAGATCGAATTGCGGTAAAATCCGAATTAGAGGGATTTTAATTTGACCAAAATTCGAGGGTCGAATTAGAGGGTTTTAAAATCATTGAATTCTAAAACTATACTGGAAAAATGCTTTGGATTACATAAATATAATTTATCATGGAGTACCCCTTTCATTATAGCTACTATTTAAACCCCTTCTGTGGTTATGGATAATCAAAGGCTGCAGATAAAGTGCTCCTACTCAAGCATGCTGGACCCGTTAGGTTAATTTTATTTATTTTATTCCATGCTTTTCCTAAATTCAACCACTGCCAGGTGTCTTGCAATACCAGACTAAATCCTCTTTACTAGGAAAAAGAGGATTGCATATACAACACACTGACACTTTTTGGAAAACAAGAGATGATAATGATTTCTGATTATGTAATGAGAACATATTACTCAACTGGAACAAAAGCTACCATTCTGGTTATTGGCTTTTGCTCTCAAAACAGAAAAAAGTAAGACGGAGCAGTGAATTCACAGAGAAAAAAAAGTTGGACCCTGTTGACAATCATTTTTTGTTTGAAAACAAATCTATCAGATGCTTAATTTCAAGTTGTGTGTTCTTAAATGCATGGCACAGTGCACTGGTGGAAATTATTTTTAGAACATAAAATAAAGCATCTCATACTTAGAGATCCTGTCATGGGAAAAAAAAACAATTAATAGTGCTGTTCCAGAAGAGCAAACAGATTTTTTTATATTTCATTTTGAAATCTGACATGGGGCTAGACATATTGCCAATTTCCCAGCTGCCCCAAGTCATGAGACTTGTGCTCTGATAAACTTCAATCACTCTTTACTGCTGTACTGCAAGTTGGAGTGATATCAACCCCTCCCTTTCCCCCACCCAGCAGCCTAACAAAAGAACAATGGGAAGGTAACCAGATAACAGCTCCCTAACACAAGATAACAGCTGCCTGGTAGATCTAAGAACAGCACTCAATAGTAAAACCCATGTCCCACTGCGTTCTATTCAGTTACATTGAGAAGGAAATACAACAGCGTGCCAGAAAGCAGTTACCTCCTAAAGTGTTGGCACAAGTCACATGACCGGGGCAGCTGGGAAATTGACAATATGTCTAGCCCCATGTCAGATTTCAAAAATGAAATATAAAAAATCTGTTTGCTCTTTTGAGAAATGGATTTCAGGAGCAGCACTATTAACTGATGCATTTCCCATGACCGTTTCCTTTTAAAGTCTCCTTTAATTAAATTGCACAAAATGAAAATATATGCCTGCACAAAAGTCACATTCCATCTAAGTTAAAGGAGTACATACCTCCTAGATATGGAAAAAAATCACAAGCCAAATACATGTGCAACAGATTATGCAAGAATTGTATATCTATTTTTCGTATTACTAGAGGAGGGAAAAAAAAAATCAAGTTCTAGGTTTAGAGAGAGAAAAAAACATTATCCATGCTTGGTACACAAGGTGTTAAAGCAACTCTAAAAATATCTCAAATACCAAAAGGCCAGTTGATCTTTGAATTACATGCTATCAATAAAACATTGGGGTTTGATGGCTTGAATAAAATATGCACTCGTCAGGCTTATGATGGGTAGTGTAAAGCCCCAAGGCAAAAATTATGCAGAAGGTTCAAAGCATGTCTCAGCTACATGTGATTTTGCTTCATATCAGTAAAAAAACCGACATAAAAAACAATATCTTTAAATGTACAGGACATTTCTTAATGACCCACAAAAACAGAAGTAGTTAAGGGCAATAAAAACTGTAAAGTAGGCATTACCTTGTTACCAAGTACATAAAATTAACTTAGGTGGGGCTGGTTTGGTTTCTGGCTTAATATTATAACTGGTAATCACAGACATGTGCCAGCATAACTGCTAACCAAGGAAATGTGCTGCGCCCACATAAAGATCCTTCCCCACAAGAGCCAGGCCGTTGAGGAAACTTGCTACATTGACAAGGAGCCACCATTCATTTTTATTATATTTTAGGTGTGAAAAGCAAGTCCCCACCCAACACACCAAGCATTGTTTGCTTTTGTTTCAAACAAGTTCCTGACCCATCTGATTCAGACAAAACCAACTAGAATATTGCACTTGCATTTTGCACTGATCACTCCTAGGAACTTTAGAAGTAAAAGGTTTCAGAAACTCAGGTTAGGGAACCTGGGGAAGGGTGCTACAATATTATTGTGCATAAATAAAAACTGCTTACTATTTATTTAAAGAGCTGAGGAGGTGATTGTGTAACCATTTGCTCATTGCTTTCTTTTAACAGCTAACACATTTGCAGCTCAATCGGATTAAACTAAAACTTGTAATTCATACTCACAATGGATAATATTTTGCCAGTTTGGCTGCTGTCAGAAATATGCTTTGATCAGTCTCTTACAAACCCATGAAACAAACAGCTATTGTTTAAATAAGCTGCTGTATAGCAATGGGGCAGCCATTCGAATGAGAAAAGGCTCAGGTTACACATCAGATCGCAGATAAGCTCTGTAGAACAATGATATTTTCGGTTATCCACTATTTAACCTGTGCCATATAGCCTTTTTTCACTTTCTGCCTTTGCTACACAGCAGCTTGTTTATATGAACTATATTAGTGTTTCTGAAGGAAATAGATCAGTTTTACCAGTGCAGGGCAACACTACATGATATTTTCATTACTTTAAAACACTAACTTTTTGGAGTTACTGTTCTGGGTGTTGTTCACCTTCCAACACTTTTTCTCAGTTCAGTTGGTTTCAGTTCACAAGAAGTTAAAATACTTTTTCCACAGACTTTCTATTTTCTATGTGTGACTAATACTGTAAGTGTAAATACATTTCACCATTTTAAAGAAACGCTGGGAGACTGGGTTCGACTACTATCTAAATGGATACATTTATTTTATACATTTCTTATCTTTTTCCGTGCTGAGCAGGATGAATTTCATTAGAGTTGGCAATACACCAGAGATGCTGCTGAGAAATGTCAACTAAATGTTGCAAAATTGTAACAGTTCAGAATCTACACCTGAATTACAGAGCGGTCAGACTGAAACACCAGAGACAGGAACTTTAAACTTAAGATAAAAAAATAAATAAAAAATGGAAAGCAATTGAAGAAAATATTTCTGGAGAACTATCTAAAAACAACTCAACTGAAAGTGTTTGGAAGGTGAACAACCCCTTTAAATATGGGAAGTACGGCGACGTGATTTTTAAGCCTTAAGCTGACCATAGACGTGCAGATATATCCTTATGTCCGATGAACACTTGTTCATTACAATCTCCCAACCTACCACTAAACATTCAGCTTTAAAGCCCATGCCCACTTGGCTTCTTTCAGACAGCTGGACAGAAGAAAACAAAGCCTCATTTGGCTCAAGAGCATTTATGGGCGGGGGGGGGGATGGTCTGTACATGTAGTTTTCAAGTGTTTTCCATTCAAGTAAATGGGAGTAAACATTGGTGGCTGGTAGAGTTTTTCAGTCAGCAAATATGGGTTAAGGCTTAGTCCAGACGGGGAGATTCGGGGGCGATCCGTCGCCTGGCAACTTCTCGCCGCGACGGATCGCCCCCGAATCTCCCCGAATAGCTATTCACCGGCGAGGCTTAAAAGCGCCGGCGGGTGTTCACACGGAGCGATTTTAAAAATCGCGCCGCTCCGTGTGAACACGCTCCAGCGCTTTTAAGCCTCGCCGGTGCCTAGCTATTCGGGGAGATTCGGGGGCGATCCGTGGCGGCGAGAAGTCGCCAGGCGACGGATCGCCCCCGAATCTCCCCGTCTGGACTAGCCCTAAAAAGGGATACATGTTACAAAGTAAATAGGTGTAATGAACATATAAATGATTTAAATATTAACTCTAAATATGACCAAAAAAAATCATACAAAAAGCTTATGTAAAAAAACCAGGAAGGTTACAAAAGATATTTTATTTAAAATGGACTAACCGATGAACTCCTCAGACTTTCCAAGACCCATCATTCTTTTGCACCTCACAAGGGGGGGGGAATGTAATTAAATTTGCAAAGAGCAAAAGAATGCGCATCAATAAGATTAAAAATCCACATCTCGCAATGTAATATTGTTCCTTAAACTGTTATTGTATTGCGACTTTTAATTGCGCATTGAAAATTTTAATTGCGCACTCTTAAGAAGTGCTTGAAGGTGTCGTAATCTTTAGAAACAAACATAACGACTTTTTCAGTAAGAAGTTTTATTACATTGACTGCGCATTGGCGCAAGCTGTAAAATTCGCAAACTCTCTTCCACTGTCGGAAGTGATCGGTAAAACAGTTTCCGGTTTCGCAAAAGCTATATTAAAGTCGCGCAAAGCAAAAATTGTTCGCACAGAGGCATAACTTTTCGCATTGCGAATAGTTTTTGCCTTACCGACTTATATTGCATTCCCCTGTACATCTCTTCTCTTGCATCTCCATACCTTTTTGCCAACCTATTCTGCTCTGTTCATAGACAGTCTGTTTGCACTATTCACTTGTTGTATCCTGGCTAAACCATTCTCTGTTCCTACTCCTTACTGGAATTCCCTTAATTCCTCCAGAAAGGTTCACCTCCCTTGTCTTCTGAAATTAATTTAAAGACTATCTGACAATATTTGTTTCAATCTTAAAATGCAATGCATGTTTGTTTATTTATACACTTATTGTATTGATCCCTGTATAGTGCTGTGTAAAATAAATGGTGGGTTGGGATATAGTCATTTTTTAAAGATATGGTGCAAGTGTATATCCTCTTCTAGATACTTTTAAATATGCAAACAGGCTTGCTTGGGAGTGCTTGCCATTAATATATTCAGCAATGTATACAATAAGCAGCTTAAGGTTAGAGGACATTAAAATGATGCAGCATTAAATAGGTATAAGTCCACACATTCCATATGCCTTGTTGATGAAATCACGTTGGACAAGGGGACAACAAAGGGTCTCATAAGTCAGGTAAAAGCTTCACGTCTGGCAACAGACAGATATTATAGTGTGTGGCATGAATAAACTACAAGTTTCATTTTCTGCACAAGTCTCCACCCTGATGGTAAAGTGCAATGAGCATAAGCTGACCATATACAGGCTGATAAAAGCTGCAGCCAGACCAAGTCAGCATCTTATTGGCCCATGTGTGGGGCCCTCCAACAGACTTCCCCGGATTGATACCTGGCTGAGAGTCAGCCAGATGTCGATCAGGCAGGGGTAAAAAATTATTTTGGATTGTGGTCCGCATCTGTTCGTTGATGCAGTCCCGCAATCCAACCCCCTCATATTGCTTTAATTATGATCCGAACATAGGGGCCTAGGGTCTACAATTACATCAGCATGATTCTATCGGATTGAGGACCGCATCTGTTTGTTGATTCAGTCCTTGAGCCAACTGTCTGTATTCTTCTCATTGTGATCCGATCGTGGAGCCCATGATTGGATCACCCAGAGATCGCCCACCTCAAGGTAGGCATATCGGGGGGCTACACATGCCAAACGAATGGTTATAAATTGAATGCAAGCAGAAGTCCACAAAGAGCAGGCAACAACATACCTGCTAAACTCTGATTTACAGCTCAATGCAAAAAGAGTGCAGGCATTGCCAATCTACCATACATTATTAACCATATCAATGACATCAAACACATGGGTTCATTTGTCGGATTTAACTAGTAGCATTTTCTTTAGACTGCTAAAAATGATCTTTCGGTAGATTGCAAGACTTCAATAGATCACTTTTTGGAAGAAAGCTAGCCATACACGAGCCCTTGATACCAAATGACACACTCCCCTACAGAGGCCATGGCTCAGCAAGAAAACTATAGGGCTGGCAAATATTTTAGGCAGGGAACACACAGCAGGCAAGACACCAGTAAACCCTGCAACATCAGCTTGCTCTTATATGTATATAAAAGAAAAAAAAACAAACAAACAACATTTAGAATACCATAAAAAGTATATATATTTATAGCAGTGAAAACTTTTGAACATCAAAGCAATATTTTTGCTTTACCTTATTAAAACTACTGTTATTATTAATGTTGAATACTAAAATAGCACACATTATTATTTATGTTGATTGGAATTTCAGGGAAAGTAGCTGTACCAAAGCAGGATCAAAATATACAGCTAGCACAGACTTGAAAGTTGCACGTGTTTTTTTTGCTGCACATCCCCATAGAATAGGAGAAAAAAGCTCTTAGATAATTGTATTGTATAAAACTAATTACAGCCTTGGGGGTGTGGTTAATTATGTCTGGCCTCTGTGCACTTATTTACAAGGAAACTTATTTGCTACCCCTCTCTATTGTCATGAGCCTCATTTTAGCAGTTCTCACATAGACCTTTCAGCAAGTCAAAAGCATAACGTTACATTATAAGCCACAGGAAAACCAATACACAAATTCATTGTATTTAAAGGACAAGGAAAGTCTAGTAATGCTGTATTTTGCATAGTAAACATAACATTTACTGCACCACAAGACCTAATCAAACAAATGATTTATGCTTTCAAAGTTGGGCATTGGGGGCAGTTATCTTGTAACCATGTTAGACATCTTTGCAAGACCAAGACTGCGCACATGCTCAGTGTGATCTGGGCTGCATAGGGATCGTCATAAATTATGAAAATAAGTCAAATAATATCGGACAGATGCCAATACACCAAGACTGATTAATAATCAGAATATGCAGACTGCACTGGGTCCTGTGTTGTCATGTAATCTAATGTGGATTTTATAGTTTTTGTATCGTTTAATACCAACTTTCCCCAACTCTGCAGAACCAGTGGCTGCAGCAAAATAATCCTCCAAATAGAATCCCAGTGTATCTGTTTAAATCTGGCTTCATGATCTTTGTCCCTGCAGCTGGAGTTGGAAACATTAAAGGGTATGTAAAGGCAAAAATCCAATCCAATGCAAATATCTACTGCTGGAGTTCTGCATGGCTGGGAAGTAAGATGGGGCCCCTGCTGTTCATAGGGATGATTGTTTCCCTGCCCAGAAAAAGGGGCTGTCTGACAATTCCTCTAAACAGCAGTAAATGAAGGGAGAATTTCAGTGAATTTAGTTAAGTTTCTTATAAAAACAGTACACATTTTTTCAAGTATATTGGAGAGAGATTTCTCATTCATTAAAGAAACTAAAAATGGGATTTTACTTTTTGGCCTTTCCTTGTCCTTTAACTAGAAGATCCTCTCTATAGTGTTACCTCTAAATAAAATCATAAATATAGTGTCAGGAAAAGGTGCAACACTTAAAATTCTTTCCTAGCTTAAGTTTTGAGTCACGCTGACTCAAAAGATAGTAATAAACAATGTGCTCACGGAGGGGCGACGTATCTTCGGACTTTTCATGCAGTCACCTTTACCCAGTTAATCCTCTAGGTGGCACCTTTGGAAAAAACATTCAGATACATGTGACTGCAACCAAGTTCCAATTGAGGGTTTTAAGAAGGGATTTGTTACAAGATGTACAAAAACAGAGGTAAATATAGCCTAGGATGTGTGATGTGTAGGAGTAAGGGAGGGATCAGTTCATGTTTTGAACAAAAACACTAGATAAGTGAATAAGTGGAACTCCAACCATTTCTGGGTCACTTCAGGACCTATTACTCATGCTGATGAACACAAAGCAAAGGATTTTCAGAACAAGAGACTTGGAATCTGTAGCTTTAACATTATTTGATGGAAACATCTTTTTTAATGTGGGGGGGGGCTTTACCAACTGGACTGGCTGTTAAGCACCGTGTGTGGTCAAGTTTAAATCCTAGAACACTACAACTTCCAACTCCAAATTACTTACTGCATAGCACAAGCAAGCTAACTGTCATATGATGGAGACAACCCAGGCAAACACATGAGCAACATACAAACTCCTTACAGAAGTGCCCTAGTATGAATCAAAACACAGTTCCCAGAGTGGCGGGCCTTTATCATAGACTATTTATAAGCATTAGCAGAAAATATTTCATATGTGAATGCATTATTCTTTGCTTTCCCAACCAAAAACGCCCTTTTCGTGTACCTTTTGTGAAACAGATATTTTAGGCCGCCATGTCCTGCAATGTCAAGAGGAGCTCAGATTTTTAGCTATGTTTGCTAGGCATATCATACAATGTGACTCCATTCATAGGACTCTTCTTATTATAATGTTTGTTTTTTGCATGTTGTGTAGAAGTGGCAAATACGGTTTCCACCCATGCAATTGGCAGTGAAGCATGTTACGCAAGACTTTACATGTGCACAATTTCCATCCGTGTTGGGAAGAGCAAACAAGGCAGACTCCTGCATACTTTCACTGTGTGTGCGTGCCCTTGAACTGTCATTGATGTATAATACGTAGGTCAGATTAAAGAACATTTTTAGTAGTGCATATATGCACTAAATAGGAAACACAAATGGCAGTCTTCTTTGCTGCCCACAGAACTTGTGTTGATGGTGAACTTTTCTTGGTAGAGGGGAGCAGACTTTAAAAAGATGGTAACTACATGGAGTATTCACTTGGTCATCACTTTAGGGATTTTAGGGCAACTTGTTGAAAATGTATTATGTAAGGCTCACCTGATGGCAAAACACAGTAGACCAGAAAATATGCTGCAATAAAGTTAAATATATTTACATGTAAAAGACTGGTTTATGTAATCTGCAGCCTTTAATCACTTTTTTTGTGCAGGCTCTTGTTTAACAGCTGGAGTGTCAGATTATATTTTTCATTTTACTGAAAAAGAGGGGATTTCTATTTAGACATTTTCTAAATACATTTTAAAAAGTTACAGGATACTTGTGTATAAGAACATGCAATATGAGAAAATGCAAAATAAGAAGAAAAAAAAATCTAATAAGAAAAGGTATTACGAAGTTCAAGAAAAACGTATTTTAGCACGGCTACAAAATAAACACATACATTTGTATAGTATGTCTACAAGGGACCATGCAACAACTACCAGCACCTACAAGGTTTTCTGTTTTGTAGGATTAATTTGAGAGCAGAGAACGCAGAGGAGTTTGTTCTGCAACAAGAAAGCCCATTGCTAAATATCTGTAAACCTGACTTAAAGGAACTTTAACTATATCCCTCTTTAAACGGGTTTATAAATGCATACAGAGAATAGGAAGACGCATATACAGGTAGATGCTTGGGACCTTGGGGTTTTCCAGATAATGGATTTTTCTGTAATTTGGATCTTCAGTAGTGATGGGCGAATTTATTCCCCAGGGGTGAATTTGCAGCGAATTCCCGCGATTCGCCGCTGGTGAATAAATTTGCGAAACGGCAGGAAAAATTTGAAGCCGAAAACGACGCGACGCCCGCCGAAAAGGACGCGATGCCCGCCGAAAACGACGCAAATTTTTCGCCAATTCGCTAATTTCTCTGGAAATTCGCAAATTTTTCAGCGAAGCGAAACGCGCCCGTTTCGCCCATCACTAATCTTCAGTCCTCACGTCTGCTAAAACATAAACATCAATGAAACCCAATAGGATTGCTTTACTGCCTAGAAGGATTCATTATTTATTAATTAGTTTGGATCAAGTACAAGGTACTGTTTTATTACTACAGAGAAAAAGGAAATAGTTTTTTTAAAAATCTGAATAATTAGATTAAAATTAGTTTATGGGAAATGGCCTTCCTGTAATTTGCATCTCTGTGAATAACGGGTTACCAGATAATGGATTCCATACCTGTACTGCATTTTTGTTGCTATTTAAAAAAAAAAAAAAAATTTATTCCACACTCATTTCAACATGCCTCAAGTGTGCAAGGAATGCATCATGTTTAGTATTAAAAAAAAAAAAAAACGCAATAAAATGTGAATGCAATGAAAGCAATGTTGAATGCTTGTGAGTACAGCTAGAAAGAAATCAATTAGCGGATGAGTTTAGGAGCGCTCAAATTATGTTAAGAGCCCTTCGAAGAGCAATTTTTGGGCAGCATTGTACAACTGCTTGTTTTGTTTTAATTTCTACTACTACCGTCTTACTACCCGAAAAGCAGGCATTCTAAATCCACATCCTGCATGGCTAATTAACAATCAATATACATGCAGCAGAATACCCTGCTCTCTGTGCAGCTTTGCATTGTTATGATCTAATATGTTCCCAGTTTACAAAGGGCAAGAAGAAAGCCCTACTTTTCTACCACAATTGGGGCATCACAAAAGCACAAATAACATTATAAACCCCAAACACTGCTAAATGACTAGGGAAATCTCAAGTGGCTACCTCAAAAAACTTTGAAAAAATTTTAACCTCTCAGCCGGCCAATTTATTGTACACTCAAAAAAGGTCACCTTCCTGAATGCTCAATAATAATGCCTGCTAAGCTTCATATTTATCCTTCACACTCACTTGCTGTTCATGGAAGAAACAGTCATTTTAGACATGTTACAATCAACACCAACATTCTCTGGCTGCAAAATGGCGGTTAGAATCCTATGCATTTTTCAGCTGTTCATTGACACAGCTTTTTTGCAGAGGGGGAGGGGTGCAGGCGGGGAGGGTGGACGAGTTGAAAGGGGAAGGTAGGCTGGCAAAGAAAGAGTGCTTTTGCATTGCAAGGACGAAGGGCTAGCTTCTGTTTTTTTAAGTTCTGTTTAAAAGAAATTGGATGAAACCTGAAAGGTGAGAACACAAAAATTTAAAAAAATTAAAAACACCCCACTGACAAGTGAAAAAGGGGGGGGGGGGAATTTACTGAATGGTTCCACACTGACATGTATGGAAACTAAGATTTGTTGCAATTTATCAGAGTTCACCCAAGTTATTCACAAACAGAAACGGAACACCAGAACACATGCAATTTAACCAGTACATCGAAATACATAGAAGGGACTCTTCATAGTTTTCCAAATATCGAGAGGAACAGATTATACCAATCAATCATTTATCCACCTGTTGCAACTCCAGTTTTCCCCATTTCTTGAGGCTGTGCCCTCGTCAATTCCATCTCTGCATACCAACAAGCTTTTCTACATTAAATTTAGCCTTCGTTTTCCCAAGCCAATGACCCCAGCATCCAAAATACTCAAGAATAATTGTTTTACTATTTAGGTTTCTGTTTGTCAATTCAGGCCCTCTTCTCCTTCTATTCAAACCACTGCTGGACTGGTAGGGTAAACTGCACCCTAGCAATCAGATAGCTGTGGAAAAACCAAACAGTTGTGGAACAAAAATCTAAATCATTCAAAAAAATAAATACATTTGAAAAAATTACATTGAATATCATTGTCTACATTATACTAGTTAATTTAAAAAGTTGAACATACATGCAGGTCATAGTTACTGCATTAATAAGCTATAGACAATTTTATTCATGTTCCGGTTTATAAACAGAATAATTTAGGGCTTCGATCACAATAATATACCATGCAGTGATTCCTACACAATTAACCCACAAGATGCATTTTTAATACAATTATTAAAAGGCAGCCAGTAAAATGTATCCTCCAACAAGGGTTTCTGCCTGTACAAGCTGCTGTGTTATTACAGTTAAACTGAAACTAATCAAAGGACAGCATGAATAAAGATTTATCCATGAGCAAATATAAAATTTACATAGTATCGAAGGCAGGTGCAAGAACAGATTTCTAAAGGCAGGGCGTGATTAAACCACAGAGTAACCTTCTTCAGCCATAGAACACTAGCAGGCCATCCTACAAGAACTACAGCTTTACTTCTTGTGCAGGCACTGCCAAAACAATATGTACAGATTTTCAACTATCCTATGACTGCAACTCAACAGAGCATAAAACCAGTATTTACAATGCAGAATTATTTCCCTTTACCCTATGCAAGGATTATGGAGGAAAGGCATTATTTTCACACATTCTATTGTCTTTCGAAAAGGCTAAAGAAAGAAAACTGCCTGTCAGCAATTACAAAATTCAGGCCGTTGGGGGGGGGGGG
>CM044441.1:37966404-37982311 GCA_024363595.1 Xenopus borealis
CCCCCCCCCCCTCCATAAAGAGCCACATCCTGGAAAACATACTTCTCAAGCTACACTTACAATATAAAAAGTAGTAAAATACATACTTTGCTACAGGTATACACACAAGGAAGATGGGCAATGTGTGGTTAGTGTCAATAGTGATTATGCATACAAATACAACACACATACACAATGGCGTTATACTGTGACCAGCATACTGCAATAGTAATTTAGCTTACTAGTTAAAGGGATCTGTCATGGGAAAAAAAATATATTTTTCCAAAATGCATCAGTTAATAGTGCTGTTCCAGAAGAATTCTGCACTGAAACACATTTCTCAAAAGAGCAAACAGATTTTTTTATATTTCATTTTGAAATCTGACATGGGGCTAGACATATTGTCAATTTCCCAGCTGCCCCAAGTCATGTGACTTGTGCTCTGATAAACTTCAATCACTCTTTACTGCTGTGCTGCAAGTTGGAGTGATTCCACCCCCTCCCTTTCCCCCACCCAGCAGCCTAACAAAAGAACAATCAGAAGGTAACCGGATAACAGCTGCCTGGTAGATGTAAGAACAGCACTCAATAGTAAAACCCATGTCCCACTGAGTACTATTCAGTTACATTGAGAAGGAACAACAACAACAGCCTGCCAGAAAGCAGTTGCCTCCTAAAGTGCTGACACAAGTCACATGACCAGGGGCAGCTGGGAAATTGACAAAATGTCTAGCCCCATGTCAGATTTCAAAATTGAATATAAAAAAAATCTGTGTTCTTTTGAGAAATGGATTTCAGTGCAGAAGTCTATTGGAACGGCACTATTAACTGATGCATTTAAAAAAAAAAAAAAAAAAAAAGTTTTCCCATGACCATTTCCCTTTAAACTATAAATTGTTTATCGTTTCATGGACTTTAAAAATTATTACATGATAGAATTATACAATAAATGACAAAAAAGAATATCAAGTTAGATAAATATGAATTGGACAAGGCTTGAAAATACATTTAACCATGACCAATGAGTGCATGAAAAAGGTTGATCAACTTATAGAACAAGTTGAATTAAAACTCAATTTGAAAGTTACATGGTCATAGAAACAGCACCAAAAACTCTTGATTGCACCTATTTCATATATGCAACATAACTGTATGCAAGCCATGTTGTAAGGCTGCACTGCACTTGGTTTGTGCATGATGAGCACTTCAAAGGGCAATGTTGACATTATTGCAGTTCTATCAGATTGCAGGTTTCTCAAGACGTAGTAAAGCACAGGTATATCCAGAAAAGGGGGGGGGGGGCAACTCCCTTGTGCTTTCATGTATGTATGTATGTATGTATATTTTTATTTATATAGCGCTCCTTGAGGGCAAAGCACTGTACAGCATTCAGGTCTACGAGCCATTGCCTTGTTCTACAAAACAAGTACTTTTGTAAAGCACTGTGCAGATGAAGGTCTCTGTATAAATAAGAATGAAAGGTCTCAAACACTTAAATTATTACTCCGTGAAGTCAACATATCCATTTGCCAAATGGAATGTCTCTTAAAGGAGATGTCAGAGCAGAAGCATGGCAGCTTCCATTCAGAGATATAAACAGGAAAGCAAAGCCTCAGTGTAAATGTGCTTCTCCCTAGAAAAATAAAATAAACGCAGCTTGTACTTGAACTGGGCATTACTCCCTGTAATCCATTGTGACTGGTTAAAAAATGAAAGATATGACTTCTAGCAAAACACACTTTAAATCTACGTAGGTTTAAGGCTTAAATATTGAAGCCAAGAGATCTTAAAGAACAAGTAAACGTTTTTTTTTCTATCTCTAAATTTGCTCTAAACAGCCCCTCAAATTAATGTACCTTAGTCCCTGCTGCAAGTCTGCTCTGGTTTCTGTGTTATCAGCAGCTTGTTTCACCTTCTTCCTGGTGCAGAGTGAAGCCCCGCCCCTTAGCTTTCTGAGCTGACCTTATATCTTGGACTAGTCCAGGAGATCATTTGCATACTATGACATAGCAGAGAGCAGTGTGTGTAGCAGCTTTTGCTTGGGGAAACTAGCTTACTAATGAAACACTGGCTCCCTCTTCCTCTCTATTGTGGAACAGCAGCAAATGGACTGCTCAGTAAACTAAGGGGCTGGGCTTCACTCTGCACCAGGAAGAAGGTGAAACAAGCTGCTGATAACACAGAAACCAGAGCAGACTTGCAGCAGGGACTAAGGTACATTAATCTGGGGGGCTGTTTAGAGCAAATTTACAGAAAGAAAAAGAAAAACATTTACTTTTCCTTTAAGTGAACTTTGCCTTGCTCCTAAGAGTAAGGTCACATGGGCAGATTGGTGGAGCTTTGTTTTTTCGTTAGTCACCCGAATTTTCCTCATGAGGCAACTTCGGGCGACTTCAGAAAATGAATCCCATTATGTTCTTTAGCGCTGGCAACTTTTCATTGTAGCAGATGAGAAGACACGGGAAGGCAGCTTGGAGAGTGTCGCCCAGAAGAAGAAAATCGATTAGTGGCCGGGCAACTAAATCTCCCCGAGTCTGCCCATGTGACTTTACCCTAACTGTTCAGTGTCCAGTTCCTACTTATGGCAACAAATTTACTAGACTTCTACTTTTAGGGGCAACAAACAAGAAAGAAAACAAAACATGTGCAACTTTTTTGCAAAGAAACTTTTTTTTTTAAAGAAAAACTGCATAAAATATTCCCGTGCACGTTTTTTGCAGAAAAAAGTTGCATGCCAGTGAGAATGTCATTGTCCCAATCATTTTCAAAGAGGCTGAAAATCTCAAATGTTTTAATAAAAACTAGGAAAATCATTTTGTCTGAGAACATGCCCATTGATTTCTATACAACCTCACCAGCTTTTAGTTTTTTCTGGTGACTGTGGTTATTTTTTTAATAAATAGTGACTATTCGAGGTTACAAAGAATATTCTTTAAGTATCTTCGTACTCTACTATTTTTACTGCATTTATCAAATCGTGAAAAAAAATCAACTCACTTTATAACGTGCCCCTTATTTTGAGAATAAATAATCGGCACATACCTAAATGTTATAACTATTGCCTCATAAAGAGCAGTATAGGTTATCTGTAGTAGCCGCTTGGCTTCTTCTGTGTAAACAAACACTTGTTTATGTGCAGTTGTAAAAGGACAAGAAAACATCTCATCCCTTCAATATTCTGCAAAATATTAGAGCTCAGTTCACCTCAGGATTAGATTATTCTGATACAGTATACATTTAGTCTATACACAGCCGTTCCAAGTTTATGCAGCACTGAAGTGTATATATTTCTTGACTGCACATTTCTTCTATTGTAAACAAAAATTAAAACCTAGCAACACATCCATCTGCCATTAGAATGATTATTTTCTTTATGGAGAAACTTTGGCAGTTACAATATACCAGTCTGATTTGTTTTCTACTAGTTCTATAAAATCACAAATCTATTACAACAGATTTAAGCCTAGTGCCACCTTAGTTTCACTGGCAGTTGATGGGGAGTGGCATAGACACTTGTGAGTTCAAAAAGTATAAATAAGCTTAAGAGAAATGCATCTCTACACACACACACACACACACACACACACACACACACACACACACACACACACACACACGCGGAACAAAAGCCCAAAAATATACATGGGTATTGGAAAAGGCTATTGTAAAGTGTGGAGTATTTTCAGCTTCTATTCCAAAACAACACATCTGCGTTTAACACAGCTTTTAATATACAGTTAACTCTAATCCTGTTAATGAGAGTCTTCGGCTATATATTAAATCATCACCTTAAATAAAGTTCTGTGAAGTAATTACTACAGTGCTCACGCAGAAGCATCAGAAGTCAAGCTGTAAGAAGCCCTTACTTAGATCTGCTCAACTTACACTGTAAGAAATGCAGCACTGGAGGAGCTGCAACAGTTGTAAGTATGTATGAAATAAACACGTCACACAATTTGCAGTAAACTGTAATGCCATTTAGTCACTCCCTGAACTCTCTGTTCCCTGTAGTGGCAAGTTATGAAAACATTCAAAGATACTGGCACTCAAGGCAAATTCAATGCAGGGTTACCCCTTGCAGTTTATTGTGAGCGAACATGCAAAGGCGTACCCCTTTGATGCTTGACAAAGGGGTACGCCCCGAAACGCTGCACGTTCGCTCACAATAAACTGCAAGGGGTAACCCTGCATTGAATTTGCCTTGAGTGCCAGTATCTTTGAATGTTTTCAAGCTTCTGAGGTTTGCCGTATCCTCCATACTGAGCACCGGGCCATTCCATGAATGTCTGGTTAGGTAAGTGCGGAGCTATATCTTCTTACAAGTTATGAAAGCACCCTGGGTGCTATAAGCATCAGACTTCCAAAGAGTTATCTTTTTAAAATAGTTTGCACCATGGGAGTCTCAAACTGATGTGCCTCTTACACGGATGTGCCTATTACACTGACAAAATGTAGAATAGAAAAATATTGGCACCCCATTTTGAAAGCAAAAGACCATATTAAATTAACATGAACAAATGCATGAACTGAAAAGAAAAAAAAAAAAAATCTGCCTCACTAACAAGGTTAAAAACATTGAGGATAAGTATGGGTGGGAGACAAAAACATGACTTGACTTCAGTTATGATCAAAGGATTGAAGCAGTAAGGTCCCAAGTCATTGTCAAATCTTGAATCTGAGAAGTCATTCACGGTCTCCTTACTCACTGAACTCTAGAATGTCAGGGTGTGGTGACCACCAAAAGACAGGAGGAGGGAGTGGAGTGGCATAGAGAAGAATAGAAAACTGATGTGGTAAGGGGGAAAAAAATGCAGCTTTCACTCTTCAGACTCGCACGCACTTCCGTATGCCTGCTGCACACTTTTAGAACATAAATGCTGTGCTAGTTGAGCACATTATGAGTAAGCATGTTTTAGATACAAGCCTCTATATCTCATCATGTGACCCATGAAAACTAGTGCACCCAGCCTATTGCTAGGGCAGGGAGTAGATGGTAATATTTTGGAAAAGCGTGTTTGGGTTAAATAGAATAGTGCCCCTTGTGCAACTGCCCTTATATTTTTTCAGTGCAAATGGGGTACTCCGGTAAGGTAACTTTACAAATGCACACACATTCATTATGCCGAAACTTTGAAAGCTGCTTTGGCTCATAAACATGCCCACATATGCAAAAGAAAGTTTTAAAAATTTGAAAGATTGTCTCCATGAAAGCATTAGAATATATACAGTCCCATCACCTTAGTGAAAGCATTATAATCCATAATGTGCAACTAACAAAAAATAAAAAAAACAAATTCCCACTTGTGCGAAAACAGCAAAACTGTGTTGGTTGGAACACAGAACCAAACGAAAGGATTCACTTGCCACTTGTTTGGTGTATAAAATTGCTTAAAGCAGCGAGATGGAGATAGGATGTTGCTGCTTTTGTTCTGGCAGGAAGCCATCTGTGTACAGAACACTGCTGCACATGTAAACAGGTGGTTTACAAAACTCACACGCCAGCGAAGCAGTGCAGCTTCCTACTACAGGTATAAAAAGGCTGTGCTTCCAATTGCAACGCTTAGGGATTAAATTGCATCTGGCTAACACTGCAGCTGAAACCCTTGAGAGAAAATCCTCAACCACTGCCAGCAAACACTTAATATATTTTGTTTCAGTAAAACTTGACCAATACGTTTTTAAAGAGAGTGATGTATTAAAACAAAGCTTGTTTCTCAAATGGAAAAGCATCAAACAACAGCAGTGTTAAGGGTTCTAGGCAAACCTGGACTGACGGACACTTAGGACCAGTAGTACTGGAGAGCGAACTGGCCCTTTATATGGACAGTGACTAAGGAAAACAACAAAAACAGGATACCCTTGATCTAAACAATTTCAATGTCAGAGGCTTCTTACCTGCAAGTGCAGAAAACTAATTAAGGTGACAGTTTTAGTTTATCTTGGCATATATGTGAGGAATGGCTTTCCCCAGCTGTTCAGTCAGCATTTCCGGGGACAGAGTATGATCTAGTCGGACTGTGGATACGTTTATGCCAGGAACTCCGATTAAGGACTTACTCATTCTTCAAATGAGTCAGAACAGCACAGGCATCGTCATGCTTAGCAAGACCAAGCAACTCTTTCATTGCCACAGCTAATAATGGTCCACAAGAGACGTCTGGAAAAGTAATGCTCACACTGATGATCATATGTGCTTTTAGGACAAAACAAAGTTTAGGACCTCAAACCTGCAAAGATCCATTCCAGCCAATTGGACACATCACTGCTTGTTTACATGGAAATCTTTAGTTCATTATATTTACTCAAGAATGTTGGTGTTTCAACATTAAGGCTAAGACTACAGATAGTTATAAAAAAAAAATATTTATTTTTTTTATTTTCTCCATATGAAATAGCAGCTAATTCCTTCAATTCCACTACTCACAGAATGGTTCATAAAATGCTAGTTTAAGCAAGCAGACTTTTAACAATTATGCTAGCAAGGGACACATTTTAGAAATGCCATACCAGGAGGCCTCCGATAACTTTAGATACATCGGGCATTTTAATTACTAAATTCTATGGCCTGACATTTTTCATTATTTTCAAGTGTGTGTAAGTGGTAATTGTGCAATCTACACCCCCATATCCAATGTGCTCCCCTTGCCATTCAAACAATGGCAGTGCAAGAAAAAGAAAAAAAAACAGGGATGTCTGATATCTGTGTATCTTTAGACAAGAGGTAGACAAATGAGCAAATGCAGGAATATATATTAAATAGATTTTTGTCACATGTTCTCACAGACCCAACAACTTTTCATGCTGGGGTTTACAGAATGGCAAAAGAACCACAAGGGTTTATGAAACATTATAAGCACAATTTGAATATTCCCTTGAACAACAAGAGATGAACAGGATTTAGAAGAAACAGCAAGAGCAATAAAAGAACAGTGACATGATTGGGGGTGTGGAATGCAGCACAATGTCATTGACTGCAAGGCAATTACAATATAATCCCCAAAAAAGTGATGGTTTAATGATGGAAAATAATTGCATGTCCTATGCTACACCAAGGAATGAGGTTGATTACTACACTACTGTTTACCAAAGCGCCAATTCTTTTCCACAAGGCTAAATTGAATGCTTTGTTTTAAACAACATGTACATATACCAGAGACAGCAACATTGCCCACTCTACAGTGAACATATTCCTTTAGCATTGACATCTATGTTAAAGGATCAGTAACATCAAAATTCTTCTTTTTTATTAAAAAACGTGTTCGTGTAGAATGAAAAACAGACAAACTTTTAAATTGCCAAGTCATTGTTAAAGGAATAACTTACCGAAACTCCGCTTGTGCTCCTCGTCAGAAAAAGCGACTGAGACGGTCCATCATGTGGCGCTCAAATTCTCCTCCCTGGCTATCTCCGATAAGGAAAGCAGGGAGGAAAAAAGAAAGAGTGCCGCACGATGGATCACCTTTTCTGAAGAGGAGCACAAGTGGAGTTTCAGTAAGTTATTTTCTTAAAAGTTCAAATTTAAAACACGATTCTGTAGGGCTGATCTACATGGCTGATTTTGATGCGATTCTGCCAGACCAGACTCTGGGCGACAAAATGCCTGTGTCAAGTTGGATGCGACAGGACGCAGATTTTGCATCCAATGTTGGATGAACGCTGCAACAGCTTCCGGTTTTGTATTACGTACCTTGTTTCTGGTAGCATCTGAGTGGACGCTGGCGTTTTGTGGATCAGCGTCGGATCCGGCAGAATCGCATCAAAATCGCCCACATAGTTCAGCCCTAAAAGGTAGCATTTTAGGGTGATCTGTTTAACCCAATAGCAAACAAAGTTTGCTTTTACTTGCTATACCAGGGTAAACCTTGTGTCTTTTACATATACGGGTTTTTACATAAACAGATTCTTATTTAAGGGTTGTGAATAGGTTTGTTATAAACACTATTATCAAGTAGACTTACCAGTGAACACAGAATTGCAGAGGGAATATGTCAGCAACACCTTTTTCTGTTTCTGCCTCATACCTCTATAATGTGGGAGTCTCCAAAGAAATTGCCGATAAATGTTAGGGGTTTCTTGCTACACAGCCACCATCCCCAGCTCTTGCTCACCACCTTCTCCTTTCACAGAGCACCTTCATCCTCTATAGCAGGGATGCCCTACTTAAAGTCCATGAGTGAAGGGGTCCCTTACAGTGATAGCTTACTATATGATCAAGATCTCCACAGACCACTTTGTATGAAAAGACTTCTAATCAACATTGCAAATCACCCCGCGTGCCATTGCCCTTATTCAGGTCAAAGAACATCAAGGTAATGTCTAATAACCACATTTACAAAAAAAGCAGATTCACATACCTTTCCTTGGTGCCCCAAGCATTAGCCAACACTTAAGGAGGACATACACAGAGATCTGCTCATTGGTTATTTCACCGAGAGGATCTCTCCCTGATATGCCCACCTGATCAGATCATTGTCCATGATCGGATGGAATTTTTAACCCTGCCCAATCGACATCTGGTCGACTTTTGGCCAGATATCGGTCAGGGAAGCCAGTCAGAGGGCCCCACACATAGGCCAATAAGCTGCAGACTGTCTGAGGGTAGCCCGTGTATGCCACCTTTACACAAGTACAGTAGGGGAAAGATTGGAAAAGGTTACAGAGCCTATGCAAGTCCAAGCCAGGGACACCTGTAAATATGTTAAGATGTCAGCAGGTCTGGAGTGGCGTTCAAAATAGGCCCTGGCATTTAAGGTACACAGAGGCCCAAACAGCCCCCCAGCAGCCCACTAGATAATGAACGCCTTACCATACCTCCCAACTGTCCCATTTTTAGAGACAGCTCCACCTGCAGTCCCTCATTTGTACTGGAAAGTCCAGTTTTTCTCTGCACTGAACAACCAGATAAAGAAACAGTTTATAACTTAATTGGCTTTTGGCAGAGAGCCAAGAACAGCCACAGCAGAAGACAAGATATGTTTGTAACAATTTCTAGATAAGCAAATAAGTAATTGTAACAATATAAGATAACAGGTCCCTTGGGAAAAGTTAGACTCACATCTTAAAGGACAATTCACTATTAGCAAAACTTATAACTGAAAAAAAAAAACCATAGAAATATGTTAAAACTCTCATAACCTGCCAAATTTTGTAAAATGAACATGGTAATTAGGAGTGTAACCATCAAAAATTGGCATGGTCCAAAATTCACCAAGCTAAGCGCAACAACTTTTTTGTCCTGCTTTTTATTTCCAAAATGTTGGGAGGTATGTCTCACAGTAGCCCCTTTGGCATTTGTCAGAACCCACAGATCGCCAGTCCAGGCCTGGACGGCAGCAAAGAGATCTGTTATTTTCTCCAGGATGGTGCAGTTTGCCCAAACAGGTGCAACAGCCTGTGGAAAAACTAGCAATTTAAATAACAGGGAATGTTAAACTAAAGTAGCAAGCTAGAAATATTTTACATTATGTTTAGGGCTTCTATACCAACCCCAGGCAACCACAGCCCTTTAGCAGTAAAGATCTGTGTCTCCAAAGATGCCCCAGTAGCTCCTAATCTTGTTTTCTACTGATTCACATGCTCTGTGCTGCTGCCACTTACTGAGCTTAGGGACCCACTCACAATATACAGTACACATAGAATAGAAATATCACAATATAAGGCAATAATAAGTAATTAATATGGATAATTACTACATGGCAGCACAGAAAGCAGTGCAACTAGCATCAGAATGTTATAAACAGCCCTGTAGCATCAGCTTATATTACAGGCCAACCTCATTTTCTGCTGGATAATTTGTGACAACCCCTAAGCTCAGCTTCTCAACTGCTGCTCAGAACCCACTGAGGATGTGAGTGTCACAGACACTTTCCAACATGGTGACCCCCCCCCCCCCCCGTGAAAGGTTTGGAGTCCTGGATCATTGCGGCTATTGACAAGCTAAAATTTAGGCTGGTGCAACAAGTTCATTATATAAAATATGGCAGTTTTAGTCCTATCCATTTTTAGGATTTCCTTCTCCTTCAAAATCTGCCTAACATTTTGCTACTCCCCACACCCAGTGAATTAGCCTTTACTTGTTCTTTAAGAGACAGCCGAATATGAGCAATGCGACACCGGTAACATCACTAAACACATTTATAGTTAGCGGGCTGAATGCAACATAAAAATAGCATTGTGTTTAGATTTATTCATGCTGCTTGTCAAGTCTACTTAATAAGGATCCCCCATAATTAATACACTGCTTTAAAAAAAAATAAAAACAAAACACTTTTGTAAAAAAAAAAAAAAAAAAGTCATCTTACCTCCCACTGTAGATGAGGCGGTATGTTTCGTATCTGCAGCTTTCGACTCCTGAAAAATAAAAACATTTTCACTGAAAAAACAGTGATTGTGCCTGGCTGAAATGCAACGCTTTAATGTTACTGTACTATTAAAATGACATTAAAGTGTGATAGCAACACACAAACAGAAAAATGTAATTGTCCGTTTTGTATAGGTTCTCATAAATCCATTCCCACAAACGTACAAAGAGTTCAATAAAAGGCAGACTTTCAAGAATCTTTATTTAGGAATCACACATTCACACTAGCTACTGGAAAGGCAACTAGCTATGTGCCAACTAATCAAATACAACTGCTGGTAAATTCCAATCATTCCTTGCTCTTTGAAGTTCAAACCATTCAATTAGCTCACTGTATTCTCAGGTCTATTGTAGTTGGGGGAGGAGAGAGGTGTTTTACCTTTTCTGCGGAAAAAAGTTTTTGCCCACTCCAAAAATAAAAACATGCTGCAGTCTAGCATGGTAGTGAAGCTGTTAAATTCTTTGCAAGGAAAAAAAAAAAGTTTTTCTGGGAGTTACAGCCAAATCTTTGTGGCAAGGAAGAGCTTGCGGAGCAGACCGCTCAAAGGATGAACAAGTAAATGCCTAAGGGCTAGAGCAGACAGGGAGATTCGGGGGCATTTTGTCGCCTGGCGACTTGTAGCGGCGACTTGTAGCCCCCGAACCTCCCCGAATAGACAGGTCCTTAGGCGCACCGGTGTGACTTGAAAACGCCTGCGCCTATTCACACGCAGCGGCGCGATTTGTGGAATCGCTCCAAATTGACTCGCGAGTCAATTTGGAGCGATTCCACAAATCGCACCGCTGCGTGTGAATAGGCGCAGGCGTTTTCAAGTCACGCCGGTGCGCCTAAGGACCTGTCTATTCGGGGAGGTTCGGGGGCTACAAGTCGCCGCTACAAGTCGCCAGGCGACAAAATGCCCCCGAATCTCCCCGTCTGCTCTAGCCCTTAGATGCCATTTGATCCTTGGGATTCCCAAGAATGTGTACAATTAAAAAACAAAAATCACTTTTATTGGTTGTTATTCATAACTTACACATGTGTAAGTGGGTGAACAAAATGTTTATTAAAGGTAAATTTTGCTTCAACCAAGCCCTAAATAAGAGTCTCATGCATTTGTTCAGCAAATGTGTGGGAGTTAGAATGTCTATATTCTAGTTCTATTTTTACATTTGATCTGTAGGAGAGGATAATGGTAGATTCTACCTTTCAACCACCAATATTACATGTATTATCTGCACACCAGATGTTTAAAACCATCTAGCTGTTACTAAGCATTCCTAGGATAGCAAGCATATGCAGAGTTCAATACAAGCATTTGACAAACAAGTCGGAGGGCTTCCACCGTCTCTCCAACACAGTATGAAGGGTTGTATGACAGCAATACTTGAGAATTACACATGCTTCATTTTTATTACTCGTTATGAAAACTTCTACTAAAAATGAGAAAATATAGTTTTAAAGTGGGACTGTAACCCTTTTATCCAACAAGTTTAAAGGAGATAATGGATAAATGAACCCCCCCTATTTTTGTAGGCAATAAGCTATACTAGATGGTGCTGATTTTACTTTTGACTGTAAATGTGCTGCTGGCTCCTCTGCACAGCCTGGGAATGGAGGCTGCAGGAAATGGAACAGATGGGTGGCTAGTAAGGTTTCTGCAGAAATTTTTAATAAATTGACCAGAAACAACTTTTTAAAGAACGTTCCTTCAATATCTCAGAGTTTAATGAACTGGTACATTAGTGTTCTTAATATAATAGGTCTCCTTTAATGCCTATGGTTTGTTTTTAAACATAATTCTTGCAGATTGATTTAAACTTGAAAAATCTAGGGGTTGTGTCACATTAGCTAAAGAGGGAGACTGAAGCTACTCCATGTCTGGTCTTTGTGAAGTAGATAATACAACCAGTGCTACATACATCCTACCTTTTTTGGTACTCTAATTATCTGCCTTGCAAGGACCAAATATGAAGTAAATTTAACTTCCCTGTTTAGCAAAAGAACTAACAAACCACAGAATTTTATATAAAGTATAAATTATAACAAGCCCCATGGACTTTGTGTTGAACAGGGGTATAGGGGTATATAAACACTACACATAGTAATTATATATAAATTCAGCTTACCAAAGCTTCCACAGAAACTAGCACAGCCTTATAAACCTAACTCTCCTATTGCTGCTGTGAAGTAACTCTCAGCACTATATAAATTGGGCATCTTAGCTACTGCAATTCAGATAGCTAGTGAAGAATTAAAGTGCCGCAGTCTGCCCTGGGATGTATAACAACGACGAGAAAAGCTTTCCCAAATTTTCTACAGATCATACGGCTAATAATGAACACTTCACCGACAGACAATGGTTTTCTTTAGAGGCAGATTAAAATTATTATATTGCAACTAAGAGTATAAACCTGCATGGGACTGCAGACTTTTAAAACCACTTAAGGAGGATTTTCAGTATCTACTGAAAGGTACCGTCAGTCAGGTATGGCTTCTCTATTCTTTTTATCCCACGTATATAGGGCTCCCTGTGTAGAATTTTTTTTATTAAAATACAAAACTGCACACATATAGAAAAACATCATATTTTATCCATGCCTATGTAATGGCAAATACCTGGATCAGTAGGTGTGTATTGTGAAAGGTACACAGAGGAAAGGCAAGGGGCAGTGGCGTAACTACTCCCTGTTGGGCCCCGGTAGAGGATGGGCACCTGGGCCCCCCTGTCAGGCCCTTAACTCTATAAATCCCATGCTGGAGTGTTGATAGCGTGTGCTGTAAAATTTCCCCCTAGAAAACTGCCTGCCATAACCATTATCGTGGCTTGGATGGGCCCCAAGGGGGTGAGGGCCCTGGCGCAATTGCACCCTCTGCACCCCTGGTAGTTACGCCACTGGCAAGGGGCTGCAACTGAAGCTGCACAGGGCTGCTGCACAAATATGTTCCTTGACAGAACAAATAAGTAAAGGACAGCATTTGTTTGTTTTTTTTTTTCAAATTAAAAAAAAAAAAAACTGACACATCTCATGTGCAAATACGCAGTTTTAACAGGTTATTTTTTTTTAATAAAACACTCAAAAAATGCAAAGTGTGATGGTCACTAGAATAACTATTAAGAGCACAAAATAATGGTGGAGGGGTCATTAGTAGTACCAGGAAATTATACCTTTAATATTTTTACAATAGGCAAAGAGAAAAGAAAAATTGAACATACAATTTTTACCTCTTGCATTGCTTTCTCTAATTTATATGAAGATAATGGTTCTGCATGCAGTTTCAACTTTAGAGGACTCCACCACATAACCACAAAATTAGATTTCCCTTTACGAAGGGCTACTCTGTTTAGTAAAATTAATAAAACTGCCTTGGTCTTCTTTATTCTTCAAAGGTAATGAGGATGGATTTTTCATTTCAAAGCAAATTAGCAACCTTAAGGTTTGTAGAAAACTACCTTACAGCAAAACCCACAAACAAAATAGACTTGTACACAAAACATGGTTTCCCTAAATGCTTGTTTCAAGTTTATATTTATACAAGACTGTCATTTTAGTGGCCAACACTAGTCAAAGTCTGTTATCAAGTTTATAAAAAAATTACCTCTCTGCCCCTCACTCCTATGAGGAGCATGATGATGGGTATACAGATCCAGATAGAGCAAAGTTCAAGAGACACTTCTAAACGAATACACAAACACAATAAAAACCAGAGGTACCTTCTGGTTGGATAAGACTATTTTAGCAAGGTTGATCATAGCAATAACAGCGAAAGCAAAGATACAATATTCAACTCCAAGGCAAAGTCCTCTAAAGGTGGCCATAGACGCACAGATAATATCGTATGAAACAAATTTTCGTACGATATTCGGTGCGTGTATGGTGGGAAATGAGCCGACCGATATTGTTAGAGGATTAAGATATCGGTCGGCTGGTTGATCGGACTGGACGGAAAATTTTGATCGGATGCCTTTGAAAGCTCCCTGAACATCGGCCATTGTTAGTGCTGAATCGTCAGATACAAGTAGAATTCTATTGTTTCTACCTGTATATTTGACGATTCAGCTCTACATGTGTGTTGAAACGAACAATCTTTCTTGGAAAGATCTTTTCCGAGAAATATCGTAATTTTTACGTCTATGGCCAGCTTTAACTATAAGCATATAAACATTGCAAGTATGGCTGTTCTGCCGCAAATCTGCAGGTACTCAGTTTTCCTTTTTCACTACAAAACATACAGGCATGTTAGTTGACTCTAATTGTGTGAATGTGATAGGATCCTTAAACTGTAAGCTACGCAAGAGCAGAGTCTTATAAAGTTCCCCTGTAAATTTGTTTACGCTTTATAAACAGATGCAAAATAGATATTTAGCTTTATAATGAATAAATGGGTCCAATATTTATACAAAATAAATACAATTATTAAAAATATATCTTGCCAAAAGTGTGGATGTTGGCAGAACAGCGCTGAACACTTTAGAAGATACCACTAAACAATTAAAAAGTCAAGCCTGAGGGCAAATGTGAATTTTAGGAGAACATCTTAAATGTAGCTATTCTATGTTGGTTTTTGGGATACAATATGCATTTGAAAATGCTCACAAACAACTCATTTAATGACTATTAATCCAACATCGTACAGACATCCAGCATACATAACAGCAAAACAAAAACAAAAAAAATTACTGCTAATCACTGGCATTGCTTACTTCAAAAACTGAAGATCTGTCTACAGTATGGGTTAACAAAAAGAATAAAAAAATATACAGAAACAAAAATATATACAAATTACTAATGACCAAAATGTAGGAACATGTTATGTTAAAGTAAACCTTGCTGTAAAAATTATGTTTTAATTGTGCTATTCTATAATTTACTATCTGTACAATAAGATATAATTCCTAACTTATAAAAATTTGCCAGCATGTCAGCTTTTTTTAACAATATCATCTAAAGCATAAACAGCAACACACCCAGAAGGGAAAGATTCAACTATAAACCTGTATAAAGAGATCCATCACAAATACTACAGGTTACCTATGATTTGGCAAGACCTAAAAATGGGCATAATCATTTAATGGTTTCCACATTCTTAACTAAAGAGCTAAATGTAAGTTTTAGTTTTCAGAAATGATTTGATCTCCGTATTAAGACAAGACAACCCAAAATTCACTACAATACTTAAGATGCAAAACACCCGAATTACAGATCTGTCTATACAGGATATCAAGTACCTGAGATTTTCTGGACAAGGAATTTTTCTGTAATGTGAAATGCCATTTCTTAAAAAGCTACTATAAACAATTAAACATTAGGTTAGTTATCAAATAAAAAGTTACTGCATTTGTTCGAGGAAAAGCTAAATTTGCCACATTTTAAAAAAACAGATTCATGCATCTTGGATAATGTAGCCCCTACCTGCAACAGAGCTTAAGAGATAATGTAGAAGGTAAAATTGGGAAGGGGGTGTCACACCTGAATATAATGTAATGGCATTCTTTGAAACTACCAGCCATCTCTGAACCAAGGAAGCAATTTAATCTGTACTTTATTCTGAACTCGTATATATAAAAAAAAAAAAAAAGTAGGCAG